>CM060910.1:450084676-451334676 GCA_030737875.1 Allium sativum | reverse complement strand
GTTAGATATTAGATTTTTGATTAGAATATGTAATTCTCTATCGTAGTACATGGCTGTGTAAAAAAAATGATGGTTCTAACCAAGAGACCAGATCTAAGTCCGCACTAGAGTGATCGAGTGAATGATACTAGTCTGGAAATGAAATTATATGATCGAGTAAGCGATCGAATTTAATATTGCTTACGAATGGCTTATGTATATCGTATGGGCTTTAGGAATGACTCATGCTATGTTGACTTGTGGAGAATTTGGGAATTGAATCTTTGAATTATTTACGGTAGCATGAATAATTGTTGAATATTAACCTGAGGCTGTTGGGTACATGGTGATGCTTAGTGGATTGTTTATCATCCTTGTGCGATGATGGGGTTTCAGAACCTAAATTAACTCTAAGTTTTAATGGTTATTGATTATGATGTATATGATACTGTTATATGATTATTCTTATGGATTTGCACCATTATTACCAGCTGCATCATATTTGGATTTTTTGGCATATGATTTCTATGTTGTTTCACATGTTTTTGTTATCATGTTACCTATCAATTTGCTTAACTTTCTTTTGGGTTATGTAAGTGTATACAGGTTTATGAAAGCAAATGGCGCTAGTCACTTTTTGATTTCATAAGTAGAGGCTTGTTTGCTTGACAAATAGGTACATATTTATGTTTTTGATTGGGTTTGAAGGATTTTGTGACCCAGATATGGGTTGCCGCTTGGCTTTTGTTCTCTTTTTGGATTTAGTGAGGCCCTACGTGGCATTGGGAATTTTTTGGATCGACCCGTACAAAGGAGGTACTGGCGAAATTTTACGTAACGTTGGGGCGTTAGAAAATTTTAACATGGTTTTGGATAATTAAATTTTGAAGTAAAATTAGTGGATTCATTTACATTCAACTTAACTTGTGATTTCGGGACGAAATCCTTTTAAGGGGGGAAGAATGTAATGACCCGGATTTTTAGAATCATAATACTTAACTTATTTAAATATGAATGCAATTAAATTAAATTTAAATAACTTGAATTCAAAAAATACGAGTTATTTAATATAACTAAATCAAATCTGGAATTTAATATGAAATTAAATTGATTTCGAAGCTTATGGAAAATTCTGTTTGAACGTGAACGATAATAATAAATTGCCATTGAAGAATTAGAGTGTTTGTAAATCGATTAAATATTAGCTCGATTTATTTAAGACGTAAAAATAGCGTTTTTGTAATGAATCTCAGAATTCAACAAAATCAATTTTATTGAGTCCGAAAATATTGAAATGTAGCGGAATTGCATGTAAGCATGCGAGATTAAAACGGGTGACAACATTATACTGGAATATTATATATAAAATATACCATAAAAATATCTAGACAAATATCTAAAACTTAAAACCTATATGTAGCCCCTCCCCACTGTTAAAACCTAAACACTTCTCTGGCTTCAGCTAATAAACAGGCCGCTATTCTTCATATCTTCATTTAATTAAATCAAGAGAAACACTCGATGGAATTCATCAATATTTGATTTGTTGGGCTCGTATACCAAGAGCTTTGTGTTGGTGTGCTTCATGATAGATGCGACATGACTTAGAGCAGCTCGATATTTTCCAGCGAAGGCTAGGGCTGGACGTTGGCGTCAACATGGGCGGAGCTTGTTTGAATGGAGGACGACGCAACATTCTTGGTGAGGAGGCAAACACATTGGTGAAGTTTGGAAAAGTTTCGGGCTAAGAAAGTTCCGACCCAGTAGTGTGAGCTACAAGGACGGAGGGAGGTCGGATTTTGAAGCTCGTCACCGGAGTTATGGGGAAGGTCATGAATTGGTTAAGCATGAGGAGAGAGACTCATTGATGCTTTCAGATTTCAATTTCATGAAGGGTGGTAGTGTATCAGTGGTTGGACATGCATTGGCTTGTGCATGTACACTGTAGGAGGCGAGTTTGGGGTGTTGGGGAAGAATGAGGTGCGATCACGTGATGAACGTGATGAGAGGTGAGGATTTTATAATGTTTAAATTAATTTAATTTAATTTTAGTGTGTATTAACTTTGAAAGTGTCATAACTTGTTCGTTCGAAGTCTGATTGACGAACGATCAATTGCGTTGGGATAATGTTGAGGAGTACTACGCGTACGTTGTGGGTTGGAATCATTTTGGAAAGATTGGTATTTAACAAATTTTAAACGCTAGTTTGAAATCAGATAAAATATCGTGAAATCGACGATTGGAAAGGATGGTGAGTTTAACTCACGCTTATTCTTATACTATTGTAGCATATAATAGTATTGGCTGTTTATTTACATATTTATATGTACAATTGACTGTTTGGGTGATTTACTGCTTTATTGGTGGTTGTCGATATATTTATTTCCCGTCTGTGAACGGATGATCCTTTGACACTATCTGCGTTAGCAGAAGATTCATCTTATATGAATTAGTTAATATTGAATTGTATTACATATATATTGTAATAACCCGGAAAATCAGAATCAATTTAAATTTTTTATTTTGGTTATTTCAATGAATTTTGAATAGTTAAAATAATTTATTTTAAATAATAACGATTTAAATTTTATTTAAATCGAAGTTAGAACGAATATATCTATTTTACTTTTAAAAGGAATTAGAAATTGCACGGTAGTTTGAAATTTTATATCTGAACTTGACTGAATGTAAAGGATTCAAAATAAAATGGATTTTAGTGAAACCAAAAATATTTAAATCTGTTTAGAAATATCTTTCCAACGAATCGAAAAAATCGAAATTTCATAGCGGGAATAAAAAATTATGGCCAGTTGAATATTCAGAATAGTCGCTATGGAATATAGTATAATTTATAACCCTTATATATGGCCATTATACAAGCGACCTCCATTTCGACGAAACCATTTTTGTCAGATCCGGAATGTCAAGTTATTGCTAAGTTTAATTTTCCAAAATTTTGGAATTAATATGTGAGCGTGGTAAATTAAACTGTGATTCGATAATTTCTATTGAATTTAATCGACCGTTAAAAAAGACCATTTTTCAAACGGTGTCCAAATTCGACAAAATTAATTTTGTTAGGACCGTATCGTCAAAACATAGCTATATTTATTTTTCGGGAATTTTCGGAGTCCGTATGTGGCCCTAGTGAAATTAAATGTGCGATCGAATTAATTAAATAAATGATTTAAATTTTAGATTGAAGAAAACAGGTTGAAAACGATTGTTTGAGCTGACGAACCTAGCCCATTACGTCCGGAATGGAGCAATTGTGTAGGGACAACTTTTGTTGGGCTGAAATTGGAGTTGTTAAGGATTAATAGGCAAAACAAGTAACTAGAACATTTAATATTATTATATTATAAATAATAGGATAACTAAAACCCTAATTTACACTAGCACAGCCGCCATCTCCTTGCGTCCATGGCCATTATTGCTCAACTCTTCCTCCTCTAATTAATCCAAATCCTCTCAATAAAATCTCCTTCTTCTTTGGACATTATCATAGTGTTTCTCCTTCTCTACAAATCCATACGGCTAACCACACCTACCGTTGAGTATCCGAAGAGAGCCAGCTCCCCGAACCCGCTCCGCTTCAAGCGCCGCCCAAGCCCCCGCCACGATCGCACCTCACGGCGGTGGGCTCACCCTGCCGCCACTCCTTCCCCTACTGCGTGCCACCACCCGATCGTCTTTACACCCCACGGATTCGTCGAAAAGTGAAAAACCTAATTTGGAACAAAATAAAAAAAAAAGCATGGCCAAAGTCTGTAGGAAGAAGAAAAGGGGTATATCCTTTCTTTTTATTTTACTTTATTCAATTAATTTATTTCAAAAATATTGTTAACATAAAATAATTCATAACTGATGCATACGAACTCGGAATTGAACAATTTCAGATCCGTTACGATCGTGAGTCCGAGATCTACACTTCTGGATTGATTAGAACTGATTCGGAGCAGATCGAATTTTGGACAAAACTCGATTCTGAATTGAATAACGACCGTGAGAATTTCTATTTTTATAATTATAAATTTAATTATTTCTCGCTGTTGTGAATCCATGTAGTTACGATAATAAAATCAGATCTATGCTGCTTTGAATTTGTTGAATATTGATTGTTGATTGTGATGCTCATGTTTGTTAGATCTTGTTTGAATCTATAGTTTATTGTTAGATCTGGATTTGAAATAAAAATTTTATTTTTATTTCAGATCTATGAATATTGATTTGATTTTATAATACAAGTCTCATCTTTTAATTTAGATTAATAATAAAAAAAATCATTTTTATTGTTAACATGAAACATTGGTTTGTCAAATTTAAATCAACAATTAAAAAAAATTCATTTTTATTGTTAACATGAAATATTGGTTTGCCAAATTTAGATTAACAATAAAATTTCATTTTATTTGTTAACATGAAAATATTGTTTTGGTCAAATTTAGATTAACAATAAAAATTTCATTTTTATTGTTAACATGAAATATTGGTTTGTCAAATTTAGATTAATAATAAAAATTTCAATTTTATTGTTAACATGAAATATTGGTTTGTCAAATTTAGATTAACAATAAAATTTTATTTTATTTGTTAACATGAAAATACTGTTTTGGTAAAATTTAAATTAACAACAAAAATATTCATTTTTATTGTTAACATGAAACATGGTTTGTCAAATTTAAATTAACAATAAAAATTTCATTTTTATTTTTAGCATGAAACATTGTTTTGTCAAATTAAGATTTACAATAAAATATTCATCCTTATTGTTAATATGAAACATGGTTTTGTCAAATTTAGATTTACAATAAAAATCTCATTTTTGTTGTTTACATGAAACATGGTTTTTGTCAAAGATTTGTTTTCATTATAATAAAAAGATTAGGATAAAGAGATTATAATAAAAGGATTTCCTTTAAATTATCACTTTCATTTCATAGTTTGGTTGCAACAAAAATCATCACTTTTGTTTAATAGTTTAGTTAAAAAAAATCATCACTTTCGTTTCATAGTTTAGTCGAAACAAAAATTACCACTTCTTTTCAATAGTTTAATTAAATAAAAATTATCACTTTTGTTTAATTGTTTAGTTGAAACCAAAATGTTCATTGATGTCGAATTGTTAGTTGAAACCAAAATGTTCATTACCGTTGAATTGTTTAGTTGAAACCAAAATGGTCATATTTGTCAAATTGTTTAGTTGAAATAAAAATGTTCATTTTTTTCAAATTAGAATTGTTGAACAAAAATGTTCATTATTGTCGAATTGTTAGTTGAAACCAAAATGTTCATTATCTTTGAATTGTTTAGTTGAAACCAAAATGGTCATATTTGTCAAATTGTTTAGTTGAATTAAAAATGTTCATTTTTGTCAAATTAGAATTGTTGAACAAAAATGTTCATTTTTGTCGAATTAAAATTTTCAACAAAAATGAAAAGAATCATTTTTATCATTTTGTTGAATTAGAATTTTCAACAAAAATGAAAAGAATCATTTTTATCATTTTGTTGAATTAGAATGTTCAACAAAAATGAAAAGAACCACGATTAACATTTTATTGACGATGCATATATTTAAATTTATATGCAAAGTTAAAATAACATTGTATTGACGATGTATATATTAGAATTTATATGCAAAGTTAAAATAACACTGTATTGATGATGCATATATTAGAATTTATATGCAAAGTTAAATTTACATTTTTATTGACGATGCATATATTAGAATTTATATGCATAGTTAAAATGACATTTTTATTTACAATGCATATATTAGAATCTATATGAAAAGTTAAATAACACTTTATTGGCGATGCATATATTAGAATTTCTATGCAAAGTTAAAATATTATTTTATTGACAATACATACATTAGAATTTGTATGAATTATTTTATTGTAAAAACATACACTAAAAACTTTATACAAATAAAATATTCCTTTTTATTTGTTAAAGTTAAAAATAGAAATACAAATAAAAATTAGTTTTTATTTGTCATTGGCTCAATTGCCATGTAAATAAAATATATTTTGTTTGACATTATGAATTTGTAGATATGATATGCCAATTAAAAAAACATTTATTTGGCATGATAAATGCGTTAGTGGGTTCATCGAATGGTTTATATATATATATATATATATATATATATATATATATATATGTATAAATTAAAATTAAACGAATCGCGTGAGGTAGTTCACGTTTCAGAATCGTAACTTTAAACGATTATACCGAAAGATCCGACCGTCGAATTTTCCAAAATCGGAACCGTTAGGACCGCTTTGGGAAGATCTTTCAAACGATATAAATTTTGTTTAAATCCAACGGTTAGATTTCGAGAAAAGTGTAAATCAAATTTTGATAAAAATAGTGATAAATCGTTATTAAATACTATTAACGATATGAAGTGGTTTTAAATTATAAATATGCGAGAATCATTTGAAAAGACCGAGTTCAATCTCATTTCAAATGATTATACGACGATTTAAATCAAAGATATTGAAGACAGCGATTGAAGGCCGGCGATCTTCACATCAAATGGATAACTACTGATGCTCGGCATTGGTTAGCTCCCAGCAGAGGGTTAAAGTGGTAGTCGTCCGGACGTACTTGTTGATTGTCTGGATAAGCGAGCACCTCTCTTCCGTATTGGACATACGGGACGAGGAATAAGGTGTCTCCGGTTTCGTTCAGACCTAGAATGGACTTGTAAATGGATGTGTGTCTGACATTGGATTTCATTCCATGTAGATTGGTTTCTATTTAATATATATCTGATTGGTGGCGGAGAATTTATTCTCTTGCTTAACACCCTTCTCTGAGACGCATGAGCTCAAAGTTATATATTTGTACTTATCGATCACATGGCATGAATTGTCAATGTGGCATGCCAAGATGCAATTGAACGAGGCTTTTGTTGCAAAGCAGAGCCTTGTGGTTGATGATCAAAGCATAGCCTATTTCGGCATAGATTTGTGTATAATGTTACCTTGCAAGCCTCACACCCCGGTGAGAGCCAGAAACGGGACAAGGAACCCAAGGAGTGCATGCGTTTCTTTCTAGCTAGAAGTGGTATCAGAGTTTTTCAAGCTCTAACATTTTACTTATATGGATGATGGAATGAGGCGCCTCGATTATATTGGTCGATAGTGACCAAATTACAGGTTCAATAGGACTGGGAAACGTGTGTTCAGGCATAACTAATCCACTAAAGTATTTGTGGACCGGCCTTGGAGGATCCAAGGGTTGCCCGTAGGTGTGATCCTGAAACATTGCTAGAGTGCCTCGAACCGGTAAGGAGGTCGTCCCTAGCCTTGACTCATGATGGAAACCCAATTTCCAATACGACATTATGGTTTTGATTGTAAACCTATATATGGCGACATAGTAGGATAGGGTATTATGCCGTCTAGGATTGATACATTTACTTGGAAGTATTTTAAAACTGATTAGACACTAATAATAATATCAAAATATTATTTTCTACGTATCAAGCACATTTGATCATTATAAGGTAAAACTCTATCCTCCGGTTTGCGTTGCATTGTGTGATGGGACTTGAATCTTATAATGATATCATTTTTCTAAAAAGCATTGTGTTGTTTTGAATAAAAATTTATTAAACTTATGCACTGGCAATCCAATGGAGTAAACCCATTCCGCATTAACGGTGTGGTCATGTGATTGGCCATATTGTTAGATAAGTTAGGAAAGATTTCTCATACCAGTCGCATGACTGACTCGTAGTTTGTTTCACTTTGCAAACTCGGGTGCCCCCTTTTCACACGGGTAGCCAAGTGATAGGTTCAGGTATTATGGATACATTCTTAATTGGAGCATGCTTAAGGAAAGAAGATGAAGGACATTTTTATTTTTTTGTTTATGCTTTGAGACATTTAGACATCCTCTATTTTTGATGTACTTCATGGAGTTTAGACTTATTTCTATTTGCCGAGACATTCTATTTGCTAAGTGTATCTTGTAACTGTGCTACTCTGATGTTTTGATGTTGTGATTTTGATGACATTCCTATTTCCGCTGCAATGATTTATGTGTTATGATGTTATCTGAGATCTGCTATTGTTGTAATTATGTTATATTACTATGATTATCCTTGCTTTCGTACTACGGAAGTTTAGGAACATCACATATATGTGCTGATATATGAGTTGTGATGCAGGGGGATAGGTTGGAGGAATCCAACAGGATTCCACAATATGATTGTTACCGTATTTATATTCATATGTTGTATTATGAATTTATTATGCGTTAAACTTGACTGTGGACCCCATTGATTATATAACATTGTCATATGTGAAATTGTCGTGAAGTGAATATATTATTTTATATATTGTATTGAGTTTGTCTATTTCACACAATTTGGTATGTTTGACATAACTGGACTGAATTGGGAAATTATACGAACTGGATCAGGAAATGGGAAATTGAAGGAAATGGTTTTGGAATAAAACAGTCTTATAAATTCTTTTATTTTAAAACCAATTATAGCTATTTTATTATATATATATATACACACCTTTTTATTCCTTTTATTTTAAACTTATTTTTAACTTAATTATTTTATCCTTTTATTTAAAATCAACTCTCAAGTTATTTTACTATATATATATATATATATATATGTTTTGAAATGAAATAAGCATGTTTTATAAGATTTAGAAGTGATGATTTTATTATAACATATTGGTTATAATCAATGATTTAGAAATCACGGTATTTCACCATATTGAATATTTATCGATATTTACATCTTTAAAGGACTATTTTAAAGATGTGAATACATACAGAATTGGTTTTGGGTTTGTCATGAAAATGTGTTAATTACATTTTTCTTTAACCCACTCGAATTTTATCATCGAAATTATTATAATTAAATCATTAAACGAATGTTTAAATATGATTATAAAAGAAATTGTTTTCGGGTTTAATATAAACAATGTTTTAGCAACACTTGCTTTTAAACCCCTGGAATATAGTTAAACTGAAATATATAGTTTAACAAGTTTGAATAGACTTAAATCTTTAAAATAATGGATTTTAAAGATAGAAACAAGCATAGAAATTTTTAAGGATAAAGATACAGAATAAGATGTTTAACTTATAAAAGCGAGGAGGTTCTTTATTAAACAATATTTTAACCTCTTTAATTATATTTTAAGAAATCTTAGAAATGAATTATGGATATACTTATACGAGAGGGATTAGTATATGAAAACATTTTAAAGTATTGAAGTTAGAAAAGAAAACTTGGAATTGAATTGTGATTACACTTATACTGAAGGGATAAGTATATTAATACCTTTTTAGTATTAAGACAGTAACGAACTAGATATTCGTAGAGTATATACGTATACACATTTTTGTACGTAAAAGTTGAATATATACACTAGCACATAAAGGGATATTAATCAAGCATTAGTTATTGATTAAATGAAATCTTATTGACAAATGGAGTTTTATTGGGTAAAAGTAGTGTTACTAATAAAAGAGTTCTAATTAATGAAAGATTGATCAAACGGAAAAAGGATTAAAAACTGTTTATATACGAGTTAATCGTGCTTTAACTATTGTCATACCTTGTAATAACCCGGAAAATACGAGCCAATTTAAAATTTTCAAATTGATTATTTCAAAGCAATTTGAACCATTGAAATAGAATATTTCAATAAATTAGTGAATTAGAAATAGTAAGTCAGTTTGAAAATTTGAATTCGAACTTTGACCGACTGTGCAGGGTGGAAAATATAACGGATTTTAGTGAAACGAAAATTATTTATATCTGTTAGTCAATACCTTTCTAACGGATCTGAAAAATCGAAGTTTCATAACGGGAATCAAAAGTTATGGCCGAATGAATTTTCAGAAGAGTCGGTATATAGAATATATAGGCCTGGAAAATTGATATTTTGCATACGGCCTCGGAATTCGACGAAACCACTTTTGTTGGGTCCGGGATGTCAAACTATTGCTAGGTTTCAAATTTCATAATTTTTCGAATCAATATGTGAGCGTGGCAAAAGAAAACGCGTTTGACCAGTTTCTGTTGAATTTAATCGACTGGAAATTGGCCATTTTTCAAACGGTCTCAGAATTCGACGAAACTAGTTTTGTTAAGACCGTATTGTCAATACGAAACTAGAAAATATTTTTCTGGAATTTTTCTAGTTAGTATGTGACCCCGGTAATTTGAAATGTACGTTTAAAATTCAACATAAGGATTTAAATGTAAATTCAACGGAAACTGATTGTAACGATCAAATCAGCTTACGATACATATCCCATTGTGTTCGGAATGGGGGTAAAACGCTATGGACGACAGGCGGTAGGCCTCGTTTCGGGGTCGTATGTAAAAGTCAACCTTTTTGCAAAATTAAATAATTAAATAATAAAAAGGAAAAAAAATATTTTAATTCCCTCCCTTTTCTTCTTCTTGCCCCCCCCCCCCGATTCATTAATCAGAAAACGAAAAAAAAAAGAAAACCTAAACCTATCGAAGCCGCCCCCCCTCCGTCCAGCCTCCTCCTCCCAGTGCGCAACCCTCGAAGCCGCCGCCCTTACCTCGAAGCCGCCTCCCTTACCCCGAAGACCCCGCCCTTACCTCGAAGCCGCCGCCCTTACCTCGAAGCCAGCGCCGAGCCTGACCATCGTTCCCCCCCCCCTCTCGCGTACAGTAAGTATTTCATCTTTATTTTTAAATTCTGAAAATACTGTTTTCTTTTTTCTAGAATTTAAAACTGATTTGAAAAAGAATTTAAAACTGATTTTAGATTTTTTTTTAAAGAAGTTATAAAACTGATTTTAATTAGGTTTTAAAAACTGATTTATAAAGAATTTAAAAACTGAATTTAATAAAGAATTTAAAAACTGATTTTTAAAGATTTAAAAACTGATTTTTAAAGATTTAAAACTGATTTTTAAAGATTTAAAAACTGATTTTTAAAGGAAATAAAAACTGATTTTATTTTAAGGTTTGAAATAGGAAAAAGGTTTGAAATAGGAAAAAGGTTTAAACTTTGAAATAGAAAAAGGTTTAATCTTTTAAAAGAAAAAGATTTGAACTTGCAAAAATAAAGATCATATTTTTAAAAAGAGAAAAAGACGGAATTTTTATTAGGTAAAAGGAGTAAGATAAGATTTTTGTATTTTTAAAGTAATAAAAATATAATTTTTACATCATAGGAATAATAAAAATATAATCTTTATATATTTAATAGCGAAGTCAAAATGCAATCTTTATATATTGAATAACATAGTAAAAATTCGATTTTTACCTATGTAGAGAATACGGGCAACGAAAGCGACAAGACGGCGAAATAGGCGAAGATTTCTATAAAGGAAGAGTCGTGTTATTGGATAGCTATTGGTGAGAATTTCTCACTCTTCAATTTCTTTATATATATATAAATATATGTGTGGAAATAAAAGTGAATTGCTATATATAAATATTTATATATATATATATATACGCCCCCTCGTCCACAAACCATGGACGATATTTATTGGTTGAAATTGTTGTGAAAATTGATTGACGGCGAATTGTTGTTTGGAATGGTTTGTGGTTGATATTGAATTGATTATGGTTGAAAAATACCCGTTTGTGATTGGGAAATATTTGGTTGAAACCACATAGGATTAGTTTGTGGAAATGAAATAAATATAAACATGCCGCCTGCGTGCGAATTAGATGCATGAATCCCCATTGTCAAAAACCGCGAGGTTTTAAGGTAGAGCGAGGAGCCGTACTAGGGACGGTGCCGGTTTTAACTACCCTGCCGTTATGCTGCCGAAATTTTGAATAATCTTTGTGTGTTTGAATTATTTTCATATGTTGAAATTATTTGCATGCATAGAAATTAAAGCCATATATTGAAACTATATCCATGTGTGGAAATTGTTCATGTGTTGGAAAGTGTTGTGTGAAAACTAAATTCATTTGTGAATGAATGGAGTGTATAAACAATAAAAATCACATTTTTTTTATATATATGAAGTATCAAAAATATTCGCCTTATATGAATAGTTTCAACAATCAAAATTTCATCTTTTTAATAAGAACAACATAAATAAGATGTCCATGTGTGGAAATGCTCATTTGTTGAGAAGTGTGTGTAGTGGAAAGGTTCATGTGTTGAATAAAAAGATTGAACGATAAAAATTACATTTTTATTGAAACTATGAAGTGTTGAAGCCATACATTGGTTGAATGAATATTTTAAATGATAAAAATATCATTTTTATCATATGTGTGATATGCTAAAGATATGCAGACGTTGAAACAAATATTTGTGATAGAAATATTATTTTTAACATGCATAGGAACTAAATAAAATAGTCATGTGTTGAAATCTACTTTAGTTCGCCAAAATTATCATCTTTGAAATGTGAAGTGTTAAAAATAGCCACTGGTTCGAATAAACGTGCATGAGTTGAAATATACATTAACTAGCTAATGATATGATTTTAGCCTATGCATGCGATATTAGAATGAATGGTGTTTTTAAACCAAAGCAAATCAAATATGAAGTTGAATAGAAATTGATAAATGATAAGAACTGTATATATATGTACATGCATATTCATTGGACAGGTTATAGCAAAGAGGCTAGAGAAGAGGAATAAAATTTTGTGCCCGACAAATAGGTACACATTTACTGTTTTGTTTGGGTGATGATTTTATGAGCCTGTTGGCTAGCCGCTTGGCTTTTTCTTTTTCTTTTTGAGATTAGAAGGACCGGGAACGCTATTTGCGATTTCCCGATGCTCCCGGTGCAGGGGAGGTTATGGCGAAATTTTCCAAAATTTTAAGGTGTTAGAAAAATATTTGAAGTGAAAACGATATGGAAATCATTAAATGAACTATATTTATATAAATATATAAATATAAATATAATTAAAACGAAACGTGGCCGTGCAGTTCATATTTTGAGACCGTGATTTCAAACGGCTAGTGCGGAAGATCCGACCATTGGATTTTTCCGAAACCTCAACCGTTGGGTTCGCCTTGGAGATATCTTTCCAACGGCACCAACTTTGTGAAGATCCGACGGTTGAATTGTCTGGAATGTTTAATTCAAAATTAGTGAAAAACAGCGCCAGAAACGATTATATTTATATATATATAAAAATATAATTAAATTAAATCGAATAACGACGCTGCAGTTCGTAAATTGAAATCGTAACTTCAAATGGTTAGTGTGGAAGATCCGACCGTCGGATTTTCCCAAAACTGGAACCGTTGGATTCGTTTTGAAAAGACCTTCCTAATGATGTAAAATTTGTGAAGATCCAACGGTTAGATTTTCCTATATGTGTAAAACAAAATTAGTGGAAAGCAGCGCCAGTGCATCGACACGACCTGAAACGTCGTTTAATTAAATATGTCCGTTTTAAATTAAATAAAAATGGCGATATATCGTTATTAAGTGCTATAGACGATATAGAGTGAAAATAAACCAATTTTGTTGTGTTTGCTTGAGATGTGATGGCTGAATATGTTTGACATGAAAATTTTAACTAAATAACTGAAATGTGAATCTTGAATAGTTCAACCATGTGATTAATTGGTTTGAAAATCTAAATATACGTGGATTATTTGAAAAGGCCGAGTTTATCTCATTTCAAATAATCGATCGACGTTGAGAAGTCGAAGAGTCGAAGACGACTGAAGACCGACGATCTCCACGTTGGATGGATGGGCGCTACTGATGCTCGTGATTGGAGTAGCTACCATGAAGGAATTGAAGTAGTAGCCGTCCAAACATATTGTTGATTGTACGGATATGCGAGGAATTGGTGCCTCCGGTTTCGTTCAGACCCAGAACGGACTTGTAAATGGACTGTGTGTCTGACATTGGATTTTGTTCTGTGTTGATTGATCTCTGTTAAATATATATCTGTTTGGCGGCGGAGAATTTATTCTCTTGCTTAACGCCCTTCTCTGAGACGTACGAGCTCAGAGGTTATGTATTGACAGAAATCAGTCGCATGGAGTGGATTTCCTGTGTGGCACGCCTAAGTGGCATATGATCAAGGCTTCTGTTGCAAAGCAAAGTCTTGTGGTTGATGATCAAAGCATGGTCTGTGTGACGTAGCTTTGTGTATAACGTGAATTCGCGAGCCTCACACCCCGGTATGAGTCAAAAACGGGAGAAGGACCCAAGGAGTGCATGACGTTTCTTTCTAGCTATGGTGGTGTCAGTGACCTCCCAGCCCTGACATTTATATCTACTTTTCACCTGTGTGGTTGTTGGAATATGAGGCGCCTCGATTATAGGTCTGTAACGACCGGGAAACGTGTGTTCAGGAATAACTAATCCTCAAAAGTAAGAGAGGACCGGCCTTGGAGGATCCAGGGGATTGCTGTGTGCGGTCCCGAGGCATTTGCTAGAGTGTCTCGAATCGGAGAGGAGCTTGCCCCTTACCTCGACTCATGAAGGAATCCAATTTCCAATACGATATATGCGGTTGTGATTGTATTACTAGTATGGCGACATGATATATGGTACCCATGCCATCTAGGATTGATATTTATGATTGAATTTGCTTTTGAAACATATACGCACTAGTAATAATAATATCAAACACTTTGGTTTTATTCGTATGAAGCATCTTTGGCCATTATAAGGGAAAACTCTATCCTCCGGCTTGCGTTGCATTGTGTGATGGGACCTGAGTCTTATAATGGCTTCATTTTATAAAAAGCATTGCGTTGATTTAATCATTTACTTTATTTCATGCACGAGCACTCATTGGAGTAAACCCGTTCCGCGAAAGTGGCGTGGTCCTTTGATTTGCCTTATTATTGTTGTTAATAAGTTGAATGGATTTCTCATACCAGTCCCATGACTGACTCGTAGTTTGTTTCACTTTGCAAACTCGGGTGCCCTTATTTTCACACGGGCAGCCTAGTTACAAGTTTCTGACGCACCTTTTGGTTCATGGCGAGGCTTGACTACACCATGCTGACTTGGATTTTCTCCGCCATTATTGTATCTATATTATGATTCCGCCACTGGCGATGTAGACTGATATTCCTTTTGTGTACTCTTTATGTATGATTCTGCCTCAGGCGATGGTGACTGATTATGTATCATTATGCACTAAGTTGTATCCTGTACTGTGCTTCTCTGATGTGATGTTATCTATATGATTCCGCTGTCATATGTGTGTAGATTATTCTATTTTCTGTTTATGCTATTATCTGTGATCTGCTAATGATGATTAATGTGTTATATTCCAATGATTATCCTTAACACCGTGTCACGGGGTTTTGGGATCGTCACAGCTGGTATAGAGCTTTGGTTAACCTTAGTTCTGGAGTCTAACACATTAAACACTTCGTCAAAATAGAATCAGTAGTATTCTAAGGTGAGTCGCTCATTAGAGATAGGACTAGTAAAGTCCTAGAATGAGCTGAGCAGAATAGCAAAAAACAATTGATCAGTCCATCGTTATCTTTTCGTAGGAATTTCTGCTTAACTATGCAATAGACTATCATTTCTGTTAACTGACTTTTTCGTTGCTTGTACAGAATTTGACAAATGGCTACCAGAGCAGCCGCCGCTAGAGGAGGCCGTGCCGGCCGAGGCCGAGGAAGGGGAGAAATCCCAGCTCAAGAAGGACCTTTGATACAACCTCCGGCAGCTCAATACTTCGAGCTTGACCGTGTAGCTAAGAGATATAAGAACTTAGGAGGCAAGACCTTCTCGGGAACTGGCACCGTAATAGAGGCCCTTGCATGGCTCAAAACATGCGAGAAAATTCTTGAAGGCCTAAGGCTTGGAGACGAAGACAAAGCTATTATGGGCGCCTGGCTTATGCAGGAACAAGCCGAATTATGGTGGGAATCTCTTACCGCCGGGAATAGAGAAGCTGGAAGAACATGGGATGGATTTAAAGAACTCTTCAAGGAGAAATATGTCCCAGAACAAGCTCTAGAAAGAATGCACGATGATTTCGCCAATCTCCAGCAAGGGGATCTTTCCGTGCAAGATTATCTGAACAAGTTTACAATGCTATCGCCCTATGCTCCAGAGCTCATTGCCACTGCAAAATCCAAAAATAAGAGGTTTATCTTTGGACTAAGACGACAATATCATGATAGAGCCATGGCCCATGTCAAGCTGGATTTCAACGAGCTAGTGGAAATAACATGCAACTATGAAGACCTTGATCAAAGGCATCTGGATCAGGATCGCGCTAGAAGTCAAGCCGGAAACAAGCGCAAGCCTGCTGTAAATCAAGGCGAGTCAAGCCAAGCAGCATCTTCAAAGCCTCAGACTGGCAAGCCGCCAAGAGGAAATTGCTTTAATTGTCGTAAGCCGGGGCACTACTCAAACGTCTGCACAGCTCCGAAGAGGCAGAAAACAAACTCTCAAGGCTCGAGCCAAGGCTCTCAGAACCCTCGCTCGTGCTTCAACTGTCGCAAGACCGACCATCTGGTCAAAGACTGTCCTTTGCTAAAGAAAGCTACTGTAGCTCATGTCTATGACGGGTCTAGCCCGCCAGCTGCTTCCGACGGAGCAGGTAAACCCGATGTTTTGGGAGGTACCCTTACAATTAAAAATATTCCTGTTTCTGTATTATTTGACACAGGTGCATCGCGTAGTTTTATTGCTAGAAACACAGTGCACAAATTAAAGTTAAAACAGCGAAAGCTCAAAGAATCGGTTGAAGTTCATAACCCGATAGGGGGTCCTGTTACTCTCAATTCCTGTTGTAAAGTGCCAATCTCTTATTCTTTCTACAAGTTTCCTTTCAATGTAGTCGTTATGGATTTTCCCGAATTCGATATTATTCTCGGGCTGGATTGGTTAACGAAACATGAAGCTGAAGTGAATTGTGCAGAAAGAATTGTTAAAATTCGAACGGAGCTTGGACATATATATATTCCCTGTCATGGTTCGAATCCGAATAGAGAAGAATTCTGGTCAGCATTAGAACTTATCCCCACTTCCATAGAAAAGATTCCGATTGTTAGCAACTATGCGGATGTGTTTGAAGAAGTTGAAAATTTACCTCCGCAAAGAGAAATAGAATTTCGAATCGATCTAATTCCTAATGCCAGACCCGTGGTACATCCAATTCGTAGAATGACTCCGAAAGAAAAAGAAGAATTAGGCGATCAAACTCGTCAACTGTTGTGGAAAGGTCTAATCAGACCGAGTATTTCTAATTGGGGTGCAGCTGTCGTGTTTGTCCCAAAGTCAGACGGTACTCTTAGGTTATGTGTTGATTACCGAGACCTCAACAAACAGACGCTTAAAAACAAATATCCATTACCCCGCATTGATGATTTGCTAGACCAATTGAATGGGGCGAAAGTATTTTCCCGAATGGACCTAGCTACAGGTTTTCATCAATTGAGAATAGCAGAAGAGTGTGTTCCTTTGACCGCTTTCAGAGGCCCAGACATATTTTATGAATGGTTAGTAATGCCGTTTGGCCTTTGCAACGCTCCAGCATACTTTGTCGATCTAATGAATAGAGTGTTCAGGGGAGTTCTGAATAAATTTGTCCTTGTATTCATCGATGATATTTTAATCTACTCCAAATCAAAACCCGAGCATGAAAAACACTTAGAACAAGTATTGGAGATTCTAAGGAAGAACGTCTTCAAAGCCAAATTCTCTAAATGTGTCTTCTGGCAAGAAGAAGTCAAATTTCTTGGCCATGTCGTGTCGGAGAAAGGAATTTCTGTTGACCCAAGCAAAATAACAGCGATTCAAGACTGGAAACAACCCACTACTCCCACAGAAGTTGGAAGTTTTATGGGATTGGCTAGTTATTATCGAAAGTTCGTTAAGGATTTTTCGAAGATATCCGGTCCGTTAACGAAGCTCACAAAGAAACATGAGAAGTTTAAGTGGACTTCCGACTGTGAAGAAGCTTTCCAGGAATTGAAATCGAAGCTGACCACCGCTCCAGTATTAACTATCATTGATGGCAATCAAGATTTAACGGTTTGGACAGATGCTTCTATTAGAGGTCTTGGTGCAGTGTTAATGCAGAGAGGCCAAGTAGTGGCTTATGCAAGCCGCCAATTGAAACCGCATGAGAAGAATTATGTGACTCATGATCTTGAGTTGCTAGCCATCGTATTTGCCTTGAAAATCTGGAGACATTACTTATTGGGCGAGAAATTTATACTGTACACAGATCACCAATCATTGAAGTATTTATATACCCAGAAAGATCTGAATCTAAGACAGCAGCGTTGGCTAGAATTTCTTGCAGCGTATGACCTTGATATCTTGTATACGCCGGGAAAGGCTAACGTGGTAGCGGATGCACTGAGTAGAAAAACCGCAATTGTTGCCCATCTTATAATTACACCTAGCTTGATCGATAAGATATGTGCTCTCCAGAAGAATGATTATTTCATTCAAAGGATCAAGGAAAGAATCCAGAAAGGAGAACCCTCAAGCTTTCAAGTAAATAAAGAAGGAGTTTTGAGGCTGAAAGGGAGAATTTGTGTTCCCAACCTTCCTGAGCTCAAAAGAGAAGTGCTAGATGAATGCCATAAATCCAAATTTTGCATCCATCCTGGGATGAGTAAAATGTACAACGATATCAAACGCACTTTCTGGTGGAAGGCAATGAAAAGGGATATTTCTTTGTATGTTGGCAGATGCCCTACTTGTCAATTGGTCAAGAGTGACCAACAGAAGCTAGCTGGACTGTTGCAACCGTTGGAAGTCCCAGGTTGGAAATGGGAACAGATTTCCATGGATTTCATAGATGGTTTGCCGCGAACCAAGAAAGGTAATGACAGTATTTGGGTAATCGTAGATCGCTTCACGAAGACTGCCCATTTTATACCTGTCAGGTCCAATAGAACTGCCCAAAGTCTAGCTCAGATATATTTCAAAGAAATTGTTAAGCTGCATGGAATTCCCATCAGCATAGTCAGTGATAGAGATCCCCTATTTACTAGCAAGTTCTGGGAGGCTTTCCAGACAGAATTGGGGACAAAACTGAATATGAGCACCGCTTATCACCCTCAAACAGATGGCCAAACTGAGCGGGTGAATAGAATTCTAGAAGATTTATTGCGGGCTTGTATAATCGATTTTGGTGGGTCATGGGAAGATCATTTGCATTTGGCAGAATTCTCATATAACAATAGCTATCAAGCAAGTTTGAGAATGTCACCATTTGAAGCCTTATATGGCAGACCCTGCAGATCTCCAGCATGTTGGGTAGAACCTGGCAACAGACTTGTACTAGGACCCGATATGATTAGGGAAGCATCTGATAAAGTGGACTTCATCAAGAAGCGATTGAAAACCGCCCAAAGCCGACAGAAAAGTTATGCAGACTCTAGAAGGAGAGATTTGACATTTGCTGTTGGTGATCATGTTTATTTAAAGGTTTCTCCGATGAGAGGGGTAATCAGATTTGGCAAGACTGGGAAGTTGGCACCGAGATTTATTGGTCCCTTTCCTATACTTGAGCGAATTGGAACTCTTGCTTATAGGGTTCAATTACCAGATTGGTTGCCTGGAGTGCACAATGTATTTCACGTATCTCAACTTAGGAGACATGTGCATGATCCGGATCTTGTTGTAGAAGAAGCAGCGCAACAGGACGTGGAGATAACTCCAGAATTAGCACTCAGAAGAGATCCATTAAAATTTTTTGGCAAAGAAACTAGAGAACTCAGAAGCAAAAAGGTTCATTTAGTTAAAGTGCAGTGGAGCAGTGATCCTAGAGACTGTACTTGGGAAACTGAGGAAAGCATAAAACAAGCTTACCCCAAATGCAGAGTGGATATCTCTGACTAACTCCGGTGCAAGGTACCTTTACCATACTTTGCATTTACATTTTATTTCCTACTTTATTGTTGTTTCCTTTTCGAGGACGAAAAGTTTTAAGTAGGGGAGACTGTAATAACCCGGAAAATACGAGCCAATTTAAAATTTTCAAATTGATTATTTCAAAGAAATTTGAACCATTGAAATAGAATATTTCAATAAATTAGTGAATTAGAAATAGTAAGTCAGTTTGAAAATTTGAATTCGAACTTTGACCGACTGTGCAGGGTGGAAAATATAACGGATTTTAGTGAAACCAAAATTATTTAAATCTGTTAGTCAATACCTTTCTAACGAATCTGAAAAATCGAAGTTTCATAACGGGAATCAAAAGTTATGGCCGAATGAATTTTCAGAAGAGTCGGTATATAGAATATATAGGCTTGGAAAATTGATATTTTGCATACGGCCTCGGAATTCGACGAAACCACTTTTGTTGGGTCCGGGATGTCAAACTATTGCTAGGTTTCAAATTTCATAATTTTTCGAATCAATATGTGAGCGTGGCAAAAGAAAACGCGTTTGACCAGTTTCTGTTGAATTTAATCGACTGGAAATTGGCCATTTTTCAAACGGTCTCAGAATTCGACGAAACTAGTTTTGTTAGGACCGTATCGTCAATACGAAACTAGAAAATATTTTTCTGGAATTTTTCTAGTTAGTATGTGACCCCGGTAATTTGAAATGTACGTTTAAAATTCAACATAAGGATTTAAATGTAAATTCAACGGAAACTGATTGTAACGATCAAATCAGCTTACGATACATATCCCATTGTGTTCGGAATGGGGGTAAAACACTATGGACGACAGGCGGTAGTCCTCGTTTCGGGGTCGTATGTAAAAGTCAACCTTTTTGCAAAATTAAATAATTAAATAATAAAAAGGAAAAAAATATTATTTTAATTCCCTCCCTTTTCTTCTTCTTGCCCCCCCCCCCCCGATTCATTAATCAGAAAACGAAAAAAAAAAGAAAACCTAAACCTATCGAAGCCGCCCCCCCTCCGTCCAGCCTCCTCCTCCCAGTGCGCAACCCTTGAAGCCGCCGCCCTTACCTCGAAGCCGCCTCCCTTACCCCGAAGACCCCGCCCTTACCTCGAAGCCGCCGCCCTTACCTCGAAGCCGCCGCCCTTACCTCGAAGCCAGCGCCGAGCCTGACCATCGTTTCCCCCCCCCCCTCTCGCGTACAGTAAGTATTTCATCTTTATTTTTAAATTCTGAAAATACTTTTTTCTTTTTTCTAGAATTTAAAACTGATTTGAAAAAGAATTTAAAACTGATTTTAGATTTTTTTTAAAGAAGTTATAAAACTGATTTTAATTAGGTTTTAAAAACTGATTTATAAAGAATTTAAAAACTGAATTTAATAAAGAATTTAAAAACTGATTTTTAAAGATTTAAAAACTGATTTTTAAAGGAAATAAAAACTGATTTTATTTTAAGGTTTGAAATAGGAAAAAGGTTTAAACTTTGAAATAGAAAAAGGTTTAATCTTTTAAAAGAAAAAGATTTGAACTTGCAAAAATAAAGATCATATTTTTAAAAAGAGAAAAAGACGGAATTTTTATTAGGTAAAAGGAGTAAGATATGATTTTTGTATTTTTAAAGTAATAAAAATATAATTTTTACATCATAGGAATAATAAAAATATAATCTTTATATATTTAATAGCGAAGTCAAAATGCAATCTTTATATATTGAATAACATAGTAAAAAATTCGATTTTTACCTATGTAGAGAATACGGGCAACGAAAGCGACAAGAAGGCGAAATAGGCGAAGATTTCTATAAAGGAAGAGTCGTGTTATTGGATAGCTATTGGTGAGAATTTCTCACTCTTCAATTTCTTTTTATATATATGTGTGTGGAAATAAAAGTGAATTGCTATATATAAATATTTATATATATATATATATATACGCCCCCTCGTCCACAAACCATGGACGATATTTATTGGTTGAAATTGTTGTGAAAATTGATTGACGGCGAATTGTTGTTTGGAATGGTTTGTGGTTGATATTGAATTGATTATGGTTGAAAAATACCCGTTTGTGATTGGGAAATATTTGGTTGAAACCACATAGGATTAGTTTGTGGAAATGAAATAAATATAAACATGCCGCCTGCGTGCGAATTAGATGCATGAATCCCCATTGTCAAAAACCGCGAGGTTTTAAGGTAGAGCGAGGAGCCGTACTAGGGACGGTGCCGGTTTTAACTACCCTGCCGTTATGCTGCCGAAATTTTGAATAATCTTTGTGTGTTTGAATTATTTTCATATGTTGAAATTATTTGCATGCATAGAAATTAAAGCCATATATTGAAACTATATCCATGTGTGGAAAATGTTCATGTGTTGGAAAGTGTTGTGTGAAAACTAAATTCATTTGTGAATGAATGGAGTGTATAAACAATAAAAATCACATTTTTTTATATATATGAAGTATCAAAAATATTCGCCTTATATGAATAGTTTCAACAATCAAAATTTCATCTTTTTAATAAGAACAACATAAATAAGATGTCCATGTGTGGAAATGCTCATTTGTTGAGAAGTGTGTGTAGTGGAAAGGTTCATGTGTTGAATAAAAAGATTGAACGATAAAAATTACATTTCTATTGAAACTATGAAGTGTTGAAGCCATACATTGGTTGAATGAATATTTTAAATGATAAAAATATCATTTTTATCATATGTGTGATATGCTAAAGATATGCAGACGTTGAAACAAATATTTGTGATAGAAATATTATTTTTAACATGCATAGGAACTAAATAAAATAGTCATGTGTTGAAATCTACTTTAGTTCGCCAAAATTATCATCTTTGAAATGTGAAGTGTTAAAAATAGCCACTGGTTCGAATAAACGTGCATGAGTTGAAATATACATTAACTAGCTAATGATATGATTTTAGCCTATGCATGCGATATTAGAATGAATGGTGTTTTTAAACCAAAGCAAATCAAATATGAAGTTGAATAGAAATTGATAAATGATAAGAACTGTATATATATGTACATGCATATTCATTGGACAGGTTATAGCAAAGAGGCTAGAGAAGAGGAATAAAATTTTGTGCCCGACAAATAGGTACACATTTACTGTTTTGTTTGGGTGATGATTTTATGAGCCTGTTGGCTAGCCGCTTGGCTTTTTCTTTTTCTTTTTGAGATTAGAAGGACCGGGAACGCTATTTGCGATTTCCCGATGCTCCCGGTGCAGGGGAGGTTATGGCGAAATTTTCCAAAATTTTAAGGTGTTAGAAAAATATTTGAAGTGAAAACGATATGGAAATCATTGAATGAACTATATTTATATAAATATATAAATATAAATATAATTAAAACGAAACGTGGCCGTGCAGTTCATATTTTGAGACCGTGATTTCAAACGGCTAGTGCGGAAGATCCGACCATTGGATTTTTCCGAAACCTCAACCGTTGGGTTCGCCTTGGAGATATCTTTCCAACGGCACCAACTTTGTGAAGATCCGACGGTTGGATTGTCTGGAATGTTTAATTCAAAATTAGTGAAAAACAGCGCCAGAAACGATTATATTTATATATATATATATATAAATATAATTAAATTAAATCGAATAACGACGCTGCAGTTCGTAAATTGAAATCGTAACTTCAAATGGTTAGTGTGGAAGATCCGACCGTCGGATTTTCCCAAAACTGGAACCGTTGGATTCGTTTTGAAAAGACTTTCCTAATGATGTAAAATTTGTGAAGATCCAACGGTTAGATTTTCCTATATGTGTAAAACAAAATTAGTGGAAAGCAGCGCCAGTGTATCGACACGACCTGAAACGTCGTTTAATTAAATATGGCCGTTTTAAATTAAATAAAAATGGCGATATATCGTTATTAAGTGCTATAGACGATATAGAGTGAAAATAAACCAATTTTGTTGTGTTTGCTTGAGATGTGATGGCTGAATATGTTTGACATGAAAATTTTAACTAAATAACTGAAATGTGAATGTTGAATAGTTCAACCATGTGATTAATTGGTTTGAAAATCTAAATATACGTGGATTATTTGAAAAGGCCGAGTTTATCTCATTTCAAATAATCGATCGACGTTGAGAAGTCGAAGAGTCGAAGACGACTGAAGACCGACGATCTCCACGTTGGATGAATGGGCGCTACTGATGCTCGTGATTGGAGTAGCTACCATGAAGGAATTGAAGTAGTAGCCGTCCAAACATATTGTTGATTGTACGGATATGCGAGGAATTGGTGCCTCCGGTTTCGTTCAGACCCAGAACGAACTTGTAAATGGACTGTGTGTCTGACATTGGATTTTGTTCTGTGTTGATTGATCTCTGTTAAATATATATCTGTTTGGCGGCGGAGAATTTATTCTCTTGCTTAACGCCCTTCTCTGAGACGTACGAGCTCAGAGGTTATGTATTGACAGAAATCAGTCGCATGGAGTGGATTGCCTGTGTGGCACGCCTAAGTGGCATATGATCAAGGCTTCTGTTGCAAAGCAAAGTCTTGTGGTTGATGATCAAAGCATGGTCTGTGTGACGTAGCTTTGTGTATAACGTGAATTCGCGAGCCTCACACCCCGGTATGAGTCAAAAATGGGAGAAGGACCCAAGGAGTGCATGACGTTTCTTTCTAGCTATGGTGGTGTCAGTGACCTCCCAGCCCTGACATTTATATCTACTTTTCACCTGTGTGGTTGTTGGAATACGAGGCGCCTCGATTATAGGTCTGTAACGACCGGGAAACGTGTGTTCAGGAATAACTAATCCTCAAAAGTAAGAGAGGACCGGCCTTGGAGGATCCAAGGGATTGCTGTGTGCGGTCCCGAGGCATTTGCTAGAGTGTCTCGAATCGGAGAGGAGCTTGCCCCTTGCCTCGACTCATGAAGGAATCCAATTTCCAATACGATATATGCGGTTGTGATTGTATTACTAGTATGGTGACATGATATATGGTACCCATGTCGTCTAGGATTGATATTTATGATTGAATTTGCTTTTGAAACATATACGCACTAGTAATAATAATATCAAACACTTTGGTTTTATTCGTATGAAGCATCTTTGGCCATTATAAGGGAAAACTCTATCCTCCGGCTTGCGTTGCATTGTGTGATGGGACCTGAGTCTTATAATGGCTTCATTTTATAAAAAGCATTGCGTTGATTTAATCATTTACTTTATTTCATGCACGAGCACTCATTGGAGTAAACCCGTTCCGCGAAAGTGGCGTGGTCCTTTGATTTGCCTTATTATTGTTGTTAATAAGTTGAATGGATTTCTCATACCAGTCCCATGACTGACTCGTAGTTTGTTTCACTTTGCAAACTCGGGTGCCCTTATTTTCACACGGGCAGCCTAGTTACAGGTTTCTGACGCACCTTTTGGTTCATGGCGAGGCTTGACTACACCATGCTGACTTGGATTTTCTCCGCCATAATTGTATCTATATTATGATTCCGCCACTGGCGATGTAGACTGATATTCCTTTTGTGTACTCTTTATGTATGATTCCGCCTCAGGCGATGGTGACTGATTATGTATCATTATGCACTAAGTTGTATCATGTACTGTGCTTCTCTGATGTGATGTTATCTATATGATTCCGCTGTCATATGTGTGTAAATTATTCTATTTTCTGTTTATGCTATTATCTGTGATCTGCTAATGATGATTAATGTGTTATATTCCAATGATTATCCTTAACACCGTGTCACGGGGTTTTGGGATCGTCACATACCTCGTGACCTTGATAGTGCCTTGGAGTTTATTCGATCGTTATGGAAATTAAGCACGGCTGTTTTCGATATACGATCGTCTATTGTATTAATTTTGGTCGATTTCAACTATAGAACTTGACCCCAAATCTAGCAACTAGTTTTAAGCAAACTGGGATTTATAAGTGTTCTACTTATCAAAAACCACTTCAAAACTAGTATACGGGTTCTATGTTTTGGAAGCAGTTGTGAAGTGAAGGCTATGTGGCGATTCCAGATCCGTTGAGATGCTCGAACACGTATAGTGATTCTAAGATACGTGAAGGAATCTATGCATGAATACAAGATCTAGAAATGTTTTTGGATCCATGTGTGATTTTGAGATCTATGAAGCAATCAATCAATGTGGGATTCCATCTGGGAATTCTTATTTTGTTCGAGTGATGAAGACTCGTGTGAAATATGCCGAACGAAACCTCGACGTTGGAAATGGCTAAAAACAGAGTAGGAGCACAATTTGGGGTTTTGCTAACCTATGGCAGGATATATTGACTCCATATCTAATGTATGCTTAATATCGAATCGTTGCGGGAGTTGGGTATATTTGGTTCCATGTGGTGCACTTCGGTGTTATCGTGCATGGGCCAGTTGTCTTTACATTATGATATATTTTATCTAGAGATATACGACGCTCAGAGGTACTTTCTGACCCTTATGCATGGAGTTCGGATCTGTATTGAGAGATCTTCGGCGGAAAATCCAATATGCGAACGAGCCTTATCGGTTTTGTTTGTACACTTAATAGTTGTCGAATGTAACCAATATAACCATTCCTTCTACGTGAATTTATTTATATTCTACACCCTAGACATTATATATTATACACTTATACTTCTCCTAATAAATGGTTGGATGTTATTGAGGTGATAACCATTACGAACATGCGTACGACCTCATATTGTAATGATATGTGTTACTTAAATGTTGAGTTATTTCACGCGATTGCCTTGCCTGATCCGGGTGTTATTTTGCGATAATGCATGGGTCAGACCGAGTATATTTGCAGATCGGATTTGGATTGCTTTGGAGCTTCAGAAGAGGAGTTAGTGACAAGATGTATACGCGTATTCTTTTTTTTGTCATGTATGTCGCTGTACATACCAACAATTGTAAGGATATGTTGTTATAATTGTTCAGGCTGATTCATTATGTACTCGGATTTATGTATTTATTTAAAGTTTTCCTCTTTTTGTAAAGAGCACTGCTAGTATTATAGATTATTCGTTCCGTTGTGAGATTCTATTCTACATCTTCTTTCTTTTATTCTTCTATCCCCTTTCTTTTCCCCTAACTATCAAACTTTATAGTACTTGATTTGAGATACATGAATACAGAGGATGTATTAGTATTGATTTTCGAGAGCTGAAAAGTTCGGTCGTTACCTTTGGTATGAAAGCTTAGGTTTAGCGAACACCTAGGCTTGTATGGGGCTATAGATCACTAGAGATAGGGTTAGAAATACACTAGATTGAGCTTCAAGAGTATATATATATTATATATGAGCATGTACTTTTAGTGAGTGGTTCGATTTGTAAGTCTGAATTCTTAGTCTGAATCAACTGACTAATCATCATTTTGTTATAGATTCAGAAACAGTCAAACAAGTCATTCGTTTCGACATCATTTTTGAACTTGGTAAATGAAATAAGTTACCAAGACTTATATATTTCATATATAAAGAAGGTTTTCATAACTAAATCAGTTATATGGATGAGTTATTATTAAGAATGATGACATATAATTATTATCATTTATTGGTTAATTTGTAGTTATACCCGACCAGTTTATTGGTTTTGACTACTGTGTTTGGATAAGAGTAATTTTATCCATTTAATTGCATGGGATGGGTAGATTTATAATTTAGGAACAGTGGAAACGAACATCTTGTGAATTCAGTTTCACGGTTTGACTATAAGGCGTTCGGTAATGATGTTGGGTAAGTATTCAATCTGAATGTGAGTTATTTAAAATGAATTTAAACCAAAATTATGCAAGTGCAATTTATATATGAGATTTATAAATATGAACTGAAGTTTATGAACTGAAGTTTAGTTGATAATTGAAGAATTTAGGATTCTGGTAAGTTTGAAATTGATTTTCAGGGCTTAAATGAAAATTTAAGATTGATTAAAAGTGTTTACGTGTTTAGAAAGGATTTCTAAAAAGCATTCATCTTGCTTTGGTCGCAGGAAAATAATGTTGATGATTACTACAGCATCATCGAGATTCATTTTCGAGTTTATAAGTAAGAACTTGCTACCATGAATAGTAGTTTGTATTAGAATAGAGTTATGTCTTGAATCCAGATTATTTGAAGTATAAAAACACAGAAGTTCAATTCTAAAGTTTTCAGCTAAATTTAATATGGATGCATGTAGTTTATATATTGGAGTTATATAATTTTGCATCTTAATGGATTTGATGTTTGATAGATTTCATCTTTATATGGAATAGGAAGTTCGACGATTTCGGATAGCCGATACTTTCAAGTTGAAATTGAATGTTTGACTAGTTTATGTGAAAACGTAAGACAATAAGTTTAATAATTTATAAACTTAACGAAGGTTAAGCGAATTAATTGAATTTAATTAAAACGAGCTTGTCGCATAGCCGCAGTTCGTGATATTCTGAATTGAAGTTCAAATCATTGTATAAGACTCAGTATAAGTCGGAATTCTTTGAAATAAGAATCGTCCATATCTATTAGAATATAATTTTCTAATGGAAAGAAAATTATGGATTTCATATTGTAGATTTTCGGTTATGGCTAAATCAATTTTCAGAAAAATCATGGTTTGGTTGTTCGCGATTTAGAACTAAAACATTAATGAAATCGAAGGTTTAAAATATGGAATTTGAGGAGCGATGAGTTTAAAATTGTTTTGAATTGTTAAACATGCTTGTTAAGAAGAATAAATTGGTCGTTTGTATATATTCATAAGTTGGTTGGAATATTATACATATATGGACTTAAGTTATATAACATTTAATAACTTGAAGTTATTTTGTTCGAAATGATTCAGAAATGATATTAGTATAGAATAATATACTAAATATTGAGATCAAAGTTGAATAAAATTATTGGAAAGTTATAAACCAATTGGAATGAGTACGTAAGATTCACGTAAGTAATTTTATTCGCTTTGCGATTTGATCTAGATTCGAGTGCATCATTTATGGTAGCCAATACCAATCAAAGTTGGTATTCTTTACTTGATTCTTGGTGACGAAGTTAGATATCGGATTTTTGATTAAATCTGTAATTCTCTATCGTAGTATATGGATATGTAAGGAGATTGACAGTTTCTAACTAAGAGACCAGATCTGAATCCGTACTAGAGTGATCGAGTCAATGATACTAGTTTGGAAATGAAATTATATGATCGGGTAAGCGATCGAATTATATATTGCGTTCGAATAGCTTATGTATATCATATGGGCTTTAGGAATGATTCATTCTATGTTGACTTATGGAGAATTTGGGAATTGAATCTTTGAATTGTTTACGGTAGCATGAATAATTGATTAAATATTAACCTGAGGCTATTGGGCACAGTGATGCTTAGTGGATTGTTTATCATCCTTGTGCAATGAAGGGGTTTCATAACCAGGATTAACTCTAAGTTATAATGGTAATTGATTATGATGCTATGTGATACTGTTATATGATTATTCTTATGGATTTGCACCATTATTACCAGTTGCATCACATTTGGATTTTTTGGCATATGATTGCTATGCTATTTCACATGTTGTTGTTATCATGTTACTTATCTATTTACTTAACTTTCTTTTGGGTTATGTAAGTATATATAGGTTTATGAAAGCAAATGGCGCAAGTCGCTTTTTGATTTCATAAGTAGAGGTTTGTTTGCTCGATAAATAGGTACACATTTATGTTGTTTATTGGGTTTGATGGATTTTATGACCCAGATATGGGTTGTCACTTGGCTTTTGTTCTCTTTTTGGATTGAGTGAGGCCCTGCATGGCATTTGGGATTTTTTTGGACCAAGCCGTACAAAGGAGGTGCGGGCGAAATTTTACGTAAATTTCGGACATTAGAAAATTTTAACATGGTTTTGGAAAATAAAATTTTAAAGTAAAATTAGAGAGTTTATTTACATTCAACTTAACTTGTGATTTTGAGACGCAATCCTTTTAAAGGGGGAAGAATGTAATGACCCGGGTTTTTAGATTCAGAATATTTAATTTATTTAAATATGTATTCATTTAAATTAGAATTTAAATAACTTGAATTTAGAAAATACGAGTTATTTAATATAACTAAATCAAATCCGGAATTTAATATGAAATTTAATCAAATTCGAAGCTTATGGAAAATTATGTTTGAACATGGACGACAATAATGAATTGTCATTGAAGAAGTAGAGTGTTTGTAATTCGATTAAATATCAGCTCGATTTATTTGACACATAAAAATAGCATTTTTGCAAAGAATCTCAGAATTCAACAAAATCAATTTTATTGAGTCTGAAATATTGAAAGGTAGTGGAATGTCAATTTTCGTAACGATCGGATTGATCGTGTAAGCATGCAAGATTAACGCGGGTGACAACATTATAATGGAATATTATATGTAAAATATATCATAAAAATGTCTAGACAAATATCTAAAACATAAATCCTATAAGTACCCATTCCTCATTGTTAAAGCCTAAACAATTCTCTGGCTTCAGCTAATAAACAGGCCACCATTCTTCATATCTTCATTCAATTAAATCAAGAGAAATACTCGATGGAATTCATCAATATTTGATTTGTTGGACTTGTATATGAAGGAGCTTCGTGTTGATGTGCTTCATGATAGATGCGACATGACTTGAAGCGGCTCGATATTTTCCACCAAAGGCAAGGGCTGAATGTTGGCGTCGACATAGGCGGAGCTTGGTTGAATTGAGGATGGCGCTACATTTTTGGTGAGGAGGCGCATAAATTGGCGAAGTTTGGAAAAGTTTCGGGCTAAGAAAGTTCTAACCCTGTAGCATGAGCCACAGGGGAAGAGGGAGGTCGGATTTTGAATCTAGTTACCAGACCTATGGGGAAGGGCGTGAGTTAGTTAAGCATGAGGAGAGAAACTCATTGACGCTTTCATATTTCGATTTCATGAAGGGTGGTGGTGTATCAGTGGTTGGACGTGCACTGGTTTGTGCGTGTACACTATAGGAGGCGGGTTTGGGGTATTGGGGAAGAAAAAGGTGCGGTTACGTGATGTGGGTTGAGGATTTCATAATGTTTAAATTAAGTTAATTATATTTTAGTGTGTTTTAACCTTGAAAATGACATAACTAGTTCGTTTGAAATCCGATTGATGAACAGTCAGTTGCATCGGGATAGTGCTGAGGAGTACTACGTGTGCGCTGTGGGTATGAATCATTTTGGAAAGATTGACTTTTAACAAATTTCAAACGCCAGTTTGAAATTAGATAAAATATCGTGAAATCGAAGATTGGAATAGATGGTGAGTTTAACTCACGCTTATTGTTATACTATTATGCCATATAATAGTATTAGTTGTCTTTTTACATATTTATATGTACAATTGATTGTTTGGGCGATTTACAGCTTTATTGGTGGTTGTCAATATATTTATTTCCCGTTTGTGAGCGGATGATCCTTTGACACTACTGGCATTAGCACAAGATTCATCTTATATGAGTTAGTTAATATTGAACTATATTACATATATATGTTCTGACATATGAGCTGTGATGCAAGGGGATAGGTTGGAGGAATCCAATAGGATTCCATAATACGATTGTTACCGTATTTATATTCATATGTTGTATTATGAATTGATTGTGTGTTAAACCTAACTGTGGACCCTATTGATTATATAACGTTGTTATATGTGAAATTGTCCTGAAGTGAATAAATTATTTTATATAATATATTGAGTTTTTCTGTTTCACACAATTTAGTGTGTTTGACATAATGGACTGAATTGGTTAATTATACTAATTGGAACAAGAATTGGGAAATTGAAGGAAATGGTTTTGGAATAAAACAGTCTTATAAATTCTTTTATTTTAAAACCAATTTTAGCTATATATATATATACCTTTTTATCCCTTTTATTTTAAACTTGTTTTTAACTTAATTATTTTATCCTTTTATTTAAAATCAATTTTAAAGTTATTTTACTTTATATATATTTTTTGAAATGAAATAAGTCTGTTTTATAAGATTTAGCAGTGATGATTGGATTATAACACATAGGTTATAATCAATGATTTAGAAATCATAGTATTTCACCATATCTAATATTTATCGATATTTACATCTTTAAAGGACTATTTTAAAGATATGAATACGTATAGAAATGGTTTTGGGTTTGTCGTGAAAATGTGTTAATTACATTTTTCTTTAACCCACTCAGATTTTATCATCGAAGTTATTATAATTAAATCATTAAACGAACGTTTAAAGATGATTATAAAAGAAATTGTTTTGGGGTTTGCTTTAAACACTATTTTAACAACACTTGTTTTTAAACCCCTAGAATATAGGTAAACTGAAATATATAATTTAATGAGTTTGAATATACTTAGATCTTTAAAATAATGGATTTTAAAGATAGAAACAAGTATAGAATCTTTTAGGATAAAGATATGGAATAAGATGTTCAACTTATAAAAGAGAAGTGGTTCTTTATTAAATAATGTTTTAACCTCTTTAATTATATTTTAAGAAATCTTAGAAATGAATTATGGATATACTTATACATGATGGATTAGTATATGAAAACGTTTTGAAGTACTGAAGATAGAAAAGAAAATTTGGAATTGAATTGTGATTATACTTATACCAAAGGGATAAGTATATTAATACCTTTTAAGTATTAAGACTATAAGGGACTAGGGAATTCATAGAATATATACGCATACACATTTTTGTACGTATAAGTTGAATATATACACTAGTATATAAAGGGATATTAATCGAGCATTAGTTATTGATTAATAAATGAAGTTTTATTAGATAAAAGTTGTTTTACTAATAAAAGAGTTTTAATTAATGAAAGACTAATTAAACAGAAAATGGATTATAAGCCATTTATATGGTTTAATCGTGCTTTAACTATTATCATGCTTCATGACCTTGATAGTGCCTTGGATGTTTATTCGATCATTATGGAAATTAAGGGAGGCTGTTTTCCATATACAATCGTCTATTGTATGAATTATAGTCGATTTCGACTACAGAACTTGACCTTAAATCTAGCGACTAATTTTGAGGAGACCAGGATTGGTAAGTGTTCTACTTATCGAAAACCACTTCAAAAATAGTATACGGGTTCTATGTTTTGGAAGCGGTTGAGAAGTGAAGGCTATGTGGCGATTCCAGATCTGTTGAGATGCTCGAACATATGTAGTGATTCTAAGATCTGTGAAGGAATCTATGTGTGATTACAAGATCTAGTGATGTATTTGGATCCATATGTGATTTGAGATCTGTGAGGCAATCAATCTATGTGTGATTCCAAGATCCATTGAGTTGTGGGATTCCATTTGGAATTCTTATTCTGTTCGAGTGATGAAGACTCGTATGAAAGATGCCGAACAAAACCTCGACGTCGAAAATGGCTAAAAATAGAGTAGGAGCACAATTTTGGGTTTTGCCAACCTATGGCAGGATATATTGACTCCATATCTGGTGTATGCTTAATATCGAATCGTTGCGGGAACTCTCTGAAGTTGCTTGCGGGAGTTGGGTATATTTGGTTCCATGTGGTGCACTTCGGTGTTTTCGCGCGTGGGCCAGTTGTCTTTACCCTATGGTATATTTTATCTAGAGATATACGAAGCTCGGAGGTGTTTTCTGACCTTGTGCATGGAGTTCAGATCTATATTAAGAGATCTTTAGCGGAAAATCCAATATGTGAACGTGCCTTATCGGATTTGTTTGTATACTTAATGGTTGTCGAATGTAACCAAAGTAATAATTCCTTCTATGTGAATTTATTTATATTCTACACCCTATACACTATTTGTTATATAATTATACTTCTCCTAATAAATGGTTGGATGTTATTGTGGGGATAACCATTACAGACATGCGTACTGCCTCATATTGTAATGATATGTGTTACTTAAATGCTGAGTTATGTCACGCGGATGCCTAGCCTGATCCGGGTGTTATTTTGCGATAATGTTTGGGTCAGACCGAGTATTTTGCAGATCGGATTTGGATTGCTTTGGGGCTTCAGAAGAGGTGTTGATGACAAGACGTATACTCGTATTCTTTTATTTTTTTTCCACCGTGTATGTTGTATGTATCAACAATTGTAAGGATAGGTTGTTATAACTGTTCATGCTGATTCATTATGTACTATGATTTTTGTATTTTTTAAAGTTTTCCGCTTTTTGTAAAGAGCACTGCTAGTATTATAGATTATTCGTTCCGTTTTGAGATTATGTTCTATATATTCTTTCTTCTATTATTCTATCTCCTTTCTTTTCCCCTAACTATCAGACTTTCTAGTACTTGATATGAGATACATGAATACAGAGGATGTATTAGTACTAATTTTCGAGCGCTGAAAAGTCTGGTTCTTACAGATTGGTATCGATAAAAACAATCTATACCACAAACATTATGAGATCGTTACGAAGTGTGGTTTTAAGGGATGTACTGATATTGTTTTTCATAACATCTTAACTATAAATATTTAAATAAAAAATATTGACCCTTCTTTTGACAAGACCATCATGCTTTAGATTCTTTATCACTGGACTGCTCGGATTCTAGCTCGCATTTACTCGTATATGAGTGTTAGACTAGATTAATAAAAGATCGATCTAACAAAAACGTTATTATACTTTGTGCTTAATCGCTCACAATTGCGATCACAATCACATAACATAAGTAATTATAGTACTTATGTAAAATTATGTATCATCTAGCCTTGTGACTAGACCATGTATGAGTATAGTAAAGATATCAGAGTTGAAATAACACGTGTATTTCGCATGCCACATCTGTTTGGTTAAACAATAAAACTTATCTGTTCTAAAACAAACTTATTTGATCAAGAGTCAGAATATTTTAAAAAAGAGTAATATCGGCCATATTCAAAATAATTCAGAAAATAAAAATTCTAAATATCTTTTTTGATAAACATGTATTGATACAAAAAATTACTATGGTTTTTCTTTTTTGGAAAACATAGCAGTAGGGTTAGCAAATCACAAATTTTTCTTAAACTATTTGTTTTCCACGATTTCCATTATTTCTAAACTTTGTTGCCAATCCATATAAGTCTGCAGCGCAACGTTAGCATAGAGCCCAAAAAAAAAAAATCAGCGTAAGGTTCTCTCTCTTGAATGGCAGCCACAATGGAAAACCCATCTCGTCCAGTATCCCTTCCCACTTCCCCGCTAATAGCTCACTGCGCCAAAGAATAAATCTTTCCCTCCCAACCATTTGCACTATCTCAAGATCCCGTGCGTTAATATCTAAAAGAGTAGAGGAAAACCGTTAACGCAATACCACCAATTTCTGAGTTCGAGAAATAGATTCAGGTAAATAGGGGAAGAATTGACTTTTTACTGTCCTTCCTTTCTATCAATAAATTACATGACATGATCAATTTTTTACTTCCATAATTATCTAACTATTAGCATTATATTTGATTATTAATAACAATGGGTCCTTGTTATCTTACTATAAAATACTTTTTCGTTATGTTTTTACTCAGGTTGAATTGGATATATATATATATATATATATATATATATATATATATATATATATATATATATATATATATATATATATATATATAGATGGAGCTACTTCAAATTTAGCAAACTAACTTCAATTTATGTGGCATAATTTTGTTTTACTGAAATTTATGTTAGCAGTCAATGTAAAATTGATGAAATTTGTTAGTAGTCAGTGTAAAAAAAATAGTAGTCAGTGTAAGATTAATAGTTGTTAGTAGCAGTGTAAAAAAGTATAGCCTTTTCTTTGCTTACAGCCTTCAAATTTTCAGGTTTAGTCCCAAATAATTATGATTGTTAGAGCAATGCTAGAAAAATATGTTGCCTTTATTTAATGTTAGAGAATAAGGTAGAAGATATGTTGTCTTTATTTAATTGTATTGATTTGGGTTTATATTTGGTATAGAATTATTTTTTATAATAGACCCAAATATACTCTAGAATATTCTTATCTAAAATGTTCTTTTAGATGAGGACAAACTATGTATAAATAGAGACAACGATTGGCAATGTAAGAAAGTATATTTTGTAAAATCAATCAATAGAGCAATAATGATGTAGTCTTTTATGTTTTACCATTTAATCTCTCTCTCCTCGCTATATTAAGTTCTAACATGATATCAGAGAGGGTTGCTATCGCGGATCTGTTATTTTCTTCTTAGTACTTCTGTCGTTTCTTCTTTGTTAGTTTTGAGATCTATTATTTGTTGGTGTTGATTGTAGTAGACGAGCGTTGTTGGTAATTTTGAGATATGTTATTACTAAAAAGAAAAAAAAATGTTATGGTTGTGGTTGGAGATCATAGGAGACTGAAGTTGTTTAGTTGAATCGGTTCAGATTGAGTACAAGATTAGAATGAAGTGCAGTTTCAGACAGGGATGATGATTGGGTTTACGAAGAGCTTGAAGAGTTGGTTCTGATGAAGCTAAGGTAAAGGTGATGGGTTGATTGAGTTATTAGAGAGTAACATTTTTAGACTAGTGCCCGTCCATTTGGCCGGCTTATAAATAAGCACTGGCTCATCAGGTTTTTTTTTGAAGAAAACACTCCCATCCCGCCATTGCATTTTAAATTGTTTATTGTTTATTTGATGTCTGTATCGGTAATCCTGTTTATTAGAAGGGCAATTGACGTTGCTTGAAGGTGGTAGATGGTATTGTAAGGTATGTTTGGAGGATGCAAACATATGCTGATTCATCCTTATTGTTTTGGTTTTGTTTTCGTTTGATGTGTTTGGGGCCATGCAAACATATGCAAACTCATCCCATTTTGGTTTATTTTGTTTTCTTTGTATATTTTGGGATGCAAATATACAAACATATCCAGGGACAGTTTTGTCATTTGGTAGCTTAGATCTTTTGTTTACCGATCAAATCGAAGATAGTTGAGTGGTTTTGGAGTTTCATATTGGAGTTGTTGAGTTGTTTCGAGTTGTAGTTGAATGTTTGATGCTTGGTGTTACTCTCAAACAATATTGAAATGGTTGCTCAATCTCGCTACTCTTCAGTTTCCAGCTTCTATTTGGCAAACTCACGATTTTTCGCATCGTGAGTTTGAGGGGGAATGTTAGAGTATATGCCAAAAAAATATGTTGCCTTTATTTAATTGTATTGATTTGGGTTTATATTTGGTATAGAATTATTTATTATAATAAACCTAAATGTACTCTAGAATATTCTTATTTAGAATGTTCATTTAGATAAGGACAAACTATGTATAAATAGAGGCAAAGATTGATAATGTAAGAAAGTATCTTTTGTAAAATCAATCAATAAAGCAATAACAATGCAGTCTTTTATGTTTTACCGTTTAATCTCTCTCTCCTCTCTATATCAAATTCTAACAATATATAGATGGAGCTGCTTCAGATTTAGCAAAGAGACTTCAATTTGTGTGGTAAAATTTTATTTTATGGAAAATTATGTTAGCAATCAGTGTAAAATTGATGAAATTTGTTAGCAGTCAGTGCTAAATTGATGAAAATTATGTTATTTGTTAGCAGTCAGTGTAAAAAAAATAGCAGTTAGTGTAAGATTAATAGTCGTTAACAGTCAGTGTAAAAAAGTATAGCCTTTTCTTTGCTTATAGCCTTCAAATTTTCAGGTTTAGTCCCAAATAGTTATGATTGTAAGCTTATGTTTGTGAAACAATTTTTTTTACTATGTTCAGACACTTTCTTAATATGAAAATTTATGTTGTCTGTCATTTAGTTTAAGTTATAGATTTTGATATTTTCATACAAATATGACAAGATGCGTAAGGTATTATTTCTAGACAATAACTCTTAGTTTTCCATTCGTTGATTGTTATATAAATATTAAAACAGTAGTGCTATTTTGATGTATTTGTATCCAATATTGATCCCCATATCAATAGCTTGCACCTATTCTGTTGCCACTCATGTTTTTCTTTCATATAAAAAACAACATGTTGTATTACTGAACTTGGTAACAACATGTATTATTGAACTTGGTGTTTTCTTGAATGAATATTTTTATAGTAAAATAGATTGTATGTATGAAAATGCAAAATGACAATGTCATTTCATTGACTTGCATTGATGCATTAATACCCAAGTTTCCTTCATTCAAACAGTATATGTCATGAACTTCGTATACGTTTGAACTAATATTTTTGTTCGTACGAAAATATAAAAAAAAATATGCATCACTTTCTCAAAATGGGCTTAATATAGAATTCCCATTATGATTCATATATCGTTTTCTATATTTTCAGGCTCAGCTGTTGAGATGCTTAGCAAATCGAGCAAGGAATTGGGAAACATATATATATATATATATATATATATATATATATATATATATATATATATATATATATATGAATTATTTTATCTTATAGGTGGTACGTCCACTGGTGGTATGCATTCTGTTGCTTTGGCTGCAAAGAAAATGACCTTAGACTAATGCGAAGAAATATACAAAATATTTGGTAGATGATGCTATAGCTTATAATTTGTAAGCATTCAATGTTTGCTCAGTTGAACTTGATACTTCGGTTTTTATACTTTTAGGAAAACTTGTGTTTGCTGAACCTACACTAAAAGGTGAGGCTGCAGCATTGAGAGTAAAGTTTGGTTAACTATAAAAAAAAGTTCATCACAAAGCTTTAGAGTTGTTGTGCAGGGGTCTATAGTATGAAAAAAGGTATTTTATCTGTCTTATCCATCCTGTAAAATGCCTTATCATTAAGTCATGTTGTAGCACAATGCAGATCAGTTTGAAAGAGCGCTCAAAGAGATGTGCAGATGATGATGGCGATCTCTTGATAGAATCTTCTATTCAAAATATACCCAAAATTTTCGTTGTTTCTACGTTAGCGTCACCTCTGCATAGCCATTCTGGTTCAGAAATTAACAGGTTAGTTGTGTTAATTTGTGATTATTTTTGTCGAGTGCAGTAAACTTGCTACTTATACATTTTTACTATGGGATTATTATGCTAGACTATTGTTGTATTTACGCTCATATGTAAGTTGGATATTTGGCGCTATGACCTATAGATATCTTTGCAATGAATCTTTTCAAAATCTAGGATATTTACTATTATTATATTTGTTAACTCTGTGCATGCCTATGTATATGTAAATTTTGCATTTATATTATTATTATTATGATTCTATGTAGCTGAATCAATAGATAACAAATTCTATATTATGTAATATACCACTGGCATGCATGAATACCTCCATTAATGGCTGGCTGCCATAAAATAGGCACAACTATCCAAAATACTCAAGTTAGTACCAAGCGTGGATTTTTCATGGGAAGCTGTAAACATAGAATATGGAAGGCTATTCAAGCTTCATCAGCTACACCATATTAACTTGATGATTTCTCAGATGGTACGGTTTACGTTAAACGTATCCTCCCTTAGTTCTTGTTGAAAAAGTGCATGGTTATACTCATATGACAAGTTAGGGTAATAAGTTAGTTAAAAGATAAACTTGCATCAACCTTTGATAAGTTACAACAAATCTTAATCTCACCAAAGAGGACACATGTTAAAATGTTAAATAGTTTAGCTAGCATTTTGGCTAAAGAACACAAGGTTTGTTATTAAAACATGATGATTTACATCAAATTAGGATTTGTTTTATTCCATCTTGTTTCCAAAATGTAAGCAAAAAATATTTAATATGTGCAAAAAATACTAGGTACATTTGATGTATTAATGTGCATGTTAATCGCACGACAGTTAAGGTATAAATAAGGTGCCAAATTTGCGTCTTTGGCAATCTTATGTCTTGAGCCCTTTTTGCGTCTTTTACACTGTATTGCTCTTTTTCGATGTTTAAAAAGGTGAAAATAAGCATGATGTCCTTAGAAAGTTTCCAAATACAAACGACATCCAGTCCAAGTTTCTAATTGAAAGTGGGTCCCTGTTTTGGCATGTTGCGTGTTTTCCAAAAAAATGCGCCGATCATTAATTATTTTTCTTAAAAAAATCATAAATATTCCCATAAGCAACCTGAAAAAAAAATCAGAAATGTATGCAACTATTACCAAATATGCATGCATGTATGCATATATTGATAATAGTGGCGTACATACATGCAACTATATTGAACTAAGCTGCATATGTTACGAATAGTTGCATAAATGTATGCATATATTCCGTATAAGTGCATATATGTATGCACCAAAGATAAAATGGATGAAGGCTTATGAAAATATGCATACATGTATGCATTTATTGACTATATACGCAGAAATGTATGCATAAGACGTATGCTTGAAAAAACAGGTTAGAATTGAATATATGCATAAAATGATGCATATATTGCAGTTAACTGCATATATGTATGCATAAATAGTGTAGTTTGATGCATAAATAAAATATATGCATAAATGTATGCAACTATTTACAAATAGGTGCATTTTTTGATGCATAATGCTGTTGTTTTGCTGTTTTTTTTAATGTGTTTTTTTTTTTTTTTTTTTTTTTTTTTTTTTAGGTTTTAGCGCATGATTTGATGACGACTAGTTGTTGTATTTAATTATGAATTTTCGTGATTTTATTTTTTTTGACTTTTCAAAAAATAGGGATGTAATTTATATTAAAAGTTTGATTGGATGTGACGTCAAATTTGAAACCTATTAGGGACCTGTGCAAAACTTACCCTTTAAAAACTACACTACAAATTAATATTAAAAATGGTAATTTTAATGTTAAAACATGTTTGTAAACAATCATTCTATAAATAAGAAAGCACGGTGCATGTACAAAGTCACAAATGATAATCTTGACCAAAACGATGTCAGATTCAAATTTTATAAGCGTTCGCCTATGATTGTTTTTTATTAATAAAATTAATTCATATGTCCATCAGCTTTACAAATTTGAAATAAACATGCAAAAGAAACAAAAGGATGAGCCATATTTTGTTATGCTTTAAGAAAAAAGTTTCTTATAGAACAAATATATATATAGTTCTAAAGCAAATATGTACTTGCTTTGAAAATAAAACTTGTGTACATGTATTATACAAAATTGTTAATTTGTAATCCGAAATTCTCATTAGAATTGGTCCAGCTGATGTCACCTAAAGGATCTTATCTATATCCTTAATTTATTCTCTTGATTGAGATATTTTTAGCAACCTCATTTAAAGGATAAAGGAGATCTTTAATTTATTCTCTTGATTGAGATATTTTCAGCAACCTCATTTAAAGGATAAAGGAGATCTTTAATTTTTTCTCTTGATTGAGATATTTTCAGCAACCTCATTTAAAGGATAAAGGAGATCTTTAATTTATTCTTTCTCTCCTTATTTGGCTGCATGAAAGTAGAATATAAATTCATTGCTATGGTTTGTAATGAAAACAAGCTTGTAAAACTCCATCAATTAATTAATAAAGTTTGCCTTTCTCCCGTGGTTTTTTTTCCCGAAAAGGGTTTTTCCACATTAAATCTTGTGTGATTCTATTCTTTGCTTGCTTCTTTGATCATTTATTTATTAACAAGTGGTATCAGAGCGCTGGTTCGTTCAACATGGCGTCGTTAAAGTATGATCTTCCGCTATTGGATCGAAACACTCGATTCTCATTGTGGCAAGTGAAGATGCGGGCGTTGCTCGCACAAGCTGATTATGATGATGCATTGGATGGATTCGGGAACAAGAGATTTGAACTATGGACCGATGATGAGAAGAGAAAAGATCGGAAGGCTTTGTCTCAAATTCAGCTCCATCTACACAATAATATTTTGCAAAAAGTTTTGAACGAGAAGACAACTGCTTCTCTTTGGCTGAAACTGGAGTCAATTTGCATGACCAAGGATCTCACAAGTAAGATGCATCTCAAACAAAAGCTGTTTCTGCACAAATTGTAAGAGAGAGGTAATTTGCTTGACCATATTTCTGATTTTAAAGAGATTGTTTCTGACTTGGCTGCAATGGAAGTCAAATATAATGATGAAGATTTGGGTTTAATCCTGTTATGTTCTCTGTCGAGTTCTTACTCAAATTTCAGAGATACCATATTATATAGTTATGATACTCTCACTCTAAATGACGTTTATGAAGCCTTGCACGCCAAGGAGAAAATGAAATAACTGGTGTCTTCAAATGGATCAAGCTCTCAAGTCGAAAGCTTGTCCGTTCGTGGCAGGACAAAGGAGAAAAATTCAAATAATGGATCTCGAGGTAAAATTTCCAATGCCTATAAAGGTCGATCTAAATCTAGAGGCAAATACAAGTCTTGCAAATATTGTAAGAGGGATGGACATGAAATATCCGAATGTTATAAGCTGCAGAACAAGGAAAAGAGAAATGGCACATACAAACCAAAAGATAACAAAGAAGATGAAGTTAATGCCAATTGTGCTCGTAATGATAGTTCTGACAATAAGGTGCTTGTTGTTACCGTGTTTACTGGATGTGCTGAGATTAAGGATGAATGGATACTTGACACTGCTTGCACTTTCCATATGTGTCCTAATAGAGATTGGTTTACAACTTTAGAACCCATAAATGATGCTGGCTCAGTTTTGATGGGTGATGATTCAGCATGTAAAGTAGCAGGAATTGGTTCTATTCAGATCAAGATGTTTGATGGCGCAATCAGAACTTTAACAGATGTTCGGTTCATTCCCAACATGAAGAGAAATGTGATTTCTTTAAGTGCTCTTGATGACAAAGGGTACAAATATTCAGGTGGAGGTGGTGTCCTGAAAGTCACAAATGGTTCTCTTATTGTAATGAAGGGAAATCTTAGGCAAACAAATGGCCTTTATTATCTTCAAGGTGCTACTGTTTCAGGTAATGCTTCCCCTGTTATCTCAAATAATATTTCTGATTGTGATACTGCTAATTTTTGGCATATGCGTCTTGGACATATGAGTGAATTAGGTCTGTCAGAGTTGAGCAAGAGAGGACTTCTTGATGGGTACAACGCAGGCAAGCTAAAGTTCTGTGAGCATTGCATTTTTAGCAAGCATAAGAGAGTGAAGTTCAACACTGCAGTTCATACAACAAAAGGCATTCAAGATTATGTGCATTCAGACTTATGGGGACCGTGTATGAAAGCATCCATGGGCGGTGCTTGTTACATGATGACAATTATTGATGATTATTCCAGAAGAGTTTGGCCTTATTTTTTGAAACATAAATCTGAAGCTTTTTCAGCTTTCAAAGAGTGGAAGACTATGGTTGAGAGACAAACTGAAAGGAAAGTAAAGAAGCTTCGGACTGATAATGGGATGGAGTTTTGTTCAGATGAATTTAATTCATTTTGCAAGGCTGAAGGCATTGTTAGGCACTACACCATACCTCACACTCCTCAGCAAAACGGGGTTGCCGAGCGTATGAACAGGACTATCATTTCTAAGGCTCACTGCATGTTGTCAAACGCAGGTTTGGATAGACGTTTTTGGGCTGAAGCTGCTTCCACAGCCTGTTATCTCATAAACTGCTCTCCCTCTGTTGCTATTGGTAAGAAAATTCCGATTGAGGTATGTTCTGGTTCTCCAGCAAATTATTCTGAATTGAAAGTTTTTGGATGCATTGCTTATGCTCATGTTGATAATGGAAAGCTAGAGCCAAGAGCTGTTAAATGCATTTTTCTTGGTTATAAGTCTGGTGTTAAAGGCTATAAATTATGGAATCCTGAAACAAGTAAGGTTGTAATTAGCAGAAATGTTGTGTTTAATGAATCTGCTATGTTACATGATATTCCATCTACTAATGATCTTGTTGAGAGGAAGCAGAAATCAAATGTCCAGGTGGAGCATATTATTGATTCAGATGCTACATCAAAAGCAGAAATTGAGGGACAGGATGAAGCAACCATTGTTGAGGATCCTCCAGCAGTTATGCAACCACCGCAGCAATCTATTGCAACAAGCAGACCTAGAAGGAATCCAAAACCAGTAAAAAGGTTTATTGAGGAAGCAAATGTTGTTGCTTATGCGTGTGCTGTAGCAGAAGAAATAGAAGGTATTGCCGAGCCTTCTTCATATTCTGAGGCTGTTATCTCTAGTGATTCTGATAAGTGGATGACTGCTATGCATGATGAGATGAAGTCACTTGCAAGAAATGACACTTGGGACTTAATCAAATTGCCTAAAGAGAAGAAACATATTAATTGCAAATGGGTTTTCAAGAGAAAAGAAGGTGTTTCTCCAAACGATAAGACAAGGTACAAAGCAAGATTAGTTACAAAAGGTTACAGTCAGATTTCAGGTATTGACTATAATGAAGTTTTTTCCCCTATTGTGAAACATAGCTCAATTCGCATTTTACTCAGTATTGTTGCTATGCATGATTATGAGCTTCAACAGTTAGATGTAAAAACTGCATTTTTACATGGAGAATTAGAAGAGGATATTTATATGCATCAACCTAAGGGTTTTATCATCCCTGGAAAAGAAAATCTTGTCTGTAAATCAAAGAAATCTCTTTATGGATTGAAACAGTCACCTAGGTAGTGGTATAAAAGATTTGACACTTTTATGCTATCTCAAGGTTTTAAAAGGTCCAATTATGATAGTTGTGTCTATTTGAAAATTACTACTCATTCAGCTGTTTATTTGCTACTTTATGTCAATGATATGTTGATTGCTTCAAAAGACAAAGCAGAAATTGAAAATTTGAAAAGGCAATTGAGTAGAGAGTTTGAAATGAAAGATTTGGGGGATGCTAAGAAGATTCTTGGCATGGAGATATCAAGAGATAGAACTTCTGGAAAATTATACCTAAGTCAGAGTGGGTATGTTAGAAAAGTGCTTCGCCGTTTTAATATGCTTGATGTCAAACCTGTAAGTACTCCTCTTGCTACACATTTCAAATTGTCATCAGCCATGTGTCCACAATCAGATGAGGATATTGAGTATATGTCTAGAGTTCCCTATTCTAGTGCAGTTGGTTCACTTATGTATGCCATGGTTTGTGCGCGTCCTGATTTATCACATGCTTTGAGTGTTGTCAGTAGATTCATGGCCAATCCTGGAAGAGAGCATTGGAAAGCAGTTCAATGGATTTTCAGATATCTTCATGGCACTGCAAATGCTTGTTTGCAGTTTGGTAAATCTAAAGATGAACTTGTTGGTTATGTGGATTCTGACTTTGCTGGTGATTTGGATAAAAGAAGATCATTAACAGGTTATATTTTTACCATTGGTGGTTGTGCTGTGAGTTGGAAAGCAACCTTGCAAACTACCGTAGCATTATCTACTACTAAGGCCGAGTATATGGCTATTTCTGAAGCATGTAAAGAAGCTACTTGGCTGAGAGGTTTATATTTTGAGCTTTGTGGAGATACATCTTGCATTACTATATTTTCTGATAGCCAAAGTGCTATATGCCTTACAAAAGATCAAATGTTTCATGAGAGAACTAAACATATAGATGTTAGGTATCACTACATTCGAGATGTTATTGCTAAAGGTGGTGTTAAATTTTGCAAGATAAGTACTCATGACAATCCCGCTGACATGATGACAAAGCCAGTTCCAATTACTAAGTTTGAGCTTTGCTCAAGCTTGGTTGGTGTTACAGTATAGTCTTTAGGGACTATTGGAGTAAGGCAGATATTTATTTGTTGAAGGAGTTCGTTTTTTGTAGTTCATCTTTCTACTTCAAGATGAGAATTCGTCTCAAGGTGGAGATTGTTAATTTGTGATCCGAAATTCTCATTAGAATTGGTCCAGTTGATGTTACCTAAAGGATCTTATCTATATCCTTAATTTATTCTCTTGATTGAGATATTTTTAGCAAGCTCATTTAAAGGATAAAGAAGATCTTTAATTTATTCTCTTGATTGAGATATTTTCAGCAACCTCATTTAAAAGATAAAGGAGATCTTTAATTTATTCTCCTATTTGAGATATTTTCAGCAACCTCATTTAAAGGATAAAGGAGATCTTTAATTTATTCTTTCTCTTCTTATTTGGCTGCATGAAAGTAGAATATAAATTCATTGCTATGGTTTGTAATGAAAACAAGCTTGTAAAACTCCATCAATTAATTAATAAAGTTTGCCTTTCTCCCGTGGTTTTTTTTCTTTTTCGAAAAGGGTTTTTCCACGTTAAATCTTGTGTGATTCTATTCTTTGCTTGCTTCTTTGATCATTTATTTATTAACAAAAATGAATGAAGGAAAGTGACAATTTACATGGTTTTAGAACAAGTGTTTACATGATTTTGGAAAAATATATACATGCTTATGAATATACAAGTTGGTTTATAACAAATCAGATTGCACTCAAAATTAAAAAAAGTCTCTTGGTCTGACATGAAGCCATTAGGTGTTCGTTCTCCTGGCCCTGGTTACTTAATATGAAAGTGGCAAATGGGAATGATGTAAATATACTTTTGAATACTTTTTCTATCCTCTTCTCCCATGTATTTTTACTTGGTGAAATGTATTGATGAAGAATTCATTATTGGTAACAAATTAATACATCTTTTAGTAAACATTCTTATGATAGCAGACTTCTCTACGTAGAATCCTATTGTAATTTACATATATATCTTTTATCATTATTTTTGGTGTTTAATGGTGGGAAAACAATAGTATTGACTAAATGGCCTATACATTGATATTGACTAATGCTTTAATTGTCCTTAAAAACCAATTAATTTGTTATTCAAATGAAAATATTTACTGATGCAATTTATAACTGATACTTTAATTGTCTTTAAGGGGCCATTAATTTTCTAAATGTACTATTTATTTCCAAATTGACATAGGCATATAGTTGGAGAGTCATGTGGGAGCTTCATGTAAATGTGTATTCAGTAAGATTGACAATACATGAAACATAGATGTGCATGTTCTAATTATAATATTATTTTTATTGATAGTAAACACCTGTGTAAATCCTAATTATAATCTTTTCTTTGCAAGTTTGACAAACAGACACACAATACATTTATATTTCTTCTATATGCTTTTTGATCTCTGTACTGAAAATGTAGTGCAGTGACAAATTATAATTTACCACAACTATCATTTTAATACTATTACTTTATGTTGTCAAATGACAAACTATTCTATAACTTTTTTGAATCTACAATCTGTTTACATGAAACCTAGCTTAGTCATGGCAAGTGCTTACAAAAGCTTATGAAAAATGTACGGAAACAGATGTTCAATAATGGTTGTTGCTAGGCCTAAAGAAATCTAGGCACAAACAGTTAGGCCTTGATTTGGTGGTGAATAGCACTATGCAGAAAATAGTGCTTCCATGTTACATAAATTAGTACGTATACCTGCTAATAGGTAAATACATTGTTCTGTATATCTACTTTTGTTTGGTTCATGTATTTCCTATGCTATATTTGTTGCATGTCTAGAAGTAGCTAGATATCCATGTGAAAATGCTAAAAACCAAACTTTCATATTATTTAATATTTTATGTTTCATTTATTAATTTCTTATATATGCAATAATTGTCATATTAATATCAATTCTTTTACACATAAAAACAACATTACTTGATTTTGTGCTCAATTAACTTATTTATAATTCTAACGAAGCACTTTCTTTGTAACTCGTTACTTCAATTCATTAGAAACTAAAATATAACATTTAATACATTAAACATTTGTCACAATAAACGGATGGATTTTATACATACCATGTATTAGCATGACTTATAATTATAACGTATTTGTTAAGAATACTTAATTTGCACCTAAAAACGAATTATCAGAAAGCTCCTGCTATTGAAAGCCAATTCGTTACTATGAATATAAAAGTGCAAGTGCGACATGACAGTACCTTCTTTTTTTTTTTTTTTTTTTTGAATTTTTTCGGGAACACTGCCGTAAAACTCCCGTTAGTGCACCTAACCCAGTCTGCAGGGTCATCAAGCTTATGCACATGGTAAGCCCCCTTTATTTAAACTAAAGCGCGTGAGGCGGGAATCGAACCCTCTCCCTCTCTCTGGGGAGCTAGGAACCCCACCACCTGCACTAGAGCTACAGACAATAGGACCTTTCAATATACCGGGAGTCTATATTGCCTTTTTTCTGTCATGTTCAAGCAATAACAGAACTTGCTTCCCTGTGGAAACCAAACAATAGGACAAATTCTTTTAGGAGACTGTCTATCAAAGTTGACTATCATCTAGAGCATCAGAATATAGACCAAATTTCCAATTTTGATGTGTCTACTTCCAGGTACAAGGACGAAAAAATGGACGATCTTTTACAGGCTGTACTGCCATTTGATATCTTTTTGGGTCACTGCAAACGAACTAATTTTCTGAATAACCACAGGAATGCTACAGGTGTACTACCATGTATTGTTGTATTAGATTAACAAGATTTTGTTTGTTTCATCATCAACTTTAGCATCTTCAATAATCTTAGTTTTTTCTGTATGTAGGTTCAAATTGTAAAAAGATATCGGTAACTTGGATTTGATGAAGGAGGATTCTATAAACCCGGTTATGACGACGATGCTAAATTACGTCCCTATATGATGTGTTTGGAAAATAACTAGGATCCACATTCAAGACTGTATAAAGTTAAACGTTCAAGAAGATGGCTAAAAAGATGGTCAGTGTAGCTATTGTTGCTGCACATCAAGTAATTCAGCAGAAAGGCAGAAGAGCATAAAGTTATTGTTCCTGTTTGTGTTTTCTTTTTGGAAATGTGATTTTGACACATGACGGATTTTTGGTCACCTTAGTTTGAACATAGTTGTGGTATATAGTGTTGGCTTGTGTTACGATCTATCTAGACTGAATGTGGAGTTTTGATTTGTTTATGAATTGTACATTGTTAGGCTGTTCATTATTAATAAAGGCATTTGAATTTTACTCAGCATTTGCATATGTATATATATATAAACATTGATGTTAAAGACAATGTTTGTGAATGTCACATAAAACATGTTTAGGGGTCTCGTTGATTACTTATATGCAATGTTGCAATTTCTTTTAATAATAATTGTAAAATGTTGTTAAAAGTTATATCTACGTCATTAGGTAAACGTGGTTGTTATATGCAACACAACATTAAAAAGAATGGTAATAAGTATTTTAATGATGTTATATAATTGTTATAGAAATTTCAAATATAAGTCATCGAAAATGTTGTATATGCCACTTTATACAACATTTGAACATCGTTTTAGATTTATATTTCTCGCACGTAAAAAACATTGTAAGAACAAGACACAATGATTTTTTATCAACGTTTAAAAATTTTGTTGATTTTTGTAATACGTTGTAAATAATATATTTTACAACATATAATGATCGTATTGCAAAGTCCTCTGATAAATATATGAGAATTTTGTCATGGTACTAAAGTGTTGTATATATATTATTCGCAACGATTTATACAACATTAAACAAGTGTTATAATTTTTTTCTAAATTATGTAACAGTGGATTTCACAACGTCAAGAAAAACGTTATTACTGTGTTTTAACGACATTTATCCACCATTGTAAGATGCCTCTTTTTTTTTGAAGTGAATTATCTAAGATTCGTGATGTATTATTATACTACTTTGACATTATGTAGTTTGATTTTGAGATTTCGTGATTAGTAGCTTCACGAACTACTAAGTTATTTATTCCACTGCGAGTTATTCTGCTATTTTGTATCTATGATCTGATTGTGTCCTGTGATTTGATTTTATTAAACCGCATAGTTAAAACTATAACGACTGCCTAGAATCAACCGTCAGGGGGCTTTAAACGGGAGTATGAGGAAAGTTCTAGAAAAAACTCTGTAGTGGAGATATGTCTGCAAATGTGATCGTTACTATGTAGGTTCAGGCGGGTACTTGGAGAGCTGAGGTTTGAGCGTCTATCAGTCTTCAAGCTGATGTAGGTTGTAAGCCAGTTTGGAGGTTGTTCACTAGATATCCAACCAGATTACATGTTGCTTATCCGTGAGGGCCTCATGAATACCACTTATGCTCATTCCCAACCAAACAGAGGTTGTAGGTCTAACGTAGACTGTTTCAGCTTAGATAGGTGCAGTTACCGTGCAATCAAACAACTATATATATCCAACACATTGAGTGAGCGAATGTGAGGATAAATGATGCATGTTATGCTTGCTTAATCATTTATCGTTCTTTGGATTATCACTAGATGTAGGTAGCGTTAATACAGACATTTAAACACCCCAGTACTTCGACGTAGCGTATACGCCTTAAACTTTTGTCATAGAGCAGTATATTATTTTGTGTGCTCTCTATAGATGCTGGGATAGGTTAGGTATGGATTCCCATACTTTTGGTCCAGTTATTATTATGACTTTTACAGTATTTTGAGATTATTTATCGCTCATTCCAAACTGTTGTCTGACCCAAAATTTATGTTCTCTCTTATTACCTTGGGTACTCATCAAAAACATCGATGAGTAGGCTAGGTAGCATGTGTTGGCTTATCTAGAGCTGTGCAGGTGGATCAATAGGAGGTGGCAACTTATAATATTATATTTGTATTATTGATTATTCTGTTGTGCGACATTGTGGCGCCATTCATGACTGTGTCGACTATTTATTCAGAGTCAGTTTGTAAGTGAGTCTATTATTGTCTTGTATAAACTCTATTTATTTGAGATTGTATGTGCTAGTATACTCTAATTACATGGATTATATAGCTATTACTGTCCTGTCTGTATTATATCTATGATTTCTAGTATATTTTATCTGATAAGCTGTGAGATATACGATAGGCTCTGTGTATTTGAGCTTGGTGTTTCTTCTCTTTTCTTTTCTTTTGTTCTCTTTCCTTCTTATCTATTCCCCTTCTTTTTCAATTTTCTCCCCCGACAATCGTCATGCATCCACTACAAGAAAACATTGATTTTGCAACGGACAAATCCATCGCTAAACTTTTATTAGCGACAAATATGTGACGTATAACACTAGTCGGTAAATTTCACGTTGGTATTTTAATGACTATTTTGCAACGGAATTTAACATCAATTCTTCAATAATTTACCGTCATTTGTCAATATATTTAAATTTAATAAAAAAATCAATATTTTACCAACGAATTTTTTTTAATTTCGTCGGATATCCCTTGCTAAACAACAAGAGATTAGAAATGGATAATTTTTTTTTATTATTATTTTCATCAAAAATCACATGCAGATTTGCAAAACTCACTCGTATGTAGGCCTGCTAGATGTGGATATGACTATATCTGAATCTGCATCCGAAAATTTAAATCTGCATCCACATCCACAGGTATCGAAAAACCAACATCCTTATCCGCATCCGTGGATGTTTTTTGGATATCCGAAAACATCCACATCTAGAAAACGAATCCGGATATTTCCGAATATCCGAAAAAATCGAAATATCCGCATCCGAAATTGAATAAGACACATGCTATACTAGAATTTCTTGAACTAAATCAAAACAGTTTAATCATGTACTTTCTCAAGAAAGATCACACACTAAAAAAGTTCATTCACAATAGTAGTACATAAAACAACAATACACAACATATTAAAAAAATCATATGTTACTACAATTCAAATTTAAAAAACATAAAAACAAAGATAAATCTTTTTCTTTCTTCCGTCCAGCGTAGCTACCCAACCTTTCCTATCTAAGAAAAACAAGATAATGACAATAACGATACTGACAAAGAAATATACATAAGGACACTCAATGTAAGTTCTTCAATTAAGAATACGCTCTTTACTAATTCTCCAAGAAAGACATTTAGTGTTACTCCTTCCTTCTCTGTTAATGAAAAATATGTCTTGGTTATCTTTTCCAATCTCTAAACCCCACCTAGGAAGGGTGATTGACATAGAACTAGATTCGGTTCCACCATGTTCACTACTACAAAAATAGGCATATTCGACACTAATTTATGTGCGTTGCATGAAAAGTGTGGCGAAAACTATGCTTTCTTTGATCTTCTGCAACAATATTTATATGTTGTTGCATTAGACGTGAATGCACTATTGCGGTGGAAATTCTAGTGTATTGACGTAGAACACCAGTTAAAAGTGTTGCACTACACCAATTAAAAGTACAGCTCATCAATCCATGCCCTCATAAATGAAAAATCACAACCGTCAATCCACATTGATCATTCCATGTTACCCCTCCTCTATTTCTTGCTAAGATTTTCGTTCCCGCTATACTCTATTTCCCGCTGAAATATTCATTCTTGTTTTACTTTTCACTTCATTCTCCTCGAATCCCCAATTCCTACCGTAGTCTAAATTTTCAATCTATCTCAAACCTTACTTTTACTCTTCCTCATAAAAAAATTCACGATTCCCAAATTGGGGAACCACGAATCGTGCAATCAGCGAACAACGACGATCTTCAACAGTAGGGCCGTTTCATTTTCGGATGGATTGCATCTCTCGATTTTGTGGCCATTATTGTTATTAGGGTATTTCACTTCCCTTTCTATCTGGTGTAACCTAATTACATTAGGTGATTTATGATCATTGAAGACCCGAACGTTTCTTTGTTGTCAGATGAGTAAATAACAATTGTAAAAGCTCTAAAATTAAAGTTTTTAATCGGTTTTCTCTATCAAAATGAAGTGTATAACCGAGTTGCTACAACTTTAATCGATTGCAATATGTTCAGTAAAATGTTAAGTTTCAATTTGATCGAATACCATAGAAAAGCATCACAATCAAAAAACAAGTGATGTGGCGTTTCTACCTCTTTATCACATAGTGAACACAAGTTGTTTGAGATAACACCAAAGCGCTGAAGTCCGACTTTAATGTTGAGTCTGTCTAAAAGAGTGAGATAAGAGATGAATGTTATACACTTATTGTTTTTAGAGTGCCAATCACTACATAACATATACTTTGTTGACCACTCTCTCAGAATTTACGGAAGAATCCGTAAAACGTGAAACGACCACCTTCACACCATTTATATGAATCACAAGGCCCGATTGGGTAAACTATAATAAATTGAATTTCATTTGTTACTTCCCTTATAGCTGGATGGAGAAGAGGATTAAGGTCAGTGCCTTGCATGATGGACTAAACTGTTTCAGTTGCATTGCCGATACATTGGAACTTATTGATACCAATCATCTGCATCTAATAAAAGATTAACAAGGTACCACAAACATCTGTGCTAATTTGATTTACAAGCAGTTTGGCACTTGTTTTTAGTCGTAGCATCATTTCCAAGTACTAGATGAATTATTATCAATATGCATAATTTAGAAGTGCTTGCCATTGCTATATTTCTTTTTCGTCCTTGAACTCTATAGATTATTTTTTGTTAAATAATGCAATAAAAGCTTGATACTAGAAGCCTTATAATATAGTGATAATGCTTTCTAGTCATGTCATCTATGTGTTCTTTTTTTTTTGGATGAAGTTGTATTTTTCTTTACTTAAATTTCTTCAAGAAAGGCTTGAAGCTTCTTATAATATGTAGAGAACTAACATACAGAGTATGTTAAGATTATAGATTTCAAACCAAAAGACGGTGAGAAAAGTAAAGATTTACTGAATGAAATGGTTGTCGTAAATTAGTACAATAACTACAACCATATTACTATAATTTTTTTAAATTTACTTAGAACTTAGATTTGTATCATTTAAATGAGTTGGATTACTGTATCGTGATCTATAGTTTGTCGAAATTAGGGAATACGACTCGACAATGCTCGAGACAAGTAGGGTGTTTGTCTGATGGAGGCATTTAGGTTCTTGCATGCAATTGGAGAAACGGCGCAATCTGACTTGATGCTGCAACCAACCTAAAGCTCAGGCAGGTAGGAGAATATGGTGAGACGCATGCGTTTTTTGAAGGTGACTATCGAGTTGATTTTGTCTACAGGTAGACATTTTTATTTTTATTTTCTATGTTTTTTGATTTCTTGTTTACTGCGTTTGAGTATTTGCATTGGGTTATAATTTACTTGGATTAAACGACTCTAGGCTTCCATTATTTGTATATCATTGTTAAAGGAAGAATAGCTGAAACGTCACATGGGCATATAACAGGTTTTCTGTAGATTTGTAAAAAAATTGGAAGTTCTAATTTAATTTACTTTTACGTTGTTTTGATTCAGCAACATGTTTAATAGAATTGAGCGTCCATTTTCTTCTAGCTATTAAATATGTCAAATGATATCCAGTTTCTTAGGATAGTACAAATATGAAGTTTTAAAAAAGTAACAGCAAGAGAGTCTTAGCATGCATGATGTCATAAAATACATGTACAGCAGCTTCTTTTGAAGGATGAATAATCTAAAGCAATACACATGCATTAAGAAAGCTATGAATTTTATGATTGTTAACTGATCTACAAGCACCAGGAATATACTGTGCCATGAAGGAAGCTTGCTTGTTATTTTATCAAAAAGTTAATTTCCTTGGTCCGTATGAATTATGAACATGGTAAGAGGTAGTCCTACATATTTCATGCAAATATTCCATTGGGTTTAGATTGTCTCCGGTTATAATAATGTTGCTAAACTGAGATTTTTCACCTTTTATAATGTGAGATTTGTGTGCATGAGCTTTCAACGAGTTATCAAATTATTCAATTCTTGACTGTAAAAAACTTCCTTGTTTTATTTTTATTCTTTGCAATTTTCCCTTTAGATATAACAAACAAACATATGGGTAGGAATTGATGACAAACTTTTGTTATTCATAGTTCACATACTTATAGTTCACACCAGATGCTAGTACAACCTAGTTTCTAGATGGTGAAGCCTTGTTTCCAGATAACATTTTATAAATCTTGACGAAATCGCTTCACTATTTTCACGCATTCTACTTTGCAATTAACGTGTAATGTGGTAGACTACCACGTTTCAGATGTGTGTAATGTGTTATTAGTTAATAATTAAGTACATGTGAATTTGTGTAATGTGTTATTAGTAACCAACATCCTGCTATTTTTACTTTGATGTGCTCATTAAAAGAGAGTATACTCCCCTGCAAGGTAAATCTATAGTTTGATCTTCTGCTCTCGGATGATGTATTTTCGTAGTGACATCATTGCAAGAGTCATATGCTGCTAACTATTGTTACTGCATTTTTACTGGCAAGCTGCTCTTTTAGTTCAATTGTTTTTATCTTTTAAACAGTTTTATTCTATTAATTGATGATGGAAGTAAATTATTTTCTGTTTGTTGCAGCGAACGATGTTTACAATGACTATTTAACATGGGGAGATGTTGAGGCATGAAGAGGCTGATCACGTTGTCATTTAAAACCATGCCAGTTCGTACTATAGAATGGTGGAGGAAAATCACAGGATGACAGTCCTCTTGAAGGAGTAGAGTACAAACACGGACTTACATCTCCCATGAGAGATGCACGTAGGCATAGATTTCGCAGAGAACCTGACTTAAATGTACTTCATTTTTCGTGCTTTCTTAATATAATTAGTGAATTATATATACATACGTGAATGTTTTGGATCAGTTTATTCTATGTACGAAATTGGTATTGCAGAATTTTTAATTAAAATGTTGTATTTGCTTTTTTCTAATGTAGCATTTGTCATCTTCTGCTGTTGCATTTACTTTTTTTCTGATGTTGCATTTCAAGATAACGGTGTTGCATTACGTAATACAGTGGTGTTGCATTAAATAAAATATTATTAATTCCATATGGCACATGGGCCCACAGCTGACGTGATGTGTGACACGTGAGCAGCTGACGTGGACAGCTAACGTGGCGTGTGACATGTGGACATCTTACGTGGAAGCTGATGTGACCCTCACTATCATGACCTGTAAGCCAGGCTATAACTTATGCTTAAGGCAACGTTGTATATTGTTGCATTGCTTGCAAGTACTGTTGCAATAGGGTTTCTAATACAGTACTTTCCTTCCATGGCAGTAGATAGGCAAAAGCATTGCCTTAGAGGGATAATGCAACGGCTGTGGATGCCACGCCCCTCTAGTGTTGCCTATTTGAAAAAATGGCCTACGTCAACGCTTTTTCGATCTACAGCCATATAAAACTAATGTCGAATATGCCCAATTTTGTAGTAGTGGTTCATGAAATGCCATGGCTACCTACAGCTTAAGCTGATACACTCGGATGAAAGTGAAGACACATCGATACACTACAAGAAATATGTTCATTGACAGCGTTGAAAAACGCTGTTATATAATTTTATAGCATTTCGAGGAACGCTGTCTAACGACACGCTATTATAGGTCAGGGGGACTACCACGATACTTTGAAAACGCTATAGAAAAAGGAGATACTACAGCTTTTTAGTTGATGTTGTTGTTACGTTTTGTACAGCATTTTAGTAGCGTTGTCATTATGTTTATACAGCGTTTTGTGCTGTTGTGTTTGCATAGCTAACACAAACTATTCCTCCTTCATCACATGTATAACATTGTTTTATATGGGGCAGAAACGTTGTTATCGTCTTCATACCACAGCGTTGTTATGAATATATAACAGTATTTTAAAACGGTTATAACCATTGTCATCATCCACATATTATAGCGTTTTCAACATATATAACAGCGTTTTATAACATCAAGAAATGTTATGCCCATCCAAATAGCACAGCGTTTTCCAACTTACATTACATCATTTATTTCTGGCTAGAAAAGCTGTTACTACCTTCATATCACAGCATCTCTGTAGAGTTGTTGAGCTACATATATCAGCATTTATCATTTTTACACAATGCAGTTCAAAATCATCACGAAATTCAAACAACACAAAAGAATTAGAATTATAAAACTATATCACATAAATTATAATAATTCCATATGCCAAATATACAATAGTTGGACATAACATTTTATAATCGATGTTCCCATCTAACTTGTTTTTACAAAAGATGCTTACTAACAAAAAAGAAAAATATAAACCATTCAAAGTCCAAGCTTGTATGATCCAAAGTTGAATTTCCGTCATGCATCAAACATCAACACCTGATTTGGCAATAAGAAAATACATAACTACTTTTGCTGTATATGTATGACACTGAGAAACTACGCAACATTTCTTGTGTCAACAAATATGCATACAGCTTAGTACGACCAAATTGCAAGAAAGAAAAATTGTATAAGATCAAAATGTTAGAGCACATCTAGGTCACCGTATCTTATATTTTTTCCGGTTTTATCTACCTAAACGAAATTTAAATATTAATTCAGTTTTAAGAGGTGAAAAGAGAAATCATGCTTGAAGTAAAAGTCTACCAAAACAATCATAATAAGGAGTATTTCCATCATTCATACTGATGGTAAGTAAGGAGAAGTATAATTCATTCTTACTTGAAAACGATTCTGAGGCGACATTTGCAGATGGCCAAGCTATAGTAGAACCAGTTGCATCTTCAATAAACTCAAACTCAGATGTAGGTCTCCATAAAGGTGCATTTGCATCTTCAATCAACTTGCATTTAATGTTTGACTTGAAACTAGTGGTCTGTCATGCAATATTTGAAACAGTTTAAATATGTTTTCTACAAAACAGAAGTGATTATAATAATAAAACAGTATCAAGGTATATGCATGTTTTTATAAATTAAATCATATAGCTAATGAATGCATAAAGAATTAAGTATACAATTATGCAAGTAATTATTAATTGGTGGTGATCGTGATGCAATTATGCAAATTAAGGGGACGTCTCATAAAAAATTAAAAACCAGATGTCTGAATCAATAAACGAGAAGTCTGAAAATTGACAGGGTTAAAATAAAAGCAGAACAACTAAAATTAGATGTCTGAAAAAATTAGCAGACGTCTGAAAATATACACTGGTTTAAAAATCATTCAACACAGACGTCTGAAACTATTCCCAGACGTCTGAAAACTTCCTCGGGTTGAAAATAACCCTAAATCAAACGTCTGTCTTTCAAATGTGAAGAATCATTCAGACGTCTGGATATGTATTCATTGATTCATCTTTTATGAATATCTCATTTTGATAAGTTTTAGATGAGGAGATACGTGTATATACACATATTGAGTCATCTTTTATGAACAGAGTCCAACTTTTTATGTTTTGGTATATAGTCATGATTCATTGATTCACCTTTTGAGCATATCACAACATAGAAACCATGTGTACATGCAGCAGTGTCAAGCCTGTACATGCAGCAGTGTCCAGCTTTAATTTATTCTATCTATGGATTCATTTTTTTTCTTTTGTGAAAAGTGAAGTATGAAACTGTTGCATGTACTCAATCTTTATTTTATCTTTGTGTTTATATGACAACTTGAATTTTATTATGAATTATTTATGTAGTCATTACTCAAGAAAGAGTTTATGGGGACCTTTTGCCATTCCTCATTCAACATAAATCTAGCCTATAATTAAAAAAAAGGAAAATTTGCATTTAGCCCTCTTCTGAGAACTTATAACAGGTATAAATTGCTGGTTTAAGCCTCATTTGGGAATAAACTTCATCTGCCTCCTAAAATTAACTTCAATGGCAAAAAATCAAAATTTTCCTCTGAAATTAACTTCAATGGCGTCTTCTTATTGTCAACCGCCTCGTACTAGTAAGTTTGCCTAACTCTATTGTATAAAGTTTGTATGTGTATGTTTAAAATTAAACTTGTAATTAAAGTTCAAGTTATCCATATTTAGTTGTGTATCTTAACTGATTACAGACTATGAAGCAGACGAAGTGTGACCAAGCTGAAGAATTTACTCGGTGATCCACTAGGCGGTGCATCTTAGCTCACAGACCTATTCGGGCTTTCATGCATTAATAGCTTTATTCAAGAGACAAATGTTGCTTCACTTAACGTAATGAAATTTGCAACTACTTGCAGTTCAGCAATTTACTTTGAAGCAACTTGTACTATCTTTGAAGCAAACTGTGTAGTGTAGGCAATATACATTTGTGCTGCTGTAGGGAAGTGTTTTCCTGAGGTTATCTCTTTTTCGTTTGCTGCAATGGAAAAACAGACAACCCCATGAAAACATTTCCTATGTACTACAACACAAATATATATTACTTGCACTACACAGATTGCTTCAAATATAGTAAAGGTTGCTTCAAAATAAATTGCTGAACTGCAAGGAGTTGCAATTTTCATTTCGTTAAGTGAAGCAGCATATGTCACTTGAATAAAGTTAATAAGCATGAAATCCTGAATAGGTCCGTGAGCCAAGATGCATCCACCTAGTGGATCACCAAGTAAATTCTTAACCAGAAATTAAGTACGTAAAAACCTTCAGCTTGGATATGTTATGTTCGATATGCACCTCGAGCACGTTGTTGCTATGTTCGTTATGATATTTGGGTATGTTATTGTTATGTAATTCGGATATGATATTGTTATGTAATTCGGGTATGTTATTGTGGATGGAAAATATTGTGGATATGGAACTTTAATTATATATTGCTATAGCTCAACAATAAGGAAGACATACACAGGTGAAACAGGTGTTTCATACGTCTGGCTATTTTTCCAAATGTCTGAGAGTACAAAAAAAGCAATCTGAATATCAATCAGACGTCTGAAATTATAACCAGACGTCTGGATTTCTCTACGGCCTAATGTAAAATGTCTAAAGATGATTTCAGATGTCTGGATATTTTATCCAGACGTCTGAAAGTGTTCTCTGTCTAAAAAAATTATCTGCAGAAGAATACAGACGTCTGATATTTTATCCAGACGTCTGGATTTTTTTGTGAGCCTAAAATATTAGTCCTGAAGAAGTACTTAGACATCTGAGTATTTTATCCAGACGTCTTATATTTTTCTGGGCCTATAATATTATACCTGAATAGATATGCGGACGTCTGATATTAAATCCAGACGTCTGGATTTTTTATTTGGCGTAAAACAATGAGTTAAATAGACATACCAAGATAAAAATCACAAACTATACCTGAATGCAATCCCATAAAATGGCATTCCCTAACATAGCTAGTGATATATTACTCAATTATTCCTTTGCAATCTTCCTTAACATAGCCAAGATCCTCGGCAGCATCATCAATCTCCATATCGGTTTCTTCAAGATTTTCGATATCCATGCTAAATTCCTCAAACGAGTCACCTGTATCTATTTCATGAAAAGTTCTTGACGGTGCCCTCATCACAACATACCAATTAGAATCATCATCTTCCCTTGAATAGAATTTTTTTTTTGCTTGAGATGCAAGGATATACAGATCTTTTGAAAATGAAGCTTGATTTTGTTGTAAATTGACAAGGGTAAATCCATCTTCTACCTTCGCACCATTTCCTAAATTTGTCCAATGACACTTAAAGACGGGAAAATAAAAGGCATGATAGTCTAACAAAAATATATCGGTCAACATCCCATAATAAGGAATCATGTCAACCACTTGGGAAATATCTTTTGCGCTAGCCCTACAAATGGTGGTTGCATCATAAATGACTCCACTATTTTGAGTTTTTCTCTCAATATCTTTTGTGTGAAAATGTTCTCCGTTGATGATATAACCTGTACAAGACAATATACTACTCCTTGGACCATAGGCAATCCATTTTAACATTGTGTCATGATCATTCACATCATAATGTATCTGTAAATGAAAATATTATTTATGTTAGATCTCGATAATGAAGCTTTTCAAAATTAATGAGAATATATTTTAAAATTCAACTCACCTTATTCTTAATCCAGTCAGCAAAGTTATTTGTGTGAGTTTTCCAAAGTAAGGTCGCATTTTTTTTCTATGCGCTTGTTTGAGTGTTGCAACTCCTGAAGATGCAAACTATTGTAAAAGGAAAAAATAGATAAGTTGCACTATAAAAATAAGGATTAATTGACATAAATAATCCGAAGTTTAACCCATCCGCCCATATTAATCTGAAGTATGCGTTATTTATAAATAATCCCAAGTTTGGGGGGTGTCTTCCCAAATTGATCCCACTACCCCATTAACTTGCTACAGCCGGTTTCTACCTTTTTACTTTACCAAATTCATTTCTTTTTCTGCGACTTCTCCTCTTCTGCATTTCTCGTGACATTTCATAGATCCACGTGTGAATCTTCACGTTGCTTTGGCTCTCTCAATTGTGTGGTAGGTAATTTCAATCCTTTGAACTATGTATTTGAATTCGATTTAAATAGAGCTAGGGCACGTCGATTTGTGTATTGATATTCTATGTTGAAAACAGATTTGGGTTAAAATGGACAAAGTAGGTCTGAAATTTTGGCATGGAGTTTCGTTTCAGTCAGGTCCAAATGGTTTAGAGTATGTAGGAGGCGAGGCTAAAACCATTAATGTCGACCCTGATTTGTTATGTTGGTTTTTGCTGAAGGAGTTAACTCAAGAATGTGGGCAATATAGTACAATTGACGAGATACACTACTTATTGCCGAAGAAATCTTTGGATGAGGGGCTCAGGAGGGTGTATGAAGACAAGGAGGTGCTGCAAATGGCTGAAATTGCGGTAAAGTATCATTGTGTCGAGTTATTTGTGGTGCATGGGATTGATATTCCTCCTGACATCGAAGTAGAATCCCCAACCATGGTTGATAATGTACACAATACGCTGCATGATTCTGCTCAGACTCCAATCGCCTCTCCACCGCAGACTAACGTCGCCTCTCCACCGCAGACTAATGCCGCCTCTCCACCACAGAGTAACGCAAGACGAAGGAAGAAGATTACTCCTAAAAAGAAGGTTTCTACAATAAAACCTCAAACTAGGTCATTTGGTCGAAACCATAAGCAACCTTCCCCATCAGCTAAAAAGAATACATGGTTGCGAAGAAGAACATCGCCTAGAAATCGTAAGATAACTTCTCCCTCAACCTGAACCGAAGTTCAGACAAATCTACCAGCCTCATCTTTACTTGTAGATGAAAATGCATCAGCTCAACAACATGCATCCCAACCAGCTTCCCCTTTAAGTGTAGATGAAAATGCGTCGGCTGAACAACATTCAGTCCAAGCAGCTTCCCCTATAAGCGTAAATGAAAATGCGGCAACTCAACAACATTTAAACCAAGATGAAACTCATAATTTTACACCTAGTTCTTTCAGCGTAGAAGACATGATTGGTGAGATCATTGGTCAATATCCTGGGACATCCAGTGAAGATGATCCAGTATATGATCCATCGAGAGGGCACGAGGAGAGCGAGGATGGGAGTAGGAGAACATATACTGAAACTGATGAGCATGAAAATGAGAATGATGATGATGTTGAACAGGATGCTTATGAAGGTAAGGGTGATACCAGTGATGATGAACTAATAACTGCGAGGGACATAGCAAGAGGTATGAATGAGAGGCTAAGAACAATTGCTGCCAAGCTTCAAATGGAAGCAGCTCAAGGGAAGTTAGGATGTCAAGGAAAAAAACTTATCAACAAGAAGCTGGGACATTAAGAGTTGATGACAATACACATGTGAGTGAGTATGAAGACAGTGAAGATGAAGTTCATACACCGCATGAAAGTGATGTTGATGAAGGGATAATTGCTAGGAAAAGAAGAATCACAAGAACATAGTGTTGAATGAGAGGACTGATTGGTCGACATTTGAGTGGAGAGTTGGTCAAAGATTTCCATCAAGAAGAGAATTTAGAGCAGCAGTTGCAATGTTTGCTGTGGCACAAGGAAGAAACCTAACATTCAAAGTTAGTGACAAGTCGAGGTTGCAAAGACTAGGGGTGAGATGTAAACCAGGCTATCCTTTCAGATTGTATGCATCAATGGACAATAGGCAAGCCTCTTTTGTAGTGAAGGAAGTGCCCTGACAAGTTCAAACAAGTTGAAGCACAACTAAAAAGGTCAAGAGGAAGACCAAGAAAGAACGACACTGGTGGTGCTAGCCAATGTCAACCAGGTGAAGCCGACCAAAGCCAAGTGACAGCTGAACCTTCAAGAACTGGAAAAGGAGGTAGGGTGATTAGGGGTGGCAGAGGATCAAGAGGAGGCAAACGAGAAAGTGATGGTAGAGTAGGTGCATTTGCAATTTTTCATGGTGATGGAGTGTATATACGTTCTGATGGTTGTAAAATTAAAAAGGTAAGTTATTAAGCTATAATTCAACGCGCTGTTTCATGTATTATACTCTTATATGTTGGATCATCATAAATTCATGCATTATTTTGATTGTCTCAGATCTCCAGTCAAGCTCAAGATCAGTTTGTTTTACCAATGCAGGCGTTGTCCAGTTACCCACCAACTTGAACGTCCATTTCAAGATCAGTACATGTTTAGGCAGTTAATGTTTTGTTATGTAGTTGTGCTGGTTGCATGTTAATGTTATGTGTATTGTACTGGTTTGTTACGTAGTTGTTATGTAATGTGTACTTTTATTGTTCATGTTAACGTACTGGTTTGTCTTCACAGTGATACGTTAATGTTCATGTGTACTGCAGTTCATGTGTACTGCAGTTCATGTGTACTGTTATTGTTCATGTGTATTGTTATTGTGCTTGTTTGCTATGTTTATGTGTACTGCAGTTCAGCTAGCATATCATATCAGTGTGCTAATATGCAGAGCTTGTAAGTTATCAACCTATAATTCAGCATGCTAATATGCAGTTCAGCTTGCATATTATACCAGCAAGCTATGTGCATGCCATTGCGGCATATATGCATTACAACGTGCATATATGCACATCAGCAAGCTATGTTCATGCCATTGTGGCACATATGCATTACATCATGCATATATGCACATCAGCAAGCTATGTTCATGCCATTGCGGCATATATGCATTACAGCGTGCATATATGCACATCAGCATATAAACATGCATATAAACTTGCACATCACCATATAAACATGCATATAAGTACTACACTGTCATTAAAACACTACAACATTACAACACATCAATGCATACAATTCAATATCATTAAAACACTACACTGTCATTGCTCATTCCCACAAAAAGGCAGTACAAGATTACGACATATCAATGCATACACTACACTATCAATGTATACAATTCCAATCCCCTAAACTACATCCCAAAATAAGCCATTGCTATACACACGACAATTCCAACCACGATCCACGACAAAGCTAATGCAGCTGCAAAGAATTTTTCTCCTTTCTCATGTTTTCCACATTCAACCTGCTTTACGGCTAACTCGTTCCTCAAATATGCCACTAATTCATCGGATTTTTCCCTCTTCTGTTTTTGTTTCCGCAGCTTATCTTCAATGTTCTTCTTCTCCACATGCAGCTGTGATATAGTCCTTTCGTTTTCAATCAATTTAACATGCAAATCAACCATTTCAGCATTGTTATTGCTGCCACAAACTTCGTCTTGCCACAAAAAATAACCACAATCGCCAGTCTGTAATTATCGTTACCCACAAGTCGCAAATCATCAACCAACATTAGCAATTCCCAAATTAGCAATTCGCAAATCAGCAATCACAAAAAGGCTACCAAAACAAACCCTAATTTACACTTACAGGCCACATCGAGCAACCAAAAAACTTCTTCCCCGCATTCGCACCAGCCTTCACAGTCCTGAGTCTTGCTGGAATTTTGTGGTGGCACTTGTTACTCGCTGCCGCCGCCCCTGATGAACTCGAAATGGAAGACAGTGATTGAGTTTTCATTGGAGTCGAAAAATGGAGCAACAATCTAAGAAACAAATTGCAGAAAAAGAAACGATGTCGAGTAAGGAAGAAGAACGATTGAATGAAGAAGAAGAACAACTTATCACGTCAGATTTGGTAAAGTAAAAAGGTAGGAGCCGGCTGTAGCAAGTTAATGGGGTAGTGGGATCAATTTGGGAAGACACCCCCCAAACTTGGGATTATTTATAAATAACGCATACTTTAGATTAATATGGGCGGATGGGTTAAACTTCGGATTATTTATGTCAATTAATCCTAAAAATAATTGAACAACAGAACAAAATGCACTAGTCACTTACTCTACAAATTGCTCCACTATAGCCATATTCATTAGCACAGCCAAATGAGCAGCTTGTTTCTCATTCTCGGACAGTGTAATTATTTAGCAAGCTGAAGTTGGTCGTCCTTCAAGTATGACATCATTTTCATAATCTTCATTTCGGACCTCCTTCTCTTCTATTTTTTCTGATTTCTTTAAGAAGTCATTAAAATATTTCATGCACTCCTCTGCAAGATAGGATTCTGCAATACACCCCTCAGGACGTGCAGTGTTTCTTACATAATGTTTTAGTGTCTTCATGTATTTTTCAAATGGGTACATCCAACGAAAATGGACCGGTCCACATAATCTGGTTTCTTTTCCAAGATGAACCGTCAAGTGTATCATTATATCAAAGAACGAAGGTGGAAAATATCTTTCAAGTTCACATAAAATTAGAATAATCTCATCATCAAGATGTTGTAGTTTTTCTCTATCAAGAACATGTTGGCATAATTTATGAAAGAACAATCATAAACGAATTATTGCTTCTCTTAGCTTCTTCGGTAACAATCCTCTTATTGCAACTGGCAACAATTGTTGCATTAGGACATGATAGTCATGTGACTTCAAACCACTAAATTTTACAATCCTCCAACGATATAGAGCTCTTGAAATTCGAGCAATACCCATCAGGTCCCTTAAAATCATACAGTCTTTTACAAAATATTTTTTTTTTAGATTTGGACAATGTATATGGAGTAGGTGGAAGACATGTTTTTGTTCCACGAAACTGTGCATAAAGGCCATGTCGAATTCCCCACTCTTCTAAATGTTTTCTACAATTAATTCCATCTTTCGATTTGTTATCATGCAGCATCGTGCTTATTACACTTTCACTAACATTTTTTTCTACAAGCATTATGTCTAAATTATGACGCATTGGCAGTTCCTAAAAAAATCAACAATGTTAAATTTCATTACAAAAGAACTGTATTATTGATCAATGAAAAATAAAAAACTAACCTCTCAATATGGAAAATCAAAGAAGATTGATCGTTTTTCCACCTTGATAGCTCTATATTCACAAGATCACCATCTTCACCTCTAATTTTTTTTCTCTTCCTGCTCTCCTGCTTAGTTTGTTTCTTCTTACCCTTCCCATTCTTGCTATTATTATTATTTACATTTTTGATTTCTTTCCCAAAATTATTCAGAAAGTTTTTCAAAATAGCAGAGATGTTTCTTCTAGTCAAAACTCTAGGACTACGACCATTTTCTACAGTATTATCAAACCAGGTTTTTTCATTTCTCAATGAATCTGAAGGGGGTAAAAATCTCCTATGGCCCATATAACTGCTCTTCCAACTGTGTTTCAACCATCAATGGTGAGTATTGATACCGCATAATGGACAACCATTTTTACCCTTCACACAACATCCAGCAAGATTTCTATATGCTGGAAAGTCATTTATCGTCCATAGTAAAATCGCTCTCATGTTAAAAAACGATCTACTAAAGGCATCATAAGTTTGAACTCCATTACTCCACAAATGTTGCAAATCTTCAATTAATGGCTCCAAATATATGTCAATATCATTTCCTAGTTGCTTTGGACTAGGAATCAACAATGTTAAGATGATATTTTCTTTTTTCATGCATAACATTAGTGAGAGGTTGTATGTCACAAGCATCACAGGCCAACAATTATATTTGGAACTCATTGTCATAAAAGGATTAACACCATCGGTAGCAACACCAAGTCTAATATTGCATGGATCAGCCGCAAACGATTCCCATTTCTCAGCTACTACATTCCATGTTATTGAATCCACAGGATGGCAAATTTTCCCATCATTGCTTTTATTACTAAAATGCCATCTTAAATCTTTTGTTGTATTTTGAGATCTAAACATTCTTCTAAATCAAGGAATGATTGGAAAATATCTCAAAACTTTAATCGGAATGCCATGTATAATTTCATTGGTACGTTCATTCTTCTTCCATCTTGACATACCACATTTAGGACAACTTTCCAAATCTTTGTACTCTCTTCTAAAAAGGCAACAATCAATTTGACAAGCATGATTTTTTTTAAAAACCCATATCGAATATTTTGAGAAACTTTTTTGCCTCATATAATGTTTTCGGAAGTACATTATTTTTTGGCAACAACAATTGTTGCACATTTAGAAGTTTATCGAAGCCGGTATCAGACAAACCAGTCTCACATTTAAGATTATACAAGGCGAGGATGGCAGATAATTTTGTTTTATCGATACAATCTGGATACAACGGGGCTTTTGCTTCTTCGAAGTTCCTTAACAAATCATCCTCTCGTTTTTGTGTGCTATCTTCATCTTTATCATCATCGAAAAAAGTATAATTGATGAAATCTTCATTTTCATAGTCGATAGCTTCAAATAAATCATGTATGTCATCAGACTTAACATCTGTGCTTATATTTTTGTGCTCATCGTGACAATACCACCTACTTGTCTTATGTACACGATCCATTCCTTTTATAATCAGATGCTCAACTACCACCTTCTCATATTGGTGACTAGGATTTTGACACTTTACGCAAGGACATAGAATTTTTCTACATTTCCATAATTTTTCATAGCGGCATCCACAAACTTCCGAGCTCCTTGCTTATACTCACTACTAGTTCTTTAAAAAAAATATCTTTTAGCTTTCGTCAAAATATAGGATATGATTTTCAAACTACATTTATGTTGAGAATTATGTAGTTACCTGTGCAGATTCACCCAATTTTTATAAATTTCAAAAATTTGAAGTAATAGTCTATTGTTGAGTACAATCAAAGTAACAAAACTACTAAAATAAAACAGTGATTCTAAATGAGACACAACACTTATAAACTGCTCATAACACAGTCAACATTTTCAGCAGGCATATCAGATGTTTAAAAAAATTGAACATCGGCTAATAAATGGAAAAGATAAATTAATCAAGGCAACGCTTACAGTGACTTAAGGACGACGAAGACTGAACGGGATCTATGGGTCCGACCTCCACTGGAATTGAAATTCCTACACTGGAACCGATTGCCTTCTATTATGACAACCGAGAGACCACGAGCAACAGTGTGAAATGACTGGGGATTCAAGAGTGAGACAGAGACCAGGCGGACGATGAAAATTGGATGGAAAATTTGTAATTGAGAATTTAAACTTTTGGGGAAATATTAAGGATTCACGGCCGATTTTAGTAATAGTGGAGGGAAGTAAAAATTCATTCCCGCTTAAATTTATCTCAACGTTTAAGATAAAACCAACGTACTCCTGCTTGATTTCTACAGCAAGGAGATCAAAACGCTGTGAGTTGCAATTGTAGATAACTCATTATCTTGCAGTGATAGCTAGTCCATATGTATTTCTGTGGAATCCATGCTCCTACTATTCCCCACCAGCAATCTACAACTACTCCATTGATATTTAAAGCCTTAAGATGGCTTAATTCTTACCGTAAAGATTCAGTGTCAAGCCTTTGGCAATAATTGTTGATAATGCCAACCGGCAGTGAGACATAAACTGGAATATACGTGGTTCAACCAAAGTTTCCATTGGCTGTTGCAGCTTCTGGCATTATTTGATCTGATGAGTTATTCAGGCTAACACTCATATTTCTTGGTTTTAAAATCCCCGTACTCAGCAGCTAAAAATGACTTCGTAAATGCAGGAGATAAGCTCCCTGCAATTCTCAAAAGTGATGGTTCAGAATCTTGTGTTGCCTTGAAGGATATCAACTATGGTTGCGGAGTAGCACAAACAAGTGAGGGAATTGTTACAGTTGATCTATAAGGGGTCCCATCGGCTTCAGCAATCTACCCCGCTGCTCGTCCGAGAGAGGCAACAACATCATTCATGATAGCACGTACAGGAAGAGGAAAATTACAGTACTGGCGTATGCCGGCGAGTATCCTACCGGTAATTGCTTTCTGATGCCTTTCTCGAAGCTTTGTTCTTTCTTTCTGGTTTCTTGCCCTCGCCTTCCACTTTTAGATGTCGCTGGATGGCTGATGGAGACGGTGGAGGCGGCAAAGCCACATGGACAGTGGTTTTGGCTTGGGTCGGAATCTTGGGAATCAGTTTGTTGGTTCATTCCTTTGAGACTTAGGGTGTGACACCTCACGTCCATTAATGTCACGCTTTAACAGAATGCATTAAGTTTCGTGAAGCGTTATAGGTAAAAAAATAGAAACATTACAAGACAGATATAAAATAACAGTGGAATTAAAACTTTATTTAATAGCAAAGCTTCGTGGTTCAAACCCAATTACATAATAAGTATGGAATACTGAAAGCATAAACTGCTTGTACAAAAATCAACAATAGAGTACAATAATACATAAAAAGACCATAATCCGCAAAATATAGCCACAGTAGAGAATATACGAAATCAAGCAGTACATAGAAGTAGCTCTAAGCAGAAGGAAAGAATAATCCTGATCAAGCTTGAGTATTCCCACCCAGAGAACCTGAGGGGAAACAGAAGAGAAAGAAGAGGAAACAAAATGGGTCAGACATAAAGTCTGGTGAGTCCGGTTACTTTTAGCATATATATAAGTAAAAGCATCATGATAGGCATATAAGTCATAGAGAGATGACAGTGTCATAAGGTAGGTATAACAAGGTAAACAGGATAACAGAACATGCATTGTGCTTCTCTAGTACCTTTCTCTGCACCAATACAAGTATAACAAGAACAAGATGATCCCAACAAGTACAAGATGGTAGACTTAGGTGTACTTCTAGAGAAAGGTTTTACCCCCATACAATAACAGGCAGCCCAACAGAACTGACAGGTGTTAACCCCCAACGATAATAACGGGCTCCTAAACAAGCAAGACTAGATGTACCCTAACTACTACCCCAATCGATCGACTCCCTAACTCGTAGATACCCTGTGCGATCCCCACAGTAGGATGTATCTCTTCTTAAAGTGGCAACCCTTTTGTTTAGAAGATGTGCACAAACCATATCTACAGATGTCACAATGTCTTACCTTCCCTAGCAAGCCGACCCATGCACACACATGACTCCATTGGAATCTGCCGTCAAATGCCCTCACTCAAGTGACCTCTTATAATCAGCTCAGCAAGTGTGCCCAGACCCGACCTAGTTCGGGGTTCCCCGTTTGATACCAAGATAGGTTACTGACTGAAACAGGCCACATACGATAGATGATACAAGCTTCTCCCTAGGCTTGTATCCCCACTACTAGGATTTCAACAGGTTATGCCTACTAGTTTAATAAAATTGCATAAACCCAACAGGTTAAGTTTGTGGGCCAATATATAAAAATATTACCCATCGACCCTAGATTTACCTAACCCTTCCACTGATTCAAGCAAGTTTACTTAACCCCTACTTAAGTTAACAGGTTCATGTAATCCCTATGGATTCAAACAGGTTAAGTATTGCAAGTTTATCACCATTCGTTCATTTATAGTTATTACTGCGCTAGACCTCCCACATTAAGTCTACAACTTGTGGACCTTGGATAAGCTGGTTGGGTCCGGGCAGATTTCTTCCACAAGTCAAACTTAACCTTGCGTCTTAGCACGTTACATGTTTATGCATTTTGACCCCTCACATTAGATTCACCACAAGTGAACGCTGGATACGCCGGGCGGTTCCGGGCAGGCTTTTACCACAAGTGTAATCTAACCTCGTGCCCAAGCGCAGTTACAATTTCTAATTACTGTAAATCTAGCAATTTTCATTATTAACCAATTACCATGTTCGTTATGCCCCCAAATCCCCATCCCATCTATGATGCAACTTATGCCCCAGGTCAAGGTTTAAGTCAAGATACAGATTATGCCCCCAAATCTCAAGTTTTGGCTATGGATCCAAATTATGCCCAAAAATTCCCAATCATGTTTTACAATATGAGTTATGCCCCAAATTTATCATTCCCAACTGATTTCCAATTTCATGCGTTCGCATATTTCAGTGATAGGCCTAGGCTCGAAGGTAGCCTGGCTATAAAAACAAAAAGGGAAACATGGAGAGAAGAGAACCAGAATAGGCATAGTAAATAAAACATGCATAAGATGACATGATTAGGTAAATTAACATGATAGGCATAAGGTAATGTGATTAGGCAAACTAACATGATAGGCATAAGGTGACATGATTAGGCAAACTAACATAATAGGGATACCATAAACAGGCATGATGAGATCTAATTAATGACATATCTGTTATGATTCAGATTTCTAACAGGTATAGGCTTAGATCCAAACTTATAGATATGTCAAGATTAAATTTTAGGTGTTTATATCCAAAAGCAACATAAACTTATTGTGATTGGATCTAAAGAACATGGAATATGTTGTAGATGTTGTAGCATAGATTTCTGAATACGTATAACTTGTTGTTGAAGAAGATTAGGCTAGTTAAAATTGAGTTAGGGCAGCACCTCGTAGTCGCCATTGATTTAGATAAATAAAACAATGAGACTAAGGTCCTTTAGATAGCATAGGGTTAACGAATCTAGCCATGAAACAAGTCCACGTACGCTGAACTGAATCTGTCCCGGATCTGGGGAGGTCGACATGGGTGTTGATGCCCCTGTGTTGGTGTCGATCCATAGGTCGACACCCCTTGGGTGGGGTTGACACTTAACGGTCCGAACTCCCGCCCAAGCCCGCTTCTTCTGGTTTCGAATTATTTTGAATGTTTTGAATTGATTTGTATATATATAATTATCTTGTGCATATAAAAACTTCAAACCTTAATATCTTCTTCATACGATGTCTGTTTTATGCAAACTTGGTGTCTATCTTAAGCAGAATTCCGAGGCGAACGCAATGGAAAGCCTGTTTTACTTAATTCTCAATATTTAATTAAGTACTCCTTAGTTTATCATTATAGTGTCTTTTAATATTACGGGGTGTTACATTCTCCCCTAGTTAAAGGATTTCGTCCTTGAAATCTGTAAGTTAAGAAGGATGTATATCCTAACATCCATCATCCATCTACGCATCCACCAATCACAGACATCCATTGTCCTTAAAAGATTTCTAATGCTTATATGAACATATGAAAAGGTATGTGTGTATTTCCATATACTATTGCGAAAGATCAGGCAGTCTACTGATTCAGTCGACCTCCTTAATGCAATGCATGTTAGTGCCATGAACCGAACATGTACGCAAATAATCCTTTTATAACATATAAGTTCTATATGTGTGCGCAATCATTCATTCAATGCAACATCCACATGATGATACACCCATTTCATCCATTAAAAGAAAAAAATGCACACGCATCCATTTGCAATATGAGAGTGACTGAGCGAATTTAGTGCCTAATGTGTGTGTATATGCATCCACGACCAACCACTAGCAACCACTTGCATCCGTTTGCATCTATTAAACATAACATGTCTCAAACACATGTTTACATCCATGGGAATCCTACCTAAAGGTCGAAGATTCGATCGATAATATATACTAAAACAATAGAAACAAGAATGAATAAAAGCTTTGGAAAAAAGAAGTTAAGAACATACCCTTAAGAAGAAAAAGGTACGAAGTGCGAATCTTGTCTTTGGTCTCTCAAGTTGCATCCTCTTGGTTATCTCCCCATTGAACTTTCATCAACTTGACCTCTCGGTTACGTAGCTTCTTAACTTCCAATCCAAGAATACGGGCAGGAACTCATCTAACTGTCGCCACCCGTTCCACCTCTACTTCCTTAAGCATACTCGGATCAACTACTTCTACGGTATCGTGAAAGCACTTCCGTAAATGAGAAACATGGAAAACATCATGAATGTCGGACAGTCTCTCTGGTAGCTTTACTCTGTTGGTCATTTAGCCAATCCTTTCTGTTATAGGAAATGGCTATACAATCTTGGTGCCAAATTTCCCTATAGATCCAAAATGAACCACATTCCTCAAAGGTGATACCTTGATGAAAACCATGTTTCCTACGTCAAACTCAATGTCTGTCCTTCTCCTATCTGCATAGGACTTTTGCCTATCCTGAGTTGTCTTCATGCGCCTTCGAATAAGATCAATCTTTTCTAAAGTTTCTCTAACCATCTCAGGTCCAAGTAGAAGCCTTTCCGTAGATTCCCACCAACAAGTCGGTGATCTACAGGGTTATCCGTACAATGCTTCGAAGGGTGCCATGACAATACTAGCTTGATAACTGTTGCTGTAGGCGAACTCTACCAAAGGAAGATGCTCTTCCCAAGTCCCTCCGAAGTCTAGGATACATAGTCTTAAAAGATCCTCAAGAATTCTATTTACCCTCTCCGTCTGTCCATCGGTCTGAGGGGTGATAAGTGGTACTCAAACACAATTGTGTACCTAATGCTTCTTGCAAGCTCCTCCAAAACTCACTACTAAATATTGGGCCATGATCACTCACAATACTGGAAGGTACTCCATGCAGACGGACTATCTCATGAAGATAAACTGCTACCAACCATGCTGCTGATCTTTTACTCTTAACGGGGATGAAATGTGCACTTTTAGTAAGCCTATCAACTATAACCCAAATACTGGTGTTGCCTTTTCTTGATCTAGGCAAACCATCAATGAAATCCATAGAGACGCTCTCCCACTTCCACTGTGGGACCTTCAAAGGATGAATTAAACCACCGGGCTTCCTTTGCTAAGCCTTGACTTGCTGGCAAATCAAACATCGAGAAACAAATTTTGCCACTCTTTCTTCATCCCAGCCCAAAAGAAAACCCTCTTCATATCTCTATACATCTTATCACCACGTGGATGAATAGTCATCCTAGAATGATGGGATTCCTCAAGGACTGTTTTCAACAAACTCCCAATTCGGGGAACACAAAGCCTTCCATCTCGTTGCAACCACCCCCTATCGTCCATGGAGTATCTACTGAGGTGACTAGAAGTCTCCCTTTTACTGAGCCTATCCAAGATATCTGCTAGTTGTGGGTCCTCTCGCTGTGAAGTCCCTATCTGATCCAATAGGGTAGGTCGCACCTCTAAGGATGCCAATAACCCAGGTGTAAACTCGGTGGAGGGTCTAAAGTCAAAAGTCAATATAAAGTCCAAGTTCTTCCTCTCCACAAATAAAGGACTCAAAGTCATCCTCTGCTTACTCAATGCATCTTCCACCACATTACCCTTGCCAGGGGTATAAGCAATCTCAAAGTCATATGACGCTAGGAACTCCATGCACCTTTGTTTCCTCAAATTGAGACCCTTCTCCCAGAACAAGTACTTGAGAGATTTATGATCGGTGTACAACTCGAACCTCTCTCCAAGAAAATAATGGCACTAAGTCTTAAGTGCGAATACTATAGCAGCTAACTCTAAGTCATGGGCAGGGTAGTTCTTCTCATGAACTCTTAGTTGTCTACCCCCATAACATACTACCCTTCCCTCTTGCATCAGAACCGCACCAAGCCCAGTACCACATGCATCAGTGTATACTGCGAACACTTTGTTTCCATCAGGAAAGGTCAAGACTGGGCTGTTGTCAGAGCCCTCTTCAATCGCTAAAAAGTATCGTCACAATCTATAACCCAAGAAAATGTCAGATTCTTCTTCGTCAATCTGGCGAGTGGGGATGATATCTTTGCAAAGTCCGTAATGAACTTCCTATAATAGCCCACTAAACCAAGAAAACTTCTCACCTCCATTGCATTCTTTAGGATCTCCAATCTTGAACTACAACCACCTTTGTGGGATCTACTGCTATCCCATCTTTAGAGACCACATACCCTAAAAATCTCACTTTTTTTATCCAAAAAAGACATTTGGAGAATTTTACCTTAAGCTGGTGCACACGGAGAGTTTTCGAAAACCTCCCTTAAATGTCGGGCATGCTCTTCCTCGCTCTTCGAGAAAATCATGATGTCATCAACAAAGACCATGACTAACTTATTTAGAAACTCCCGAAACACCCTACTCGTCAGATCAACAATATAGGCGAGTGCATTCATTAACCCAAAAGCCATGACGAGCCACTCGAAGAAACCATCTAGATTTCTAAAAGAGGTCTTGTCTATACTGTCCTTGGCCACCCTCAATTGATGAAATCCCATGGCCAAGTCTAACTGAGAGAAAACAGATGAACCAACAAGCTGGTCAAACAGATCATCTATCCTCGGAAGTGGGTGCCTATTTTTCTTTGTGAGTTTATTCAACTCTCTATAATCCACACATAAGCGAACCATCCGCCTTAGTGGCGAATACTATTGGAGCACCCCATCTAGATATGCTTCGCCTAATAAACCCTTTCTCAAGTAGCTTCCCTACTTGCTTGCTGAGCTCCCTCCCTTCTCTTGGAGCCATATGGTGCACAGGCAATGCAACTGGCTTTGCATTGTCCACCAAATATATATGGAAATCAATCTCGCGCCTCAGAGGTAAGCCTCAAACCTCCTCAAAAACATCAGGATACTCACAAACTACTGGTACAGATCGTAGGTCATTGATAGATGCATCAAGCGACCCTAGGAAACTAAGCATGACAGACCCTTTAGGATCACAAGAAATCTCGAGGGTCCTCCCATGGCAAGTCAAAAGTCTAACGACCCTCCTCTCACAATCCAGAATGGCACCATACATGGCTAGCCAATCCATTCCTAGAATCAAACCATAGTCCATGAAACCAAGCACGTATGCGTCACTCCCAAACTCGACGCTTAACACAGATATTCTCAAACCCCAAAAAATCATAGACAAATGAGCTATACCACCAATAGGGTTCGAGACAACAACGGTATCCAAAATCATACTAGTGCTAAGGTGCAGAGACTCAACCACAGAATCAGATATAAAAGAATGCAAAGTTCCAGAATCAAAAGGAGTTATAACTAGATGATTGGAAAGAGAAATCAAACCTTCGACGGAAACTTTCGTACCTCTATCTGGCGCAGTAGCCATAATAGCATGCACCTACCCTCCAGAAGATCCTTCCCTTTGACCCTGTCCTTCTTCTTCGGGCAATCCTTAATAAGATGTCCGACTTCTCCACAATGGAAACAAGCATTCTTTCTTTTCTTGCAATCCTTGATCACATGACGCTCGTGTCCGCAGTGATGGAATTTCCTCTTATCTCGGGCTTTGCCATTCTTACTACCATTGTTTTGTAGCTGTTGTTCTTTCTTGGGCCACACTTTCTTATTTTGTGTTTCCTCACCTTAGCCTCTTTCTTTTCATCTTTGTCTTCTTTATGCATTAATGCCATATCAACAATTTCTCAATGTTTCTCCCATAGGAATATGAGACATAGCCAACCCATGGAGGGGTTCATTCAATCATTTAGCAAACCTCAAAGCTTCTTGTATGGAGTATCTACTAGCTAGTTCCAAACCAAACCTCGCCAAATGATTAAACTTATTAACATACTCTCTAACAGACATGTCTCCTTGCTTAAGCACCAAAAACCTTTCCAGTTGCATACTTTGCTTGGCTTGAGAAAGAAACTTCATTTTGAATCTCTATCGGAAATCATCCCAAGTCTCGACTGGATGTCCCGCATGAATCACTTCCCAATAAAACGAGGCCTTATCTTTCAGCTGCCAAATGGCCAACTGAATCTTCCTAAAGTCATCAACTTCAAAAATTCCAAACAAATTCTCCATCTCTTTAAGCCAATTCCTTGGCTCTACGAAAGTTAGTTCCTCGGAATGGCTTTCCACCCATAGCACAGAAATCTTTGCATGTCTTAGAGAAATTATCAATAGGCGGAGGAGGAGGAACGATGGATGTAGCTGGGGAAGGAACGTCTGCTTGAACTTCGGTAGGCGTCATGGCCTCAAGATAACAATAGAACCAACCATCCCTCAAGAATATTAGGCTCCCCAGACATGTAGAAAAGAAAAAAGAAAAAGGGATTCAAACAGAGAATCAAAAGATATTTCCTATGGCTTTGGGGAATATGTTTTTCAAACAGACTTTTCTTTTGAAAATGCTTTCTTTTAAAACCTTTTTGAAAACAATTTTCAAAATATTTTATCCAATCTGGTAACCTTCAGCTCCGATACCAAATGTGACACCCCACGTCTGTTAGTGTCACTCTTTATCAGAATGCATTAAGTTTCATGAAGCGTAATAGGTAAACAGAAACAGAAACATTACAAGATAGATATAAAATAAAAGTGGAATTAAAAATTATTTAATAGAAAAGCTTCGTGGTTCAAACCCAATTACATAATAAGTCTAGAATACTGAAAACATAAAAACTTCTGCCTTGTACAAAATTCATCATCAGAGTACAATAATACATATAGAGAGCATAATCCCCAAAATATAGCCATAGAAGAGAAGATAAGAAATCAAGCAGTACATCTAAGAAGCTCCAAGCAGAAGGAAAGAAGATCCCTGATCAATATTCCCACACTGAGAACCTAAGGGGAACGAAAGAGAAAGAAGAGGAAATAAAATAGGTCAGACATAAAGTCTGGTGAGTCCAGTTACTTTTACCATATGAATAAGTAAAAGCATCATGATAGACATATAAGTTGGAGAGAGATGACAGTGTCATAAGGCAGGTATAACATGGTAAACAGGATAACAGAACAGAACATGCATTGCGCTTCTCTAGTACTTTTTTCTGCACCAATACTAGTATAACAAGAACAAGATGATCCCAACAAATACAAAATGGTAGATTTAGGTGTACTTATAGTGAGAGGTTTTACCCCATACAATAACAGGTAGTCCAGTAGGACTGACAGGTGTTAAGCCCCAACGACAATAATGAGCTCCTAAACAAGCAAGACTAGATGTACCCTAATTACTACCCCAATCGATCGACTCCCTAACTCGTAGATACCATGTGTTATACCCGTAGTAGGTTGTATTTCTTCCTAAAGTGGCAACCCTTTTGTTTACAAGATGTGCACAAACTATATCTATAGATGTCACAGTGTCTTATCTTCTCTAGCAAGCGGACCCAATGCACGCACATGACTCCATTGGAACGCGCCGTCAAGCACCCTCACTCAAGTGACCTCTTATAATCAACTCAGTAAGCGTGCCCAAAACCCGACCCAGTTAAGGGTTCCCCATTTGATACCAAAATGTGTTACTGAATGAAACTGGTCCCACATGACATATGATACAAGCTTCTCCCTAGGCTTGCATCCCCACTACTAGGATTTCAACAGGTTATGGCTACTAGTTTAACAAGATTGCATAAACCCAACATGTTAAGTTTGTGGGCCAATATATATATAAATATTACCCACCATCCCAAATTTACTTAACCCTCCCACATATTCAAGCAAGTTTACTTAACCCCTACTCAATTTAACAGGTTCATGTAATCCCTATGGATTCAAACAGGTTAAGTATTACAAGTTTATCACCATTCGGTCGTTTTTGATTATTACTGCACTAGATCTCCCACATTAAGTCTACAACTTGTAGATGCTGGATATGCCGGTCCAGGAAGACTTCTTCCACAAGTCGGACTTAACCTCATGTCTTAGCACGTTATAATTTATGCATTTAGACCCCTCATATTAGACTCACCACTTGTGAACGCTGGATTTGTCAGGCGGTTCTGGGCTGGCTTCTACCACAAGTGTAATCTAACCCCGTGTCCAAACGCGGTTACAGTTTCTAATTACTGTAAATCTAGGCATTTTCATTATTGACCAATTACCGTGTTCATTATGCCCTAAATCCCCATCCGATCTACAATACATGTTATGCCCCACGTCAAGGTTAAAGTCAAGATACAGATTACGCCCCCAAATCTCAAGTTTTGGCTCAAGATCCAAATATGCCTAAAAATTCTCAATCATGCTTTACAGTATGAATTATGCCCCAAATTTTGTCATTCCCAGTCGTTCCCAATTTCGTGTGTACGCGTATTTCAGCGATATGCCTAGCTCGAAGGTAGCCTAGCTATAAAAACAAAAAGGGAAAGAGGGATAGAAGAGAAACAGAATAGGCATAGTAAATAAAACAAGCATAAGATGACATGATTAGGAAAACTAACATAATAGGCATAAGGTAACGTGATTACGCAAACTAACATGTTAGGCATAAGGTAACATGATTAGGCAAACTAACATAATAGGGATACCATAAACAGGCATGATGAGATCTAATTAATAACATATCTGTATTGATTCATATTTCTAATAGGTATAGGCTTAGATCCAAACTTATTGACAAGTCAAGATTACATTTTAGGTGTTTATATCTAAAAGCAACATAAACCCATTGTGATTGGATCTAAAGAACATGGAATATGTTGTAGATGTTGTAGCACAGATTTCTGAATACGTATACCTTGTTGTTGAAGAAGATTAGGCTAGATAAAATTGAATTAGGGCAGCACCTCGTTGTCGATATTGATTTAGATGAATAAAACAATGGGACTAAGGTCCTTTATATAACATAGGGTTAACGAATCTGGTCATAAAACTATTCCACATACACAGAACTAAATCTGCCCCGATCTCGGGAGGTCGACATGGGTGTTGACGCCCCTGTGTTGGTGTCAACCCATGGGTCGACACCCCTTGGGTGGGGTCGGCCCTTAATGGTACGAACTCCCGCCCAAGCCGGCGTCTTGTGATTTCGAATTATTTTTAATGTTTTAAATTGATTTGCATATATATATGTAATTCTCTTGTGCGTATACAAACTTCAAACCTTAATATTTTTTGCACATGATGTCCGTTTTATGCAAACTTGGTGTCTGTCTTAAGAAGAATTCTGAGAAGAACGCAATGACACAATTTGTTTTACTTAATTCTCAATATTTAATTAAGTATTCCTTAGTTTATCATTATAGTGTATTTTAAAATTATGGGGTGTTACATGGGGAGTGCTCGTCTAGATTTCACTACCCCTGTTGAAGTTGTGGTATTAACATTGAACATGTGTGATATGAATTAATCCATGTTACTGCATAAAACATATATTTCACAAGAATTTGTGATTTTAGATGAATTGAAACCACACATTTGTATCCATTAGCTCGGGTAGATGCAGGTATGGGTAATCAAATATTACATCTAAAAGGCATGCATTAGCTGACTAGCATTAGTCCTATTCTTAAGTTCAACAAACTTACTAAGGTACCTTATCTGCGGACTTGGTGTTCTATAGCTATATATCTTGTCAGATGTGGGTATCCATTTTTTTTTAATGTTGTGATTATTTTTTAATTAAAGAATATAGTATTAACATTTCACTACAATTAATCTTGAACCTGAGCTGATATCACTATGAAAATCTATTTGATATTTCTTCTTTTTTGCATAACTAATTAGGGATTATTTTTAAAAAAGACATTAGAACCCTGTAGCGGCCCGTGTATCGATAAACTCTGAAAAACTTATACATAGTTTTACCTGTTTATGTATTTCAGTACACTAACCCGAAAATTTTAATTTGTTTAACTAAATTGCAGAGAGAGTTTGACCTAAAACAAGCAGGCTTTTTTGCTTGATCTACAAGCTCTGCCCAATGTACAAATCTATTTTAGATGATTCACGATTCATTAAGGCATTTTCTTTTATGTTTGTGTGAATTTTATCCTGTATTTGCGTACAATCTCAAACCATATTACTTTTCGAATCAAAGCTCATCTATGTTTAGGAAAGTGTAAAACAAATTATCCATCCTATCAGCTATATCATTTCAAAACTAGAAACTGATATTTGTTTTGTTTACACTAAAACATGTTTGTAACTCAATGTTGATTGCTAATATAAAACCATTGGAATATTATGTTAAATCTTACAATTTGATATATAGAATGCTAAGAAATATCAATGAAATTACCTGATCTTCAAAATTACACCTGTAAAAACCAGCTTTAATGGAACTGTTGATTGTTCTCTTGGCATCGAGTTCATTTCCATATCCATTAATATCACCATTTCCAATCGCAGGAACTGACACAGCTAGCGTAATTGGATATCTTGATCTACCATTTCTTCATGAAAAATAAGATCCTTAATCGTGCAACTGAGATAGGAAACCCTGAATAGAAGAGGGCAAACTTATTAGCAATATTGTTGATGCCACTAACTTGAAATGATAAAAAGGTTTATAATTAAATTGTTTATCATGTAGATGAACGAGATCAAAAACCAAAGGAATCTATGAGTTATGACGTCCAGTTGTTATTGAACATATAACCAAGGCTTGGTCTCCTTGTGCTTAACCATCTTAAAGATGATGCAAATAACACTTTATTGGCTTAATAGACAACATACTCGACCTTTTATCTTTCCATGACAACCTGGAAAAAAAAACTATACATTGTGAGAGAAAAAAGAAAAAGAAGAAAATAAAATAAGACATTGCAAGAAGAAAAAGAAGAAGAAAAATAAACATACTCTACCTTATACTTAAGTTGAACCCAGTGCACAAATCCTGACTCTTATACGGTAGGGCCTAGCCCTTGAGCTTGATCTCGACTCCGATAGCCAATCACCATTGCCCATCAATCTCGTTCCAAGATTTTCTCAGGTCACGAAACCTACTATAAGAAAAATAAGAAACATAAGATTCTAAATGTTAATTACATCACAAAGAGGTTTGCGGTCTATCACTGCATGGGTTGAAAGGTTTCTAAAATGCATGTGAACCTCTTAAAACAATAATTTTGAGAATAAATAACTGAAAGTTACAAACATACTTTAAAATATTATCTACTCTTCTTTCATGATTAGTAGAGAATAATTTTCAGATGTTTAATGTAAGACAATTTCACTATAAACTGTACTGTTAACCATTGAGGAAGATGGTTACGCTTTAGTTAAAAGAAATACAAAGATTGAAAGTTTAACAACACACCATTTCAGTGTTTCATCCTGAAATATGTACTTTAATTTGAAACTGAAATATATATAGAAATTCATAAAATTAAAGAAAAAACCTTTGAAATTTCTAGGCTATCAAACAAAACCAAGACCAATATAGCTTTTGCACTCTACATTAGAAAACTATTTTAAGTACAATTTAAATATTTATGTTCACTATTTTCTTATCCAAATTTAACAATGGTGTGCAGCAAGATTAAATTTGGGACAAGGCAAGCAAAGAGTTAGTGAAGAAGAAAAAAAATTAAGAAAGGGTGCTGGAAAAATACAAGTGTTAGATACTAAAAGCAAACAGCGGTGTCTCGATGCCATTTAGCCTAAAATGATATGTAAATACATTATAACTAACAAACACTTGTCCCAAAGGAATTGTGTTGCATTTCTTTTTCATAAAAGCCAGCGATTGTTCTTGGCAATTTTACCATCATATCAAATAAACAAATTTGTCGCAACTAAAAATCTTGGACAGAATGAAAAAACTGATAGTAAACTAAACAATAATCAACTTAATTTCAGATTGTAATTAAGGGATTTGAATTCTAAAAGATGCGACTTGCTGCGAGGCTGAAGTTAAGGAGGAACGAATGGCGTGGCGGTGGCTTACTACAAGGCGGCAATTGATCGGAGAGGCAGCGATCTGACTGGGTGGAAGGCGATGACTTCGAATCTTCATGGATTGAGGTTTTTTCCTAAATAAACGACCACGGGTTTTTTGTTTTGTTTTGAAAACGGTAAAAAGGGCTGCGAGTTAGATTATTTTGTGGGATATAGGTTTTTTTTACTAGTGCGGTGCGGATATTTTCATTTTGAGTCGGTGAGTATATATTGAACAATGCGAATTTTTAAATTAAACTATTAAATGAACCTTTTCAATATTTTAAAGTTTAGAAATTTTGGTTATTTCATGTCACACTATAATTGGTTTTATAAACTTTATGATTTATTATAAATTTATTCAAGATGATTTTAATTTTTTGAAATTTTCGAAATATAAAATATAATTATCTACTATAATTATAAAATATAGGTATCAACTATGATTATCAACTGTAATTATTAAATATAATTATTTAAAATTAATTATTGAATACTAGATATCATTTCATAAGTATTAAATTTCTTTATTAATTATTAAATAATTTTTATAATAAAATGATATTTTCGTTATTTATTGGAATAATTATAAAAGAACAATTTAAAATTTTGGGATTTAGCGTAAAATATACTGGCATACTGACTGAAATTTGTGATGAAAGCACAAGACTTAATTACGAATTTAGTAATTACATTGGTTATAAAAAGATATTATTTTGCTAATTCTAAACAATCAATGATTATAAGTTATTTATTATAGAACGTAAATTACTATTTATTATTACTTATAAATCATTAACTAGAACAAACTGATTATTAATTATTGAACATGTTAATGAATATTAAAAAATAACACTAAAGTATATCTTAGAAAAATAATATAAACATCTCTTGCAAATCTGTTGGAATTCTAATGCAAAATAGCTTCGATAAATATTCGTTGGTATTCTGCCTAGATTTGCAATGGAAAATAACGGCATAAATTTTCTGTTGGTAATTTGACGCAATTTGCAAACAGCTTAATGAGGGATGACGGAAGACGACGGTAATAAATAAAAGAAAAAAGCTGTAAAAACAAAAAACTATCCCTTGCAAATCACATGAAAATCTGTCTCAAATTAGCGATGGAAATTTCCGCTTCTAAATAAATGACGATAAATCAGTGTTTTCTTATAGTGATCAATCAGGTTCCTGTACAACGCATTATTGGGTTATATGAACATCGATGGTGTATGATGGTCGTCACACATGTCCAACAGATTTGTGAGTCATGCGATAATTAATTTAGAAAAAAAATATCTTTAAATATTGCACATTTTTTTATTCAAGTTATGTAAGTTATACAACAACTTATTTTATTCGTAGGTTAGATTCTCACAGAAGGCATATCAGAAGGCTTGTGATAAACTAAAGATTACAAAGCTACGATTGTTGATTTGTCATATAACTGTCATATAGCTGTCATATGTAATGAAACTATCGTCGGAATTGCCATTGGAAACTATCGTTATATTTGATCGGGATCCTTGGAAATCGACAGTCAGATCTGTTGGAAGTCGTTAATAAATGCTAATGACAATTGATGGTGTTAGCGTCCGTTTTGGACGGATTTGCCGCCGTTACTAATCGTTGTCGGGAAAACGTCCTTCTCCTTGTACTAAACCTTCACCATAACAAAACTAGTGCAAAGTGTTGCATTTGATATTAAACAGCATGTGAATGGGAAAAGAGAAATAAGCTGGGTGCTGCAAAAGAATAAAATGGAGGAATTTATAAGGAGCACATAGTCGTTAGATGTCCAACACGTCTAAAGCTTCGAACGATCCAAACCACTTGTCTCTCCAACTGGAAATATACGTGCACCCTAAGAAGTGCCCATACCCCTTTCATCTAATGGTTACAAGTATTTCAAGTTGAAATCCGTACATTTTTTGTAATAACCCGGAAATTCTGAGCCAGTTTAGAATTTTTATTTTGGCAATTTTAGCGAATTTTGAATATTTAAAATAGATTATTTTAAATAATATCGACGAGAAATTTATTTTGAATATAATTCGAACGTATATATTATATACACCGTCATTAGAATATAAATATTTATATATAATTATAAATAGAATTGAAAATGGCGCGGTAGTTCGATAATTCGATTTCAAACTTCAAATGAATGTACCGGGTGCAAAACAATCCGGATTTTAGTGAAACCAAAAACATTAGGATCTAATTGATGATATCTTTCCAACGAATCCGAGAAATCAAAATTTCATAGCGGGAATCAAAAGTTATGTCCAGTTGAAAATTCTGAATAGTCGCTATGGAATTCAGGCCCTTAAAAATGGGAAGTTTGCAAATGACCTCGGATTTCGACGATACCACTTTTGTTGGATCCGTGATGTCAATTTATTGCTAGGTTTCAAATTTCATAATTTTTCGAATCAATATGTGAGCGTGGCAAAGGAAAACGCATTTGACCAGTTTCAGTTGATTTTAATCAACAGGAAAATGGCCATTTTTCCAACGGTCTCAGAATTCGACGAAACTAGTTTTGTTAGGACCGTATCGTCAATACGAAGCTAGAAAATATTTTTCTGGGATTTATAAAGTTAGTATGTGACCCCGGTAATTTGAAATGCGCGTTCAAATTCAATATATAGAGTTATATGTTGATTTTAACGGAAACTGATCAAAACGGTCGAATCAGCTTACGATACATATCCCATTGTGTTCGAAATGGGGGTAATTAGCTATGGACGACAGGCGGTGGGCCTCGTTTAGAGGTCGTAAATAAAAGTTGCTTTTTAGTGATAAATAAAATAATTAAATAATATAAAAAAATAACCCCTTCCTCTCTTAACCCCTCCAGGCCCCCCCCCCCGATTCATAATCGAAAACCAAAAAAAGAAAAAAAAAAAAAGAAAGGGAGAACGGCGGAGGCGCTTCCCCCTCCACCAATCCCACGTCGCCGCCCCTAGCCCCACGACACCACCTCCATCCCATCAACGTTGGACCCCGCAAACCCCCCCTCCTCTTCTGAATAAATCGCGACACCCCCCCTCCCCCCCCAAAAAAAATCCCGCACCGCCTGAACCCTACCCCTAAATTGTCGCTCCGACCTCCTGCCATCATCGGCAACGACCACCGAACCTCTCCTCTTCCCTTCCTCTTTCCTCTGCAAATCTCAAAACCCCCAAACCCAATTTGGAACTGCCGTTACCCGCCCCGGTGGCCCACCACTGGCAAGGTCACCACTTGCGACGCCTCCTCAACTTTTGTCAGCCGTGGACTCTCCTCCACCTACAAAGATTTAATCTTTACCAAGAAGTGAGTTTTATTTAATTATTTTTATTGAATGTAGTTAGTTATAAAAGTTAGATTTTATATATATATATATATATATATATATATATATATATATATATATGATAAAATTTAGATTTTTAATACGATATAAATAAGATTTTCAATATGATGAAGGTCAAAATTTTATATTATAGAAAGGTTAAAGATATAACTTTTATATACGTAGTGGATCAAAAATATGATTTTTATATTTTTAAAGTATTAAAAATATAATCTTTATTATGTATCAAAATAAAAATGTGATTTTTATAGTGATGAAATTGAAAAGGCGAAATCTTTATAATTGAAAAGGCGAAATCTTTATATTTGAAAAGGCGAAATCTTTATATTTGAAAAGGCGAAATCTTTATATATGAAAAGGCGAAATCTTTATAATTGAAAAGGCGAAATCTTTATATTTGAAAAGGCGAAATCTTTATATTTGAAAAGGCGAAATCTTTATATAGAGAATAGCGAGGTATTAAAAATTTGATTTTTATATATTGAATAACAAGATAAAAATTCGATTTTTATATATTGAATAGAAAGTAAAAATTCGATTTTTATATATTGAATAGAAAGTAAAAATTCGATTTTTATATATTGAATAGCGTAGTAAAAATTCGATTTTTATATATTGAATAACAAGATAAAAATTCGATTTTTATATATTGAATAGCGAAGTAAAAATTCGATTTTTACATATGTAGTGGCTACAGCAACGAAGATGACAAAAAGGCGAGAACATCGAAGATTTCTATCAAAGAAGAGTCAAGATGATTGGATAGCTATCTGTGAGAATTTCTCACCTTTCAATTTCTTTTTCTAATTATATATATATATACTAGGATGCAGACGGTGCTTAGTAGCACCCGACACAATCGTCCACAGACCATGGACTTGTTTGTTTGATTGCAAAAATTAGTTAGATTATTTGATTGAAATTGAATTGTTTGGTGAAATGAATGGATTTGATTGATGTGTGAATGGCGTGGGCCTTCACTAGACCGGGGATAAGGCTAGGCCTCGTCCCGTTTCTAGTACCATGCCGTTATGCCGCCGAAATTTTCTAAAATAAGTTCGAAAATAAAAATATCATTTTATTTAAAGAATGAACTAAATAGAAATTCATATGTTAAAATAAAATGTTTTATCGTTAAAAATATAATTTTTAACGTGAATATGAATATAGTGAAAGTGAATAAAATAAAACATTCATTTACAAACCGGACGGTTTGTTTATGCACACCTATTTGAAGGAAATTGATTGGGATGATAAATTTTACACATCGCCCAACTGCACAAATAAAATATGTGTTTGATGGTTTGAAACCCCACACGGGTGTTGGGATGAAATTTGAAGTTCACTCATCCTGATTGATTAAATATGTCGATCGATTGATTGACAGGCTGTTATAAGCGTTAGATATCTATATTTGATGCTTATACAGTGTAGTGCACTTTGGTTGATGGTTGATTATTTTTCAATGCTATTATATACGTGTGATGTATGAAAATCCATATAATTGAAATTATATGGTGATTGGTTGGGCCTCATTCCAATTAGAAAAATAAAGAATATTATAAAATAAAGGTTCATGTGTTGACTGTACTCATCCGTTGAGATTAGTCATGTGTTGAACGAAATATTTTAATAATAAAATTTACATCTTTATCAATATAAAATAAAGGTTCATGTGTTGACTGTACTCATCCGTTGAGATTAGTCATGTGTTGAACGAAATATTTTAACAATAAAATTTACATCTTTATCACATATGAAATTAGAAACCAACTGGAAAATAGATGAGATGAGTGGTCTCCTGAATATTGATCTGATGTTGGTTTCGGCCTTCGGGGTTAATATTCAGGGAATCGTTCTCTTACTAATTTACAGCTGGAGTCTAATTTAATATCAAACGATAGATACCTTAATTTTCATAAAATATAGTAAATAACAAAAATAGTCACACGTGGACAGTACTCATTCGTTGAGATTAGTCGTGTGTTGACAAAAATATAGATTCACATATTGAATAGAATAAATATTCATTTGTTGAATAGAATAACGAAATTATTGAAATCTATGAAGCCGTGTTGGTTAGATTGATGCCATTTTGACGTGAACGATATTTATATCGATTTTATTCATTTTAAAATGAACATTGAAAAGTGATTTCGAAATCGCATATTTTAAAATGAAATTCGAATCAAATTAAATAGAAAACGAATTCGAATTGAATATAAAATGAATTTGATTTCAATTGAATATAAAACGAATTTGATTTCAATTGAATATAAAATGAATTTGATTTAAATTGATTAGAAAACGAATTTGATTTAAATTGATTAGAAAACGACTTTGAAATTGAATCGAATAGAAAACCAATTTGAATTGAATCGAATAGAAAACGACTTTGAAATTGAATTGAAACGAATTCAAACTGAATTGAAAACAAACTGAATTGAAAACAAATTGAATTGAAATTTGAATTGAATAGAAATGAATTTTAAAACGAATTTATAAGGAAAAATTCAATTTTGATTTGAATTGAAATGGAAGTTGAAATTGTTTTTGAAACGAATTCAAAACTATTTATATAATTCGTTTTAAATAGAAATCGACGAAATATATATTATACATATAATATAATGGCCTGAATAGAACGCGCCGTGCCACGACAGTTCGTAAATTTCGGCCATTTATTTCAAACGGACATTACGGGAGATCCGACCGTCGGATTCTCCTAAAACAGGAACCGTTGGGTTCGTATCGAAAAGAGTTTTCTAACGAATATTAGAAATTTGGAATCTAACGGTTGGATTTGGAGATACGTCCAAATCAAATTCGAAAAAGGTCGCTATAAGTGCAGTTCGATGGCCATTGTTGGAAATCGACTGTACGGGCCTTAATAAAATTATTAAAAATATCAATAATTTGTGTAAAATCATAAGAAATGATTTGAGAGAAGTTGGGATGAAAAACCCCATATTGGAAAAGATAAAAATAGATTTTTATCGAAATGAACTAGTTTTGAACTAAATTTAAAACCCAATTTTTTTTTTAAATAAATAAATTGGATTTAAAAGGGGTTTTTAAATAATCGGAATTTCTAATATATTTGATTGGATTTGAAATGGGTTTATCGTGAACTGTGTTTTAAATAACACTAGTTCTTTAACCCGATAATAAATAGAATGTGATTTGGGTTTATCGTGAACTGTGTTTTAAATAACACCTAGTTCTTTAACCCAGTAAAAGGAGTTTTAATGAATCTGTAATTAGATTGAAATGTGAATCTATAATCCAAATTATCAAATTTAGAAATGAGCGAGAATGGAGTATCGCCAGTTTTGCTCCAAAGCGATAGTTAAATCTTTAATTAGATTTGAACGTGAAATGGTAATTAATTTTACCGATAACACCATAGTATTAGATATGGAGTATTACCAGTTTTGCTTCATGGGATGAATAGGTTGGGATTGAGAAATAAAATAAATAATTACTTCGGTGTGGTTCGCTAATCTCGACTAGTTTAGAAAACCATAATTTGGTTTGAAACGACATCCAAAGGAAGATTAAAGGATAAATTTTAAAAGAATTTATCTTGGATAAAATTAATGGGAACCTTTCCCTAAGAATGTGATTTCGTGAGTAAAAGGATATTCTGCATTGGAATGAGGCGTATGTTGTGTTTGTGTAACATTTGTTTTTAATATACGCGGGTTGTTCGGAAAGGCCGGGTTTATACCCATTCTGAATAACCGATTCGACGATATGTCGAAGATGAAGACGGTGGTCGAAGACCGGAAGTCTTCACATCGTTTGGATAATTACTGACGATCCTGATTGGGCTGTACACCCAAGAGGATGGAAATAGTTGGTGGTCGTCCGGACGTACTTGGAGATGGATGGATATGCGAGGAAAGTGCCTCCGGTTTCGTTCAGACCCAGAACGGACTTGTAAACGGATTGTGTGTCTAACATTGGATTTTATTATGTGTAGATTGATTTCTGTTAAATATATATCTGTTTGGCGGCAGAGAATTTATTCTCTTGCTTAACGCCCTTCTCTGAGACGTACGAGCTTAGAGGTTATATATCGATAGATATCAATCGCATGGCATGAATTGCCTGTGTGGCATGCTAAGATGCAATGATCAAGGCTTCTGTTGAAAAGCAAAGTCTTGTGGTTGATGATCAAAGCACGACCTACGTGGCAGCTTTGTGTATAACGTGAATTCGCGAGCCTCACACCTCGGTATGAGTTAAAAAGGGGATACGGACCACTGGGAGAGCATGACGTTTCTTTCTAGCTTTGGTGGTGTCAGTGACTTACCAGCCCTGACATTTATATACTTTTCACCTTTGTGGTTGTTGGAATGAGGCGCCTCGATTATAGGTCTGTAAGGACCGGAAAACGTGTGTTCAGGCATAATTAATCCTCTAATGTAAGTGAGGACCGGCCCAGCCGCATCCGGGGTTGCCCAGAGTGCGTAACCCTGAGGCATTTGCTAGAGTGTCTCGAACGCGAAGAGGAGCTTGCCCCTTGCCTCGACTCATGACGGAAATCCAATTTCCAATACGTGTATTGCGGTTTTAATTGTAGAATTCGTATGGCGACATGATATATGGTACCCATGCCGTCTATGATTTATATTTATGATTGAAATTGTTTTGACACTATACACTTATTATAGTATCAAATAATGTGTTTTAAACGTATCAAGCATGCTTTGGCTGTTATAAGGGAAAACCCTATCCTCCAGCTTGCGTTGCATTGTGTGATGGGACCTGGGTCTTATAACAGCTTCATTTTTCTTTATTTAGCATTGCGCTGTTTGTTCTATGCACTGGTATTCTTGGGAGGAAACCCGTTCCGTGTTATACGGCGTGGCCCCTTGATTTACCTAACATTAAAACCAATATTTAATAACTGTTTTAGTTCTCACACCAGTCACATGACTGACCTGGAGTTTATTGTTTTAACCTAAACTCTAGGTGCCCCTATTTTCCGCACGGGCAGCTAGTAGTTTTGGTTTTGCAGATTTATATTCATAGGATCCTGATATACAGCTGGAACGATGCTCAGAAAGCTCTGTATCCGTGTATCACTTCTAGTTGTGCTTTGTATATTTTTTCCGCTGCTATGTAATTTATTGTAATCTCTGATATTTATCGAATGTAATTTATTCATTTATACTTTGTATATTCTTGTATCTGATGCATTGTTGTAATAACAACGAAATGTTCTTCCGTCTGCGTTCTATTTTGTCTTGTCCTCAACGCCATCCGTGCTTTCCTTCTCGGGGAAGTTCGAGTCGTGTCAGTTTGGTATCAGAGCTTTGGTTTACAGAGCACGAGAACAAGACACATTAGAACCATACGAAAGAATTCATCGGATATTGGATTAGTAATATCCAATTAGAATGACTCATTAGAGATAGGATCAGTAGTATCCTAGAACGAGTGTGAAGAGTATATTTTTCAAATGAAAGCAATTTTGGTTTTGAAATTTTAAACCATTTTATACGTATTTGATTATTTATTTATTTTGAATATGGACAATCCGCTATATAAAGATTCTGCATATACGCGTCATGAACGTATATTCGAAGTTTTAATATACCGGATAGATATAGAACAACACTCTAGTCGCCCGGACATGATTCTGATGATGGCGCGTCATCATTAGTAATTATTTTCGTGTTTCGAAGGTGTGATATCTATATATTTCCATTATACTGGTGTGAGAACCAAAACTTATATAGCTAGAACACATTGTTGTGAATTGGCATCAAAAATGTGATTTTTGTATATATAGTAAAAGTTAGGAATTTGAAACTCTAATTCACTAATTGATTGATGTTTGTGTTGTTTGTTTATTTGTTTGATAATTTTGAACCATTATGCCTAATTTAGTCACATATTGAATATTATATTGAAAATTGGTCGCATTTGCATGCATACACATATACTTACCTTGAACAGGTCATAGCAAGGAGGCTAGAGCCAGAGAATAAAATTTGTTTGCCCGACAAATAGGTACATGTTTACTACATAATTTACGGTTTTGTTTGGGTGATGATGATTTTATGAGCCTATTGGCTAGCCGCTTGGCTTTTTCTTTTTCTTTTTGAGATCAGAAGGCCTATATGGCAATTTCGGGATTTTCCCGTGGCTCCCGGTGCAGGGGAGGTTATGGCGAAATTTTTCGAAAATTTAGGGTGTTAGCCAAATTTTTGAAAATTTGAAAATTCTCAGAAACTGAAAAGTTGGAGAATGGAAGCCAGATCGAGCGTAGATTTGATTAATCAAACCACTTTCGACTTTGTTCCTTTTCGGGGACGAAAAGTTTTAAGTGGGGGAGATTGTAATAACCCGGAAATTCTGAGCCAGTTTAAAATTTTTATTTTGGCAATTTTAGCGAATTTTGAATATTTAAAATAGATTATTTTAAATAATATCGACGAGAAATTTATTTTGAATATAATTCGAATGTATATATTATATACGCCGTCATTAGAATATAAATATTTATATATAATTATAAATAGAAATGAAAATGGCGCGGTAGTTCGATAATTCGATTTCAAACTTCAAATGAATGTACCGGGTGCAAAACAATCCGAATTTTAGTGAAACCAAAACATTAGGATCTAATTGATGATATCTTTCCAACGAATCCGAGAAATCAAAATTTCATAGCGGGAATCAAAAGATATGTCCAGTTGAAAATTCTGAATAGTCGCTATGGAATTCAGGCCCTTAAAAATGGGAATTTTGCAAATGACCTCGGATTTCGACGAAACCACTTTTGTTGGATCCGTGATGTCAATTTATTGCTAGGTTTCAAATTTCATAATGAAAACGCGTTTGACCAGTTTCAGTTGATTTTAATCGACAAGAAAATGGCCATTTTTCCAACGGTCTCAGAATTCGACGAAACTAGTTTTGTTAGGACCGTATCGTCAATACGAAGCTAGAAAATATTTTTCTGGGATTTATAAAGTTAGTATGTGACCCCGGTAAATTGAAATGCGCGTTCAAATTCAATATACAGAGTTATATGTTGATTTTAACGGAAACTGGTCAAAACGGTCGAATCAGCTTACGATACATATCCCAATGTGTTCGGAATGAGGGTAATTAGCTATGGACGACAGGCGGTGGGCCTCGTTTAGAGGTCGTAAATAAAAGTTGCTTTTTAGTGATAAATAAAATAATTAAATAATATAAAAAAATAACCCCTTCCTCTCTTAACCCCTCCAGGCCCCCCCGATTCATAATCGAAAACCAAAAAAGAAAGAAAAAAAAGAAAGGGAGAACGACGGAGGCGCTTCCCCCTCCACCAATCCCACGTCGTCGCCCCTAGCCCCACGACACCACCTCCATCCCATCGACGTTGAGCCGTCGTCGTTGGACCCCACAAACCCCCCCTCCTCTTCTGAATAAATCGCGACACCCCCCCCCCCCACCCCCAAAAAAAATCCCGCACCGCCTGAACCCTACCCCTAAACCGTCGCTCCGACCTCCTGCCATCATCGGCAACGACCATCGAACCTCTCTTTTTCCCTTCCTCTTTCCTCTGCAAATCTCAAAACCCCCAAACCCAATTTGGAACTGCCGTTACCCGCCCCAGTGGCCCACCACTGGCAAGGTCACCACTTGCGACGCCTCCTCAACTTTGGTCAGCCGTGGACTCTCCTCCACCCACAAAGATTTAATCTTTACCAAGAAGTGAGTTTTATTTAATTATTTTTATTGAATGTAGTTAGCTATAAAAGTTAGATTATATATATATATATAAATATATATATGATACAATTTAGATTTTTAATATGATATAAATAAGATTTTCAATATGATGAAGGTCGAATTTTTATATTATAGAAAGGTTAAAGATATAACTTTTATATATGTAGTGGATCAAAAATATGATTTTTATATTTTTAAAGTATTAAAAATATAATCTTTATTATGTAGCAAAATAAAAATGTGATTTTTATAGTGATGAAATTGAAAAGGCGAAATCTTTATAATTGAAAAGGCGAAATCTTTATATTTGAAAAGGCGAAATCTTTATATTTGAAAAGGCGAATTCTTTATATTCGAAAAGGCGAAATCTTTATAATTGAAAAGGCGAAATCTTTATATTTGAAAAGGCGAAATCTTTATATTTGAAAAGGCGAAATCTTTATATTTGAAAAGGCGAAATCTTTATATTTGAAAACGCGAAATCTTTATATAGAGAATAGCGAGGTAATACAAATTTGATTTTTATATATTGAATAACAAGATAAAAATTCGATTTTTATATATTGAATAGAAAGTAAAAATTCGATTTTTATATATTGAATTGAAAGTAAAAATTCGATTTTTATATATTGAATAGCGTAGTAAAAATTCGATTTTTATATATTGAATAACAAGATAAAAATTTGATTTTTATATATTGAATAGCGAAGTAAAAATTCAATTTTTACATATGTAGTGGCTACAGCAACGAAGATGACAAAAAGGCGAGAACAGCGAAGATTTCTATCAAAGAAGAGTCAAGATGATTGGATAGCTATCTGTGAGAATTTCTCACCTTTCAATTTCTTTTTCTAATTATATATATATATATATATATATATATATATATATATATACTAGGATGCAGACGGTGCTTAGTAGCACCCGACACAATCGTCCACAGACCATGGACTTGTTTGTTTGATTGCAAAAATTAGTTAGATTATTTGATTGAAATTGAATTGTTTGGTGAAATGAATGGATTTGATTGATGTGTGAATGGCGTGGGCCTTCACTAGACCGGGGATAAGGCTAGGCCTCGTCCCGTTTCTAGTATCGTGCCGTTATGCCGCCGAAATTTTCTAAAATAAGTTCGAAAATAAAAATATCATTTTATTTAAAGAATGAACTAAATAGAAATTCATATGTTAAAATAAAATGTTTTATCGTTAAAAATATAATTTTTAACGTGAATATGAATATAGTGAAAGTGAATAAAATAAAACATTCATTTACAAACCGGACGGTTTGTTTATGCACACCTATTTGAAGGACATTGATTGGGACGATAAATTTTACACATCGCCCAACTGCACAAATAAAATATGTGTTTGATGGTTTGAAACCCCACAGGGGTGTTGGGATGAAATTTGAAGTTCACTCATCCTGATTGATTAAATATGTCGATCGATTGATTGACAGGCTGTTATAAGCGTTAGATATCTATATTTGATGCTTATACAGTGTAGTGCACTTTGGTTGATAGTTGATTATTTTTCAATGCTATTATATACGTGTGATGTATGAAAATCCATATAATTAATATTATATGGTGATTGGTTGGGCCTCATTCCAATTAGAAAAATAAAGAATATTATAAAATAAAGGTTCATGTGTTGACTGTACTCATCCGTTGAGATTTGTCATGTGTTGAACGAAATATTTTAATAATAAAATTTACATCTTTATCAATATAAAATAAAGGTTCATGTGTTGACTGTACTCATCCGTTGAGATTAGTCATGTGTTGAACGAAATATTTTAACAATAAAATTTACATCTTTATCACATATGAAATTAGAAACTAACTGGAAAATAGATGAGATGAGTGGTCTCCTGAATATTGATCTGATGTTGGTTTCGGCCTTCGGGGTTAATATTCAGGGAATCGTTCTCTTACTAATTTACAGTTGGAGTCTAATTTAATATCAAACGATAGATACCTTAATTTTCATAAAATATAGTAAATAACAAAAATAGTCACACGTGGACAGTACTCATTCGTTGAGATTAGTCGTGTGTTGACAAAAATATAGATTCACATATTGAATAGAATAAATATTCATTTGTTGAATAAAATAACGAAATTATTGAAATCTATGAAGCCGTGTTGGTTAGATTGACGCCATTTTGACGTGAACGATATTTATATCGATTTTATTCATTTTAAAATGAACATTGAAAAGTGATTTCGAAATCGCATATTTTAAAATGAAATTCGAATCAAATTAAATAGAAAACGAATTCGAATTGAATATAAAACGAATTTGATTTCAATTGAATATAAAACGAATTTGATTTCAATTGAATATAAAATGAATTTGATTTAAATTGATTAGAAAACGAATTTGATTTAAATTGATTAGAAAACGACTTTGAAATTGAATCGAATAGAAAACCAATTTGAATTGAATCGAATAGAAAATGACTTTGAAATTGAATTGAAACGAATTCAAACTGAATTGAAAACAAATTGAATTGAAATTTGAATTGAATAGAAATGAATTTTAAAACGAATTTATAAGGAAAAATTCAATTTTGATTTGAATTGAAATGGAAGTTGAAATTGTTTTTGAAACGAATTCAAAACTATTTATATAATTCGTTTTAAATAGAAATCGACGAAATATATATTATATATATAATATAATGGCCTGAATAGAACGCGCCGCGCCGCGGTAGTACGTAAATTTCGACCATTTATTTGAAACAGACATTACGGGAGATCCGACCGTCTGATTCTCCTAAAACAGGAACCGTTGGGTTCGTATCGAAAAGAGTTTTCTAACGAATATTAGAAATTTGGAATCTAACGGTTGGATTTGGAGATACGTCCAAATCAAATTCGAAAAAGGTCGCTATAAGTGCAGTTCGATGGCCATTGTTGGAAATCGACTGTACGGGCCTTAATAAAATTATTAAAAATATCAATAATTTGTGTAAAATCATAAGAAATGATTTGAGAGAAGTTGGGATGAAAAACCCCATATTGGAAAAGATAAAAATAGATTTTTATCGAAATGAACTAGTTTTGAACTAAATTTAAAACCCAATTTTTTTTAAATAAATAAATTGGATTTAAAAGGGGGTTTTAAATAATCGGAATTTCTAATATATTTGATTGGATTTGAAATGGGTTTATCGTGAATTGTGTTTTAAATAACACTAGTTCTTTAACCCGATAATAAATAGAATGTGATTTGGGTTTATCGTGAACTGTGTTTTAAATAACACCTAGTTCTTTAACCCAGTAAAAGAAGTTATAATGAATCTGTAATTAGATTGAAATGTGAATCTATAATCTAAATTATCAAATTTAGAAATGAGCGAGAATGGAGTATCGCCAGTTTTGCTCCAAAGCGATAGTTAAATCTTTAATTAAATTTGAACGTGAAATGGTAATTAATTTTACCGATCACACCATAGTATTAGATATGAAGTATTACCAGTTTTGCTTCATGGGATGAATAGGTTGGGATTGAGAAATAAAATAAATAATTACTTCGGTGTGGTTCGCTAATCTCGACTAGTTTAGAAAACCATAATTTGGTTTGAAACGACATCCAAAGGAAGATTAAAGGATAAATTTTAAAAGAATTTATCTTGGATAAAATTAATGGGAACCTTTCCCTAAGAATGTGATTTCGTGAATAAAAGGATATTCTACATTGGAATGAGGCGTATGTTGTGTTTGTGTAAATTTTTTTTTTAATATATGCGGGTTGTTCGGAAAGGCCGGGTTTATACCCATTCTGAATAACCGATTCGACGATATGTCGAAGATGAAGACGGTGGTCGAAGACCGGAAGTCTTCACATCGTTTGGATAATTACTGACGATCCTGATTGGGCTGTACACCCAAGAGGATGGAAATAGTTGGTGGTCGTCCGGACGTACTTGGAGATGGATGGATATGCGAGGAAAGTGCCTCCGGTTTCGTTCAGACCCAAAACGGACTTGTAAATGGATTGTGTGTCTGACATTGGATTTTATTCTGTGTAGATTGATTTCTGTTAAATATATATCTGTTTGGCGGCGGAGAATTTATTCTCTTGCTTAACGCCCTTCTCTGAGACGTACGAGCTTAGAGGTTATATATCGATAGATATCAATCGCATGGCATGAATTGCCTGTGTGGCATGCTAAGATGCAATGATCAAGGCTTCTGTTGAAAAACAAAGTCTTGTGGTTGATGATCAAAGCACGGCCTACGTGGCAGCTTTGTGTATAACGTGAATTCGCGAGCCTCACACCTCAGTATGAGTTAAAAATGGGATACGGACCGCTGGGAGAGCATGACGTTTCTTTCTAGCTTTGGTGGTGTCAGTGACTTACCAGGCCTGACATTTATATACTTTTCACCTTTTTGGTTGTTGGAATGAGACGCCTCGATTATAGGTCTGTAAGGACCGGGAAACGTGTGTTCAGGCATAATTAATCCTCTAACGTAAGTGAGGACCGGACCAGCCGCATCCAGGGTTGCCCAGAGTGCGTAACCCTGAGGCATTTGCTAGAGTGCCTCGAACGCGGAGACGAGCTTGCCCCTTGCCTCGACTCATGACGGAAATCCAATTTCTAATACATGTATTGCGGTTTTAATTGTAGAACTAGTATGGCGACATGATATATGGTACTCATGCCATCTATGATTTATATTTATGATTGAAAATGTTTTGACACTATACATTTATTATAGTATCAAATAATGTGTTTTAAATGTATCAAGCATGCTTTGGCTGTTATAAGGGAAAACCCTATCCTCCGGCTTGCGTTGCATTGTGTGATGGGACCTGGGTCTTATAACAGCTTCATTTTTCTTTATTTAGTATTGCGTTGTTTGTTCTATGCACTGGTATTCTTGGGAGGAAACCCGTTCCGTGTTATACGGCGTGGCCCCTTGATTTACCTAACTTTAAAACCAATATTTAATAACTGTTTTAGTTCTCACACCAGTCACATGACTGACCTGGAGTTTATTGTTTTAACATAAACTCTGGGTGCCCCTATTTTCCGCACGGGCAGCTAGTAGTTTTGGTTTTGCAGATTTATATTCACAGGATCCTGATATACAGCTGGAACGATGCTCGGAAAGCTCTGTATCCGTGTATCACTTCTAGTTGTGCTTTGTATATTTTTTCCGCTGTTATGTAATTTATTGTAATCTCTGATATTTATCGAATGTAATTTATTCATTTATACTCTGTATATTCTAGTATCTGATGCATTGTTGTAATAACAATGAAATGTTCTTCCGTCTGCGTTCTATTTTGTCTTGTCCTCAACGACATCCGTGCTTTCCTTCACGGGGAAGTTCGGGTCGTGTCATTTTTCTTCGAGCTTTCTAGCACATTCATATGTTGTACAGAAATGCTTAAAGGCTCGAAAAATATGACAACAAAAAAATGTGTGGAAGAAACATCAATGGCTCTTCCTAAATTCATGTATTTTATTGGGTCACAAGAATTTCTGAAAATCTTGTTTCATTTTTCGGGCCCTCTAGCACATCTTATGTTGTACAGAAATGCTTAAAGGGCCAAAAAGTAAGAAAAAAAATATGTCGAAGAAACATCAATGGCCCTCTTTGAATTCATGCATTTCATCCGATGGTTACGAGTATTTCAAACTGAAAATTGTAACTTTTTTCTAGTCTTTTAGCACATTTCTATGTTGTAAATTTTTCTTTGGTTGAATTCAGTTCGTCCTATAGATTCAACAACTTTTGCTTCTTCAGTCATTTATTTTATTTTATTTATTTATTGCTACTAGGTTGGGATCTATTGTATTAAGTCGTATGGCTGAATATAGAACAGAGATAACTTCAAATTTTACAAACTCGTGTTTCATGGACAGCTTAGGCAAAAACTAACAGTTTTTGCTTCGGGGATTTTTCCCACAAGGACAAACTCACCCAAAAACTTGTCCAAAAGGACAAGAGCCCAAAAACTTGTTCAAAAGGACAAGTTTTAGTGCAAATGGTGGAATTCAGGGAGGTCCCATGTTTTTCCACTTTGCACTAAAACTTGTCCTTTTGAGCAAGTTTTTTACCCCTTGTCCTTTTGGGTAATTTTTTTGGTCTTTTTGTACTTCACAATTTTTTCCTGTTTTGTTTTGGGCAATTCGTTTTGTTTTGTTTTTAAAATTTTTTTATGATAAAGGAAGATAACAAAAATAAAATAAAATAATAATAATAAATAAATAAATTGTTTGCATGTATGTTGAGAAGTCAGTATAATTTGCTAAGCAAGACTATTAAGAACAATGGCTGCTAATAATTTTATACCGTCAATGCGGCCGCTATATGCATGATTCATCTTATGAAATACGAGTAAATAAATTTGTTTTAGCTTGAGAACAAGTTCATGCTGAACACGAAATGATCCATTAAAGTTGTCCTCATGGACTGTAGTTACGTGAACAAAATCTATAAAACAGCAAAACAAATTTCAATCCAGCAGTGAAGACAAATAAATTTTGCTATTCACCAACCTACCAATTTCCAGATGTTTTCATAAAAACAGAACAAAAGGCTAAAACACGTGTTTCATTTGACATGTGATCTACTCTATATGAACCCATACGCCTTCACTTGGAACTTGACCATTAACTATAAAAACCATATAGTAGCCAGGTGGTGCCAGCACATTAGTACTAGGAGCACTCACATTCATTGAATACCCACCGGAACTTTTCCTAACTTTCGAACCATTCAAAATCAGCAATCTCTGGTTCATAGAATACGAATGCGTCGCGAACGACGGTGCAATCATGGTCACAGTCACATTCCTCAACACCTCAACCGTAAACTCCAACGTGAATTTCTTCCCATAACTAATTTCTGCTGCAAATGAACCAACTTTAGGACGACGCTTAGACAAGGTTGAATGAAGATAACCTGGCGAAAACGCCTCCAAACTCAACTCGGTCGGATATTTCTCTCCGTAAAACTGATAATAGATATGAGGGTTGCTACCACCAACTAAAACACGACCATCTCGTAAAAGCACCGCAGTAGAATGGTACATCCGTGGCGTCCTTGATGGGCTCTGTACCTGAAATCGAGAACCCAGTTCAGCATTTGGACTGTATGTCACTGGGTTCAGCACCGGGTCCTCAGCATTCTCCCAACCCGCCGTGCCCGATCCTGCTCCGTTGATGATAAGCACCTGTCCTGTCGGTAACAACACCATGTCGCCCATTACCCTGCTCATTGGCATTGTTTCCATAACCCAAGAAGGCGAGGGCTCGGTGATCTTAAGCCTTCCACAAGTGCTCAAAGCCTTCAAGAAAGTCTTATTCTTACTCGACATATCAAAGGAGCCTGCTGGTGCACCTCCGCATATCATAACTTCCGCTTCGATGCCAGTTAATTTTATGGGTAGTAAGACGGAGGAGCCGGAACTGGGATAGTTCCTGGGTCCACCTGGCATCACAGGGTAAGTCCTGACCACCACATTCTTTTTATAGTCCAACAATACTGACCTGTTGTTGGCGAAAATAAAAAGGTTGCCATCTACATTGAGATGCACAAATGGGTACAGATTGTTCTCCTGTGGATTGTCGCGAGTCTGCCTTAAAAAGGGGAGATTGAATACGGTGGATTCTGGCAACTTGGGGTAGAACTCGAAATTGAACTGCCGACGACCGCCAATGATGATGGCACGGCCATCGGGGAGGACATGGTTGGAGGCGTACCAGCGGCGGACGGAGAGGGCGGGGTTGGACTCAGACCAGTCACAGGAGGCATTGGAGCAGGGGGAGAAGGAGCGGGCGGCGCGCTCGCCGTCATTGAAGCCACCGGTCTGGAGCAGAACGCCGGAGGGAGAGAGGGAGCCGGATGAGCACCATGTGTCGGTTTGGAGGGTGAGGGGGCGGAAGGTGTTGGAAGGGACAGTGTACTCGATGGAGTGGGCAGTGCAGTCGATCTGGAGGGCGGTGTCGTTGGGGTCGTTGCGGCAGGCGTTGTTGGGGAGGGAGAGGTTGGATTTGCCGAAGTCGGTGCGGTCGAAGATTATGACACGGTCTGTGTGGAGGAGCTGCATGTGCATTGCAGATACGCCCGTGTTTGCTTGAAGGAGGTCCCATTTGGCCTTTGGGGTGGACGGAGTGTTGCGTAAGGAATGGAGTGCCAGAACAAGTAGGAATATAGAGGCAATTGCGTACTTCATTTTTCTCAACTTTTTTTCGAAGGTGGGGTTTGTAAACGATATTCAGCTTCTTTATAGCCTAACATTGTGATATCCAGGAGCCTTTACGTATCTCCGGGTATTGTCACCAAAATCATGTTTTTATTTTCGCATTCATTAATTGCAAAAATTAATTGTGAATTATTAGTCCACGATGAGGGTGTCATGGATCATGATAATTTTACTTTCAAGATTATTTTCATAAATTCAAAATCATACATTCAAATCATTTAGAATCGCCGTTGAATTTAACCAAACATTAAAATAAACGTTAATGTTATAAGATCCAGAGGAGATAAACTTGATTATATGTGGAAATAGTATGAACGGTACAAATTTCAGCACTCTTGCTTTTGTGCTTTCCACCAAAAACTCTAAATAATAATAATAATAAAAAATTAAATAGTGGTTGATTTATCATTTTTCTGAGTTCTAGTCAAAACAAAAGAGTGCATGTCGCAACTGCAAATGTGGAGAAAAAAATATTTTGATCTGATAACAGACCCAGGTTCAAGTCCAGCCTAATATACACTTTTCATAGAAAGTAATTGAATTCAAGTTCGAGTTTTATCTTGCATTTAACACAAAAAAGATTTAGACTTGGGTTAAATTCATGCCTACCATTCACTTCTCATGGAAAAATACATCAAAGATTATACGTGTCACGAATTAAAGCGGACATGCAACTTATTTTCTCTTAGTATTTTATCACATATATATCGTGAAAAACACATAATTTAAAAAAATGAAGTTAACATAAAAAGCAAAAGGCAATTCTTTTTATATTTTTTGAGTATTGGTGAAACGACTGTTGAGGCAAGTCCCACATTGGGGAATTTGTAAAATGATTCCTGTATAACTATAATGAGTTCACCCTTCACATTGCCAATTGGTTTTGTGATAATTCGGGGTCCTCTAATATGGTATCAGAGCAGGTTTAATTCGTGCGCACAATGCCACACTTATCCACGTCACCCAATATAAAGATCCACGTGTTAGGCTCATGATATGCCACACGTGCGGGGGCGTGTTGAGACAAGTCCCACATTGGGGAATTTGTAAAATGATTCCTGTATAACTATAATGAGTTCACCCTTCACATTGCCAATTGGTTTTGTGATAATTCAGGGTTCTCTAACAACGACCCGTTGTTTGTTGTTTTACGCATTTTTAACGTGTAAATATAAAATGATATTTTTATAAAAGGTCGTATCATTCTATAATTTAGAAAAATGAATATTAATGACATATCTCATTTTCTGTATTTTTCTCAGAATTTTCTATGTTCACTTTACCCCTGAAGAGATCTTATTTTGTCCAAAACTTTCAACTCAAGTGGAATTTTCATTCAAAACTACTTCCATTGGATCAGAACGAGGATTTGCTTTTTCGTAGAGTGGTTATACGTCGAGAGCGAATAAAATGTTGGAAAATATGGTTATTTGAAGGCATTTTAAGATATAAACAACTCATTTCCAACCATTTGGGATCATTTTCGGGTAATCCCAGTGTGGACGTCGGGATTATGGAGATAAAGGGCTGGATCGAGGCACTGTACTCATTTATATCGTTTCATTTGCCTACCCTTCTTCCCCTGAGCTTTTACCTCTATTACAACAAAATTTTCTTCATCCAAAACCTAAAAATCTCCAGAAAAACTTAAATCTAAGTGTAGAGGTTAGCTAATAGATCCAAAGAAACATGTAACAGCCCATAAATTTCGACCATTTAAATATTAATTTATATTAAATTCTTAAAAAAAAATTAATTTCTAAATTTAATTGATAAACAACAATTTTAATGAGTTGAAATTAAACTGATTGTAACGGTCAATTAAAAGAAAGCAAGTTAATAGTAGCTTGTGTTTCACATTAAATTGATTTAGCACTTAAATGAAATTAAAATAATTCTTTGAAAAATATAAATTATATACGTTCACTTTTAAAGTTAAGGATAATTTTATAAAGAGAATAAATCTAAATCACGAAAACAATATTTTATGGTCATTCAATAATGGGGCTAGCTATTTGGACACAAAATTAAACACAAAGGGAACCTCCATCGGTGGATTTGTTTGTCTTTATGTGAAGAGTGTAACTCATGGAAGGATCCAATGGTTGATATTTATTATGTGTAATTTTATGTCCTCATTTTGTGTTTAAATAGAGCTTCTCTTTAATAATAGTTATAAATGATATAGAAACGATTTTAACGTTAAACTTAAATACTTTAATTTTGAATTTGAATTTGAATTGCATGTGTTTAGTCTAATTTAAATAAATTGGACTAGTTGTTGAACTACAAATTTCATAATAAAGTCTTTATAATGCTATCATTGAATAAAAAACTAAATAGATATGGTGTTTAACAATGTTTAAATAAATAAATGTACAATCCTAATGTTCAGCTAACTATAAGAAAGAAATTCTTTTGGAAGGAATTAATTATTCCCTTTTGATTTTTGAATTAAAGATAAATACTAAATTTCCTTTTTAATACTCAGTGGACTCTTAATTTATTTGCATGCATTCTTCCTTATCTGTTTCCCTCTTTAACGGTGAATTGTTTCCTTCAATTCAAAATAAATAAATAAGTGTTTATACAATCAACGCACAAATTTCCTAATTATTACCTTATTTCTGAGTTATCAACTAAAGAGAAACTTTTTCAAAATAAATATATACCTGGAATCCTATTAATGACATTGGTTGAATTAGGATAATTATACTAATTCAAACATATTTCAAAATTACGATATACAAACAATAGGTACGAATTTCTAATTTAATAAACGTTTCATTATTTGATTAGAAATTCGTAGCTATTGTTTGTATATCGTAATTTTGAAATATGTTTGAATTAGTATAATTAAAACACAACATTTTATTGCCATCCTAGTAATTGTAATCTATTTTAGAATTTAATGTTAGAATGAATTGAAATTCTTTACTAGAAAAATTGAAAATAAATGTAATCCATGGTTTTAAAAATTGAAAATATATGTAATCCTAGTATAAATTTGTATATGGTGGCTATGGATATTAATGATTGGTTTCTCATTTATTTGATTTATGTTCTAATTATCTTTTGTTTCCCATTTACATTCCTATTAAACTTACACCTACCATTACTTCCTCATTTACAACCTTCCATCTCATTTTATTGTTTCCCCTTCCCATTTATAATCTACGATTATCTTTAGTTTATATTCTGATTATCTCATTTCACGCTGAGTCAACCACATTTTATTTTCTCTATAATGTTATCTACTTAGAGACATCTTAGGACAGTTATTAGGCATTTCGTTCTCTATCTAATTTTCTCATATTTTTTTCATCTAACCGCAACCTGACTTTTCTTATTCACATTTCGCTTTGCTTTTATATTTTCTCCAAATTCTCAAACTTCTTCCTTTTGTCAATTTCATCCCCTTCATTTCTCATCTTCTTCATTCCTTTTTTTTCTTTGTAAATTCATATCTCTCTTCCTCTCTAAATGTGAACATAAACCTAATATCCACCCTAACCTATCTTTTTTCATCATTATTTTTTTTCCTCCGTTGTTGTATTCTGCAAATTTTGGATCTTCCTCCTCTCCACAAAAAAAGAGAGTAAAACGCAAATGAAAGGATCGATTTCTAGATTTTACCTCTAAATCTAAGGACGTCCATAAGGTGAGTTATTTCACGATTATCTTTATACGAGTTTTCAACATCAATACTTACTAAAATATACGATTGATGCTTATTTGTTGGCTGCCTTGTGTTCTGTCTATCTATCGTCCTTTCGCCTTACTAAGTTTGTTATCTTAATATACATCTGTCAAATTCTAAAATAAGTTGCACTTGTTACCTTATTCGCAAACTAAAAACATATATTTAATTTATTCATGCTTGCTTTGTCGAAGTCTGAAGCTATGTATTTGCTTTGTTCAAATCTTGAATCTACGTTGCCTTATTATCTTATTAAAGTCCGGAGCTATGTATTTGCTTTTATTAAATCTTGAATGTATGTTGTCTTATTTATAACATGAACCTGTATGTTGCTTTGAGTGTGAAAATTAATTATACTGACCATGAATTTCAACATACTGGTTATAATCTTGTGCATTAGCACAGTTGTAATAAGCCCTTGGTCACAATATTATTGCTGCTGTTGTTCATCATTCTCGTCCCCCTCTTGTGTAAACTAAAGAATACATGTAGTATGCACAATCTACCTTGTTTTTGTAAACCTGAATTGCATAACTAGGTTCATGCTCCCATGCTTTATGTGTATCTCTAAATGTATGTTGCACTGTTCATAAATGAATGTCGCGTTATTTGATAGTCTGTGCTACTTTATTTTATAAACGGAATCTAAAGTATTAAAATGTTGCATGATAACATATTGACATGCTCCTTCGTTGAAACTATATTTTATGTTGTGAAAATTTGTTAGTGTGACCTGCCTTACACTTATGTTTGCCATGCATTATGATGTTGCAGCTTTAAAAAGCTGAAAAAAGATGCCTAGAAATTGCATGTTGCTTTGTTGTTTTTATATGCCTAGTGTGAAAAAAAAATTTGAAGTGTACATGTTGTATGCACACTCTGTCTTAATTGTAAAATGTGAAACCCTCATATTTACCTTATTTATAAAATGCGAACATGCCTCAGCTTTGTGTTAGTAAACATGAAGTGCATTAGTTTTGTATTCTTGCTCTATTCATGGACCTGAGACATGTAGACTAAGTTGTGTATTTACCTAACTGTGTCTGCATTGAACGCACGCTACACCTTTACGTATTAAACGTGAATTTGTGGCTTATAACTTCTAAATTTATGTTAGGATTAATTATTATATTTATGTGTTTTATTGAAGTTGATTTACTTAAATAAAGTTAATCTTGACTCGAGTGCTTTGTGTTTTGCATGGAATATTCGGGTCAGACCGATGTTGCATCTTAAAGTTTTCAGCTAGCAAAGTTAGAGGCACGTGAAGACGCATGCGCACAGGTTTAAAAAAAATGCTGTAAAAATTATTTTATATAAAAGCTATGCCTATTCCGTTGTGTAAAAATATTGTAAAACTCTGATATTTTGTGTAAAATGATTCTGCTGTGAGATATTTTAGCTTATATATTTATTTTGTGATTTTTGTGTCTGATCTTGTTTAAACCCTGAAAGCTAAACAATAATCTGTTGTTTCGAGCAGTTTAAGTTGGTTAATTTACCAACTTAAAGCAGTCGAAAAGGCACATCGTTACAATTGGTATCAGTGCTTTGGTTTACACAAAGCTTAGCTTATGGAGTCTAATAAGAATCACTCACTAGAAATTACACTAGAGAGAGCATAATTTGAAATATAAGTGGTTCTGAAACTAATATTTTGAAAGAGTAGCGCAATGGAAGCGTTTTGAAATTACTAAATTTTGAAACTAGTTTATTTTGAAATTGATAAATTATTTTGAAATATACCGTTTTGTCTTACATATTTGGAGATGTTGTACCTTATAAAAAAGTGAAATTTGAATATTTTATTAAACGTCAAGGTTGGACTATTGAGTATGTAAGATTTTGAATATATATATATAGCTAACATATATACAAAGTCTTGTCTATACTAGATAGATATGGAATCACACTCTAGTCGCTTGGAGATGATTCTGGTGATTGTCGCGATATCACCAGTATTTATTTCTGAGTTTCGAAAGTGGGAAGACTATATGATTCCAATTGAAACGTCGAGAAATTCTTAGACTAATTATTTTGATAAACATTCGAAAACGATTTGGATAAATTTTAATGAAAATGATTTTGTAAAATTAGTGTGAACTTGGGTAAATGATCAAAATTTAAATAAAGTTACATTATTGTGAAATATAAGTTGAATTTACAAATGAATATTTAGAATTAAATTGTAATTTAAATAGTTAATGGTGAATGACTAGAATGAAATAGAAAAAAAATGACAAGTGAATATTTTGGAAATATTAGGTAAGGCAAAACCAATTTAAAATAGGAAAATAACAGAATTCATGGCAGCATCTGTAACGTCCCAGATTTTTGACCATTTTAATTTGAATATTTAAATAGGTTTAAATATCGGTTTGGTAATAATAATGAATTTTATCGATATATTTTAGGCTTTAAAAACAGATTTCTTTTCAAACGATCTTCCTTTTTGACGAAACAAGTTTTATTGGAAGACATACGGCTAGTTATTGGTCGATTTTCGATTTAGAGCAAATCAGAGTTGTTTTATCGGTACGTGCGATTTTAAAGGTGAACCAATAGATTAAAATATCGTCGTGGTGCAAACAAAGACCGTTTTCGATGAAATTAATTTCGTTGGGACCAGAACGTTGAGACATAGAGGAATATTTATTTTCGTCGAAATTGAAGATAATATTTAACGATGCGTATAATTTTCGGTAACGTAAAATAGCGGTATGACTGATTTACCATGTACGAATAAAATAATAAAATAGGGAAAAAGAAACTTGTTTGCCATCTCTCAAGCCATTCCATAATCAGTACGTTGCATTTGAAAAGAGGACACCCTTCCTTTATTCATCCTAATCAACGCATGCCCATACTTTGATTTGAAACATCACAGCATAGAGTAAATCACGCCATGCTGGTTAAAAAACATTACACCTACCCTAGATAATCACAGATCGATCAAAATAAATAAAATACACATTACCAGACTTGAAAGGGCCATCATTCTCGTACGCCATACACGTCTTTTTAATCTACCCTATCATCCTATAAAACTAACATAGCCTATGTTTGAAAATACAGCCTCTAAGTACAATCACCCATTCTATATTTCATTTTTAAGAGGACCAAGCATTTAAAAATAGCATGTCGCATATGCCTGTAGCCGCCCATTTCTTCAGTTGAAATGAAATCTTTTTCGTACCCCTTCTGCATGCCGAAATCTCAAAATTTCTACATGCCTAACTCGAATTCCTAAGCTACTCTATAACCATAACCATATAGCTTTATACAACTACCTATATTACATCTTCCCAAGGGCATGTATTTTCTTTTCACCATACCCATGTATTTTCATTTCAGTGTACCAAACCTATGCTGACCAAGTTTCCTAATAAAAAAAATGGTATTTCAATGGCGTGTTACCCAAACTTTCTCCGCTATAAATAGGTACTGCATCTCAATCTCTTTCGCAGAAAAAAAAACAAATTATAAATCATCTTCAAAACAAAACCTATCTTCTCTGTCAACTAAAATTATAACACGAGATTCGCACGATAATTCCAAAAACAAATTTCCTCTCTGCGCCACTATAACTAACACGAAAGCATGCAGTAGGATTGAAAATGAAAAATAGAAACAGAAGAAGAGATGAAATAGTTTGGTGGTGATCATCTTGGGGAGTATGTACTGTAAACGAAGCAGGCGAAGCAAGAAACGCAGTGGAAAAGGGAACGTGTATGCAAGTTGAGGAAGCTTTTGTATAAAGAAAGTGAGGTAGTCTGTTCATGTTTTGATGTAGGGTTTGTTCCGTGGTGCTGGAGCATCATCAGCGAGCAGCGCGGTTGATGCAGGAGGATGTCGGCAAAGTGTTCAGGAGGATGTCGGCAAAGGGTGTAGCAAGCATATGTGACTGTACGGTGCGGGGAGTTGGACGCCGCAGGCTGATGCAGGAGGATGTCGGCAAAGTGTTCAGGTGGGATAATTAGTGTCAGTGCTTGAGTAAGTAGTCATAAGGAGAATGCATGAAAAAAGGAACCATATATGCGGAAGAACAAGACATGAGAAGTAGAAAGTAAAACGGCTTGGGTCCGTGAACGACGGGGTGACTGAGAACGCTGCGTGGACTGAAGGCGTTTCATCGTTGTCAGGTAGTCATAGCATGGCGTGGTGGCGTATAAACTGGATGTGGAGTACTTTACGCAATTCAAGCTGATGTTGTCCCTTATGCAGTTTGCACAATATGCCACAGTTAAAGCTCGGACGTGAGACAAAACGTTACACAGTGTGATACAATTTGCAGAAGGGATAAACCTGTTGTCCCTTATAGTGAGATACAAAACATTAAAGCTTAAATGAACGCAGAAACAAGAGGGAGTTGGAAACAGCAGCAAATTGCGGTGGGAAGATGGCATATTTGTATGTATGGGAAGGCTTATGCCTGCTGATGGATTAGGAGTTGGGTCCTAACATGAAAAAGAAAATACAGAAATGGAAAGAGATATTTTTACGTGGGGCGTGATTTATCCAGTGGGTCGTTGGGCTTCCTTATTTAAAAAAAGAAACAAAGAAAAAAGGAAAAGAAAAAGAGAAATTAGTGGAAGAATTATGTGATGCAAGCATCAGTTGGGAGTACAAAGAGGAGAAGCATGCGATTCAAATTATATAAACGAAGGTGAAAGTCCGGTATGGGTTTATCGTGCAAGCAGGTTCAATTTTAACATGGAAGGATTCCGTTCATAAGCGGAATTAAAGGGAGATTAACACCGCTAATCATCATTTAACAAGGTAGATGACCTGATAACATTTTAAATAATAAATTTAATATTTAGTTGATTATTAGAGAGGTTTAAATATAATTGTAGCTTAAATTGTATAACTCGTTTATACATTGTCAGAATTTAATGAAACAAGTGGCGTCGGAATCAGGGTGGCGAATGCGACATTTGAAACTGGGTTGAACAGAGTTGGTCGCAGTCGTGAGCTATTAAAATGAATCATTTCAACTTCATCAAGTTGAGTTCAACTTACTTAGTTTATCTCTTCTTATATTTTATATAAGTATGGTTTTTATTTTGTGTGCAATGATTGCTAGTAGTTGATGATTGGATTACTTTTTGTTTGTATGTTGAATTTTATTTAATATTCATATATAAAATTAAGCGTTTGTTAATTAATTGGATTAAATCGTTATTTTAACGATTCGATTCTAAACAAGGTAACTTACCTTGTTGGTTACGTTTATAATAATATTAAATAAATAATTGAATGTTTGAATGGAAGTTATTAAAGGAAATGAATAATTATTTTTATCTAGTAATTATAAAACATGTATATAAATCGAGATTTGTATGTTAAAGGGTTTATAAACAAATAAACCGAAATTAATCTAATGGTTAAGAATTTCATTAATTATTTCAAATAAACAATTAATTGAGATTATTTAATTTAATTGTTAATTAAATTAAAGGTGATTATTTAAATTAATAAATTTAAATAAAAGGACTAATTAGAATGGGATAATTAATTAACCTTGTTTTGATATAACCGAGTCAACTACTTAAATGAGATTTGATTATTAAAAACTATTATTGGATTGTTAATTATTATTGAAATTAAATATCATTCTAAAATAACCTTTTAAGATAAATTATTTTATTTATAGTTGATAATGAAGTTAAACTATGTGATGTAAAGGATATTAAACAAATTACGAAGGGTTAATCGGAAAACGAGACCTTTAAGATATAATATGAATATGAATTCATAAAGTGACCGCATAAACAAGGGTTGAATATATAATAGGGTTTTCCAATGGAACCAAGTTGTGTTGATATATCGAGTCGAGATTTCTATAAAAGAATCATATTAACTTTTAAAGTGGATAACGTTTGAAAGGAACTGGGTTGAAATGGAAATAGTAATAAAGGGGATTAATTGAGAGAGACCATGTTTATAATTAAAAAGGAATTTTTAATAAGTATACTCATACTTATATGAGTTAAAATTTTGATTTATTCCCTTGAAGGAATTTTATAAAAAGGGAAGTTTTAAAACAAGATTTAATATGAGTTGAAATCAAACGGAAGCTTAAGTTGATTATATTTGATTATAAAAGTAAATATATAATAATAGGATAGGGGAAATAGATGTTTTACTATGAAATGGAGTTTAATTAAACATAAAATGAAGGTAAGTGGTTACGGAAAGGAATTTTATAGTTAATGGGACCCTGGGTTAGTAACTGGAATATGGGATTCGTTTATGAACTCCTATCTATCCTAAAGATAAGAATGTTGTCAACTCAAGGTCTGAGAGGTAATTAAAATACACCAACTTGTAATGACTTCATGATTATCCAATGATGATATTCGTTTAGAAACGAGGGTAGTTGAGGAAATTAAAGGAGTATTTTTGTAAAGGATATTATAAACTATGATTCGAAGAATTATAAGTTAGGTAATTTGGAAATGAGAATTTAAAAAGCGGTATTCCGAGTGTTGAATGATTTAGAAGTTAAATTGTATTCCGAAGTTCGGAATGTTTATTGAGTGAGGTTTATTCCGAAGTTCGGAATATGATATTCCGAAGTTCGGAATGATTAATCAAAGATGAGGTTTATTTCAAAGTTCGAAATGTTAAACGAAGAAGCTAAATAAGAAGTTAATGACATTAGAATTTATAATATTTCAATATAGATAAGTCGGTCCGATATGGCTAAGGAAATAGAAGATAATATAATGAAGTGATGTACTTAATTTGAGACAACAAATTATATTGTTGCCAATGATTTTACTAATGGAATTGGTGAATAAAGGAAGAGTTCTGAATAGGATTGTAACAGATGTCAAGTAAAATATTTTGATTAATAAAAATTAATACTAATTATTGCAATGATGTGAAAATATAACCATAAAGAGTAACAACTGTTTAATTAAAGAGGCTAAGTAATGCTGAGTACTATACTAGTGAATTCAATTTATTTTTATGGATGATGGTTGATTGTTTTGATAGTCAAACCACCGACTTTCAAAATCTAGCCAAATCGATTGTTGGTACGGAAAGACCAAGATCGAATTTATATTCGAAAACCAATCCGACCAGCAAATACGTAAACATTGAAGATGTTCAGAAGCTAATCGAGATGGTGCAATTTAAGACCATGGATCTTCATAAGTGGAAGTATTACTTGTCGAATATTCTATGGGATTGCAACCAGGGGTATTCTGACGTGATTCGGTCGTGGTTGAGGTTTTGCGGATTGTAAGGACTTCTCGCTACTGATCCTTTGGATGTGGTAGGAGGGTGCCTTCGGTTCATCCTGTGCCTGGATGACTTGTATGGACGAATGTCTGGCAAAGTATTTCCTGAAAACCATGTACGTTGATTTTTACAAATACACCGAAAGGAGGCAAAGGGGGCATTTCTTTTATACCCAAAGTTTATTTGTGGACGTTAATTAGTGATTTGACGGATCTGACGATGTGGCATTCAAAGTGAAAGGTAGCCAGATGTTCCAAAAGTCGATTATAATCTCAAGCCTCATCAACCGGGAAATGACAAAAATCGGGAAGGCATCATGGCTATGTGGGTAGCACCCTTTAGGGTGTATAATCACCTATCTAGAGAAATTCCTTTTGCTTCTTTAATCTATTTCGATGATATCCCTTTTCGGGAAACGGTGGGTAGCTCCTAACCATTGGTGATATACATTCGATACACTCAAGCGAAATGAGTGGTCGGTCATGTGTGGGCTGGGTTGCAAGACGTTCTTATTGAACTCAGTGTATACGCCTCTAGAGATACACTATCGGCAGGTGGTTCCGTACCTTATCATAGTCGGAATCTAATCTCCAATAAGCGCCCGCGGTTTTGATTGTATATTATATATGTGGAGCGTGAGATGCAAGCGTTCCGCTAGATTTCTATTTATTTGTATTTAGACACTATTATAATATCAGATGGTATATATAATTTCAAAAATGTTTTGGGTTATAGTAAGGTAAAAACTGTCCGTATTTATATGTGGATTTGGTCTTACTATTATCCTTTTCTTTAAAAAAGATTTTGAACTTTAAATCAAGTTGGATGATCCACCTTAAACGTTGCGAATTTTTTCTCACTCTGGTTCACCAGACTGACTCGGTATTTGTAATGCTCGGGTTAGACCGGGTTGTGCAGGTTCAGGTCATTGGATAATACGAAGTTCAAAAGACGTGCTGGAGGAGTTCAGAAGTATGATTTTATCTAGTATATTCCATTGTGTGGTGTATTTGAGGACAGGTTGTTATAACTGTCCAGATTCGTCTGTCGTACTCTGATGTATGTAAGTATATTACTTCAAGCTTTCAATAAAGTTATTTATGTATTATATTTTGCTCCGCTGCGACGTGAGACTCTTTGTTGTATTGGTTCTTCTTCCTCTTCTATTCTAATATTTTTTTCTTTCTTACCTCACCCTCTAATTTCTTTTTATTGACATCTGGGTTTCTAGTATAGTTTGGGTTGGATTGGTGTTGTTTGATCAGCTCAAAAGGTATCGGAAATTTGGATCGTCACCATTGGTATCAGAGCTATTAGTTGAGTATTAACCTTGGCTCTGTAGTGTTACTCGATAGAGATGGGGTTAGTAATACCGTAGATTGAGTTGAGTGAATGTATGAGAGAGCGTATCTTTAGATTTTATATAAAAAAAATTGTTTTATATTGTGTTATTTCATCGATTCAATATTGAACTAGCAATTGACCCAGTATTGTTTTATGAAGAGGGTAAATGGAATAATTTTTTCCAAAATAATTTTATATATAGAAAAAAGAAAATAATTTTCTACAATATACTTATATTGGTTGTTTGGTTGTCTGGTTGTTTTGCTTGATTGGAATTCAAATTCAATTATGAAATAAAATTGAACTAGCTAGAAAAATAAATTTATCGATCGACTTGGATATCGAAATGAAATTTAACTTGGTTAAGTAAAATAAATTAAAGAAATGGCATAGAATAAAATAAATTTGGAATTTCGATGGATAATAATGGAAAATCCATCGAATATTAACGTATGTTAAATCAAAATGAATACTGACCAAAAGTATCAATGTTGAATATAATATAAATTGGTTCCATTGTGAATTGTTTGATTTATTGAACCTTAGTTGGTTAAATTAAATTCAATGAGCTAATAAGAAATTGAATGAATTGGAAGCAGGGAATTAATCCCAATATAATGAGTTGGGAATAAAATTGGTTATGGAATGAACTGAAATATTTAAACCCGTATTTGTTACCTGCATTATAAGTGGAGTTAAGTGCAGAATCCTGAAGGCCGTTGAGATGGTTTGGTTATGCAGAACTGGAAGGACAAACAGAGAGCTGTTAAGTTGATTTGCTTCTGAATTGGAATAGAGTTTCCCGATAGGTATACCTTAATATATTTGTTGGGGATTGATTTTATACCCTGAATTGGGTAGCTATTTGGATTTTTATTTTCTTTGGAGAAGTTGAGGCCTAGAGTGTCAGCTGTAACTATTCTGATCGAGTCGTGCAGTGGAGGTGCTGGCAAAAATTTAAAATTCTAAGGGTCTGAATTTAATCTGATAATAATTCAAATATATTTATTTTGAAATAATTGGGTTCAGAGCATTCTTCTTACCTTGAAATTTCGGGGACGAAATTCTTTTAAGGGGGAAGAATGTAATATCCCAGATTTTTTGGCCATTTTAATTTGAATATTTAAATAGGTTTAAATATCGATTTGGTAATATTAATAAATTTTATCGATATATTTTAGGCTTAAAAAAATGTCTTCTTTTCAAACGATCTCCATTTTTTATGAAACAAGTTTTATTGGAAGACGGACGGTTAGTTATTTCTAGATTTCCGATTTGGAGCAAATCGGAGTTGTTTTATCGGTACATGCGATTTTAAAGGTGAACCGATAGATTAAAATATCGTCGTGGTGCAAACGAAGACCGTTTTCGATGAAATTAGTTACGTTGGAACCAGAACGTTGAGACATATTGGAATATTTAATTGAAGATAATGCTTAACGGTGCGTATAATTTTTGGTAACGTAAAATAGCGGTATGACTGATTTACCATGTACGAATAAAAGAATAAAATAGGGTAAAAGAAACTTGTATGCCATCCCTCAAGCCATTCCATAATCAGTACGTTGCATTTGAAAAGAGGACACCCTTCCTTCATTCATCCCATTCAACGCATGCCCATACTTTGATTTAAAACATCACAGCATAGAGTAAATCATGCCATGCTGGTTGAAAAACATTACACCTACCCTAGATAATCACAGATCAACCAAAATAAAGAAAATACACATTACCATACTTGAAAGGGCCATTATTCTCGTACACCATGCACGTCGTTTTTAATCTACCCTATCATCCTATAAAACTAACACATCCTATGTTTGAAAATACGGCCTCTAAGTACTATCACCCATTCTATATTTCATTTTTAAGAGGATCAAGCATTTAAAGATAGCACGTCGCATATGCCTGTAGCCGCCCATTTCTTCAGTTGAAATGAAAACTCTTTCATACCCCTTCTACATGTCGAAAGCCCAAAATTTCTACATGCCTACCTTGAATTCCTAAGCTACTCTATAACCATAACCATACAGCTTTATACAACTACCTATATTACATCTTCCCAAGGGCATGTATTTTCTTTTCACCATACCCATGTATTTTCATTTCAGTGTGCTGAACCTGTGCTGACCAAGTTGCCTAATAAAAAAAAATTGGTATTTCATTGGCGTGTTACCCAAACTTTCTCCGATATAAGTAGGTACTGCATCTCACGCAGAAAATAAAACAAATTATAAATAATCTTCAAAACAAAACCGATCTTCTCTCTCAACTAAAACTATAAGGTGAGATTCATACGATAATTAAAAAAAATCCTCTCTACGCCACTAAAATTAATACGAAAGCGTGCAGTAGGATTGAAAACGCACGATTGAAACAGAAGACGAGATGAAGTAGTTTGGTGGTGATCATCTTAGGGGAGTATGTACTGTAAACGAAGTAGGCGAAGAAAGAAATGCAGTGGAAAGGGGGACGTGTATGCAGGTTGAGGAAGCTTTTGTATAAAGTAAGTGGGGTAGTTTGTTCATGTTTTGACGTAGGGTTTGTTCAGGTGGTGCTGGAGTATCGTCAGCGAGCAGCGCGCTGAAGTCCATATTTGGTTGGAACGAAGTGGAAACGTGAGTGAAGGTAGGAGAAAAATAAAAGAGAGTGGTGGGTTGGTAAGCTACAGGGAAGAGACGCAAAGGGTGTTACAAGCATATATGATGGTACGGTGGGGGGAGTTGGACGGTGCAGGCTGAAGCAGGTGGGTGTCGGCAAAGTGTTCAAGTGGGATAATTGGTGTCAGTGCGTGAGTAAGTCGCCGTGAGGAGATTGCATGAAAAAAGGAATCATATATACGAAAGAACAAGACAGGAGCAGTAGAAGGTAAAACGGCCTAGGCCCGTGAACGATGGGGTGACTGAGAACGCTGCGTGGACTGAAGGCGCATAAAATGGATGTGGAGTACTTTACACGATTCAAGCTGATGTTGTCCCTTATGCAGTCTGCGGTTTGCACAATATGCCACAGTTAAAGCTCGGACGTGAGACAAAACGTTACACAGTGTGATACAATTTGCAGAAGGGATACACCTGTTGTCCCTTATGCAGTGAGATACAAAACATTAAAGCTTGAATGAACGCAAAAACCAGAGGGATTTGAAAACAACAGCAAATTGTGGTGGGAAGATGGCATATTTGTATGTATTGGAAGGCATATGCATGCTGATGGATTAGGAGTTAGGTTCTAACATGAAAAGGAAAATACAAAAATGGGAAGAGAGATTTTACGTGGGGCGTGATTTTTCCAATGAGTCGTTGGGCTTCCTTATTTAAAAAAAAGAAGAAAAAAGAAAAAGAGAAATCAGTGGAAGAATTATGTGATGCGAGCATCAGTTGGGAATACAAAGAGGAGAAGCATGCGATTCAAATTATATAAACGAAGTTGAAAGTCCGGTATGGGTTTATCGTGCAAGCAGGTTCGATTTTAACGTGGAAGGATTTAGTTCATAAGCAGAATTAAAGGCAGATTAACACCGCTAATCATCATTTAACAAGATAAATGACCTGATAACATTTTAAATAATAAATTTAATATTTAGTTGATTATTAGAGAGGTTTAAATATAATTGTGGCTTAAATTGTATAACTCGTTTATACATTGTCAGAATTAAATGAAACAAATGGCGTTGGAATCAAGGTGGCGAATGCGACATTTGAAACTGGGTTGAACAGAGTTGGTCGCAGCTGTGAGTTATTAAAATGAATCATTTTAACTTCATCAAGGCGAGTTCAACTCATTCAGTTTATTCCTTCTTATATTTAATATATGTAGGGTTTTTATTTTGTGTGCAATGATTGCTAGTGGTTGATGATTGGATTACTATTTGTTTGTATGTGGAATATTATTTAATATTCATAGATTAAATTAAGCGTTTGTTTAATTTAATCAGATTAAATCTTTATTTTAACGATTCGATTCCATACAAGGTAACTTACCTTGTTGGTTACGTTTATAATAATATAAACGTATTAAATAAACAATTGGATGTTTGAATGGGCGTTATAAATTGATTGTTAACTGTTATTATTTAAACAACTTATTTTTGTTTACCGTAACAAATATATTGTCGTAACTCATTGTGCTGCAGGGAAGTATAGGTTGGAGAGATCCAACCGGATTCCTCAAATATGTTGTTTATTTCTGATATATAAACTATTAAATCAAGATGATTGGTTGTTGTATCCAAACCCAGCACTTGTTTGATGACCGATAATGATATTGGTTGAGAAAATTATCGGCAGATGGCCCAAAATGAATCATTTATATAGATTGATTACCGTCAGGTAAATCAATAGAAAGGAAATTATAAAACTGTTTATAACTAAAGACAGATTTTGAAATCTATTTTATATAGACTTTTTTTTTGAAGTTATTAAAGGAAATGAATAATTATTTTTATCTAGTAATTATAAAACATTCATATAAATCGAGATTTGTATGTTAAAGGGTTTATAAACAAATAAACCGAAATTAATTGAATGGTTAAGAATTTAATTAATTATTTCAAATAAACAATTAATTGCAATTATTTAATTTAATTGTTAATTAAATTAAAGGAGATTATTTAAATTAATAAATTTAAATAAAAGGACTAGTTAGAATGGGTTAACGAATTAACCTTGTTTTAAGATAACTGAGTCAACTACCTGAACGAGATTTGATTATTGAAAACTATTATTGGATTGTTAATTATTATTGAAATTGAATATCATTCTAAAATAACCTTTTAAGATAAATTGTTTTGTTTATAGTTGATAATGAAGTTAAACTATGTGATGTAAAGGATATTAAACAAATTACGAAGGGTTGACCGTTAAACGAGATTTTTAAGATATAGTATGAATATGAATTCATAAAGTCACTCCATAAGCAAGGTTTGAATGTATAATAGGGTTTTCAAATGGAATCAAGTTGTATTGATATATCGAGTCGAGATTTCTATAAAAGAATCATATTAACTTTTAAAGTGGATAATGTTTGAAAGGAACAGGGTTGAAATGGAAATAGTAATAAAGGGAATTAGTTGAGAGAGACCTTGTTTACAATTAGAAAGGAATTTTTAATAAGTATACTCATACTTATATGAGTTAGAATTTTGATTTATTCCCTCAAAGGAATTTTATAAAAAGGGAAGTTTCAAAACAAGTTTTAATATGAGTTGAAATCAAACGGAAGCTTAAGTGGATTAGATTTGATTATAAAAGTAAATATATAATAATAGGATCGGGGAAATAGATGTTTGACTATGAAATGGAGTTTAATTGAACACAAAACGAAGGTAAGTGGTTATGGAAAGAAATTTTATAGTTAATGGAACCTTGGGTTAGTAGCTGGAATATGGGATTCGTTTATAAACTCCTATCTATCCTGAAGATAAGAATGTTGTCAACTCAAGGTTCGAGAGGTAATTAAAATACCCCCAACTTGTAATGACTTCATGATTATCCAAGGATGATATTCATTTAGAAATGAGGGTAGTTGAGGGAATTAAAGGAGTATTTTTGTAAAGGATATTATAAACTATGATTCGAAGAATTAAGTTAGGTAATTTGGAAATGAGAATTTAAAAAGCGGTATTCCAAGTGTTGAAAGATTTAGAAGTTATATTGTATTCCGAAGTTCGGAATGTTTATTTAGTGAGATTTATTCCGAAGTTCGGAATATGATATTCCGAAGTTCGGAATGATTAATCAAAGATGAGGTTTATTTCAAAGTTCGAAATGTTAAACGAAGAAGCTAAACAAGAAGTTAGTGACATTAGAATTTATAATATTTCAATATAGATAAGTCGGTCCGATATGGCTAAGCAAATAGAAGATAGTATAACGAATTGATATACTTAATTTGAGACAACAAATTATATTGTCGCCAATGATTTTACGAATGGAATTGGTAAGTAAAGAAAGAGTTTTGAATAGGATTGTAAAAATGTCAAGTAAAATATTTTGATTAATAAAAATTAATACTAATTATTGCAATGATGTGAAAATATAACCATAAAGAGTAACAACTGTTTAATTAAAGAGGCCAAGTGATGTTGAGTACTATACTAGTGAATTCAATTTATTTTTATGGATGATGGTTGATTGTTTTGATAGTTAAACCACCGACTATCAAAATCTGGCCAAATCGATTGTTGGTACGGAAAGACCGGGATCGAATTTATATTCGAAAACCATTCCGACCAGCAAATACGTAAACATTGAAGATGTTCAGAAGCTGATCGAGATGGTGCAATTGAAGACCGTGGATCTTCATAAGTGGAAGGATTACTTGTTGAATATTCTATGGGAATGCAACCCGGGGTATTCTGACGTGATTCGGTCATGGTTGAGGTTTTGCGGATTGTAAGGACTTCTCGCTTATGATCCTTTGGATGCGGTAGGAGGGTGCCTTCGGTTCATCCTGTCCCTGGATGACTTGTATGGACGAATGTCTAACAGAGTATTTTCTGAAAACCATGTACGTTGAATTTTACAAATATACCGAGAGTTGGAAAAGAGGGGCACTTCTTTTATACCCAGAGTTTATTTATGGACGTCAATTAGTGATTTGACGGATCTGACGATGTGGCATTAAAAGTGAACGGTGGCCAGATGTTCCAAAAGTCAATTATAACCTCAGGCCTCATCAACCGGGAAATGACAAAAATCGGGCAGGCATCATGGCTATGTGGGTCGCACCTATTAGGGTGTATAATCACCTATCTAGAGAATTTCCTTTTACTTCTTTAATCTATTTCGATGCGGTCCCTTTTCTGGAAACGTGGGTAGCTCCCAACCGTTGGTGATATACATTCGATACAATCAAGCGAAATGAGTGATCGGTCATGTGTGGGCTGGGTTGCAAGACGTTCTTGTTAAACCTAGTGTATTCGCCTCTAGAGTTACACTATCGGCAGTTGGTTCCATACCTTGTCATAGTCAGAATCCAATCTCCAATAAGTGCCCGCGGTCTTGATTGTATATTATATATATGGAGCTTGAGATGCAAGCGTTCCGCTAGATTTCTATTTATTTGTATTTAGACACTATTATAATATCAGATGATATATATAATTTCAAAAATGTTTGGGGTTATAGTAAGGTAAAAACCGTCCGTATTTATGTGTGGATTTGGTCTTACTACTATCATTTTCTTTCAAAAAGATTTTGAACTTTAAAATCAAGTTGGATGATCCACCTTAAACTTTGCGAGTTTTTTCTCACTTTGGTTCACCAGACTAACCCGGTATTTGTAATGCTCGGGTTAGACCGAGTTGTACAGGTTCAAGTCACTTGATAATATGAAGTTTAGAAGACGTGTTGGAGGAGTTCAGACGTATGATTTTATCTAGTATATTCCGCTGTGTGGTGTATTTGAGGACTGGTTGTTATAACTGTCCAGATTCGTCTGTTGTACTCTGATGTATGTCAGTATATTACTTCAAGCTTTCAATAAAGTTGTTTATGTATTATATTTTGCTCCGCTGCGATGTGAGACTCTGTGTTGTGTTGGTTCTTCTTCCTCTTCTATTCTATTATTTCTTTCTTTCTTACCTCACCCTCTAATTTCTTTCTATTGACATCTAGGTTTTCAGTACAGTTTGGGTTGGATTGGTGTTGTTTGATCAGCTCAAAAGGTACCGGAAATTTGGGTCGTCACAGCATCGTTTACCCCTTGGCCTTGAAAATATATAGTTCCCTTGTGCATTTTGATTCGTTCACTTAGCTTTACTACTTGTTTTTCCCTCACTACTAGAAAATGTTGATTTAGTGACATAACTATTATGACGGAAAAATCCCTAGAAAGACTGTGTCCGATCTAAGATGGATATGCGTTGAATTTTAAAGTTCTTTTTCAAATATAGTTTTTTGTTGACCAACATATTTTTTGTGACACAACATGAATCCCTAACCAATCCATGGTAAATTAGTCATGGAATTGTCACAGATATGGGAATCGTAGCTAAATTTTGCTTAGAAAAAAGGAAAAGTGATGTTAAATGCTTTTTTATCATCGATCATGAAAAATCAATCGCAAATCAGCTATGGAGTTGTTACTGATGGTTGAAAAGTCACTAAATTTTATGCTAAAATTAAGTAAATATTGTTGCAACAAGAAGTCACAACCCCGTAGTAATTTTTATGTAGATCTTCCATGGATTTGTGATGTAATATCTGATCAACTTTTTTTTATAAAAATAAATAAATCAAAAGAAATCCGTCATAAATTTATTACAAGTTTATCATAGATTTGTAATTTTGTTTTTCATATAAGATATGTGCTAGTAATTATGAATATAAAATTCAATACAAATCCACGACAAATTTGCTATAATGGACTTTTCTAAACAATGTATATTATGTTGCAAAAATTATTAAAAACATCTATAAAAAAATCAATGTGTCACGGTTTTGTAATGAATGTATATACAATGGAAAAAAAATTACATAAAATATTTCATGGTAAATATGTAACACCCCACCTCTATTAAGGTCACTCACAAAGGGAATGCCTTAACTTCAGTGAAGCGTTTTGGTAAACAGACACAGAATATCACAAGACAGATATAAAAATTTTGCAGCGGAAAATAAACAAATTTATTAAATCACCGAAATATTTTGTTACATAATATGATGAGTCATAAAACCATTACAACAAAACACTTCTGTCTTATATTATCAGAGTACATAGGTATTTAAAAGAAAACATCATTCCCCCATATTAAAGAGCAAGCCATATAGGAGACAGAGACTCGAGCCATACTTCAGAAGTAGCTCCTAGAAGATGATATACAAATCCTGACTAAACCTGGGTGTTTCCCCCCTGAGAACATGGGGGAGGGGACGGAAGAAAAAAGGCGAAACAAACTAGGTCATACATACGTCTGGTGAATCCAGTAACTTTTAGCCAGTAAATAAATAAAGGTAAACATGATAGGCATACAAAGTGGATAAGAGGATTCACGGTACAGATGGCAGGTATGACAGGACAAGTAAGGTAAGATGTATGCTTCACTACAAACTACGATGCACTATTACTAGTCAAATCAAGATGGGATGATCCCTTCCGCTAATGATAACGATGGTGGTAGTTTCGTGTAATCCTAGCCGCTGCCATAGGTGCCGCCTGCTCCTATCTCAACTAGTCGTACCCACAACCCTCCTACTATAAATTGGTAGACTTAGGGCATACGTCCGGGTATACCCTAACCACTACCCTAATCGATCGACTCCCTACTCTGTAGATACCCTGTGCTGGTCCCACAACGAGGGGGTATCACTTCCCTAAAGTGGCAACCTAAGGTGTGCACAGTTATACCTACTGGTGTCACAGTCGTCTTGTCTCCCTTTGCCCGGCCCATGCACGCACATGTCCCTGGTCGGTTTGCGCCGCCCACACCATCTGTCTCGTTTTGGATCTCTTACAATCAATCAGTAAGCGTGCCCCTTCCCCACCTAGTACGGAGTTCTTTACTTCGATACCCCTCCGGGTTACTGACTGAATTGGGTCCCATACAACATGATATAAGCTCTCCCCTATGCCTTGTATCCCCACTAGGTTTTCTACTGACTATGTATACCCTAAGGTGTCTTTGATTACATAGCCCTCAATTAGTTATGCGTACCTATAGGTGTCTTTAATACATAACCCCTATTCTACCTACCGGATATGCGTACCTATAGGTGTCTTTAATACATAAGTCTATCTATTCCCATTAGTCACGTGTACCCCTATGGGCGTCTTTAATACATAACTTTACTATTTAGCCCCGGTTATGTATACCGTTAGGTGTCTTTAATTACATAACCCACCTACCCTTCAGTTGTACTTAACCCTCCCACTGATTTAATCCTATTTATTTAACGGTTAAGTTTGTGGGCCTATATATATTAATATTACCCACCTACCCTTCAGTTGTACTTAACCCACCCACAATCCAACTCGTTTTGCTTAACCCTAACTTATCTCAACCATCATACAATCCATATGTATTAGGTTAGGTTAAGTAGCTTTAATTTATTATTGAGACATATAATCGTATTTCACATGCCACCCAAGAAACCCACTTAATTCCACATGCCACCCAAGGCACCCACTTAACTCTTCATGTCCCACTACATGTTTATCTGGTTAAGTGTTTCTTAATTCATTAAGACCGTAACCATATAAAGACCTCTCACATTAGACTGGCATTTGTGGCAGTTGGATTTGCCGGGCAGGTCCAGGCAGTCTTACACCACAAAAGAGCCTAACCTCATGTCTATACAACTATCACGCATTTAATTTATGCCTATGACTTCCCACATTTGACTGCCATTTGTGGCAGCTGGATTCGCCGGGCGGGTCCGGGCAGTCTTACACCACAAAAGAGCCTAACCTAGTGTCTTAGACGATTAATTACTCCTAATTAATCATCCCCCAATTTGAATTGCTTTCCCTATTCAAATTATCAATTAATTCCAAATTTCACTATGGCCATAATTGACTCAATTATGTCCATCTATTTATGGTATGAAAAATCATACCAATTTTCATCACAAATTTATTTTATGCCAATTCTCAATATTAAATCTTCAGACTTTAATTGCTTAAACATTCCTCTTTTGGATAATTAAGTTAATTAATTAATCCTTTCCTTTTTCATAGGTGCCAATACCTATCTGATTAACAGTTTGGATTTCTTATCCATAAATGGTCATATTCAAATTATACCATTTTTACCCAATTTTACCCATGTCATAATAGGTAATTATTAATATGTTTCCCTACTTGAATCATGTGTCCAATTTACATAATCACTATGCCTATTACAAATTGCCCTTTCTCCCCGTTTCTTAACTAGCGTAACCGTTTCCGTTTTTGGCGTCATCGAGACTACAAGGTAGCCTCGCCATAACAATAAAATAAAGGGAATGACAAGGTGATCGTTTTCAATACAATTTTTGGCATAAGCATGACAACTAGGGAAAATGACATGATAACTTCTCATATAATTATGATTCACCACATATTAACAACTTGCATGGATTCATAACAACTTGCATAGGTTCATGAATTAACAACATAATTAACAACTAACATAGGTTCATGATTCTCAACATAATCAACAACTTATATGGGTTCATGATTAACAATATAACAACTTGCATGATTCATAATACAACTTCTTGCATAGGTGACTTACATAGGTTCATGATCCACAACATAACACTAGCATAGGTTCTTGAATTAATAACTTATCAACTTGCATAGGTAACTTGCATAGGTTCATGATTCATAACATAGCAACTAGCATAGATTCATGAATTAACAACGCAACAACTTGCATAGGTAACTTGCATGGGTTCATAGTTTCTCAACATAATAATTTGCATAACTTCATGATTCACAACAATAATAAACTTGCATCATATCATGATTCACAACAATAATGAACTTGCATAACTTCGTGATTCACAATAATAAGGAACTTGCATCATTTCATGACTCACAACAATAAGGAACTTGCATCATTTCATGATTCACAACAATAAACTTGCATAACTACAAACAACATATACCCAAATCATAGTCTACCACAATTCACTTTTATTTATTTAAACCTAAAAGTGACTAGAACTCACCGAATAAGGGGTCTTGAATTCTGGGATCTGAATTCTGTAATTGATTAGCGTTCCCTTGTTGTATACAATTTCGTTGTTGTAGTTTTAGGCTTGATTTGAATTGAATTGTTGTCTTTAACTTTCTTCTAGTTGGTGGCGGCTACTCTAGGGTTTGGAGTGACAACATGACGGCCACTGATCTAATTTTGATTTGATTCTAGGGTTTGAGTCTTTACATGTTTATATAGAGTTTCAATTTAATTATAGCCATCGGATGACCCTAGAGTTAATCGCAACCATTCAGTCCAGATTAGAACTATCCAGAAACCCTAATGACTCATTATCTAGTCAAAAATGACTCAGCACTGACTCACCGTTCGAACCAGAGCCTCAGAAATCTGTGCAGATTTTTACCTCGGCCTGGGCGCACCTGGCAAGTGTGCCAGTGCAATATTGCATGGGCGCACTTCCCAAGTGTGCCAGTGAAAATTTGTTTGGCGCACTTCCCAAGTGCGCCAGTGCATTCTGGCCCGTTTCTGGTTTTTCTGCCTAACTTTGTTCGTCCATATCTTCTTCATACGGTATCCATTTTATGCAAACTCGGATTCTATCTCAAGCAGAATTCCGAGACGAACGCAATGACATAACCCGTTTCCCTTAATTCCCATATTTGAAGTTAAGTATTCTTTAATTTAGTTAATCTGATTATTCAAAAATTCGGGGTGTTACATTCTCCCCTCCTTAAAGGATTTCGTCCCCGAAATCTTCAAGTCAAGAAGAATGTGCATCCTACCATACAATCATCCATCTAGTTAGCCATCAAACATAGGCATCCATTGTCCTTAAAAGATTTCTAATGCCGTATGAACATATGCAAAAAGTGTGTGTATTTGTTCCTTATCTAATGCAAAATTAGGCGGTCTACTGATTCAGTTGGCCTCCTCAATGCAAACCATGATAGTGCCATGCATCCATTATGTATGCGAAATAATCCTATCGATACATATTATTTCTACATGTGTGCTCAACCATTCATCAAAATGCAGCATCCATATGATGACACACACAACCATTGTTCATCCATTAACCTAAATATGCACACACATTTATATGCAATATGAAAGTGATTTGAGCCAATCTAGTGCCTAATGTGTGTGCAAATGCATCCAAGAGCAACCACTAGCAAACACTTGTATCCACTTGCAACCATCAAACATAACATGTCCCAAGCACATGTTTACATCCATGGATTTCCTATCTAAAGGTCGAAGATCCGGTTAATGCGATATAAACAAATGATATAACTAAAACAAAAGCTTTGTTCCCATTTGACATCGGTTAAGAGAATAATTCCCTAAGTCTCAGCCCCGAAGACCGAAATCAACATCAGACTGACACCCAAAGAATTACCCCCATTAAACAATGTCAAAACTGGAGATCTACTCCATGCTTCGAGTAGAAACCCGTATCCTTCAAAAATATCCAAATACTTACAGACTACTGGTACAGATCAGATTACATAATGATTCTCAGAAAGCTAAGCATAAAACACCCTTGCGGGTCACAAGAAACTTTGGGGTCTTCCCATGACAAGTTAGAAACTTAATGACCCTCCTCTCAAAATCTAGAACGACCCTCTACATAGAAATCTGGTCCATTTAGACCCAACCCATAGCCCATAAACTTGAGCACACAAATGTTACATTCAAATTTTTGACGCCTAACACAGATAATTTCATACCCCTACAAACCACTAACAATTGAGCCGAGCCACAAATGGGGTTTGAAACAACTACGAGATCAGAAACAAGACTAGTATTAAAGTGCAGAATCTCGATTACAGATTCAAAAAGAGTCTTAGCTTCATAAACAGATAAGGAAATTAAAACTTCTACATAAATTTTCCTATCCCTATCCTATCCATCAACCGTGAGAGCATTCGCCTATCCTATCAAAGGAAGAGATTTTAGACAAAGGACCGAAGGATACTACATATGGCTTTCCAGGGAATGTTTTTCAAAACAGGCTTTCCTTATTGAAAATACTTTCTTTTAAAACCTTTTTGAAAATAGTTTTCAAAAACTTTTATCTAATCTGGTAACCTTCAGCTCCGATACCTGGTGTAACACCCCACCTCCATTAAGGCCACTCACAAAAGGAATGCCTTAACTTCAGTGGAGCGTTTTTGGTAAACAGACACAGAATATCACAAGACAGATATAAAAATTTTGCAGTGGAAAATAAATAACTTTATTAAATCACCAAAATATTTTGTTACATAATACCATGAGTCATAAAACCATTACAACAAAACACTTCTGTCTTATATTATCAGAGTACATAGGTATTTAAAAGAAAACATCATTCCCCCATATTAAAGAGCAAGCCATATAAGAGACAGAGACTCGAGCCATACTTCAGAAGTATCTCCTAGAAGATATCCAAATCCTGACTAAACCTGGGTGTTTCCTCCCTGAGAACCTTGGGGGGGGAGGGGAACGGAAGAAAAGAGGCGAAACAAACTAGGTCAGACATACGTCTGGTGAGTCCAGTAACTTTTAGCCAGTAAATAAATAAAGGTAAACATGATAGGCATACATAGTGGATAAGAGGATTCACGGTACAGATGACAGGTATGACAGGACAAGTAATGTAAGATGTATGCTTCACTATAAACTACTCTGCACTATTACTAGTCAAATCAAGATGGGATGATCCCTTCCGCTAATGATAACGATGGTGGTAGTTTCGTGTATTCCTAGATGCTGCCATAGGTGCCGCCTGCTCCTATCTCAACTAGTCGTACCCACAACCCTCCTACTATAAATTGGTAGACTTAGGGCATACGTCTGGGTATACCCTAACCACTACCCTAATCGATCGGCTCCCTACTCTGTAGATACTCTGTGCTGGTCCTACAACTAGGGGGTATCACTTCCCTAAAGTGGCAACCTAAGGTGTGCACAGTTATACCTACTGGTGTCACGGTCGTCTTGTCACCCTCTGCCCGGCCCATGCACGCACATGTCCCCGGTCGGTTTCCGCCGCCTACACCATCCGTCTCGTTTTGGATCTCTTACAATCAATCAGTAAGCGTGCCCCTTCCCCGCCTAGTACAGAGTTCTTTACTTTGATACCCCTTCGGGTTACTGACTGAAATGGGTCCCATACAACATGATACAAGCTCTCCCCTATGTCTTGTATCCCCACTAGGTTTTCTACTAACTGTGTATACCATAAGGTGTCTTTAATTACATAGCCCTCAATCAGTTATGCATACCTATAGGTGTCTTTAATACATAACCCCTATTCTACCTATCGGTTATTCGTACCTATAGGTGTCTTTAATACATAACTCTATCTATTCCCATTAGTTATGCGTACCCCTATGGGTGTCTTTAATACATAACTTTACTATTTAGCCCCGGTTATGTATACCGTTAGGTGTCTTTAATTACATAACCCTTTTTATCTGGTTAAGTTTGTGGGCCTATATGTATTAATATTACCCACCTACCCTTCAGTTGTACTTAACCCTCCCACTGATTTAATCCTATTTATTTAACGGTTAATTTTATGGGCCTATATATATATTAATATTACCCACCTACCCTTCAGTTGTACTTAACCCACCCACAATCCAATTCGTTTTGCTTAACCCTAACTTATCTCAACCATCATACAGTCCATATGTATTAAGTTAGGTTAAGTAGCATTAATTAATTATTGAGACATCTAATCGTATTTCACATGCCACCCAAGTCACCCATTTAATTCCACATGCCACCCAAGGCACCCACTTAACCCCTCATGTCCCGCTACATGTTTATCTGGTTAAGTGTTTCTTAATTCATTAAGACTGTAACCTTTTAAAGACCTCTCACATTAGACTGGCATTTGGGGCAGCTGGATTTGCCGGGTGGGTCCGGGCAGTCTTACACCACAAAAGAGCCTTACCTCGTGTCTTTACAACTGTCACACATTTAATTTATGCCTAAGACCTCCCACATTAGACTGGCATTTGTAGCAACTGGATTTGCCGGGCGGGTCCGGGCAGTCTTACACCACAAAAAAGCCAAACCTCGTGTCTTAGACGATTAATTACTCCTAATTAATCATCCCCCAATTTGAATTACTTTCCCTATTCAAATTATCAATTAATTCCAAATTTCACTATGGCCATAATTGACTCAATTATGTCCATTTATTTATGGTATGAAAAATCATACCAATTTTCATCACAAATTTATTTTATGCCAATTCTCAATATTAAATCTTCAGACTTTAATTGCTTAAACATTCCTCTTTTGATTAATTAAATTAATTAATTAATCCTTTCCTTTTTCATAGGTGTCAATACCTATCTTATTAACAATTTGGATTTCTTATCCATAAATGGTCATATTCAAATTATACCATTTTTACCCATGTCATAATAGGTAATTATTTATATGTTTCCCTACATGAATCTTGTGTCCAATTTACATAATCACTATGCCTATTACAAATTTCCCTTTCTCCCCGTTTCTTAACTAGCGTAACCGTTTGTGTTTTTGGCGTCATCGAGGCTACAAGGTAGCCTCTCCATAACAATAAAATAAAGGGAATGACAAAGTGATCGTTTTCAGTACAATTTTTTGGCATAAGCATGACAACTAGGGAAAATGACATGATAACTTCGCATATAATTATGATTCACCACATAATTAACAACTTGCATGGATTCATAACAACTTGCGTAGGTTCATGAATTAACAACATATTTAACAACTAACATAGGTTCATGATTCTTAACATAATCAACAACTTATATGGGTTCATGATTCACAATATAACAACTTGCGTGATTCATAACATAACTTCTTGCATAGGTGACTTACATAGGTTCATGATCCACAACATAACACTAGCATAGGTTCATGAATTAACAACTTATCAACTTGCATAGGTAACTTGCATAGGTTCATGATTCATAACATAACAACTAGCATAGATTCATGAATTAACAATGCAACAACTTGCATAGGTAACTTGCATGGGTTCATAGTTTCTCAACATAATAATTTGCATAACTTCATGATTCACAACAATAATAAACTTGCATCATATCATGATTCACAGCAATAATGAACTTGCATAACTTCATGATTCACCATAATAACGAACTTGCATCATTTCATGATTCACAACAATAAGGAACTTGCATCATTTCATGATTCACAACAATAAACTTGCATAACTACAAACAACATATACCCAAATCATAGTCTACCACAATTCACTTTTATTTATTTAAACCTAAAAGTGACTAGAACTCACCGAATAAGGGGTCTTGAGTTCTGGGATATGAATTCTGTAATTGATTAGCATTTCCTTGTTGTAGACAATTTCATTGTTGTAGTTTTAGGATTGATTTGAATTGAATTGTTGTCTTTAACTTTCTTCTAGTTGGTGGTGGCTACTCTAGGGTTTGAAGTGACAAAATGACGGCCACTGATCTAATTTTGATTTGATTCTAGGGTTTGAGTATATACATGTTTATATAGAATTTCAATTTAATTATAGCCGTCGGATGACCCTAGAGTTAATCGCAACCATTCAGTCCAGATTAGAACTATCCAGAAAGCCTAATGACTCATTACCTAGTCACAAATGACTCAGCACTGACTTACAGTTCGAACCTGAGCCTCAGAAATCTGTGCAGATTTTTACCTCGGCCTGGGCGCACCTACCAAGTGCGCCAATGCAATAGTGCATGGGCGCACTTCCCAAGTGCGCCAGTGCAATTTTGTTCTGTTGCACTTCCCAAGTGCGCCAGTGCATTCTGGCCCATTTCTGGTTTTTCTGCCTAACTTCGTTCGTCCATATCTTCTTCATACGGTATCCGTTTTATGCAAACTCAGACTCTATCTCAAGCAGAATTCCGAGACGAACGCAATGGCATGACCCGTTTCCCTTAATTCCCACATTTGGAATTAAGTATTCTTTAATTTAGTTAATCTGATTATTCAAAAATCCAGGGTGTTACAAAATATTTCAAAATATTATTAGAATCTACAATGGATTTGCTTTTATGATGATATTTACATGTTCTTTTATATCTAATAATTCAAGTAAGTCAATAATTTGTTTACATGATTGTTTATGGTAATTATATATCTTTAGAACGTTAGTAAATATATCATTTTTGATTTTCAATCAATTAACTCAATGTTGTAGTTAATTATGTTAAATAATTATTTCATTGCGTTTATGTACAATGTCAAAACAATATTTTCTAAAGGTAAGTTTTAGATAACTTTTTTGATTGAAATAAAAAGTTTACGGCTTTTTGATAGCCATACTTACCAAAAATGCATGATTAATTGACCTAATTTGTAGGGAAGTAGTTAATTAAAATAAATGGATGTCGATTTTGGTAATTAAAAGAAAAAAGTAATGCACGTTAGTCAATAGACACATATGCATGTTACTCGTTTTACACACCCAGGACCCAATGTTGCAACATAATAGGAGATAAATCTACATATGCCATTTGACAATATCACACAGAGGATAAAAAAGGAGGGAAAATAAAAAATAGTTTATATTTGCGCTCCCTCACCCAGCTTTTGACGCAAACGCTTTACCCTTAGGGTGTATTTGGCACAAGCGAAAGTGTAATGACCCAGATTTCCGTAACATCGGAGTTGACTATATACATCATACGTCCAACCCAAAATATCACGAAAATACGAAACATTTTTTTTAGAAGAAAGAGATAGAAGAAGAACAGAAATAACAACACAGAATCTCACATAGCAGCGGAACAAAATATAATATATTATAACTTTTGAAATACAAAATCTCAACTGTATAACATACACTTATCAGAGTACAACACTTACAACACAACGGAACAACACTATAACTAGATAACGCTGAAGCCTCCTGCTCCAAGCTCCTTTAGATATATCTGAAAAATCCTGAACTACTTGACTGCCCGTACAAATTTAGGCACCCAAGAGTTTAGGTAGAACAAAACAAATAAACTCCGGGTCAGTCATGGGACTGGTATGAGTAAGCAGTTTAAAACAGTTTCAGAAACTAAATGATATCTCATAGGACCACGCTGTATAACACGAAACGGGTTTTTCCCTTATGAGAATCCAAGCACTTGATTTAACTTTCAAAATCCCTTTGAAAGGAACGATAATCTTTACATCAAAACTCTTTTGATATTATAATAATGTCTAAATCAAGTAGATAACAATCTAGTGGAACGTTTGCATCTCACGTTCCACATATATAATTACAATCATAAACCGCAAGCACGTATTGGGTAATGGATTTCCAACTATGACAAGGTATGGAACCACCTTCCGCTGGTATATCTCTAGAGGAGAATACACCGAGTTCAACAAGAACATTTTGCAACTCAGCCACACATGACCGACCACTCATTTGGCTTGAGTGTATCGAATGTATATCACCAACGGTCGGGATCAGCAACCGTTTCCCGAATGGGACAGCATCGACAATAGATTTTAGAAGTAAATGAAACTCTAGATCAGGTGATTATACAGCCTAATAGGTGCGACCTACATAGCCATGTTGCTTGCCCGATTTCTGTCATTTACCGATTGATGAGGCTTGAGGTTACGCTTCATCATCACATCAGATTCACTTCGAATGCCACATTGTCAGATCCATCGAAAATCGCTAATTGACGTATACAACAATACATTATGTTTCAGCTAAAAGAAGTTTCCTTCTCCGCTTCCGCTCTTGGTATGGTTGAAGAAATCAATGTACGTGACCTTTCTAGAAATACTCTGTCAGACATTCATCCATACGAGTCACCCAGGAACAGGATGAATCGAAGGCACAATTTCTATTAATAGAAAAAGTCCTTGCACTCTACTCCGTCTTCGATCATCTTTATATAATCTGATTCGCACGCTACTGCCAATACGGAGTGGTTCTTCGGATAATAATCCAACCGGTCTCTCCATATTGACAACGATGGTCAAAACTTCGATAGTTTGTGATTTAACTATCAAATAAAAAACAAGTGTTTCGATAGTCGATGATTTAACTATCGAAGAAAACAAGTGTTCATCCAATCTATCAACCAATCACTGAGCCCTTAATTAATATCTCATTAATTAAATCACTTCTCTATTTCTGTATCAATATTTGTTAACCAAATATTTTCAATAACCATATTGACCTTTCTTTATTTTCTATACTTAGGAAATAATTATTATTCTATTTCCAAGCTTACATTTATTTGGGTTAAAACGGATGTTGTATAAAACATCGTTACGACAACCCAAATACTATATTCAACTACTCTTATTCAACATTGATCTTCGAGCCTGAAATCTTACTATTTATTTGTTAATATTGAAATCAATCAAGTTGGGGTATAACTACCTCTCAGACCTTGACTGAATAACATTTATAACGTCAAAACAGATAAGACTACTTACTTGAATAATCAATACCATACAACTACTTCTTCACTTTTAAACACATATACACTTTCTCTTTCTATTCTTACTAGATTTTATTCTTATACTTCCTTTTTGATTATACTATTCTATTTCTAAGTTCGTTTTCTTATCGACTTCTATATATATCGATACGTTAATTTCTAACTATCAAATTATCTTAAAAATATTCTATCTCCTTAAATTCCCGGAAAAATTCGCCATAAGCTCCTTTGTACCAGGAGCATCGGGAAAATCCCCAAACTGCCACACAGGCCTTTTCCAATCAAAAAGAAAAAGAAAAGCCAAGCGGCTTGCCGATACGGCGCATAAAATCTCATATATGAATTAAATACGTACCTTTTTGTCGGGAATTCTATTTATTTCACTTCTAACACTTTATTCCAAACCTGTCTCCTGTATGTCTATACCTGTCCAATCTATTTTAACTATACCAATCGTTTTAACTCAATTTGTTAATTAAATCTGTTAATTAACTCTTTAGTCTATTTAACTTCTATTTATCCAAATCTATTTCACTTCTATTTATCCAAATCTATATTTTAAATCCCATTTGAATTTCTATATTCAAATTCTATATTATAAATCCCATTTGAATTTCTATATTCAAATTCTATATTATAAACCCCATTTGAATTCTATATTCAAATTCTATATTATAAATCCCATTTGAATTCTATGCCTTATTCAAACAACGTTTATAACTTCACTTAAAATCCCACATTTATATATTTATAAACAAAGTTTATAGATTCAATTCAAATCCCATATTTTCATTTATAAACAAAGTTTATAAATTCGATTCAAAACCCACCTTTTCATTTATAAACAGAGTTTATAAATTCAATTCAAATCCCATATTTTCATTTATAAACAATGTTTATAAATTCGATTCAAAACCCACCTTTTCATTTATAAACAAAGTTTATAAATTCAATTCAAATCCCATATTTTCATTTATAAACAAAGTTTATAAATTCAATACTCGTTCATATATATTCAAGACAAGTTAATATTTTCTATAGTTCATTTAAAATTCAAATTCTATTTATAAAAATAGAATTCCCTTTTTAAATCTCAAATACCTTTTTCGATATTTTTATAAGTCAATATTCAAGCCCCAGGGATATTTTAAACAATCAAATCAACCAATTTTCAATCATTTGATTTTTAACACATCATATATGAACATATATGAAATCAAACAAACAACAAACAGATAATATATTTTTGAGGAATCCAGTTGGATTCCTCCAACCTGTTTTCCCTGCATCCACAGACGTTAGTCAACATAGTAATACCCATCCTGCTTCGAGGCAGGATATCGCGGTATGAAGGTCATCCACTATCATAGCGTGGGGCGTATAGGGTAATCATCCGCTAATGAAACCGTGGGCATCCGCTAATGATACTGCGGGAATCCAACAAATCATCAACCCAATATATATATATATATAATAGTCAACCCTAAATAACTAATATATTTCAAACAAATCAGAAAGCATTCAACAAGCAACAAACAATTATTTTTAACGATATGAAAATAATTCTAACTAAATGGTGAGTGAGATTTACTCACCGTGATTAAATTTTTCGCTGATCCCCTCTGATTTCCATTTTAAATTCCTGATTGTAAGATCTGAAATTACGAATTCAATATCCTACTTCCCAATCTTCCAACCTTGTATAATTTAAACAAAATATTTCTAAGGAATCGATTAACTTAATTATTAACTAAGACTTAATAACTAAATTAAATTTATTTTCATCTCATTTCCTATTCTCCTTTAAATGACGTTTTAAATTTTGTATTCATCAAGTTACATGATTATCTATACAAAATCAATTAAATAAATTACAGTTTTAAATCCAAAAATTTATTCTTTACTAAACATTTATTTGCGCTAATTATTCATTTAAACAAATCTCATCAATCTATTTATATAAACAAACTATATATTAGTTATAGTGGTAAATTAGCTAATTGGCAATTTTACCTTTTAGGCGAAATTCGAACAAATCTCCTAGTCAGTAATCACCAATGCCACCGTGGATAGCCAGAACTGACTCCTCCCTCCCCTTAATACTGTTCACCTGGTTCCTTGCGAGTAACAGTACCACCATCTTCAATTCAATTCAATAGCCGAACCCCAGATCCCCCTCTGATTTCATCATTTCCGTACTCCACTCCTCACTGTATACCCCAACAACAACTATCTCAACCTCCTTTGAAATCCGAGATCGAAGTATCCTGGCAAAACTAGGCGATGTCGACTTCCCCAACTCCAATCGCACAGTTCCTCGATGACCAGACAAGCCCCAATCGATTTCCACCCTATCACGATCGCTTCCAGGTTGGGTTCAACCTCGCAACTACCCGTTCCGAGCCCTAGACTTCACCAGATATCAACGCAAGCGTTACTGATGTTGAGCTTGAAGAGAAGTCGCGGTTTCCATCCTTGCGTTGTTCGAAGCACAGCTCGCTCAGTTCTGTTGGATTTCTTTGCGATTTGCTTTTTAGTTATATCGGTTGAAGAATCTAAAAGGAAAAGGAAGTGGTTTTCTTTTGATTTACAGAAGGAAAAAATGGAAAAGCAGGGGCGTGGTGTTTTATAAAAGGAAAAAAAAAGAACGTGGTTGTTTTATAAATGGCAGAAAATGAATGGAGAAGTAAATGAGATGTGGCGGTTTTTAAATCGTTCAGAAGAAATGAAAATGAGAGGAAGGGAATTAAATTAGAATTTATTTTATTTTATTTTAGTTTGGATTAACCGGTCCAACTCCAATTAGAATACCCCATGATTCCGAACTCCTTTCTGAACCCAACAACTGACATTTTTAGGGCAATACCCCTATTCCGGACACACTGGGATAAGTAATGAAGTCCAATTTTATCATCCGGAGGAGATATAAATTTAAATTGATATAATTTAAATTTCAAACTATTTATCGTCCTTGATAATAAATAATTATTATTATCGTTAAAATTTCATATTAGTTTTTTTTGAACTGTTTTCAATTCAAATTAAAATTTGAATTCAACTAAATCCATTTTCGTATTCTGATAATTTAATATTTTCAATATTAAATTGAAATTGATTTTTAAATCGATAACTCAAATATAAAATTCCACTTATATTATCCACCCAATATTTAAATTAAATATTAAATATTCTAAAATTAACCCATAAGGATCCGGGTCATTACAATCTTCCCCACTTAAAATAATTTCGTCCTCGATAGGAAAAGTGCTACAAACCCATTTATCTTTTCAAAACTAATTTATGTTGATACTCAACATTTCAAACTTCCCTACGTAACTCTCTTTCAAATAAATCCTTATTCGATAACTCCTCCCTTCGAATAACTATATTCGATAATCCCTATTCAATTTACTCTTATCAATTAATTCTATTTGATTAGCTCTTTTCACTTAACTCCTTCCGAATAAGCTATATTCGATAACTCCTTTAACTCTATTCGAATAAACTATATTCGATTTAACTCCATTCGCTTGACTCTAGATCGCAACGATCACAATGGTTACGCCTGATTCCCCCAGGAAACATCCGACCGCCCTAGGCTATCTGCAGCCCTGCGAATTACGCTAGCAGTCGTATGAAATGGCAACTTATCCTGAGTAACTATGTTTGACTAACTCTATCTCAATAACTGTATTCGATCAACTTTAATTGAATAACTAACATTCAATTAAATCCTAATTCGATTAACTATGTTCAATTAACTCTATCTGGTTAACTCTAACTTGAAAAACAAATATTCGATAAATTCTAATTGAATGGCTAACTGATTAACTCTAACTGGTTAATTCTTACTCAAATCAATTTATTCTAACTCTAATCGACTTCTCCTATTCGAATAACTCCTATTGGAAAATGTTTATTCATTTATAAAGATTTACTTTTAGTAACGGTTCTTCACTTTATAAATGTTCTCTTTAATAATGTTACTTCACTTATACAAGTGTTACGTACCCCTTCTATTTAAAACTATCGGTGTTAAAAACCAATATCTCTTCTCTATATAAGTTCAGACTTGTATATTCCATTTATCGAATGATAAATATTTAATTTATTTATAAACTGTTATTTATGAATTTATCCTCTCTATTTATCTGTTAAAAACAGATTTCCATTTTCTATTCTCTTCTAAATATTCCTTTGATTAAATTCCATTTATTTAACAAATAAATATCTCATCTATAACATTCTATTTATTTTCTACAAATAAATATTTCCATTTAATCTATTTGTAAATGTTTTGCAAATATTCCCTTTTAAATTCTATTTGTAAATGTTTTTACAAATATTTCTCCTTCTATTTGTTTGCACATAACTTCCATTGTATTTGTTTTACAAATATATTTCCTTTATATTCTTTTGGTTTTTCCTTTATTCACCCCCAATTCATATTTCATTCACATTAATTTTACTCAATTTATTCATTTCGATCCATTTAACTTACTTAAGTTAAATTTAATTTTAATCATTCAAATTCCCATTAACTAGTTGCTAATTAACCGTTTTGCCTATTTCACCCTTTTTATTTGAATATACTTGTTCAAATATATGTCAACATAATTATAAACTAATATAATTATATTTTCTACTCGAGTTATATATTCGATTTCGAATATATAAATTCTCAATCTCTTTCACTTATCCAAAAACCCAATTTCGATTCAAATTTCCATTAACTAATTATTTTCCCGATTTAGTTAATTCTATTTAACCATTTAAAATATGATTTTTGTCTTAAAAATCATTTCACTTACTTCACTAGAGTTCATATTTATTTTATATCTCCAGTCTGGATTTTTCTAATGCCAATTCGGATTTTTTTCCCTAAAAATCCCTTTATTTATTTAATTAAACCGTTATGGTTTTATAATGGTTCTGGCGCTGCTTTTCTAAAAATTTGATTTTAACATAACTCAAAATCTATACGACGAAATCCAGATTTTTCTCTTTCATTAGAAAACTATTGTTCAACCGGTCCCGACGATTCTTGTTTCAAAGGATTCCGACTTCAATTGAGTTCTGTAAACTAAATTGAAGTTCGAATCGCCAATTTTCGAACTGCTGCGCTACGGCGAGCTCGTTTTAATTATATTTATAAAATATAAACGTTTTAACTTTGTTTATAATAAATTCAACTCCATTCTGATATATTTTTAATATGTATCAAATCCATTTCATAATATTCCCGATCTATTTCACTTCTAATATTAAAATCCTATATCTTAATTTAAAATATTCAAATTCCATTTGAATTTCTTTATTCAAACTCTATATTATTTCAATCTATTCAATTTCTATTTGAATTTTCTTCTATTCAAATTCTATTTCAATTCCTTATCTTCAATTTCTATTTGAAATCCTTATCTTCAATTCCTATTTGAAATCCTTTATTCAAAACCCATTTCAAATCCCTTATTCAAATTCCATTTGAAATCCTTTATTCAATTTCTATTTAAATTCCTTTGTTCAATTTCTATTTGAAATCCTTTGAATTTAAATTCTATTTTAACTCCTTTGAATTCAAATTCTATTTCAAACTTTATAATTTCTTTGAATTCTAATATTCAACCTCCACTTTATATTCTCTTTGAAATTCTATTTAACCAAATTCCATTTGAATTCTAATATTCAAATCTCTATTTGACTTTTCTTTATTCAAATCCATTTGAATTCCTTTGAATTCAAATTCCATTTCAAATTTTCTTATACAATTTCTATTTGAATTTTCTTTATTCAAATCCTATTTAAATTTCTATGTTCAAATTCTATATTTGAATTCCCTTATATTTGCAATATTCAAATTCCATTTGAATTTCTTTATTCAAACTCATTTGAATTCCTTTGAATTCAAATTCTATTTCACTTCTATTTGAATTATGTATTCCAGTTCCCATTTCACTTCTATTTGAAATCTATATTCCAATTCTCGTTTCAAAATTCCTTTGAAGTAATATAAATATATACATATATTTATATCTATCTCAAATTCAAAACATTTGAATTTTCAAATAGCTTGTTTTCCTTTCAAACAAATTTCCATCAAAAACTTTTCTAAGGCAGCAATTCATCACTTAGAAACTCGAAAATGAACACTGATGATGTTGCGACCATCATCAGAATTATTTCCCAGCCACTGAAGTGAGTTCAGTGCTTTATTTCTTTCAAAACCCATTTAGAAAAATATTTTCCAAACTCCCAGGATTTTAAATTCTGAATTCTGGTTGGAATTCAATTTCAATTTATCACATTTGTATATTTGATTTCATATACAAATTCCATTGGTTATATATATATAACTATTTCTATTTTATAATCTAATTTGATTATAATCCTAACAATCAACTCAACCATTTAAAACGATATCGTGTCCAATCTTCTGTTCAAGTGTTTATAAACTCCCATCGACATCGTGGCGTCCCACGATTCGATCAGAATTCATAATCCACTCAACAGACTAGTCAACACAATATAAAACAGTTTTTATATCAAATAACAAATACGCTCTCTCGTATATATATACACTCAACTCATTCTAGGATACTACTGATCCTATCTCTAATGAGCACATTCCACAAAGCCTAGGTATTCGCTCAACCTAAGCTCTGATACCAACTGTAATGACCCAGATTTCCGTAACATCGGAGTTGACTATATACATCATACGTCCAACCCAAAATATCATGAAAATACGAAACATTTTTTTTAGAAGAAAGGGATAGAAGAACAACATAAATAACAACACAGAATCTCACATCGCAGCGGAACAAAATATAATATATTATAACTTTTGAAATACAAAATCTCAACTGTATAACATACACTTATCAGAGTACAACACTTACAACACAACGGAACAACACTATAACTAGATAACGTTGAAGCCTCCTGCTCCAGGCTCCTTTAGATATATCTGAAAAATCCTGAACTACTTGACTGCCCGTACAAATTTAGGCACCCAAGAGTTTAGGTAGAACAAAACAAATAAACTCCGGGTCAGTCATGGGACTGGTAAGAGTAAACAGTTTAAAACAGTTTCAGAAACTAAATGATATCTCATAAGACCACGCCGTATAACACGGAACGAGTTTTTCCCTTATGAGAATCCAAGCACTTGATTTAACTTTCAAAATCCCTTTGAAAGGAACGATAATCTTTACATCAAAACTCTTTTGATATTATAATAATGTCTACATCAAGTAGATAACAATCTAGTGGAACGTTTGCATCTCACGTTCCACATATATAATTACAATCATAAACCGCAAGCACGTATTGGGTAATGGATTTCCAACTATGACAAGGTATGGAACCACCTTCCACTGGTATATCTCTAGAGGAGAATACACCGAGTTCAACAAGAACATCTTGCAACTCAGCCACACATGACCGACCACTCATTTGGCTTGAGTGTATCGAATGTATATCACCAACGGTTGGGATCAGCAACCGTTTCCCGAATGGGATAGCATCGACAATAGATTTTAGAAGTAAATGAAACTCTAGATTAGGTGATTATACAGCCTAATAGGTGCGACATACATAGCCATGCAGCTTGCCCGATTTCTGTCATTTACCGATTGATGAGGCTTGAGGTTACGCTTCATCATCACATCAGATTCACTTCGAATGCCACATTGTCAGATCCATCGAAAATCGCTAATTGACGTATACAACAATACATTATGTGTCAGCTAAAAGAAGTTTCCTTCTCCGCTTCCACTCTTGGTATGGTTGAAGAAATCAATGTACGTGACCTTTCTGGAAATACTCTATCAGACATTCATCCATACGAGTCACCCAGGAACATGATGAATCGAAGGCACAATTTCTATTAATAGAAAAAGTCCTTGCACTCTACTCCGTCTTCGATTATCTTTATATAATCTGATTCGCACGCTACTGCCAATACAGAGTGGTTCTTCGGATAATAATCCAACCGGTCTCTCCATATTGACAACGATGATCAAAACTTCGATAATCTGTGATTTAACTATCGAATAAAAAAACAAGTGCTTTGATAGTCGATGATTTAACTATCGAAGAAAACAAGTGTTCATCCAATCTATCAACCAATCACTGAGCCCTTAATTAATATCTCATTAATTAAATCACTTCTCTATTTCTGTATCAATATTTGTTAACCAAATATTTTCAATAACCATATTGACCTTTCTTTATTTTCTATACTTAGGAAATATTTATTATTCTATTTCCAAGCTTACATTTATTTGGGTTAAAACGGATGTTGTATAAAACATCGTTACGACAACCCAAATACTATATTCAACTACTCTTATTCAACATTGATCTTCGAGCCTGAAATCTTACTACTTATTTGTTAATATTGAAATCAATCAAGTTGGGGTATAACTACCTCTCAGACCTTGACTGAATAACATTTATAACGTCAAAACAGATTAGACTACTTACTTGAATAATCAATACCATACAACTACTTCTTCACTTTTAAACACGTATACACTTTCTCTTTCTATTCTTACTAGATTTTATTCTTATACTTCCTTTTTGATTATACTATTCTATTTCTAAGTTCGTTTTCTTATCGACTTCTATATATATCGATACGTTGATTTCTAACTATCAAATTATCTTAAAAATATTCTATCTCCTTAAATTCCCGGAAAAATTCGCCATAACCTCCTTTGTACTGGGAGCATCGGGAAAATCCCCAAACTGCCACACAGGCCTTTTCCAATCAAAAAGAAAAAGAAAAGCCAAGCGGCTTGCCGATACGACGCATAAAATCTCATATATGAATTAAATACTACCTTTTTGTCGGGCATTCTATTTATTTCACTTCTAACACTTTATTCCAAACCTGTCTCCTGTATGTCTATACCTGTCCAATCTATTTTAACTATACCAATCGTTTTAACTCAATTTGTTAATTAAATCTGTTAATTAACTCTTTAGTCTATTTCACTTCTATTTATCCAAATCTATTTCACTTCTATTTATCCAAATCTATATTTTAAATCCCATTTGAATTTCTATATTCAAATTCTATATTATAAATCCCATTTGAATTTCTATATTCAAATTCTATATTATAAACCCCATTTGAATTCTATATTCAAATTCTATATTATAAATCCCATTTGAATTCTATGCCTTATTTAAACAACGTTTATAACTTCACTTAAAATCCCACATTTATATATTTATAAACAAAATTTATAAATTCAATTCAAATCCCATATAAATTCGATTCAAAACCCACCTTTTCATTTATAAACAGAGTTTATAAATTTAATTCAAATCCCATATTTTCATTTATAAGCAAAGTTTATAAATTCAATTCAAATCCCATATTTTCATTTAAAAACAAAGTTTATAAATTCAATTCAAATCCCATATTTTCATTTATAAACAAAGTTTATAAATTCGATTTAAAACCCACCTTTTCATTTATAAACAAAGTTTATAAATTCAATTCAAATCCCATATTTTCATTTATAAACAAAGTTTATAAATTCAATACTCGTTCATATATATTAAAACAAGTTAATATTTTCTATAGTTCATTTAAAATTCAAATTCTATTTATAAAAATAGAATTCCCTTTTTAAATCTCAAATACCTTTTTCGATATTTTTATATGTCAATATTCAAGCCCCAGGGATATTTTAAACAATCAAATCAACCAATTTTCAATCATTTGATTTTTAACACATCATATTTGAACATATATGAAATCAAACAAACAACAAACAGATAATATATTTTTGAGGAATCCAGTTGGATTCCTCCAACCTGTTTTCCCTGCATCCACAAACGTTAGTCAACATAGTAATACCCATCCTGCTTCGAGGCAGGATATCGCGGTATGAAGGTCATCCACTATCATAGCGTGGGGCGTATAGTGTAATCATCCGCTAATGAAACCGCGGGCATCCGCTAATGATACTACGGGAATCCAACAAATCATCAACCCAATATATATATATATATAATAGTCTACCCTAAATAACTAATATCTTTCAAACAAATCAGAAATCATTCAACAAGCAACAAACAATTATTTTTAACGATATGAAAATAATTCTAACTAAATGGTGAGTGAGATTTACTCACCGTGATTAAATTTTTCGCTGATCCCCTCTGATTTCCATTTTAAATTCCTGATTGTAAGTTCTGAAATTACGAATTCAATATCCTACTTCCCAATCTTCCAACCTTGTATAATTTAAACAAAATATTTCTAAGGAATCGATTAACTTAATTATTAACTAAGACTTAATAACTAAATTAAATTTATTTTCATCTCATTTCCTATTCTCCTTTAAATGATGTTTTAAATTTTGTATTCATCAAGTTACATGATTATCTATACAAAATCAATTAAATAAATTACAGTTTTAAATCCAAAATTTTATTCTTTACTAAACATTTATTTGCGCTAATTATTCATTTAAACAAATCTCATCAATCTATTTATATAAACGAACAATATATTAGTTATAGTGGTAAATTAGCTATTTGGCAATTTTACCTTTCAGGCGAATTTCGAACAAATCTCCTAGTCAGTAATCACCTATGCCACCGTGGATAGCCAGAACTGACTCCTCCCTCCCCTTAATACTGTTGAACTGGTTCCTTGCGAGTAACAGTACCACCATCTTCAATTCAATAGCCGAACCCCAGATCCCCCTCTGATTTCATCATTTCCGTACTCCACTCCTCACTGTATACCCCAACAACAACTATCTCAACCTCCGTTGAAATCCGAGATCGAAGTATCCAGGCAAAACCATGCGATGTCGACTTCCCCAACTCCAATCGCACAGTTCCTCGATGACCAGACAAGCCCCAATCGATTTCCACCCTATCACGATCGCTTCCAGGTTGGGTTCAACCTCGCAACTACCCGTTCTGAGCCCTAGACTTCACCAGATATCAACGCAAGCGTTACTGATGTTGAGCTTGAAGAGAATTCGCGGTTTCCATCCTTGCGTTGTTCGAAGCACAGCTCGCTCAGTTCTGTTGGATTTCTTTGCGATTTGCTTTTTAGTTATATCGGTTGAAGAATCTAAAAGGAAAAGGAAGTGGTTTTCTTTTAATTTACAGAAGGAAAAAATGGAAAAGCAGGGGCGTGGTGTTTTATAAAAGAAAAAAAAAGAACGTGGTTGTTTTATAAATGGCAGAAAATGAATGGAGAAGTAAAGGAGATGTGGCGGTTTTTAAATCGTTCAGAAGAAATGAAAATGAGAGGAAGGGAATTAAATTAGAATTTAATTTAATTTATTTTATTTTAGTTCAGATTAACCGGTCCAACTCCAATTAGAATACCCCATGATTCCGAACTCCTTTCTGAACCCAACAACTGACATTCTTAGGGCAATACCCCTATTCCGGACACACTGGGATAAGTCATGAAGTCCAATTTTATCATCCGGAGGAGATATAAATTTAAATTGATATAATTTAAATTTCAAACTATTTATCGTCCTTGATAATAAATAATAATTATTATCGTTAAAATTTCATATTAGATTTTTTTGAACTATTTTCAATTCAAATTAAAATTTGAATTCAACTAAATCCATTTTCGTATTCTGATAATTTAATATTTTCAATATTAAATTGAAATTGATTTTTAAATCGATAACTCAAATATAAAATTCCACTTATATTATCCACCCAATATTTAAATTAAATATTCTAAAATTGACCCATAAGGATCCGGGTCATTACAGAAAGTGGAGAATTTGAGCGGAGTATTATAGCAAAGAATTGTAGTTAGCGGAGAATGCGTTTGGCGCGTTAAGCAGAGTATTTGAACGGAGCATTTTATTTATATTTTGTAATTTAATTAATTACCGATTAAAACATAACATTATAATTATTGCAGAATAACACAGTTAATAAAACATAATAGTCCATTACATAAAAACAATACAGAAAGTGATACATTGCAGAAATACAAAAAAAAGTGATACATTGCAAAAATCTATTAGTGCAATCCTGCTGCAACAAGCTTGTCACTTATTCTATCGCGACACACTGCCATATCAGTGCTGCCTTGAAAGCCTTGAGACAATGCTAGGTCATTATTGCCTATGTTTCTCAAGTCGGCATATTCTTCTTCATACTCATCTGGAATAAGATCTGGATCATTGTCATATGCCATAAAATCTGGATCACCCATATTGTATTTACGTATATAATTGTGTACAGCCATCGTAGCAAGAACAATTTTTGTTTGAGATATGAACTTGTAGGTTGCCATATTTCTGAGTATAACAAATTTCTTTTTCCATATTCCAAAGGTCCTCTCAATTGCCATACGTAAACTAGAATGGTAGAAATTAAAATTTTCATTATTCGATTTCGGTTGATTTGTGGTCATACGAAACTGGGGGATGTGATATCTAAAATTTCGATATGGTGGTATATACCCAGTTGTAAGTGGGAATCCAAAATCCACAACATAATACTGTTCGGGAGGAGGATAAGGAAATTGGAACTTCTGTCATTCACCATAGAATTAAAAATTCGACTGTCGTGTGCAGTACCTTCCCAACCAGATACAGCATATGTAAATAGTAAATCGAACGAGCATGCAACCAAAATATTCTGTGTAGCGTATCCTTTTCGTCCGATAAACGGAACAATTCGATCTGGAGGTAAGTATTCCATTACATGTGTACCGTCTATGGCACCAATACAATTTTTAAAGTACGGATAGTAACGGTTATCATTGCTAATTTCAGTTGGAATTGAGTTAAACTGAGGATCAACCGATTTTATAATAGTGGTAGATAATATTAGGACGGCATTCAAAACAACATGAAAATAATGAAAGATTGTACTACCTGACCGTTGAAATCTTTCAGCCATTTGTCTGTTCGAATTAGAGGTGGCAATAGTGCATAAAAATATTCCAACCGCTTCTCGAACAGTAACGTTTTCCAAAGTAGTCAATCCGCAATTTTCTAGCCTATCGCATAACGAAAGAAAACATAACCGTTTCATACGAAACTGCCTTTGACATCTTCCCTGATGGCCGTTCAGTATGTCATCTATACACATCAAACCAGTAAACATCGAAGTATGCATGCGACGTCATATTTCGCTAAATCTATCACGTAAGTACGCTCCAATTAGTACAATATGTTCCAAATCTTTTGAATTAGAATCACCATCATCTGAAACTGGATTTTCCATTGCTTTCACTTCAATGCTGAAATAGAAATATAAGAGGAAGAAGATAGAGAAGAGGTGAGGATGGAAGAGGGGTTTGAAGAGGATGTTATAAGGGGGAAGAGAAGTAGCTCAACGTCTCAGATTTGAGCCGTTGAGCTAGCGGTCATACAAACGGACCGTCCGGTTGTAAGTTGTCCATTTTGGACAAATGAACAGACCCTTGGCCTCACTCTTTCTCTTTGAATTTTCTACTTCTAAAACCCTAATTTTCGAGCTCCGCCATTCCCAAATATTCGATGCTACAACCATTAGAGTCATCATCGACGAAATCCCAATTGAAGAATTCTCACCGTGGCTATAAAATCTCATCAAAACAGGTACTCATGTTCTCATTAAAATTCCAATTTATTGTTCAATTACCTATCGTGATTTTGAAAATTTGCGATTTGGGTCCCTTTAACTATTGTTATTGAACCCACCCAGCAATCACTTTTCTTGTTCTCTTTGGCTGTCTTTTCCTGATAATTGATGTATATGAGTCAAAAAAAATTTCTTTAATAATAGTAGCAATTTTTAGATATCGTAAAGGTTTTTCTGGCTGTTTTGATGCTGATTCAAAGAACTTTTTTTTTTCTTTTTTTTTTTCTTTTTTTAAAGCCAGCATAACCTCTTATTTATTATAGATTCACTAATGGAAGACTGATTTTTTTTGTTTTTGATTTATTCATAATTTTTGTTGGGGACTACTAGTGTTAATCATTTATGCCTTTGGAAGAAAACTCTGTAAGTTGACTTGGAGCAACCTAATACACAAGACCGTCCTGCATAGGTTACAGTTTAGATTTTGCAATGAATGCACATTATTACAATGTAACTGAGCATGATTTGCTCATGCATCAGTAGGGGGAAGTTGTAGTTGTTTCAGTACCTTGCTTAATAATGTTTTGAATGCTGTTAGTTTCATGTGAGTCAACTTGCTTTATAGTGGCTTTGTCTAAGGGTGTTTCCTCGGTATTGAATTATTTATGGAAATTTATATCACAACATGTTGGAAATGTTTTATTAACATTAGTAAATTATTAAAAATAATGGAATAAGTGTATGAATGGCTCCTATGGGTGAATAGTCCCAAATCATGGGATTATAGAGAAGAGACAAGCATTTATACTTGTTTCTAAGAAATCATGTTGGGCCTTGGGCTCCCAATACATGTATTATTGTGAGGAGGAAGACCATGCATCATGACCACCACACACGCGCGCACGACGGACCGGCTCGGGCTGAGGCTTTGTGGTGTAGACACTTATATTTTTTGGACCATAAAACTTAGCCTTTTTCGAACCGTTTTTTTTATGGAAAAGATTTCTGCAACGGTAAAAAATTCTTATCCTTAATTAAAGCGGTCCACTAATCAGAAACCCTAATTCTCGTTCTATATATTGTCATTACTTCAGACGAGAATACCTACCGAATCATAATTTCTCTTTTTCTCTCAGCCGCCATTAAATTTTTTTCTCATAGAAATTCTCGAGCAGTATTTTAATTTAGAAAGTGTAAATCTGCACTGATTTGTTGTGCAAGCAAATCAGTTATTGTTTTAGAGGCTGTTTTATCCTAGAGGCGGCGGCGAAGGAACGAACTGGTTTGCACCTCCGACCAGATCGCCGAATCGTCTTCAAGAAAGCGACCTAGTCCGCAACTCAGCCATTGTTTCCCAACACAACATTCACCACTCATTGTCTAAATTTATTACAATATCACACAGATCAATGAATAAACAAAATATAATGGCACAAATAGCATGATGATGGATAAATTCTCAGCCAAAGTACAGGAAAATACTTGCATGCACTTGCCCTATGGAAACATTTGCATGCAACCTTGCATGCACTTGCCTTATTAAAACAATTGCATGCAACCAAAGCCGTGTTATTTTCTACCCATGTTTGAATGCACTTGCCCTATTGCATTTAATACTTGCAGCTATTGCTTGCGCTTGTGAATATGCGCTTGCATAATTGACTCTTGCTTGTTCTTATTTTGTCTGTTTCACCTTATATTTGCTTGATCGTTTACCATGATTACACAACTCAAAAATGAAAAGAAAAAGAGCACTCGCATAATACCAGTTGCATACCTTTCGTGCATATGCTGGCACTTTATTTGCAATGTTTACCTCCATAAATAAACTATCAGTTTGATAATATGTTTTTTTCTTCTAGTTTTAAAACTACAATAGCTTCTTTAAAAATTGCAGTAGCATATTTTATCATGAATTTCACCGTTTATTTTTTACTTGCATAGTTTTAAGCTGTAGCAATATGTAAATAGCTATAGTGATCACTATAAATTACACTTTTCATCATTGTTATGTATCGTAGCATGTTCTTATCCCTTAAGTAAGATGCAGGAAGTCCAAATAAAAAATTACTTATTGAAAACATGATATTCATTGAATACAAAGTAACTGTTAACTTATAATCTTTATTCTTTTCACACCATCATAATCTGTCATCTTACATTTCCTTGCTTCAACTATATTTTCTCATTCATCATATTACTGTTGTTGCTTATGTGAAAATGTTAAAAAGATTATGTGTTTGAATTTGTTCTATAGTGGTCTTATAAATAGTTTTCTACGTCATCATTGACACAAACATGAGTTAAGACCAATTTCTTTTGGGTCATAAAATGTTGTCTCAATTTTCCTTTTTTGTTGTAGTGATTGCAATGAGTACATGTCATAGGCTTTCAATCATACGCAATAAAAACTTACTATACTCAGGTTACAGTTAAAAAATTATTCAAGTTGGAAAATTTATTACAGGCCAAAGTTTCAAGCAGAGTGCCTACACCATTCGAGATATTTAGGCATACTCATATTAGAAATAACAAAGAAATCACCATGGCAGATGACCCGACAATCATTGTTCCGAAGTGGATTGACTCAGCAGCTGATAAATTTCAGGTATTACTTATAAAATTTAAAGTTTCTTTTTTGGTGCATGTGATAAATTTATCTTTAAATGAAAAAAATTCAGGCCAAGTATCACTGTGTATGATGAAAGATTGGTCGCTTTAAGAGGAGAGATTGGTGATGATGTTGGCGAGGTTTCTCGAGAGCAACAAATAGTGAATTTTGATGCTTTTGCCCCGCAGAATGCAAATGGACGTGCTTATCCTGGTGGCAACCTACCTGATACTGTAAGCATTTTCAGCGTAATTGATGCAGTGCAAATGAATATGCCTATTGCATTTTTCAGATGACTTTTGATATAGTTCATATGTGCATAAATTAGTATTTACAGTATTGGACAATGTGTGTGTGTGTGTGTGTGTTTTTTTTTTTTTTCCGAAGAAAAGACCACAAAGAATAACATTAGCCCACGCTAAAGATGAAATGTTTATTTGGCGAGAAACCCAAAAAAAATGTTTAGTACAGGAATCAGGTTGCAAGACTTGATGATCTAGTCCTCAAGTAAACAAAAACCCATTGTTCATCATTTAAATCCAGCTTCAAATCCATCAAATAACTTAAACAAAACCATTTTGTTGTAGGTACTGCTGTATAACTTCAGATGCTACTAGAAAAACACCAAAACCGCTAACTACGCATTTACAAAGTATAGTTACTTCATAAGCTTCTCTTTGGCGTGCTTCTTCCGTTTTGCAACAATATGACTCATGTTAAAGATACCTGTGTCTTTTAATACAAACAAGTATTACAAGTTTGATATTTTATTACCCAATTTTTTGGGTCTTATATAGGTAGATGACCCTTTTGAACCAAGAATCACGATTTGCTGTTGCTGCTTTACTTTCGTCTCTTTTTCCCTTGCCAGTCTTCTTTTCTCTTCTTCGATCTGTTCCCTTCTAAGACTCTGTTTCCTCTTCCATTCTGCTCTACTCTTCCTTTTGTCATTTCTTATGCTGTAGCATTGAAGTGTTCGATTCTTTAACAGAGAAAAACATAGGACACAACTCCGCTTCCCGCTGTGGCTCACACACTGCATGTATTCTTTGGTTGTTAAAATGGGCTCGTGATACATGCATTATTGGACAATGTTTTCAATTAAAAAGAGAAATTAAATGACTAAGTTTGATGAATATTTAGAAATGCTTGTCTTATATATCCTAATCTTCTCACTATTGTTCACATGTCTGTCTTTGTACCTTAAATCCCTTACCCAGTCCACATGCAAATGAATAATTCACTACAATATTATATGTGCAATTTGCAAGCATAATATTGTCAAATTCTACCATTAAAGAATATAAACATTAACTTAGTTTGACGAGATTCATCTCTTACCCTGTAACTTAGCTTGTCAAGATTCATTTGTACAGGATTCTAAATTGTATCATTGATTAAGTTTGGGAGAACAATTTACATGTGTGGCCATTATAATATTTACATGTTTGGACATTATAATATTTGTCAACTAATACATAGTTTCGCATTGTAGATGGGTTCATCCACGGCATAAGGACGAAGAATAAGGCTTGACAAAAGAAGGTGAACTACAGGCTAAGTTAATTTCCATGCAAGAGATGGATTCATCAAGGCTCAAAGGGTGGAGATCAGTCGATTATTTAAGGAGAGGCTTTACCATGTGGAGGAGGAAAGCCGATAGATTGAGGTGGAGCGCCGACTTGACAGGGAGAACCACAAGGCGCTGAATAGTAGGTTGATGTAAATCGAGCAAAGATTGTTACAGACCCCTCATCCCCCTCTATGGTGATATTCTAGAACTTAGGTACATCATCCATTCCTTTGGACAGTGGACATTTTGGACAATGTTCGTATGCATATTTAATTTCTTATTGTAGCCTGGAAGAGATCTAATATATTTTTTATAGTTTGGATCTTTTGTTAGTGGTTTGAACCTGTGGTGTCAACCTTGTATTTTGGTAGTGTATTTGTATTAGGATTACTTGTAGTTTTATATCTGGTTAACTTTGGCTATGTTGTATTGTTTACATGTTTTCCAGTGGAATCTCTTATGCGTGATTCCAAAGAAACAGTACATGTATATGCACTTCAGGTTGTATGAAAAACGTTAATGATGAAATGCATAACAGTTATTGATTATGTGACGGATTTGTAAATCGAAACAAAAAATTTCTGAATCTGTTATTGATTATGTGATGGATTTGTGATGAATAATTTTAAAATATGTTTAGTAATTTTTTTTTTTTTTTGAAAGAATAAATGTTCAATAGCAAATCCATTGCTAATTAGCAACAAATTTTCAATGAATTTGCGGTTGATGTCACATTTTTTGTCTTTTTTTATACATAAATAAAACTGCATTACTATTCCGTAGCAATTTACCATGGATCTGTGATGGAGATTTAAAATAATTTTACATGCATTTCAAAAAAATATATAAAAAAATAAAAGGTTTGTTACGGGCCATGACAAATACATAACAAAATTTGTTCCATCACTGATCATTTTGTGACGGATCTAGCACCTAATGAATTGGGAGGATAATATCCATCATAAATCAATTGCAAAATAACGTTTTGTGACGGAATTGAGATGTAATTTCCCATCATTAAAACAACATTTTCCAGTAGCTGCTCACCTTTGTTTTATTCATGCTTGAGCTTTCGTTACTGCCCAATTCGTATCCTTGTACCCTTTCGTTTACCGTGCATCGAAAATTCTAAAATAAATTTGTATTAATCTCATAGTTTTGGATTTGTAACAAATATTTGAACTTTGAATTGTGACAACAATTGACAATTGAATTTTCAAAGCATTGATTTTATACTATGTTAGTGGAATTATGGAAAATGAGATGTAAAAGATAATTGAAATGGATTGAAATAGATTTCTTAGTTGTTTTGAAATATGTTGAATCTAATTTAAATGAAATGTGTAAGAAATATTTGATCAAGAAATATTTTGAGAAGTTTAGTTTGTACAAATTCAACTGTGTAAATTATAAGCTAATTTCGGAAGCTTTTGAAAGAGTTTATCTTTTGTGAATAATGATCGTTTTGAGAAATGATTATTGAAATCATATTGTGAAACCAAAGCTGAATTGACATTGGAATTTCGGATAAATTGATTCTGATTGGATTATCTCTTCAAGTTAATATTTTTGCTTTACAACTAATATATAAATGGTAAAAAAAATTGAGAAGGACAAATTTTTTAAATTTTTTATCCAAAAGGACAGGCCGTTAAAAATTTAACGTGAATGACAAAAAGCTCGGTCCACTTACTCTTTCTCTCGAAAAACACTTCCGTCCGGTTTTTTTTCTTCTTTCATTTTCATTCCGATTTATTTCACAAAACCCGATCACTCTTACTCTCGAAAAAGTTAAATAATGTCATCCGAAAAACCTATTGAATCATCTGAGAATCTGAATTTAGAAGAAGCACAAACTAAATCGGTAGAAATTCAACTCATAATAACATTTGATCAAGCTCAGACGCATGCCGAAACCCTTGAAATCCCAAATAATCAAGTCAATTCGAATGCTTGAACCCCAGAAACCCACAAGCAAGAAGGACAACCAATCTGGGTACGGAAGGGCAAAAATCCATGACTTCAAAGCCTAGAGAAAAAGTAGAAGATTCTACTTCACAACAACCTGAACATGAAGAAACCCTGGAACAGATGCAACAAAAAATAGTTCAACAGAGAGAAAAAAGGAGCAAAAAAAGAAACGATAGAAAAAGTGCTATGAAAAATCAAAGAACTATTGGAAAGAAGGTTGAAGAGGCTAAAAGTGGAGAAGAAAACTCGGTAATAATATTCGATAAAAACTTATAGCTAGAATGTTGTTTAAGAAATTATACCAAAGTGTTTTAAAAATATGATACCAGAATGCTTTCAAAATTGGTACATTACCTTCAGCATCAAACTGATACTACTTAATTTGGAAAACTAATACCATAATCAAAAAACCAGAATCTTTATATTGTAACTGATACCACTTAGCCTGTAAAACTTATACCACATATGTTCAAACAGAATCTTAGTACAAAAGTTGATGCCAGTGAGCTTTCATTTTGAAATATTGCATTAAAAATATTAACAAGTTGCAATTCATTATGAAACATTGTATAGAAGTTGATAGTTAGGAATGTTAAAAACTGATACTATGTGGTAATTTGTATAAAACTAAGCTTTGAAAACCAAATTTTATTCAAGTTAAAAACAGATACTATGTTAAATTCAAATAGAAATATTCTATGAAAAATTATAGTTATTGATTTGTAGATATCAATTATTAATTGTGTTCGTATAATTTATATCTTAAATGTTGTAATATACTTTATCATGCTATCAATCCTAGAAGCACACTGGTATCACTGTTGATAATAAAATTCTGTTTGCATGAAATTGGTATCTGTCATGGAAGCACACTAATATCAGTTTTGGTAATAAAATTTTGTTTATGTGAATATGATATCAATTATGCAAGTTAACTGGTATCAGTTTTGATACTGAGATTAATGGTACAATTTTTGAAAGCATTTTGGTATCAGTTTTGAATACAATATGGTATCAGTATTGTTACTGAGTTTCTATTTACATGAATATGATGTCATTTTGGTATCTAAATAGGAATATATCAGTTTTCAACAATGTTTCTATTTTACATTAGAATGATGGTTTTGCTAATCCCCGACCACGAGAAACAAAAGATAAAACAACTGCAAAAGCCGCAAAGTTACAAACGGAAACTGCATATAGATGTGGGCTGCAACCATGTTATAAAATTATAAACTTGTGAAGGAGAAGAAAGCATTAAGCAAAGAACAAGTAGAATTATTGAAAAGGTCACCATTCTTTAACTTGTTCAATGTTTTCTATAAAGGAAAAATAAATTTGAAGGAGTGTAAGAAATATACAGAAAATCTTGATGCAATTTACAAGTGCTATTCGATGGACAAAGGAGCTTTTATCTTTGGCAAAGAAAAAAAATGATAGTAACGGCCAAAGATATTAGCTTACTTTTTGGGATGCCGATGCTTGGAAATAATACAGAGCCTCCCAAAACGATGACTAGCAAAATAATTCCATCGACTTGTAAAAGTTATGCTTCACGTAATTTTGGATTATCGACCTATATTACTAGACCTTTGATTGAAGATAGAATAAAGGAAGAGGCAGATAAAAAGAAGATGCAAAACGAGGAAGACTTGCATACTCTTCTTATCATGGACATTGTACTTACTTTTTTCTTCCCCAATAATCAACATAAATTAAGATGGGGACTTTTGGAGTACTTGTGTGATTTGGAAAAAATGAAAACAGTTTCTTGGCCATTGACCATTGAAAAGAATTACCACAAATTTGTTATAAGTTTCATTCATAATCCAAGAAATATGTTTGGATGTGTTATGCTTCCGCTGGTAATTTATTTGTTTTTTTTTAATTTTTCTCTAACATTTGTGAATTTGTTACAACTTCTATTAATATTTTTTTTGATAAAGTATTGCATATGCAAAAAAATGAAGATAATAAAGCCACGATGCCAAGTTAGCAAGAAATACCCAAGATTTGCTAGGCGGGAACTACGAGGTTTGAAGGAATATGTTACCAAAAAATTCGTGGATGATGTCAAAGAAGGAGAGTTATATATTTTTTTTTTTTCAGTTGAAAATATCAGTTTTAGGATTATGGTAGTATCACTTCTTATGATTTCTTGTTAAAACAAAATTTTCAAGTCTTAATGTAGTATCAGTTTTTCTATCCTGGTAGTATTAGTTTTTTTGAGTTCTAGTTAAAATTTAATTTTGCATTTTCTTGGTACCAGTTATAGGAGCCTAGTAGTATCATTTTTTTGAGTTCTACTTAAAAATTATTTTTCCAGTATATTGATATCAGTTTTACTAGCCTGGTGGTATCATTTTTTTGAGTGCTAGTTAAAATTTATTGTCCGGTATCATTGTATCAGTTTTATTAGGATGGTAGTATCAGTTTTTCTTATTGTTTATTGAAAACGTCAAGAACAGCAAACACAAATGTATTCTTTTGTGGATGACGTGAGTATGAGAGTGTTGAAGATTCATATTGACAAAATTGAAGATGAAAACATGAAATTGAAAAATGAAAGATATTTGAGAAGAGAAGCAGAGAAAAATCTTTATATTTTGGAATAATAGTTGCAAGGAAAAAATCCATATTTTGAACAGATGGAACTTCCAATATCTGATTAGAAAAAACTAAAAGTGATTCATCTTCTCTACATAATGAAGAAGAAGGAAAAAAACAACAACGAGATTGTAGAGAATGAAAATCAGTGCAATATTCAAGTTGAGAAAGAGAAATATGAAGAAAAGGAAAAATTTGAAACTACGGAGAAAACAATCCCAGCTGCAGAAGGCTCAAAAATCAGCAAAAATGTATCAATCGAAGTCAGTCCGTCCAACTTGGACTTTGGTATCACACAAATTATTGAGGAAATACAAGCAACAAAATTAGCCCAGCAAGAGGAAAATAAAATGCCAACAGAAGACGAACCGCCTTCATATGTAGACAGAATAAAAAAGAAACAGAGGAAAAAAGAAAAGAAGAAGAGATTCATTGGACTATCCAATAGTTTCGAAAAAAAAAGCAAAGGAAAGAAATGTTGAAGCAGGAAAAGATAGCGAAGATCAACCTAGAGAAGAATCAAAAAATGAAAAAAAGCAAGAGCAGCAACATGAAGAAAAACAAAGTACGAAAACAGAGGAAAATCTAGAGCAAGAATCAATTTTAGTTGAAAACCAACTAGCTGTTTTGGAACCATCATGGGCATAATTGAATTTGTCGCATTGCGAGAGTGATAAATATCTGAATAAACAACAACAACCCGTGGTTAAGCAAAAATTCTCTGTTACAAAAGCAAGAAATTTGTATGTACACATTATTTTGTCGATATTAATATAGAGTTGTTCAAAACTTAACTATAATTTTCATTTCTACAAAACAGGGATGTTATGATAAATGATGACACATTTAAGGTGGTTGCGTCATAATGAAACAAATGATTGTTCATGTTCTGCAAGTGGACTTCACGGATGGACAGGTACCATATATATGTTGTTAAAAATAACATTTCCAATATGTAAGTATAAGTTTTACAAGCGTGGTAGTATAAGTTTTTTATATTTCAAGTTAATATTTATTTTTGCAGTTTCTTGGTACCTGTTTTCAATGTCTGGTAGTATCAATTTTTTTTTTTTGAGTTCTAGTAAATATTTATTTTTGCAGTTTCTTGGTATATGTGTTCATAGCCTGGTAGTATCACTTTTTTTATTTCTAGTTAAAATTTATTTTTGCAGTTTCTTGGTATCTTTTTTCAATGCCTGGTAGTTTCAATTTTTTTTTTTTGAGTTCTAGTAAATATTTATTTTTGCAGTTTCTTGGTATCTGTTTTCATAGCCTGGTAGTATCAGTTTTTTTATTTCTAGTAAATTTTAGCTTGCTCTTGATTATTACTGACCTACACTTGTTCCCATCATACTAATGTTTAGTTAGTGAGCATCTCTGTTTTTTATTGTGATCTTCTTGTACATCCAATGTGTGCATGTTTGATTGTGCACGTATTTATGTTGAGATGGTGAACATGTATGTGTGAACTTGTTGAAATTGGTGATACACAAATCACAATTTTGGGCAACAAATAATCTTACATATTTTGTGGAGAGATTTGTTGTTAGATTTGATGAAGAGATTTGATGCTAGATTTTATGGAGAGATATTGGTTGCTATAGTTGTGGACATTTATTGCAAGGATATTTGGTGCTTAACCAAATAGTTTTATAACATATATGTGAATATTTGGGAGCCAAGTTTTCTTGGGCATGAAGCCAAGTTTTTCTTGGGCATGAAGAAATTCTCACTATAAAAAGGGCTAGCTAATCTCTTCATTAGGTGTGGAAAATTAGCCATTATTCTTCATTGTCTTTCTCCTCAAATTTTTTAGCCATTAGATATTCTCTACCTATTTCTCAATAAGGTTATTGGTTCAAGTTGTAATTGTTTGTAACGATAGTTGAGATCGTTTGTAAACAATTTTTATTAGTGAATCAATAAAGAGGGTGGTTGGGTGAAATATCATGTGCTCATATTTCCTATATTATTTGTGTTTATTTTTCAATCAAATTCATCTTCAAGTGATTGGGTGATAAAGATCCAATTGTCTTGGCATTTTGTCAAGCTTCCGCTGCGCACAAAAATCATAACAGTTTGGTATCAGAGCCATATCATCGCATAGCTTGGAGTGTTTGTTGGATTGAAAATTGGAGATATTGTAGATATCGGAGATGACGACGTTTTCAAAGATGGCTATTTTAAATGGGAATAATTGGGGTATATGGAAGCTGAAGATGGAGGACATTCTATATCTCAATGATTTGCATGATCCCATTGATGGAGATGGGGCGAAGCCCTCGAATATGGATGAGGGAAAGTGGAAGAAAATGGACAAAAAGACGATTGCATTGATTCGTCAATATTTGGATGATTCTGTATTCCACCATGTGGCTAGTTGTGAATCCGCGAAGGCGTTGTGGGACAAATTAGTATCTTTTTATGAGTCAAGGAGTGCTACAAGTAAGGCTTTTCTGGTTCGAAAGTTGGTGCATCTTCGATTGGATGAGGAGAAGTCTGTTGTAGAGCATTTGAACGAGTTTCAGGATGTCATCAATCAATTGGCAAATATGAAGGTCAATTTTGATGATGAGTTGCAGGCTCTTTTGCTGATGAGTTCGCTTTTAGAAAGTTTGGAGACTTTGGTTGTTTCATTGAGTAACTCCAATGCTGGTAGGAGCCATCTCTTTGGAAACGGTACGAAGCAGCCTTTTGAATGAGGAGCTAAGGAGAAAAGGGTCGGAGTTGAAATCGGTTCAAACTGAGGCGATGGTAGCAAGGGGCTCGGGGAAAGATACAAGAAGGAAGAAGAAAGGGGCTAATGGTGAAGGTGCTTGTTATTATTGTGGTAAGAAAGGCCACAAGCGCAATGATTGTTATGCTTATCATAGGGATAAGAAGAAGGCGCAAGGTGATAATAATAATGATTTGGGACAAGCAGGTCTTGCTGAAGGTACCAAAATCGATTCTTCATGTGATGTCCTATTTAGTGTTGTGGAGCCTTGGAAGATGGATTCAGGAGCCAGTTTTCACATATGTCATGATGTGAAAAGTTTTTCTTCATATGAGAAGAGTGTTGGCATGATAAAGACGGCCAATGGAGTAGAGCTACCAATTTGTGGAGTTGGAGCTGTTAGGTTTCGGATGCATGATGGAGTGGTGAGAGAAGTGGCCGGTGTGAGGCACATACCCACTTGTTCGCATAACCTCATATCTCTCGGTCAGTTAGATCGCCGCGGTTGCACTTATGAGACTCGAGGTGGAGTTTTGAGAGTGAAGAAGGGTGGTCGTGTGATGATGCGAGGAGTTTTGGAGGAGGGAAACCTATATAGTTTGATCGGTTCGGTGGTCAATAATGAAAGGCGGGTGACGGTTGAAGAACCTAGTCCACAGCAAGGTGGAGAGGTTAATATGGTCACTGTTGATGGTCCTATGGTGGAGGATCATGGTATCGACAAGGGTCTAGATGTTGATGATGCTCGAGGGATCCCAGAGATGAAGAGATCATGTCAAGCGTAAGACGGATGTCGAGTTGTGAAATCCACAAAGATGAGATGGAGGTCTTTGTGGTATTACAAATGCTTTTGAAGATCGCTAGTGGCATGGTGCACGGATAAGTGAGGTGCATCATTAGTGGGCGATGATGGAGGTTTGTAATAGTGTTAATTGAGAAAGAAAGGTTGAAAGTGAGAGCTAAGGGGCTATTGTATGAGTGGAGGAGATATTGTGATTTGGTATCAAGGTGGTGTGTTGAAATTGGTGATACGCAGATCACAATTTTGGGCAACAAATAATCTTACATATTTTGTGGAGAGATTTGTTGTTAGATTTGATGAAGAGATTTGATGCTAGATTTTATGGAGAGATATTGGTTGCTATATTTGTGGACATTTATTGCAAGGATATTTGGTGCTTAACTAAATAGTTTTATAACATATATGAGGATATTTGGGAGCCAAGTTTTCTTGGGCATGAAGCCAAGTTTTTCTTGGGCATTTAGCAATTCTCACAATAAAAAGGGCTAGCTAATCTCTTCATTAGGTGTGGAAAATTTGTCATTATTCTTCATTGTCTTTCTCCTCAAATTTTTTAGCCATTAGATATTCTCTACCTATTTCTCAATAAGGTTTTTGGTTCAAGTTGTAATTGTTTGTAACGATAGTTGAGACCGTTTGTAAACAATTTTTATTACTGAATCAATAAAGAGGGTGGTTGGGTGGAATATCGTGTGCTCATATTTCCGATATTATTTGTTTTTTTTTTCAATCAAATTCATCTTCAAGTGATTGGGTGATAAAGATCCAATTTTTCTTGGCATTTTGTCAAGCTTCCGCTGTGCACAAAAATCATAACAGCACTCACATTAATTAATCTGAACTTGTCCTGCCTGTGTGTTGTTGCACCTATAATGCTGAAATATGGTCTCATTATGCAATTGAATTATAGGTGTCCATACCGTTGAATTGCTTAGTGCATTAATTTATCTAGGACTTTGATTTCATTTGACCTTTCTTTTAAGTTATACTTGTACTTTTCATCATAGTGCATTAATTTATCTAGGACTAAACTTGTATATCATATTTAGACACAGTGGGACTGTTTTATTATATGTTTTAGTATATCATATGAATACCTCTTTGGTAGTCTGCTCAAATCCAATGTTGCATTTCTGACTGTCTTCGTTATCATGCATAAGTGCTCGTTTGTACCATCCATCCTATGATAAATTGAATTCAACTTCCTTTTCATATTTGATGTTTTGTGATGCTTCCAGCATGGTTAAAATGATTTCAAATATGTACTTTTTTCATACTATGTTAATCAACGTTTGTAGTACATATCATCCAGCTTGTGGGTTAATACTTAACAGGGTGTGTATGTACGAGTAACTTAATTATTCCTATCCGGACTAGAAAAGCGGTATTCATTGAGAATTAGAGTTTAAAATTTATTTTTCCAGTACCTTGATATCAGTTTTGATAACCTGTTAGTATTAGTTTTTTTTATTTCTAGTTAAAAATTATTTTTCCAGTATCGTGATATCAGATTTCATAGCCTGGTAGTATCAGTTTTTTGATTTCAAGTTAAAAATTATTTTTACAATTTCTTGGTATCGGTTTTCATAGCCTGTTAGTATCAATTTTTTGGATTTCTAGTTAAAAATTATTTTTCTAGTATATTGATATCAGTTTTCATAGCCTGGTAGTATCATTTTTATTTCGCAATATCATATGCCTTCTTATATACATGTGTATGAGTATTACAGATTATCGATTGGTTTGCAAGATATTGTGCTTTAACTCAGAATAATTACGCAATGACTACAATGGGAACTGTAAGTAAAATTTCAGGTCACTTGTGTGCGGCATTTTTTTTAAATTAATAAATAACAATAATAATTTTATTTATGATCAGAAAGCACTAGTTGACAAAATTGAATCACTTGTAAAGACAATAGCTCTTCCAGTATTAGAAAAGCTGTGAAAAATGCATACTCGGAGGTTATTTACTTTCCACTGCATTGTCAAATTTACTGGATGCTAGTGAATTTAACATATGCAAATATGCAGTGGGCGTATTTCGACTCCAATCTGCCTAGGAGATCAAACCAGAACAATAATGAAAGTTTGAAAGCTGCACTAACAATGGTATGAAATACTTCTCAAAGAAGAAACAATATAATTGATATAAGTTTTATATTTATAAATTCGAAGTCACTACTTTTATATGTGTGTATATGTGTGTGTGTGTATATATATATTTAACAGAGATCTGTAGTTGAGGAACTACTGCTGTAGTTATGGAAAAAAAATAATGCTACAAATAAGCAGCTCAGCACATCTGAAATGCTTCAAGAAGAGTGCGCACAACAAGGTTGTGACACGTTATTCTTTATCATATATTAATTTTCATACCTAGCATTCATGATTATTTATACAACTAACAACATGATTTCCTTTGTACAGGCTTGATTCTGGGATATATCTAATGATATTTGTAATATCAATGAACATGAAAGAGATTGCTCTAAAGGTTGCCAAGAAGAATATGTTAAAATGTAGAGCGCAGCTGGTGTACGAAAATTTAGCAAACAAGGGTTACTATTGGGATTTAGGAGACTCTATGTCTAATCTTTATTTGGAGGAAAAAATATTATAGTTTGTAGTTGAAATTGGCTGGCTGTTAGAAATGTAAATATGATGATATTAGTTTCAAAACTACTTGCTTTAAGCTGTTGTATATGAGATGTCAAATGTTGCAAATGTTCAACATTTCTTGTGGAGAAAACTGGTTTTTATATATGACGATATGATATTAGTTTGGAGTTGCAAGGCTGTTACAAATGAGTTTTTTGTTGTCAAAATGTATGTATCAAGTGTCGTTTACTGTTTTGTGGTTGTGTCTATGAAACTGATATCTCATTTTTTTCAAAATAGATACTACATTAAAAAAAAAAATCTGATACCAACATTGACACAAAACTGATACCAACCTATTACAATTTTAGCAAAACACGATAAAATTTAAAAAAACTGATACTAGATTTGGTTCAAAACAGATAACCCAGTGCTATGAAAAACAAAAAAACAAAACTGATACCAGTATGAATGAAAAACTGATACTAGAAAATATCTAACTATATAAAAATTAAAACTAATATGTGAGTAGTTAACATTATAGAGTAGATCATACCATGACTTCTACCACCATGTGATTTGTTATATGCTCGATCATGTGCTTGGTCATGTGCTTGATCAAATGCTCGGTCAAGTGTTCGGTCATGTGTTCGGTCATGTGCTTGGTTATGAGCTCGGTTATGTTCTTGTCATGAGCTCGGTTATGTTCTCAGTCATGTGCTCGGTCGGTTACGTGCCCGGTCATGTGCTCGGTCATGTGCTTGATCAAGTGCTCGGTCATGTGCTCGATCATAAGCTCGGTCATACGCTCGGTTATGTTCACGGTCATATGCTCGGTCAAGTGCTCGATCATGTGCCTGGTCATATGCTCGGTCATGTGCTCAGTCATGTGCTCGGTCAAGTGCTTGGTCATGTGCTCGATCAAGTGCTCGGTCATGTGCTCGGTTATGAGCTCGGTCATGAGCTCAGTTATGTTCACGGTCATGTACCCGGTCAAGTGCTCGGTTATAGGCCCGGTCATAGGCTCGGTCAAGTGCTTGGTCATGTGCCCAGTCATGGGCTCAGTTATGGGTTCAATCATGTGCCGGTTCATGAGCTGGGTTATGATTTCAATCGTGTGCCTGGTCGTGGGCTTAGATATGAAAAAACTGATACTAGAATGCATGCAAAACTGATACCACTGTGCTACCAAGATTAATATCTTTACATTGTTATAAAAAAACTGATACTGGAATGAATGTAAAGCTGATACCAGAATGATACCAAGATTGATACCTTTACATTGTTATAAAAAAATGGTATTAGAATGCATATAAAGCTGATACCAGTGTGATACCGAGACTTCTACATACAAAGACCAATCGGGTACCTATGAGAGGGGTCGGTTATGTTCTTGATCGTGTGCTCGATCATGTGCTCAATTAAGTGCTTTGTCATGTGCTCGGTTATGAGCTCGGTTATGTTCTCGGTCATTTGCTCAGTCATGTGCTCGGTTGTGAGCTCGATCATGGGCTTGGTTATGTTCGCGGTCATGTACTCGGTCAAGTGCTTGATCAAGTGCTCGATCATGGGCCCGGTTAAGGGCTTGGTTATGGTTTCGATCATGTGCCCGGTCAGGGGCTTGGTTATGGTTTCGATCATGTGCCTGGTCATGGGCTCGGTTATGGGCTTGGTCATGGGCTCGGTTATGGGCTTAGTTATGATATCTTTATATTGTTATTAAAAAACTGATACTAGAATGCACGTAAAACTGTTACCGCTGTTCTTCCAAGATTAATATCTTTACATTATTATAAAAGTACTGATACTAAAATGAATGTATAGCTGATACTAGAATGGTACCAAGATTGATATCTTTACGTTGTAATAAAAAAATGAAACTAGAATGCATATAAAGATGATACCAGTGTGATACCAAGACTTATGCACATAAAGATTAATCGGGTACCTATGAGAAAGCTTGGTTATGTTCTCGATCATGTGCTCGGTCATATGCTCAATCATGTGCTTAGTCATGTGCTTGGTCATGTGCTCGGTTATGTTCTCGGTCATGTGCTTAGTCAAGTGCTAGGTCATGTACTCGGTCAAGTGCTCGGTCATGTGCTTGGTTATGAGCTCAGTCATGGGCTTAGTTATGTTTACAGTCATGTGCTCGGTTAAGTGCTTGGTCAAGTGCTCGGCCATGGTCCCGATCATGGGCTCGATTATGGGCTCGAGTATGTGCCCGGTCATGGGCTCGGTTATGGGTTCGATCATGTGCCCGATTATGGGCCCGGTTATGGGCTCGGTTTATGGGCTCGGTTATGGGCTTGGTTATGTTCACGGTCATGTGCTCGATCAAGTGCTTGGTCATGGGCTCGATTATGGGCTAGAGCATGTGCCCGGTCATGGCCTCGGTTATGGGTTCTATCATGTGCCCGGTTATGGGCTCGGATATGGGTTCGAAGATGATGACGTTTTCAAAGATGGCTATTTTAAATGGGAAGAATTGGGGTATATGGAAGCCGAAGATGGAGGACATTCTATATCTCAATGATTTGCATGATCCCATTGATGGAGATGGGGTGAAGCCCTCGAATATGGATGAGGGAAAGTGGAAGAAAATGGACAAAAAGGCGATTGCGTTGATTCGTCAATATATGGATGATTCTGTATTCCACCATGTGGCTAGTTGTGAATCCGCGAAGGCGTTGTGGGACAAATTAGTATCTGTGTATGAGTCAAGGAGTGCTACAAGTATGGCTTTTCTGGTTCGAAAGTTGGGCAACTTCGATTGGATGAGGAGAAGTCTGTTGCAGAGCATTTGAACGAGTTTCAGGATGTCATCAATCAATTGGAAAATATGAAGGTCAATTTTGATGATGAGTTGCAGGCTCTTTCGCTGATGAGTTCACTTTCAGAAAGTTGGGAGACTTTGGTTGTTTCATTAAGTAACTCCAATGCTGGTGGAGCCATCTCTTTGGAAACGGTACGAAGCAACCTTTTGAATGAGGAGCTAAGGAGAAAAGGGTCGGAGTTGAAATCGGTTCAAACTGAGGCGATGGTAGCAAGGGGCTCGGGGAAAGATACAAGAAGGAAGAAGAAAGGGGCTAATGGTGAAGGTGCTTGTTATTATTGTGGTAAGAAAGGCCACAAGCGCAATGATTGTTATGCTTATCAGAGGGATAAGAAGAAGGCGCAAGGTGATAATAATAATGATTTGGGACAAGTAGGTTTTGTTGAAGGTACCGAAAGCGATTCTTCATTTGATGTCCTATTTAGTGTTGTGGAGCCTTGGAAGTTGGATTCAGGAGCCAGTTTTCACTTATGTCGTGATGTGAAAAGTTTTTCTTCATATGAGAAGAGTGTTGGCATGATAAAGACGACCAATGGAGTAGAGCTACCAATTTGTGGAGCTGGAGCTTTTTGGTTTCGGATGCATGATGGAGTGGTGAGAGAAGTGGCCGGTATGAGGCACATACCCACTTGTTCGCATAACCTCATATCTCTCGGTCAGTTAGATCGCCGCGGTTGCACTTATGAGACTCGAGGTCGAGTTTTGAGAGTGAAGAAGGGTGGTCGTGTGATGATGCGATGAGTTTTGGAGAAGGGAAACCTATATAGTTTGATCGGTTCAGTGGTCAATAATGAAAGGTGGGTGACAGTTGAAGAACCTAGTCCACAGCAAGGTGGAGAGGTTAATATGGTTACTGCTGATGGTCCTATGTTGGAGGATCATGGTATCGACAAGGGTCTAGATGTTGATGATGCTCGAGGGATCCCAGAGATAAAGAGATCATGTCAAGCGGAAGACGGATGTCGAGTTGTGAAATCCACAAAGATGAGATGGAGGTCTTTGTGGTATTACAAATGCTTTTGAAGATCGCTAGTTGCGTGGTGCACGGATAAGGGAGGTGCATCATTAGTGAGCGATGGTGGAGGTTTGTAATAGTGTTAATTGAGAAAGAAAGGTTGAAAGTGAGAGCTAAGGGGCTATTGTTTGAGTGGAGAGATGTTGTGATTTGGTATCAAGGTGGAGTGTTGAAATTGGTGATACGCAAATCTCAATTTTGGGCAACAAATAATCTTACATATTTTGTGGAGAGATTTGTTGTTAGATTTGATGAAGAGATTTGATGCTAGATTTTATGGAGAGATGTTGGTTGCTATATTTGTGGACATTTATTGCAAGGATATTTGGTGCTTAACCAAATAGTTTTATAACATATATGAAGATATTTGGGAGCCAAGTTTTCTTGGGTATGAAGCCAAGTTTTTCTTGGGCATGAAGCAATTCTCACTATAAAAAGGGCTAGCTAATTCTTCATTAGGTGTGGAAAATTTGCCATTATTCTTCATTGTCTTTCTCCTCAAATTTTTAGCCATTAGATATTCTCTACCTATTTCTCAATAAGGTTATTGGTTCAAGTTGTAATTGTTTGTAACGATAGTTGAGATCGTTTGTAAACAATTTTTATTAGTGAATCAATAAAGAGGGTGGTTGGATGGAATATCGTGTGCTCATATTTCCGATATTATTTGTGTTTTTTTTTCAATCAAATTCATCTTCAAGTGATTGGGTGATAAAGATCCAATTTTTCTTGGCATTTTGTCAAGTTTCTGCTGCGCAAAAAATCATAACAGCACTCACATTAATTAATCTGAACTTGTCCTGCCTGTATGTTGTTGCACCTATAATGCTTAAATATGGTCTTGTTATGCAATTGAATTATAGGTGTCCATACCGTTGAATTGCTTAGTGCATTAATTTATCTAGCACTTTGATTTCATTTGACCTTTCTTTTAAGTTATACTTGTACTTTTCATCATAGTGCATTAATTTATCTAGGACTAAACTTGTATATCATATTTAGACATAGTGGGACTGTTCTATTATATGTTTTAGTATATCGTATGAATACCTCTTTGGCAGTCTGCTCAAATCCAATGTTGCATTTCTAACTGTCTTCGTTATCATGCATAAGCGCTCGTTTGTACCATCCATCCTATGATAAATTGAATTCAACTTCTTTTTCATATTTGATGTTTTGTGATGCTTCCAGCATGGCTAAAATGATTTCAGATATTTACCTTTTTCATACTTTGTTAATCAACGTTTGTAGTACATATCATCCAGCTTGTGGGTTAATACTTAACAGGGTGTGTATGTACGAGTTACTTAATTATTCCTATCCGGACTAGAAATGCGGTATTCATTGAGAATTAGAGTTTAAATTTTATTTTTCCAGTACCTTGATATCAGTTTTGATAACCTGATAATATTAGTTTTTTTTTATTTCTAGTTAAAATTATTTTTCCAGTATCCTGATATCAGATTTCATAGCCTGGTAGTATCAGTTTTTTGATTTCTAGTTAAAAATTATTTTTACAATTTCTTGGTATCGGTTTTCATAGCCTGTTAGTATCTGTTTTTTTGATTTCTAGTTAAAAATTATTTTTCTACATCTTGATATCAGTTTTCATAACTTGGTAGTATCATTTTTATTTCGCAATATCATATGCCTTCTTATATACATGTGTATGAGTATTACAGATTAACGATTGGTTTGCAAGATATTGTGCTTTAACTCAGAATAATTACGTAATGACAACAATGGGAACAATAAGTAAAATTTCACGTCACTTTTGTGCGGTATTTTTTTTAAATTATTAAATAACAATAATAATTTTATTTATGATCAGAAAGCACTAGTTGACAAAATTGAATCACTTGTAAAGACAATAGCTCTTCCAGTATTAGAAAAGCATTGAAAAATGCATACTCGGAGGTTATTTACTTTCCACTTCATTGTCAAATTCACTGGACGCTAGTGATTTTAACATATGCAAATATGCAGTGGGCGTATTTCGACTCCAATCTGCCTAGGAGATCAAACCAGAACAATAATGAAAGTTTGAAAGCAGCACTAACATTGGTATGAAATACTTCTCAAAGAAGAAACAATATAATTGCCATAACTTTTATATTTATAAATTCGAAGTCACTACTTGTATATGTGTGTGTGTGTGTGTATATATATATTTAACAGAGATCTGTAGTTGAGGAACTACTGCTGCAGTTATGGCAAAAAAATAATGGTATAAATTAGCAGCCCAGCACATCTGAAATGCTTCAAGAAGAGTGCGCACAACAAGGTTGTGACACGTTATTCTTTATCATATATTAATTTTCATACCAAGCATGCATGAGTATTTGTACAACTAGCAACATGATTTCCTTTGTACAGGCTTGATTCTGGGATATATGTTATGATATTTGTAATATCAATGAACAGGAAAGAGATTGCTCTAAAGGTTGCCAAGAAGAATATGTTAAAATGTAGAGCGCAACTGGTGTACGAAAATTTAGCAAACAAGGGTTATTATTCGGATTCAGGAGACTCTATGTCTAATCTTTATTTGGAGGAAAAATGATTATAGTTGGTAGTTGAAATTGGCTGGCTGTTAGAAATGTAAATATGATGATATTAGTTTCAAAACTACTTGCTTTAAGCTGTTGTATATGAGATGTCAAATGTTGTAAATGTTCAAAATTTCTTGTGGAGAAAACATGTTTTTATATATGACGATATGATATTAGTTTGGAGTTGCAAGGCTGTTACAAATGAGTTTTTTACTGTCAAAATGTATGTATCATGTGTTGTTTACTGTTTTATGGTTGTGTCTATGAAACTGATATCTCATTTTTTTTGAAATAGATACTACATTAAAAAAAAAAACTTATACCACCATTGACACAAAACTGATACCAACCTATTACAATTTTTACAAAACACGATAAAAAGTGAAAAACTGATACCAGATTTGGTTTAAAACAGATACCCCAGTGCTATGAAAAACAAAAAAACAATACTGATACCAGTATGAATGAAAAACCGATACTAGAAAATATCTAACTATATAAAAATTAAAACTAATATGTGAGTAGTTAACATTATAGAGTAGATCATACCATGACTTCTACCACTATGTGATTTGTTATATGCTCAATCATGTGCTGGGTCATGTGCTTGATCAAGTGCTCGGTCAAGTGTTCGGTCATTTGTTCGGTCATGTGCTTGGTTATGAGCTCGGTTATGTTCTTGTCATGAGCTCGGTTATGTTCCCAGTCATGTGCTCGGTCATGTGCTCAGTTATGTGCTCGGTCAAGTACTCGGTCATGTACTCGGTCATGTGTTCGGTCATGCGCTCGGTCATGTGCTTGATCAAGTGCTCGATCATGTGCTCGGTCATGAGCTCGGTCATGCGCCCGGTTATGTTCACGGTCATGTGCTCGGTCAAGTGCTCGGTTATGTGCCTGGTCATATGCTCGGTCATGTGCTCGGTCATGTGCTCGATCAAGTTCTCGGTCATATGCTCGGTTATGAGCTCGGTCTTGGGCTTGGTTTTGTTCAAGGTCAAGTACCCGGTCAAGTGCTCGGTTATAGGTGCGGTCATGGGCTCGGTCAAGTGCTTGTTCATGTGCCCAGTCATGGGCTCGGTTATGGGTTTAATCATGTGCCAGTTCATGAGCCGGGTTATGGTTTCGATCGTGTGCCTGGTCATGGGCTTAGATATGAAAAAACTGATACTAGAATGCATGCAAAACTGATACCACTGTGCTACCAAGATTAATATCTTTACATTGCTATAAAAAAAATTGATACTAGAATGAATGTAAAGCTGATACCAGAATGATACCAAGATTGATACCTTTACATTGTTATAAAAAAATGGTATTAGAATGCATGTAAAGCTGATACCAGCGTGATACCGAGACTTCTACATACAAAGACCAATCGGGTACCTATGAGAGGGGTCGGTTATGTTCTCGATCGTGTGCTCGATCATGTGCTCAGTTAAGTGCTTTGTCATGTGCTCGGTTATGTTCTCGGTCATGTGCTCAGTCATGTGCTCGGTTGTGAGCTCGATCATGGGCTTGGTTATGTTCACGGTCATGTACTCGGTCAAGTGCTTGATCAAGTGCTCGTGTAACGACCCGTGTTTTTGGCACTAAAATATATAATTTAATTTATTTAATTCAATTATTATATTTGGAATATCGATGTGATTTAATATTTAAATCGTCGTTTTAAACAAAGCTGAACTATATATTATATATAATATAAATAGAGCTTGGAAATAGCGCTGCAGTTCGTAAATTCGAGTTTGAACTTCAACTGAGAATACGGGATTCGATATAAGTCGGATTTCTGTGAAACAAGACACGTCGGAACCGTATTGACGATAATTTTCATATGGAAGAGAAAAATCCATATTCCGTGTTATAGATAGTAAGTTATGGCCAAATCAAATTTTGAAATAGTCGCTATGGAAATTCGTTATTAAATTATAGGCCTTTAAAATAGCCGTTTTGCAAACGGACTCAGTTTTCGACGAAACCAGTTTCATTAGAACCGTATCGTTAAATTATTGTACGGTGGTGAGTGGCGTGGAAAACCGATGTCGTATGTGGCCACGGTAGCCAAAAACGCTCGTTCAAATTCTATAGCGTGTATTTAAATAAGTAAATGGATATTGGAGTGTAACTTGAGCAGACGATCGAATTAAGCCACGAAACCAGTTCCGTTGAGTTCGTATCGTCGATTAGAGTCAGGATAGATATATAGTTTGTTGTTTTTAGAGATCGAGAAATTTGGCGTTAAAAAGGGTAGGGCGGTTCGGGGTAAAAACAGCCTATCGGGCAAACTGTCTCAGAATGCGACGAAATTAGTGCCATTGGGTTCGTATCAACAAATTATTTTAGGATATCAAAATTTCAAGTTGATTTGGTTTATCTGGTGACCGTGGAAAAATTAAACGCGTGTTCATTTCTGGTTTTATAAAGGAATTTTTTTCAAACGAAGTCGGAATTCGACGAAACTTGTCCCATTGGATCCGAAACATCTTTTTACATTAAGAATAGTCTTTTTATCAGTAGATAGAAATCGTATACGGTAGATTTTAGTATTACTTTATGGTGAAGTTTCGCTAAAATAAAATATTAACATTTATTTCCCCACCCTACACTATATATACCCTCTTTGACAGTCAAAACCTAATTGGCATTTCCTTTGGTCAACCATTTAATCGAGCCGCCTCCACTAACAATAATACACGGTCATAAAACTCCACCAAACCCCTTTGATTCTCTGTAAATATGATAATCAAATGGGAAGCTTTTCAAAAAGCAATCATGAGGAGCTGAACAAGAGCTAGAACCGAGCGGTTGTGATGAATTTTTGGGCTCTGAGTCAACCGGATTCGGAGCTGAAGTACGCCGCAGCTCGTCGGGTTTGTGGCGATGTCAGTGGGACGCTGATGGGTGGCGATGGACGTGGACTTTGGGATGAAGGCCGGTGTAGCGCCAGATCCGGTCCTGGCGAAATATTGGGAATGGGAAAATCTGGAGCAGTGTTGAAATATTGTGAAGCGTCAGATCCGGTTCTTTGCCATCAGTTACAACGAAGGGACGCTAAATACTTTGAATTCAGAGTAAGTAGCAGTATTCGAAACGAGGAATGAAATCAAATGGAAGGAGGCGTGGGTTCTGTGAGGTCATACCAGAGGGATTTTGGGGTCAACGCAAATGCTGGTGCTGGTGAAGGGTGGTGTCGACAATCGGAAGTGGACGTGGAAGAAGAACAACAGACGGGTAGGAGAGGAGCAAAAAGTTGTGTAGAAGGATTTGGCTTGGTCTGTTAACCAATGAAAAGGGGAACCGTGATTTCAACAGTGAAGCACAGTAACGAAAACAGGAGGGAGGTTTGGGATCGACGTGTTGGTCCTGAACAAGAAAACAACGGCCGAAGTCTGATAACTGATGGCATTTGGTATAACCAAATTGATTTAGTTAATTTTTATTAACTATTAAATGATGTTAACTAATCCTATTAACTGAATGTGAGGGTTGCTGTAGGAACAAAACAAAGAAGACTGGAAGGATATATTCGGCCTTGTCACTTTATTAGTGAAGTAATTAATAATTTATTTATTAACTTAAGTGGTCATTAAAGAATTGTTTATTAAACTTAAATAGTATAATTATTTTAATATGTGTACAGGATTGCTACAAATCCTGGAAGCAAATAGGAATTGAAACAAAACAAAGGAATGGGACCTGGCTTGTTATTTCTGAAGCGTCGGCCAAATATGAACAATGTAATTGAGTTGATAAACATGTTTAGTTAAATTAAATATGAGATTTGGATTATTTTAATTTAATTAAATCATGCCAATATATCATGTTTTGAAAACCATACAGTGGAAACAGTTTGACCGAATAATTTCATTTAAATATGTGATTTTAAATTTTAGAAAAGTAATTAATTATTAAATAAATTGTTTGAACTAAAATGTTAATAACTTCTTGTCGGATGGACAGAATTGGACGAGTTAACTGGCGTTGAAATCGTGATGATAAACTCAACATTTTGGAGCTGTTCTGGACGAAGATGGATACAGTGGGAATTTATAGTTAAATTAAACTACTGTTTAATTTGACGGTAATTGAATGGTTTCAACTACAAAATCAAATCAAGGTGAGTTAAACTCACTCAGTTTTCCCATTTATATTTTATATAAATTGGGTTTTTAATTGTGTGCTCTGCTTGCTGATGATTGCCTGTTTGCTAGTTATACCTATTTGTTGATTTAACTGATGAAATTAAACTGTGTTTAATTTCAGTGAAATTCCAAATCGTTATTTTAACGATTGGTTCCAATAAAGGTAACTCACCTTGGTTGGTCACGTTTATAAAATGAACGTGTTGAAATTGTTAAATTGGTTGCATGGTTTGTGAATTGATTGATGGTCGTCATTTATTGTTATCGGTTAAATGAAACTAAATGATCCTGTTTGTGATAACCGTTTTGAATACAGGGAAGAACAGGTTGGAGGGATCCAACCGGATTCCTCAAAAATATTGTTTGTTTTCATATTATCATATATGAATTGTCCTGTTTGGGGTGACTGATTTGATTGTTGATTTTTGACTGAACATTCAACCTGTGTTGTGTTTAAACCAATGGGTAATATTGGTTGGGTATTTGGCAGCGTATGGCCTATGAAATCAATCGTGTTATAAATATTGATTCACCGTCAGGTGAATCGATAAAGATGAAGTTATAAAATTTACTTTATAACTGGAGTTGGATTTTGAATATATTATTTGAATAAAGGTTTATAAAGAAAAATAAATATTTTATTTATTTAAGACTTCGGTTTGTTCTGATGTTAATCAGATTTACAATTATGAGCATAAGAAATGAGATGAATGGATAAACTTTGATAATTGTTGTGTAAACAGCGATTTTAGCGCTGTAGTTATAATGTATGTTTTGTAATCTAAACAGCGATTATAGCGCTGTTGTTTTGTAAATCTAAATAGTAATTATAACGCTATTGTTATCACATAGGTGCTATAAATTTCCTTATTAAAAACAAATGGATTCCCGGATTTAAAAAAATAAAGAATGGCGTAACAAATATGTTGGAAGGAAGTATTAAGTGGGAAATTGATTAGAGTTATAAGTTATTTTACCTAGTATATAAAAAATATAGTTATCCAAGATAGAGTTAGTCAAACATAGTTATTCAGGATGAGTTGCCAATTCGTACGACTGCTAGCGAAATTCGCAGGGCTGCAGATAGCCTACGGCGGTCGGATGTTTCCTGAGGGAATCAGGCGTAACCATTGTGATCGCTGTGATCTAGAGTCAAGCGAATGGAGTTAAGACGAATGTTAACTAATCAATTAGAGTTATTCAAATATCGTATTTTTGAATATTAAAGAATTGGAAGTTTCAATTTAACAAAAAGGAAATTAGTTTGTCAAAGGCCAAATGATGCTGAATACTGAATCAGTGAACTCATTGGAGTGTCATGTTTGAAACACTGAATATTTTGATAGTTAAAACACCGACTATCAAATTTGTCCAATACGATTGTTGGTATGGAAAGACCGGGATCGAATATGTATCCGAAAACCATTCCGACCAACAAATACGTGAAGATATCAGAAGATGATCGAGATGGAGCAGTGAAGACCGTGGGTTTTCACAAACGGAAGGACCACTAATGTTCTTTGCCTGGCAAGCAGAGATAAGCTGTGATTCTGTTGTAGTTGGAATCTACAGGTTGCAAGGACTTCTCGCTATTGATCCATGGGGTGATTCCTATATGGATGCGGTAGGAGAGTGCCTTCGGTTCATCCTGTTCCTGGATGACGTATATGGAAGAATGTCTGACAGAGTATTTCCAAAGGGTCACGTACGTTGATTTCTTCAAACGTACGATAGTTGTTGGCGGAGATTTGCTGTTCTCTAGCTTTCGGCTAGAGTATTTTTGTGGACGTCAATTAGTGTTATCTGATGGATTTGACGATGTGGCATTCAAAGTGAATGGCGACCAGATGTCAAGAGTTAATTCTGGCCTCAAGCCTCATCAACCGGGAAATGACAAAAAATCGGGCAGGCAGCATGGCTATGTGGGTCGCTCCCATTAGGGTGTATAATCACCTATCTAGAGAAATTCCTATTTGTTCTTAAATCTATGTTTCGATGCTGTCCCTTTTCGGGAGACGGTTGCTGATCCCAACCGTCGATGATATACATTCGATACACTCAAGCGAAATGAGTGGTCGGTCATGTGAGGGCCGGGTTGCAAGAAGTTCTTGTTGAACCCAGTGTATTCGTCTCTAGAGATACACGATCGGCAGGTGGTCCCATACCTTGTCAAGTTGGAATCCAATCTCCAATAAGCGCCCGCGGTTTTTGATTGTATACTATATATGTGGAGCGTGAGATGCAAGCGTTCCACTAGATTTCTATTTACTTGTATTTAGACATTATTATATTATCAGACAAGATATTGGTTTCAAAACTGTTTTGGGTTATCGTAAGGTAAAAACCGTCCGTGTTTATGTGTGGATTTGGTCTTACGATTATCCTTTTCTTTTGAAAAGGTTTTGAACTTTAAAATCATGATTGGATGATTCACCCTTATAACTGTGCGAGTTTATCTCACTCTGGTTCACCAGACTGACCCGGTGTTTTGTAAATGCTCGGGTTAGACCGGGTTGTACAGGTTCAGGTTATCAACTGCTATGAAGAGACGAGCTGGAAGAGTCCAGACGTATGATATTACTACTATTCCGCTGTGTGTTGTATATGGGAACAGGCTATTATAACCGTCCCATGGTATGATGTACTCTGATACTGTAAGTATTTTCAAAGCTCTCAATAAAGATTTATTTCTGTATTATATTTTGTTCCGCTGCGATGTGAGACTCTGTGTGGTGTTGCTTTCCTCTTCTTCTTCTATTCAATATTTCTACCTTATCTATTCTCACCCTCTAACTTCTTTCTATTAATGATCTGGAATGTTCGATGTCTGAATGGTCAACATGGTAGTTTGATGTTGATTTTCGGAGTCGAAAATCCCGGTTCGTTTCAGCTCGGTCATGGGCCCGGTCAAGGGCTCAGTTATGGGTTCGATCATGTGCCCGGTCAGGGGCTTGGTTATGGGTTCGATCATGTGCTCGGTCATGGTTTCGGTCATGGGATCGGTTATGGGCCTGGTCATGGGCTGGGTTATGGACTTGGTTATGATATCTTTGTATTGCTATTAAAAAACTGATACTAGAATGCACGTAAAACTAATACCGCTATGCTTCTAAGATTAATATATTTACATTATTATAAAAGTACTGATACTAGAATGAATGTATAGCTGATACCAGAATGGTACCAAGATTGATATCTTTACATTGTAATAAAAAAATGAAACTAGAATGCATATAAAGCTGATACCAGTGTGATACCAAGACTTCTGCACACAAAGACTAATCGGGTACCTATGAGAAGGCTTGGTTATGTTCTCGATCATGTGCTCGGTCATGTGCTCGATCATGTGCTTAGTCAAGTGCTTGGTCATGTACTCGGTTATGAGCTCGGTTATGTTCTCGGTCATGTGCTTAGTCAACTGCTCGGTCATGTACTCGGTCAATTGCTCGGTCATGTGCTCGATTATGAGCTCGGTCATGGGCTTAGTTATGTTTACGGTCATGTGCTCGGTTAAGTGCTTGGTCAAGTGCTCGGCCATGGTCCCAGTCATGGGCTTGATTATAGGCTCAAGCATGTGCCCGGTCATGGGCTCGGTTATGGGTTCGATCATGTGCACGGTTATGGGCCCGGTTATGGGCTCGGTTCATGGGCTCGATTATGGGCTCAGTCATGGGCTTGGTTATGTTCACGGTCATGTGCTCGGTCAAGTGCTTGGTCAAATGCTCGGTCATGGGCTCGATTATGGGCTAGAGCATGTGCCCGGTCATGTGCTCGGTTATGGGTTCTATCATGTGCCCGGTTATGGGCTCGGATATGGGTTCGATTATGTGCCCGGTCATGAGCTCGGTTATGATATCTTTATATTGTTATTAAAAAAGCTGATACTAGTATGGATGTAAAAATGGTACCACTGTGCTACCAAGATTAATATCTTTACATTGTTATAAAAAACTAATACGAGAATGCATATTAAGCTGATACCGAAATGCTACCAAGATTAATATATTTACAATGTTATTTGAAAACTGATACTATCGTAAATAAAATAAAATAATGATACCAGTGTACTAAAATGATTCATATCTTTACATTGTTATAAAAAAACTGATAGTAGAATGCATATAAAGCTGATACCCGTGTGCTACCAAGACATTCGCACGCAAGGCCTAATCGGGTACTCCAGCAACGGTTCTGCGTCTAGTAGGAATTAGTTAACCAAGCGGATACTCATGACACGTAAAAGACTTCCACACGCAAGACCTAATCATATACCTATGACACGTAAAAGAGTTCCACATGCAAGGCCTAATCGGGTACTCCAGCAACGATTCTACACCCAGTAGGAAGTAGTTAACCGAGCGGGTACCTGTGACATGTAAAAGACTTCCGCACACAAGGCCTAACTGGGTACTCCAGCAATGATTCTGCACCCATTAGTAAATATTTAACTGAGCAGGTACCCGTGACATGTAAAAGACTTCCGCACGTAAGGCCTAATCGGGTACCAATAACACGTTAAAGAATCCCGCACGCAAGGCCTAATCGGGTACTCTAGCAACGATTCTGTACCCAGTTGGAAAATAGTTAACCGAGCGGGTACTCATGACATGTGAAAGACTTCTGCACGTAAGGCCTAATCGGGTACCTATGACACGTTAACGACTTCCGCATGCAAGGCCTAATCGGTTGCTCCAGCAACAATTCTGCACCCAGTAGGGATTAGTTAATTGAGCGGGTACCCGTAACACGTAAAAGACTTCTGCACGCAAAGCCTAATCGGGTATCCATGACACATTGAAGACTTCCGCACGAAATGCCAAATAAGGTACTCTAGCAACGATTTTGCACCCAGTAGGAATTAGTTAATCGAGTGGGTACCCATAACGCGTAAAAGACTTCCGCAAGTAAGGCCTAATCGAGCACCTATGACACGTTAAAGACTTCCACACGCAAGGCCTAATCGGGTACTCCAGCAACGATTCTGCACCCAGTAGGAAGTAGTTAACCTAGAGGGTACCCGTGACACGTAAAAGACTTCCGCACGCACGGTCTAATCAGGTACTTGTAACACGTTAAAGACTTCTGCATGCAAGGCCTGACAGGTAATCCAGACATGATCTTGCATCCAGTAAGAAGTACCTAACCGAGCGGGTAACCGTGGCAAGTAAAAGACTTCTGCACGCAACGCCTAATCAGGTATCTATGACCCGTTAAAGACTTCCACACGAAATGCCTAATCGGGTGCACCAACAACGATTTCACACCCAGTAGCAACTAGTTAACCGAGCAGGTACCCATGACATGTAAAAGACTTCCGCAAGCAAGGCCTAATCGGGTACCTATGACACGTAAAAGAGTTCTGCACGCCAGGCCTAATCGGGAACTCCAGCAACGATTCTACACCCAGTAGGAACTAGTTAACCGAGCAAGCACCCGTGACATGTAAAAGGCTTCCGCACGCAAGGCCTAATCAGGTACTCCAGCAACGATTCTGCACAAAGTAGGAAATAGTTTACCGAGCGGGAACCCGTGATATGTAAAAGACTTCCGTACGCAAGGCCTAATCGGGTACCCATGACACGTTAAAGACTTCCGCACATAATGCCTAATCGGGTACCCATGACACGTTAAAGACTTCTGTATGCAAGGCCTAATCGGGTGCTCAAGCAACGATTCTGCACCTAGTAGAGATTAGTTAACTGAGCGGGTACCCATAACACGTAAAAGACTTATGCACGCAAGGCCTAATCGGGTACCCATGACACGTTGAAGACTTCCGCATGAAAAGCCAAATCAGGTAATCTAGCAACGATTATGCACCCAGTAGGAATTAGTTAACCGAGCGGGTACCCATGACACGTAAAAGACTTCCGCATGCAAGGCCTAATCGGGTACCTATGACATGTTAAAGAATTTCGCAAGCAAGTCATAATCAGGTACTCCAGCGATGATTCTGCACCCAGTAGGAAGTAGTTAACCGAGCGGGTACCCATGACACGTAAAAGACTTCTGCTAGTAAGGCCTAATCAGGTACATATAACACGTTAAATACTTCCGCACGCAAGGCCTAATCAGGTAATCCAGCAACGATTCTGCACCCAGTAGGAAGTAGTTAACCGACCGGGTAACCATGACACGTAAAAGACTTCCGCACGCAAGGCATAACCGGGTACCTATGGCACGTTAAAGACTTCTACACAAAATGCCTAATCGGTTGCTCCAGCAATGATTCTGCGCCCAGTAGCAACTAGTTAACTGAGCGGGTACCCGTAACACGTAAAAGACTTCTGGATGCAAGGCCTAATCGGGTAACTGTGACACGTTAAAGAATTCCGCGCGCAGGGCCTAATCGGGCACTACAACAATGATTTTGCACCCGTTAGGGACTAGTTAACCGAGCGGGTACTCATGACACGTAAAAGACTTCCGCATGCAAGGCTTAATCGGGTACCTATGACACGTTAAAGACTTCCGCACGCAATGCCTAATCGGGTACTCCAGCAATGATTCTACCCCCCAGTAGGAAGTAGTTAGCCATGTGGGTAACCGTGACACGTAAAAGACTTCCGCATGCAAGTCATAATTTGGTACCTATGACTCGTTAAAGACTAACACACGCAAGGCCTAATCGGGTACTCCAGCCACGATTCTGCACCTAGTAGGAACTAGTTAACCGAGCGGGTACCCGTGACACATAAAAGACTCCCGCACGCAAGGCCTAATCGGGTACCTATGACACGTAAATACATCCACACGCAATGCCAAATCGGGTACTCCAACAATGATTATGTACCTAGTACGGATCAGTTAACCGAGCGGGTACCCATGACACATAAAAGACTTCCGCACGCAAGACATAATCGGGTATCTATGACACGTTAAAGACTTCCACACGCAAGGCCTAATCAGGTACTCCAACAATGATTCTGCACCCAATAGGGAGAGGGTACCCATGACAAATAAAAGACTTCCGCATGCAAGACCTAATCGGGTACCTATGACACGTAAAAGACTTCCACACGAAAGGCCTAATCAGGCACTTCAGCAACGATTCTACACCCAGTAGGAATTAGTTAACCGAGCGGGTACCCGTGACACGTAAAAGACTTCCGCATGAATGGCCTAAATGGGTACCTATAACACTTTAAAGACTTCCACACGAAAGGCCTAATCGAGTACTCCAGCAACTATTTTGCACCCAGTAGGGAGTAGTTAAACTGAGCGGGCACCCATGACACATAAAAGACTACCGCATGCATGGCCTAATCGAGTACCTATGAAACGTAAGAGACTTCGACACGCAAGGCCTAATCAGATATCTATGACACGTTAAAGATTTCCACACGTAAGGCCCAATCGGCTTCTCTGGAAATGATTTCGCACACAATAGGGACTAGTTAACCGAGCGGGTACCCGTGACACGTAAAAGACTTTTGCACGCAAGACTTAATCGGGTACCTATGACATGTTAAATACTTCCGCACACAATGCCTAATCGGGTACTACAACAACGGTTCTGCACCCATTAGGAACTATTTGACCGAGCGGGTACATGTGACACGTAAAAGACTTATGCATGCAAGGCATAATCAGGTACCTATGGCACGTTAAAGATTTCCACATGCAATGCCTAATCGGTTACTCCTGCAATGGTTCTGCACCCAGTAGGGATTAGTTAACCAAGCGGGTAACCATTACACGTAAAAGACTTCCGCACGCAAGGCCTACTCAGGTACCAATGACACGTTAAAGACTTCCGTAGGCAAGGCTTAATCGGGTACTCCAACAACGATTTTGCACCTAGTAGGAATTAGTTGACCAAGCGGGTACCCGTGACACATAAAAGACTTCCGCACGCAAGGCCTAATCAGGTACCTATGACGCGTTAAAGGCTTCTGCACGCAAGGCCTAATCGTGTACTCCAGCAATGATTCTGCACCTAGTAGGGATTTGTTAACCGAGCGGGTACCCATGACACGTAAAAGGCTTCCACGCGCAAGCCTAATCGGGTACCTATGACACGTTAAAGACTTCCGCACGAAAGGCATAATCGGGTACTCCAGCAACGATTCTGCACCCAGTAGGGAGTAGTAAACCGAGCGGGTACCCGTGACACATAAAAGACTTCCGCACGCAAGGCCTAATCGGGTACCTTTGACATGTTAAAGACTTTTGCACGCAAGGCCTAATGGGTACTCTAGCAATGATTATGCACCCAGTAGGGATTAGTAAACCGAGCGGGTATCCGTGACACGTAAAAGACTTCCGTACGCAAGGCCTAATCGGGTACCTATGACACATAAAGACTTCCTCACGAAAGGCCTTATCGGTCAATTCAGCAATGATTCTGTACTCAATTGGAATTAATTAACCGAGAGGGTACCCATGACACGTAAAAGACTTCCGCATGAATGGCCTAATCAAATTTGTATGACAAGTTGAAGAATTACGCACGCAAGGCCTATTCAGGTACTCCAGCAATGATTCTGCACCTAAAAGGGACTAGTTAACTGAGCGGGTACCCGTGACACGTAAAAAACTTCCGCATGCAAGGCCTAACTGGGTACCTATGACATGTTATAGACTTCTGCACGAAAGACCTAATCGGGTACTCCAGCAACGATTCTACACCTAGTAGGGAGTAGTTAACCGAGCGGGTACCCGTGACACGTAAAAGACTTCCACACGCAAGGCCTAATCGAGTACCTATGACATGTTAAAGACTTATACACGCAAGGCCTAATAGGGTACCTATGACACGTTAAAGACCTCCACACGCAAGGCCTAATCGGGTACTCCAGCAACGATTCTACACCCAATAGGAAGTAGTTAACCGAGCAGATAACCGTGACACGTAAGAGACTTCCGCACACAAGGAAAAATCAAGTACCTATGGCACCTTAAAGACTTCCACACGAAATGCCTAATCGGGTACTCCAGCAATGGTTCTGCACCAAGTAGCAACTAGTTAACCAAGCGGGTACCCATGACACGTAGAAGACTTCCGCACGCAAAGCCTAATCAGGTACCTATGACACGTTAAAGACTTCCGCACGCAAGCTAGAATCAGGTAATCCAGCAATGATTTTGCATCCAGTAGGGACTAGTTAACCGAGTGGGTACCCATGACACGTAAAAGACTTCCACATGCAAGGCCTAATCGGGCACTGATGACTCGTTAAAGAATTCTACATGCAATGCCTAATCGGGTACTCCAACAAAGATTCTGGCCCCAGTAAGAATTAGTTAACCGAGCGAGTACCCGTGACACATAAAAGACTTCCGCATGCAAAGTATAATCGGGTATCTATGACAGGTCAAAGACTTCCGCACGCAAGGCCAAATCGGGTACTCCAACAATGATTCTGCTCCCAGTATGAACTAGTTAACCGAGTGGGTACTCGTGACAGGTAAAAGACTTCGGCATGCTAGGAATAATCGGGTACCTATGACACGTTAAAGACTTCTACACGCAAGGCATAATCGGCTACTCCAGTAATGATTTTGCACCCATTAGGGACAAGTTATCCGAGAGGATACCTTTGACACGTAAAAGACTTTTGCATGTAAGGCCTAATCGGGTACCTATGACACGTTAAACACTTCCGCACACAATGCCTAATCGGGTACTCAAGCAATGATTCTACCCCAGTAGGAAGTAGTTAACCGAGCGGGTACCCATGACACGTAAAAGACTTCCGCACGCAAGGCCAAATCGATTACTCCAACAATGATTCTGCACCTAGTAGGAACCAGTTAATCGAGCGGGTACCCGTGACACGTAAAAGACTTCAGCACGTAATGTCTAGTCGGGTACTCCAGCAACGGTTCTGCACCTAGTATGGATTTGTTAACTGAGCGGGTACCCGCGACAGGTAAAAGACTTCGGCACGCAAGGCATAATCGGGTACCTGTTACATGTTAAAGACTTCCGCACGCAAGGCCTAATCGAGTACTCCAACAATGATTCTGCACCCAGTAGGGATTAGTTAACCGAGCGGGTACCCATGACACGTAAAAGACTTCCGCACGCAAGGCCAAATCGGGTACCTATGACACGTTAAAGACTACTGCACGCAATGCCTAATAGGGTACTCCAGCAATGATTCTTCCCCTAGTAGGAAGTAATTAACTGAGCGTGTAACACCCCACCTCCGCTAGGGTCACTCACAAAGGGAATGCACTAGTTTTGGTGGAGTATTGTCTAGGTAAACATGCACAGAGATATCACAAGGCAGAACATAAATAAGGCAGCGGTAGAAATTAAAAAACCAACTTTTTATTACTTTTAAGAAAAGAGTCAAAACCTCATATATCCAAGATACAAATTATTCCATTACATCAAGTTCCAAATAAAGAAGCATAAACTTAAGATAACAAAAGTAAATTATTCCCCATAAATAGCAGAAGCAGCCATAGCATAGCTCAAGACCAAACCGTACATGAGCTATCAGAAAGCAAGCTACATCCAAGCTAATAGCTAGTGTTTCCTCCGTGAGAACCTGGGGGGAAAACGAGAGAAAAAGAGGTGAAAGAAAAAGGGTCAGTCATAAAGACTAGTAAGCCCTAGTGACTTTCAGTATGAACACTAGTAAAGGTAACATGATATGTGAAAACTGGAATTAAACATAAGGATGATAACAGAACTGGTAGGATAATTAAGATAACAAGATAAGTCAAGTCTAGCATCGCATATTCAAGGTTCACTGCACCAACTGTACTAGTGTTCTAACTCGTGTCAAGTATTAATCATGAAATGATCCCTTGGCCCAGTATCATGAAGTGACCCATTACGGGGTCCTACGGAACGATCTACTAATCGATCGGCTCCCTACAAGTCCTAGCTTGTCATGTGTCTGTGTCATACGGCCCTATCCTGAAATGTAGTTACCTGTGCTAGGTCCACCATAGGGTGTATCAAGTCCTATGGTGCCATCCACCGACACGAATCAAGCACGCACAGTGTAAATCTATGGGTGCCCAATTCCTGCTTTTTCAACTCCGGACTACGTGCACGACCATAGTCCGCCTGAACAATGGCACACCTACTCAGCCGTCGTTCTGGTCGCCTACAATTAGCCCATAAATCGTGCCCCACCCTGCCTAGTTCTAGGGTATCGTGATACATCCAAGTGGGTTACTGCTGAAAAGGGCCGCGTAACTAGGGTTTCTAATGGGTTAAGTGTTGTCATTCAAATTCGTGACTTAACCCTATCCAGATCATGTGTCAAGTTGGTTAAGTGTAATCAAGCGGTTCATGACTTAACCTTATCAAATCATCGTGTCAAGTTGGTTAAGTATATTCAAGTGGTTCATGACTTAACCCTATCATGTGGCATTAATTCATTAATGCACCCCAACCTCTCACATTAGACTAACTGTTGTGGTCACTGGATTTGATGGGCGGTTTCGGGCAGATTTACACAATAACATAGTCTAACCTCGGGTTTTTCGTGCGATATGACCAACTACCCACATTGGATCCTATTGTTTGCAGTCACTGGATTTGCCAGGCGGTTCCGGGCAGATTTACACTGCAAGCTCAACCCAACCTCGAGTTGGCCATTTTCAAGTTTATCTAATTGTCATGACCACGTTCAAGTTTTCATGTCAAAATTCATGTCGAGTTTTCATGTCTTGTTTCATGTCAAATCGTGTCAAGTTCATAACGTTCATGTTCAAAGTCAATTCATGTTTTACCTAGTCTACCTAAATCGTATTCCTATCGCACGTAAGTTCGAATCGATACAAATAAATCTAATTAGGGAATAACATAAAAAGGAACGGGTATAAGGTGGTAAAAGTGATTACTAGCATAACATGGTATGACTTGAGATAAAGGATTATAACATTACTGGCATATGGAATATTGGCCTCAAACATAAAGATTCCAAATCTAATAAAATAAAGTACTGGTCATGATAACAGTTGTCATAAGGTGATAGTATAGTCATGGTAACGATTGACATAAGGTGATAGTATAGTCATGGTAGCTATTGACGTAAGGTGATAGTCATAAACTTGTGACTAATAGCAGATTCAACATGATAATATGAGGGGTTTTTCTTTTTGATTTACAACATGAATAGGCCCCAAATCAATGTCATAGTAATATCCAAGATTCAAGATCCAAGATGAACAAGAACGGATGTAAAACAGTCATCATACATAGGTCCAATTTCAATTTACAACATATTCATATTACATTTACAGTTTAAATCTAAAAATAACGGGGGCTTACAGATCGTGGTTCGAGAATTAGAAAAAGAGAGTCGATGTTGAATCTTTATATGCTTAGTCAAGTCCTAACAGAAATCCCCAAATCAGCAATGAAGTTTTGACGTAGAAGAAGTAGTCCCTTTCTCTAACTTTTCAACCAGAATTAGAGCAGCATAAGGTCAGAAAGAATTTTGTGTAGAATGACTAGTGTGAGGGGATGTATATATAGGGTCAGGTCAACGATTGTAGACAGAAACAAGGCCAGAAACATCAGAGTGAATCCAACTTCAAAAGTGGACTCAGCCACTAGGTCGACCCCCAGGTCGACACTATGGTCGACCTGGTCCTGGGCAGGTCGACTACATAGTCGACCCCCAGGTCGACCTGGTCCTGGGTGGGAAATTTCCCGCCCAGTCCATTCTGAGATTTGAAATTCGAATTTTGAATTCGAATTGAGCTGTTTTGAACTTGAAAACTTCTGAAAACTTCGAAAGGTCATAACTCGATCATACGGACTCCAATTTTCCAAGCAGAATTTCGAGACGAATGCAATGGCGTAACCTGTTTCCCTTGATTCTTATTTTAAAAATTAATTCTTCCTTGATTTATGGTTATTACACGTTATAAAAATACGGGTTGTTACATTCTCACCTCCTTAAAGGATTTCGTCCCCGAAATCTCTAAGTTAGGGAGGATGTGTCCTACCATCCATCATCCATCTACTCAAAGCATCATTCACAGGCAACCATTGTCCTTAAAAGATTTCTAGTGTTGTATGAACATATGCAGAAAGTGTGTGTATATGTACTTATCTAATGCAAAAGATCAGGCGGTTACTGATTCAGTAAACCTCCTTAATGCAAAATATGTTAGTGTAATGAATCCAACATGTATGCAAATTCCTAGCATAATTTATAATCTTTACATGAGTGCACAAACATTCATTCATATGCAACATCCAAGTGATAGCATAACAAGTTCCATCCATGTACAAGTATAAGCACTCATGCATATGCAACATGAAAATGTGACTGAGCCGATCTAGTGCCTAATGTGTGTCATGCATCCACTAGCAACCACTTGCGACCACTTGCAACCATTTGCAAACATCAACCATAACATGTTTTAATCACATGTTTACATCCATATGGTTTTACCTAAGGTTCTCAAGATAAGATTGAGAAGATAACAAGACAAACGTAGATAGTAGAAGCATGATACGAAAAGGTTTTCAAGTTTATAGGAAAAAGAGATCGAGAATGTACCCTAAAAAAAATGGGTAAAGCGCGCATATCTTCTCCTCGGTTTCCCAAGTTGCGTCTTCTTGGGCTTCACTCCACTGCACTTTAACTAGCTTGACTTCACGATTCCTTAGCTTCTTAATCTCCGTTCCTAAGATACGAATCGGAATTTGCCTCAATGTTGCTTCTTTTTCCACTTCTACGTCTTCAAGGATGCTTGGCTCAACCACTTTGGCCGACTCATGCAAGCACTTTCGGAGATGCGAGACGTGAAAGACATTGTGTACTCTAGATAACTTCTCGGGTAAGTCTACCTTATAGGCCATCCGTCCAATCCTCTCAGTGATGGGGAACGGTCCTACGAACCTTGGTGCTAGCTTTCCAACTGCTCCAAAACGAACTACATTGCGTAACGGAGAAACTTTTATAAAGACCATATCTCCGACTTCGAACTCTAGGTCTGTCCTTCTCTGGTCTGCATAAGATTTCTGTCTATCTTGGGCCATTTTCATCTGTCTTCGTATCAACTCAATCTTCTCAGAAGTGTCCCTTATCATGTCGGGCCCAAGTATAAGTCTGTCTGTTATCTCCCACCAACAAGTTGGCGATTTTCACGGTCTTCCATACAGGGCTTCGAACGGTGCCATTCCGACGCTAGCTTGGTAACTGTTATTATATGCAAACTCCACGAGAGGAAGATTGTCTTCCCAAGTACCACCAAAGTCAAGAATGCATAGCCTCAGGAGATCTTCTAGTACCCAATTTACCCTTTCGGTTTGTCCATCCGTCTGTGGGTGATAGGCCGTGCTTAAATTTAGTCGTGTACACATTGCTTCTTGCAGACTATTCCAAAACTGGCTAGTGAAAATCGGGTCACGATCACTAACTATACTAGAAGGAACTCCATGTAATCGTACTATCTCTCGAAGGTAAATAGACGCTAGCCCTGATGCGGTTCTCTTGCTTTTCACCAGAATGAAGTGAGCACTTTTCGTGAGTCTATCAACTATGATCCATATGCTAGTATTTCCCTTCCTTGACCTAGGCAGTCCATCCACGAAATCCATCGAGATACTCTCCCATTTCCATTGCGGAACCTCAAAGGATGTAATAGCCCAACAGGCTTCTTCGACTCGGCCTTTACTTGTTGGCACACCATGCACTTCGAAACGAACTCTGCCACATCCTTTTTCATTCCAGCCCAAAAGAAAATGCGTTTCATATCCCTGTACATCTTATCCCCTCCGGGATGTATAGTCATCTTTGAGTGATGCGCCTCTTCGAGAACTTTCCTTACTAAGTCTCCCACTTGTGGGACACATAGTCTTCCATCGCGCCTTAGCCATCCCTTGTCATCTATGGCATACCTACTGAGGTGACTTGACGTCTCACCCCTAATCATCTGGTCCATGATTTCGACTATCTGTGGGTCTTCCTTCTGTGAAGTCCCTACTTGATCTAGAAGTGTAGGTCTTAACTCAAGAGATGCAAATGTAGCAGTCAATGACTCAACAGCAGGTGTAAACCAAAGGTTGCTATAAACTCAAGGCTTTTCCTTTCAACAAACAAGGGGCTCAAAGTCAACCTTTTTCTACTTAGCGCGTCCACCACCACATTACCCTTGCCAGGGGTATAAGCTATATCGAAGTCATATGATGTCAATAACTCCATCCACCGCTGTTATCTCAGATTCAAGTCTTTCTATGAGAAGAGGTACTTAAGCGATTTGTGGTCGGTATACAGCTCGAACCTCTCCCCTAGAAGATAATGGCGCCAAGCTTTAAGTGCAAAAACAATCGCGGCCAACTCCAAGTCATGCGTGGGATAGTTTTTCTCATGAACTTTATGTTGTCTGCCCCCGTAGCATATTACTCTCCCCTCTTGCATTAGGACAGCGCCTAATCCCGTGCCGCACGCATCTGTGTACACGGTAAACACCTTGCCTCCGTCGGGTAATGCCAAAACTAGAGCTGTGGTGAGGGCTCTCTTGGGTCTCTGAAAAGCAGCGTCACACTCTATGTCCCATGCAAAAGCTAGGTTCTTCTTTGTTAACTTAGTAAGAGGGGCTGAAATCTTAGCGAAGTCTTTAATGAACTTCCTGTAATAGCCCGCCAAACCGAGAAAGCTCCTCACCTCAATTGCATTCTTAGGAATTTTCCAGTCTTGTACCGCCACTACCTTTGCGGGGTCCACGGCTATGCCTTGCTTAGAAACTACATGTCCAAGGAACCGAGCTTCCTTCCTCCAAAAATGGCATTTGGAGAACTTAGCCTTTAACTGGTGTGCTTTAAGTGTTTCCATGACTTCCTTGAGATGTCTAGCATGCTCTTCTTCATCTTTTGAGAAGACCAAAATATCATCCACGAAAACTACCAAAAATTTGTTAAGGAACTCACGAAACACCCTACTCATCAAATCCACAAAGTATGCGGGTGCATTTGTTAACCCAAATGGCATGACGAGCCATTCGAAGAACCCATCTGGAGTCCTAAACGCAGTTTTGTCAATGCTATCCTCAGCCACTCTAAGCTGATGAAATCCTGTGGCTAGATCGAGTTGAGAGTAAACAGATGCCCCCACAAGCTGATCAAACAAATCGTCGATTCTTGGTAGTGGGTGCCTATTCTTCTTTGTCCGCTTGTTTAACTCACGATAATCTACGCACAGACGAAGCGATCCATCCGCCTTAGTAGCGAATACCACTGGAGCACCCCATTCAAAAATGCTTCGTCTTATGAAAATTTTCTCAAGAAACTCGTTAACTTGTTTACTGAGCTCTCTTCTTTCTCACGGGGCCATGTGCCTAACGGGCAATGAAACTGGCTTGGCATTATCAACAAGATAAATTCGTAAGTCTATCTCGCATTTAGGAGGTAACCCCCTCACTTCATCAAAGACATTTGGATTTTCTCGGACCACTCTTACAGATTGCAAATTATCGTCGGACGAGTCAAGGGATTCAAGATAACACAACATGACCGGACCCTTAGGGTTAAAAGAAATTTCAAGGGTATTACCGAGGTGAGTCATGAGCCTCACTACCCTTCGTTCACAATCAAGAATGGCTCCATAATCGGACAGCAAATCCATACCTAGGATCAAACCGTATCCCATAAATCCGAGAACATAAGCATTACACGTGAATTCTACGCTTAAGATAGAGATCCTCAAATCCCACACATCATAGATAAATGGGCGGAGCCCCCAATTGGATTTGAAACTATAACGGGATCCTCAACCAGACTAGTACTTAGGTGCATATTTTCAACAATATCAGAAGAAATAAAAGTATGCAATGCGCCAGAGTCAAACAAGGTTCGAACAGGAAAGTCAGAAATGTAAACAAGGCTTCCTACGGAAATATTACTACCTCGGTCAAGAGCTGGAGTGGTGTTGAGAGCATGCAACTTCCCTCCAGAAGGTCCTGTTCGCTGGGTCTTCCCTTGCCCTTGCCCTTGCTTCTTAGGGCCGTCCTTGCTGATGTGTCCAGTATCTCCACAATGAAAGCATTCACCCGACTTCCTCTTCTTCTTTCTACAGTCTTTAGCTAGATGTCCAGTAATACCATAGAAGTTGCACTTCCTCGTCTCACGTGGTTTGTTGTTGCTCTTGTTATTCTTGTTGCCCCCCCTTTTGAAGTCAACTTTCTTATTCTGAGTCTCATTAGGCTTAATCTCCTTCTTGTTATTCTTGTCTTCCTCATGAAGTAGAACCATATCCACCAAGCTTTCAAAGGTCGCCCCCATGGGTATATGAGTTAGGACCAAGCTGTGTAGTGGCTCGTTCAATCCTCGAGCAAAGCGTACAGCCTTTTTCTGGGCTGTGTTGACCAAATCCAAACTGAACCGAGCAAGCTGATTAAACTTATTCACGTACTCCCTAACAGACATGTTCCCTTGCTGAGTGCTAGGAACCTCTCCATCTGAAGGTTCTCTTCTGCTGACGATAAGAATTTAAGCCCAAATCTCTCTCTAAAGTCTGCCCAAGTCTCAACTGGCCTGGTAGCATTGGTGACTTCCCACCAAAATGCAGCTTCCTCTTTCAACAACCATGCTGCTAACTGAACTTTCCTATGGTCCTCCATATCAAAGATAATGAACAAGTCTTCCGTCTCCTTTAGCCAGTTTCGTGCCTCAACAAAGGTTTCAGTTCCAACGAAGTTCTTGCCGCCCATTGCTTTAAAGTCTTTGCATATTTTGGAAAAGGCGGTACCAGGAGGAGGAGGAACCGCGTCCTCTGGGGGAGGAGGAGGAGGGATGTCTGTCGGGCCCGCGCCATTGGCCCTGGCTTCTAAGTACCTTCGGAACCATCCAGGCACGTGTATTCCCTCAGGCAGGTTAAGATCAGCCATGCTGAAAAACGAAAAGAAAAAGATTCAAACGAGGAAACAAAGGGAAGTGCTAATGGCTTTTGGGGAATAGCCTTTTTTAAACATAAAACTTTTCCTAAAAAATGCTTCTTTATAAATGGTTTTGAAAATAGTTTCAGAAGGTTTTTAAAACTTTTGCCCAGCCTGGTAACCTTTTGCTCTGATGCCAAATGTAACACCCCACCTCCGCTAGGGTCACTCACAAAGGGAATGCACTAGTTTTGGTGGAGTATTATCTAGGTAAACATGCACAGAGATATCACAAGGCAGAACATAAATAAAGCAGCAGTAGAAATTAAAAAACCAACTTTTTATTACTTTCAAGAAAAGAGTCAAAACCTCATATATCCAAGATACAAATTATTCCATTACATCAAGTTCCAAATAAAGAAGCATTAACTTAAGATAACAAAGGTAAATTATTCCCCATAAATAGCAGAAGCAGCCATAGCATAGCTCAAGACCAAACCGTACATGAGATGTCAGAAAGCAAGCTAAGTCCAAGCGAAGAGATAGTGTTTCCTCCCTGAGAACCTGGGGGGAAAACGAGAGAAAAAGAGGCGAAAGAAAAAGGGTCAGTCATAAAGACTGGTAAGCCCTAGTGACTTTCAGTATGAAAACTAGTAAAGGTAACATGATATGTGAAAACTGGAATTAAACATAAGGATGATAACAGAACTGGTAGGATAATTAAGATAACAAGATAAGTCAAGTCTAGCATCACATATTCAAGGTTCGCTGCACCAACTGTACTAGTGTTCTAACCCGTGTCAAGTACTAATCATGAAATGATCCTTGGCCCAGTATCATAAAGTGAACCATTACAGGGTCCTACGGTACGATCTACTAATCGATCGTGTAACACCCCACATCCGTTAGTGTCACTCACAAAGGGAATGCACTAAGTTCTGTGGAGCATTTTAAGGTAAAAGATGCGGATGAATTACAAGACAGACAAAAATTAAAACAGCGGAAATTAAAACTTTGCTTTATTGATAAAATAGTTTGTACAATGATTTCTTTACAATATCAAAGTATCATCTGTCTTACAAAATAAAGAAGCATAAAACAACATTTATATTCCCCAATTGTAGCAAGAGCCAGCCATAGCATCTGAAAAGAGAATCCAGCAAAACTTCGACAAATCTTCAAGCTGGGAAAGAGTGACAGTCCGACTTAACCTGAGCTATACTATTCCTTCCTTTACTACCTTGGGGGGGGGGGAACGGAAGAAAAGAAGACGAAAGAAAAACAGAGTCAGACATAAAGCCTGAGTAAGTTCAGTTACTTCTAGCATGTGAACATGGAAAAACAAAACGACATGAATTAACTGAATACAAGTTAACACCATGATGATAGGATCAGCAAGATTAGACAAGATTAACACAAGATAAACTAGATATGCTCTAATACTTTCGCCGCTTCGCTATTTCATTGTTATACTGGTTTCTATATCTCTGCACCACCTAACTAGTGTCCTAACTAGTAACGATAACGTGATCCCAATCCCTGTAGTTTCCATTGCCTTCAGGCATACATTCATTATTTATTACCTAGATCTAATCTAGGGTTTTCTATCAAGTGCTTTCTAGATTCAACTAGAGTTTACGCTATCTGCTGAACGCTTCTCGGATTCAGGGTTTATGCCACCTAGTCCCACTAGGGATTATGCTACCTGTCGAACGATGCACCCTAGTCTAGGACACACTACCTAGAGTGGTATATGTTCCTAGATTTCCCCACGCATGTATCGCGAATCGTTATCGCTTGTCCAGATGCACATGTCCTGTAATGTGCGGCACGAGTCCTGTGGCAGGGCAAATCAAGAGACACAGAACTCGGTCGGGAGCTTTCAGATATCTGCCGATGCAGATGCTAAGGTCTGTTTTTATTCCAGTGGCTATGGTCCCACTCGACCCCTCCCTCAACTAATGAAAGGCACACCTTGAAAAATGAGAACTATACGCAGGCCCCCTATGCCCCACTAACCTATGGCCATCCTCACCCGTAATTAGATAGCAAGTATATGGTCTTTTGGAGTTCTTCGCCTTTCCGCTTCACGTATCTCGACTGACTCAAGATGGATGGTAGACGACGAGTTGCTATCACAGGGGTACCGTTTTCTCGCCAAATCACGCTGGTCCATCCTATTCTTTAGGTTGCCATATATTGCAACCAAGGCATACCCCTGGTTCTTCTAACGCAGACCTTAACCTCCGTGAGCCCAGGAGGATCATCTGCAGCCTCACAGAGGGATACCAAGAGTACCCTCACGTCCTCTCGAAGCCTCAGGCTTCGTAACCCAATTCGTTGGAGCCTTCTTTTTACTCAGACGGACATTCTCTCCTTCCCGTGTTATACTAAGAATTACTACTTAGTTTTGCTAACTAAGGTTTACCACTTAGTTTCCATAATCGTTGTTTTCTTAACTAAGGTTTACTACTTAGCTCCTTTTAACTAAGGTTTACTACTTAGTTCTCTTTCCCGTCAATTTGGATTGTTTAAGTGTCATTAGTCAATTCAAGCTAATTTAACCCACTTCATTTATCCTGTTAAACTGGTTAAGTGTTATCAGTAATTCATGTTGACTTAACCCTACCACAAACCAAGTTATATTGGTTAAGTATTTCTTATTACTTAACCCTAACCGTTCATCCTGTATTGGTTAAGTGTTTCCTTTTTAACTTAACCTTGCCCGTCTGTTTTAACTAACATGTTATTAATGGTTAAGTATTATCCCTTCATGTTTTAGACTTAACCCTATTCCTTTATCACAATCTGATGGTTAAGTGTTCAAGTTTACTTAACCCTACGTTCTAGCCCAGCTAACATATCAAATTGGCTAAGTGTATTAAATTTTACTTAACCCCAACCTCTAGTCTAGTTAACATGTTAATTTGGCTAAGTGTATTAACTTTACTTAACCCCACCGTCTAGTCTAGTTAACATGTTAATTTGGCTAAGTGTTTTCTTAGTTACGTAACCCCTACAAGTCTTGTCTTGTTACCATGTTAAGTTGGTTAAGTGTCCCTATGGACTTAGCCCTCCCATTCTAGCTTAACTGTGTTAAGTTGGTTAAGCGTTCCTATGGACTTAACCCTCCCATTCTAGCTTAACTGTGTTAAGTGTCTGTATGAACCTAACCCCACCCATCGGTTTTGTTATCATGTTGAATTGGTTAAGTGTCTTAGTTAACTTAACCCTACCATTCTTGTTCTAGCTTTAACTAAATAAATTAAAGCCGCGACCACTCACATTAGACAGATATTGTTGCGATTACTGGATGTGCCGGTTGGTTCCGGGCAGGTTTACATCGCAACTCAGTCTAACCACGGGTTAGGCATATTCGTGTTTTCTAAGTTCAAAGGGTTTTGATTAATTTTCAAATCAGGTTTTGAAAGTAACCATCCCGTCCGTCGGATCGATTAGGGATAGCCAGGGAGAGCAGGAAACTTGTATTTTCCAAACCCAAGCCTAGACACTATCCTCTCTGTCACCCTAGAACTTTCTGGTGTATTATTAAAAGAGACGTCGTTAATAAACCTTTAATTTGTCTAAATTTACATTTTCTCATTTAGGACAAATTCTATAAGTAAATCATTCCTAATTTACTTATTTCCTAATTACTCTTTTAATGTAAATTGTCAACATTTATTCTTATGGCCCATTTTCCCCTCTATATCATATTTATGCTTTTTGGTATGTAAACTATACCAAATTAAGTGTCACTAACCATGATTTTTGCCAAACATGACAATTACCCGCAATTATGGCCAATTTCAAATTTATGCCAATATACTTATTATGCCAAATTAGCTAATCCAATTCTGATTTAACATTCTAATTACAGTTCATGTCAAACTAGACTTATTATTCTAGTTCACAGTACATGTAAATGCTAGATTTACAAGTCAATACTAGATTCAAATTACACATCCTATAATTCATGTCAAATTTATCCAATTTGCATTTTTATGAACATGCCATAATACATGTTCCCAATTCATGCCAATTTCCAAGTTTATAACTACGTTTTTAGTAAATTTCATATTTTGCCCAAATCGTATTCCCATCGTTCGTATAATCATGATTCAATCTAGATTATAGATAAATCTAGATTCGTAGAAAATAGGGAATGAACCAAAGATGCTTTGAAAAAGATAGACATAATAACTGGCATAAAATGATAATTTACTAATTACAGACCTAACGAATTACACTGAAATTGATCTAAAACATCGAAGGCCTATAGGTCTGAAAATCTTATGACATAAAAACGGTTGAATAACGACGTAGGTTCAAGAACATGGGTAGACCTAACTTAATAGGTAAATTCCCAAGATCAAAAACCAAAGAAAACCAAGAATAGGCAGAATAGATAATCAAGTTTAGACCCAATTTCACAGTCACAAAACTTAAGCAACACTTTCCTAGTCATGAATGATAGGTGTTTAATCACAGTTGTTCATGTTATGTCATAGGCAACAGTTTATGTTTCAAAGGCATAGGCTTGTGTTCATAGTCAAGGAAATAATTCTCATAGCCATGAGTCACAGTCATAGGCAGTGTTCATAGTCATAGGCAATGTTCATAGTCAAAGAGGCATATGGTTTTAAGGTCCATAGTTTCATAGTCACAGTCTTATTGGTCCTCGAATCATGACAGTTCTTAATTAGGCCAAAGATATATAAGCACTAATTCGAATAGAAAGATTTGGCATATTCTTTTATTCCTTTAATTTCATGTCATGAATAGAGAAAACGTTCAAATCTAAAAAGTAACTGACTTACAGAGATTAGATTAGATTCATAGAAAAACAGTCATTGAAGTCGTTTGAATCTTCACTTGAATCCTAGCTTGTTTTGAATCTCCTCTTGAAAGTCTTGAGCAGCATTTCCTCGTCTTGATTTATTTTACATATTATTTTATTTATTTATACATTTTCTCAGAGGCAGCATAAGGATAGAAAAGAATTGTGAATAGTGAAGGAGACTAGGGCTGTTTATACAGGATTAGGCGGACGAATCTAGGTAGAAAACGAGACCAGGTACATCAGAATGCACCCAGGCCCAAAAGTGGGTTTTGCACCCAGGTCGACACCCCTGTCAACTGGGCAGTCGACCTGGTCAGGGGGGGAGGGGTCGACTACCTAGTCGACTCCCCAGTCGACCTGGGTCCTGGGCGGGAATTTTCCCGCCCAGCCCGCTTCTGGGTTTGAATTCAAAATTCGAATTCGAATTTCGAGCTGTTTTCTATTTTGAAAATTCCTGAAACTTCGGAGGGTCATATCTCCTTCAGACGGACTCCAATTGTCGCAAACTCGGACTCGTTTTCATGCAGAATTCCGAGACGAACGCAATGGCGTAACCCGTTTCCCTTGATTTTGATTTTAAAATTTAATTCTGCCTTGATTTGTGAATCCTAGTGTTACAGAATTACGGGGTGTTACATTCTCCCCCACTTAAAAGGATTTCGTCCCCGAAATCTTCAATTTAGGAAGAATGTGTCCTACCATCCAATCACCCATTTACTCAACCATTCAATCACAGGCATTCATTGTCCTTAAAATATTTCAAATGCTTTCATGTTCATATGCATAGTGTGTGTATATGTCTTTATCTAATGCAAAATCAGGCGGTCTACTGATTCAGTTGACATCCTTAATGCGAATCATGTCAGTGCCATGCGTCCAATCATGTATGCAAGCATCCCTAGTTATGTAAATACTACATGTGTGCATAGCCATTCATCCATATGCAACATCCATATGATAACATATCAAGTTCAACTTACAAACAAATACATATCTGTAAATGCAATATGAAAGCGTCCGAACTGATCTAGTGCCTAATATGTATGTATATGCTTTCACGAGCAACCATTAGCAACCACTCGCAACCATCAACCATAACATGTTTCAAATACATGTTTACATCCAAAAGAGTTTCTACCTAAGGATCGGAGATACGACCTAGAGGATATACTTTGGAAAGAGAGAAACAATTATGCGTAAAGCTCCTAAAAAAGAAATCAAGGATGCACCCTTAAGGAAAAGGGTATGATGCTAGTATCTAGCCATCTTGAGCTTTACTCCACTGTATCTTAACTAATTTAACTTCACCATTGTGAAGTTTCTGACCTCCGTTTCCAAAATAAATAGATGTCAATTATGGTACCAAGTGTATGTACTAAGATGATTAGAGGTCTCCCTCTTATCCACCATGCCATAACTATAAGGGTCGAAAGGTCACTACGTGCTTTTTGGAGTGTCTGCCACAACTATTCATCTCTCACGCAAACCATCCTAGTCGAACTCGACATTCCTCAAGTACAAACCCCAAAGGCCTAAACCAATATCAGACAAGCACCCAAGGAATATCTCCTCCGAATTTAGACGATCTACGTGAGATGATATAAGCAAACTCGATAGCTATTCTCAAATGCCTACTAACCAAAAATAAATTGGTCGGACCGCCAATTGGATTTGAGACTCTAGTGGGATCTTTCTACTATACAAGTACTATGGTGCAGAGACTCAACTATGGAAGTGGATATGAACAAATGTGAAGCGCTAAAACCAAAGGAAAGAGTACGAACAACAAAACTAGACTCTTCCAACAGAACTTTACTACCTTTCTCCTAGGTACGCTTGGTGGCGAAAGTAGGTACTTGCCCTTCTGAAAATCTTGTCCTTTGCCCTTAATTACATGCTCTATTACACCATAGTAAAGATACTTCCTCTTGTCTTATAATTCCTTCCTCCTTTATGAGCTAAATCTACATCCATGAATTCCTCATCCTTGGGTTGTGCTCCATAGCCAAACTCCACATCCTCTTTCGTGTGTAATCATGTTGACAAATCTCTCGAAAGCTGCCTCCATCGTACAGAAAACCCTACTAAGCTTGAAAGAAAACTGGCCGTAGGTGAAACAACTATGGCTATGGATGGAAGCCAGGCACGACTTCGCCCATCGATGAGGTTACCTCCCAGAAAGCCCGGAGCCCCAAAGACTCAAGAAAGAAGGAGACAAGAATTCAAACAGAGGAAGAGAAGATAGTGCATATGGCTTTTGGGGAATATGCCTTTAAAACAAAACATTTCTTTTGAAAATGCTTCTTTTAAAACTGTTTGAAAAAAATAATTTTTTTCAAATCTTTTATCTGATCCGGTAACCTTCAGCTCTGATACCACGTGTAACACCCCACATCCGTTAGTGTCACTCACAAAGGGAATGCACTAAGTTCTGTGGAGCATTTTAAGGTAAAAGATGCGGATGAATTACAAGACAGACAAAAATTAAAACAGCGGAAATTAAAACTTTGCTTTATTGATAAAATAGTTTGTACAATGATTTCTTTACAATATCAGAGTATCATCTGTCTTACAAAATAAAGAAGCATAAAACAACATTTATATTCCCCAATTGTAGCAAGAGCCAGCCATAGTATCGGAAAAGAGAATCCAGCCAAACTTCGACAAATCTTCAAGCTGGGAAAGAGTGACAGTCCGACTTAACCTGAGCTATACTATTCCCTCCTTTACTACCTGGGGGGTGAACGGAAGAAAAGAAGACGAAAGAAAAACAGAGTCAGATATAAAGCCTGAGTAAGTTCAGTTACTTCTAGCATGTGAACATGAAAAAACAAAATGACATGAATTAACTGTATACAAGATAACACCGTGATGATAGGATCAGCAAGATTAGACAAGATTAACACAAGATATGATAAGACAAGATAATCTGGATATGCTCTAATACTTTCGCCGCTTCGCTATTTCCTTGTTATACTGGTTTCTATATCTCTGCACCACCTAATAGTGTCCTAACTAGTAACGATAACGTGATCCCAATCCCTGTAGTTTCCATTGCCTTCAGGCATACATTCATTATTTATTACCTAGATCTAATCTAGGGTTTTCTATCAAGTGCTTTCTAGATTCAACTAGAGTTTATGCTATCTGCTGAATGCTTCTCGGATTCAGGGTTTATGCCACCTAGTCCCACTAGGGATTATGCTACCTGTCGAACGATGCCCCCTAGTCTAGGACACACTACCTAGAGTGGTATATGTTCCTAGACTTCCCCACGCATGTATCGCGAATCGTTATCGCTTGTCTAGATGCACATGTCCTGTAATGTGCGGCCCGAGTCCTATGGCAGGGCAAATCAAGAAACACAGAACTCAGTCGGGAGCTTTCAGATATCTACCGACGCAGATGCTAAGGTCTGCTTTTATTCCAGTGGCTATGGTCCCACTCGACCCCTCCCTCAACTAATGAAAGGCACACCTTGAAAAATGAGAACTATACGCAGGCCCCCTATGCCCCCACTAACCTATGGCCATCCTCACCCATAACTAGATAGAAAGTATATGGTCTTTTGGAGTTCTCCGCCTTTCCGCTTCATGTATCTCGACTGACTCAAGATGGATGGTAGACGACGAGTTGCTATCACAGGGCTACCGTTTTCTCGCCGAATCACGCTGGACCATCCTAGTCTTTAGGTTGCCATATATTGCAACCAAGGCATACCCCTGGTTCTTCCAACGCAGACCTTAACCTCTGTGAGCCTAGGAGGAGGATCTGCAGCCTCACAGAGGGATACCAAGAATACCCTCACGTCCCCTCGAAGCCTCGAGCTTCGTAACCTAATTCGTTGGAGCCTTCTTTTTACTCAGACGGACATTCGCTCCTTCCCGTGTTATACTAAGAATTACTACTTAGTTTTGCTAACTAAGGTTTACCACTTAGTTTCCATAATCGTTGTTTTCTTAACTAAGGTTTACTACTTAGCTTCTATTAACTAAGGTTTACTACTTAGTTCTCTTTCCCGTCAATTTGGATTGGTTAAGTGTCATTAGTCAATTCAAGCTAACTTAACTCTCTTCATTTATCCTGTTAAACTGGTTAAGTGTTATCAGTAATTCATGTTGACTTAACCCTACCACAAACCAAGTTATATGGGTTAAGTATTTCTTATTACTTAACCCTACCCATTCATACTGTATTGGTTAAGTGTTTCCTTTTTAACTTAACCTTGCCCGTTTGTTTTAACTAACATGTTATTAATGGTTAAGTATTATCCCTTCATGTTTTAGACTTAACCCTATTCCTTTATCACAATCTGATGGTTAAGTGTTCAAGTTTATTTTACCCTACGGTCTAGCCCATCTAACATATCAAATTGGCTAAGTGTATTAAATTTTACTTAACTCCAACCTCTAGTGTAGTTAACATGTTAATTTGGCTAAGTGTATTAACTTTACTTAACCCCACCGTCTAGTCTAGTTAACATGTTAATTTAGCTAAGTGTTTTCTTAGTTACGTAACCCCTACAAGTCTTGTCTTGTTACCATGTTAAGTTGGTTAAGTGTCCCTATGGACTTAGCCCTTCCATTCTAGCTTAACTGTGTTAAGTTGGTTAAGCATTCCTATGGACTTAACCCTCCCATTCTAGCTTAACTGTGATAAGTGTCTGTATGAACCTAACCCCACCCATCGGTTTTGTTATCATGTTGAATTGGTTAAGTGTCTTAGTTAAATTAACCCTACCATTCTTGTTCTAGCTTTAACTAAATAAATTAAAGCCGCGACCACTCACATTAGACAGATATTGTTGCGATTACTGGATGTGTCGGTTGGTTCCGGGCAGGTTTACATCGCAACTCAGTCTAACCTCGGGTTAGGCATATTCGTGTTTTCTAAGTTCAAAGGGTTTTGATTAATTTTCAAATCAGGTTTTGAAAGTAACCATCCCGTCTGTCGGATCGATTAGGGATAGCTAGGGAGAGCAGGAAACTTGTATTTTCCAAACCCAAGCCAAGACACTATCCTCTCTGTCACCCTAGAACTTTCTGGTGTATTATTAAAAGAGATGTCGTTAATAAACCTTTAATTTGTCTAAATTTACATTTTCTCATTTAGGACAAATTCTATAAGTAAATCATTCCTAATTTACTTATTTCCTAATTGCTCTTTTAATGTAAATTGTCAACATTTATTCTTATGGCCCATTTTCCCCTCTATATCATATTTATGCTTTTTGGTATGTAAACTATACCAAATTAAGTGTCACTAATCATGATTTTTGCCAAACATGACAATTACTCGCAATTATGGCCAATTTCAAATTTATGCCAATATACTTATTATGCCAAATTAGCTAATCCAATTCTGATTTAACATTCTAATTACAGTTCATGTCAAACTAGACTTATAATTCTAGTTCACAGTTCATGTAAATGCTAGATTTACAAGTCAATACTAGATTCAAATTACACATCCTATAATTCATGTCAAATTTATCCAATTTGCATTTTTATGAACATGCCATAATACATGTTCCCAATTCATGCCAATTTCCAAGTTTATAACTACGTTTTTAGTAAATTTCATATTTTGCCCAAATCGTATTCCCATCGTTCGTATAATCGTGATTCAATCTAGATTATAGATAAATCTAGATTCGTAGAAAATAGGGAATGAACCAAAGATGCTATGAAAAAGATAGACATAATAACTGGCATAAAATGACAATTTACTAATTACAGACCTAAGGAATTACACTGAAATTGATCTAAAACATCGAAGGCCTATAGGTCTGAAAATCTTATGACATAAAAAGTGTTGAATAACGACGTAGTTTCAAGAACATGGGTAGACCTAACTTAATAGGTAAATTCCCAAGATCAAAAACCAAAGAAAACCAAGAATAGACAGAATAGATAATCAGGTTTAGACCCAATTTCACAGTCACAAAACTTAAGAAACACTTTCCTAGTCATGAATCATAGGTGTTTAATCACAGTTGTTCTTGTTATGTCATAGGCAATAGTTTATGTTTCAAAGGCATAGGCTTGTGTTCATAGTCAAGGAAATAATTCTCATAGCCATGAGTCACAGTCATAGGCAGTGTTCATAGTCATTGGCAATGTTCATAGTCAAAGAGGCATATGGTTTTAAGGTCCATAGTTTCATAGTCACAGTCTTATTGGTCCTCGAATCATGACAGTTCTTAATTAGGTCCAAAGATATAAGCACTGATTCGAATAGAAAGATTTGGCATATTCTTTTATTCCTTTAATTTCATGTCACGAATAGAGAAAACGTTCAAACCTAAAAAGTAACCGATTTACAGAGATTAGATTCGTAGAAAAACAGTCGTTGAAGTCGTTTGAATCTTCACTTGAATCCTAGCCTTTTTGGAATCTCCTCTTGAAAGTCTTGAGCAGCATTTCCTCGTCTTGATTTATTTTACATATTATTTTATTTATTTATACATTTTCTCAGAGGCAGCATAAGGATAGAAAAGAATTGTGAATAGTGAAGGAGACTAGGGCTGTTTATATAGGATTAGGCGGACGAATCTAGGTAGAAAACGAGACTAGGTACATCAGAATGCACCCAGGCCCAAAAGTGGGTTTTGCACCCAGGTCGACACCCCTGTCGACTGGGCAGTCGACCTGGTCGGGGGGGGGGGGGGTCGACTACCCAGTCGACTCCCCAGTCGACCTGGGTCCTGGGCCGGAATTTTCCCGCCCAGTCCGCTTCTGGGTTTGAATTCGAATTCGAATTTCGAGCTGTTTTCTGTTCTGAAAATTCCTGAAACTTCGGAGGATCATATCTCCTTTATACGGACTCCGATTCTCCCAAACTCGGACTCGTTTTCATGCAGAATTCCGAGACGAACGCAATGGCATAACCCGTTTCCCTTGATTTTGATTTTAAAATTTAATTCTGCCTTGATTTGTGAATCCTAGTGTCACAGAATTACGGGGTGTTACAGATCGGCTCCCTACAAGTTCTAGCTCGTCATATGTCTGTGTCATACGGCCCTATCCTGAAATGTAGTTACCTTTGCTAGGTCCACCAAAGGGTGTATCAAGTCCTATGGTGCCAACCACCGACACGAATCAAGCACGCACCGTGTAAATCTACGAGTGCCCAATGCCTGCTTTTTCAACTTCGGACTACATGCACGACCATAGTCCGCCTGAACCTACAATGGCGCACCTACTCAGCCGTCGTTCTGGTCGCTTACAATCAGCCCAGTAATCGTGCCCCGCCCTGCCTAGTTCTAGGGTATTGTGATACATCCAAGTGGGTTACTGCTGAAATGGACCGCGTAACTAGGGTTTCTAATGGGTTAAGTGTTGTCATTCAAATTCGTGACTTAACCCTATCCAGATCATGTATCAAGTTGGTTAAGTTTGTTCAAGTGGTTCATGACTTAACCCTATCAAATCATCGTGTCAAGTTGGTTAAGTATATTCAAATGGTTCATGACTTAACCCTATCATGTGGCATTAATTCATTAATGCACCCCAACCTCTCACATTAGACTAACTGTTGTGGTCACTGGATTTGCCGGGCGGTTCCGAGCAGATTTACACCACAACATAGTCTAACCTCGGGTTTTTCGTGCGATATGACCAACTACCCACATTGGATCCTATTGTTTGCAGTCACTGGATTTGTCGGGCGGTTCCGGGCAAATTTACACTACAAACTCAACCCAACCTCGAGTTGGCCATTTTGAAGTTTATTTAATTGTCATGCCCACGTTCAAGTTTTCATGTTAAAATTCATGTCGAGTTTTCATGTCATGTTTCATGTCAAATCGTGTCAAATTCATAACGTTCATGTTCAAAATCAATTCATGTTTTACCTAGTCTACCCAAATCGTATTCCCATCGCACTTAAATTCGAATCGATACAAATAAATCTAATTAGGGAATAACATAAAAAGGAACGGGTATAAGGTGGAAAAAGTGATTACTAGCATAGCATGGTATGACTTGAGATAAAGGATTATAACATTACTGGCATATGGAATATTGGCCTCAAACATAAAGATTCCAAATCTAACAAAATAAAGTACTGGACAAGATAACAGTTGTCATAAGGTGATAATATAGTCATGGTAACGATTGACATAAGGTGATAGTATAGTCATGGTAGCTATTGACATAAGGTGATAGTCATAAACTTGTGACTAATAGCAGATTCAACATGATAATATGAGGGGTTTTTCTTTTTGATTTACAGCATGAATAGGCCCCAAATCAATGTCATAGTAATATCCAAGAGTCAAGATACAAGATGAACAAGAACGGATGTAAAACAGTTATCATACATAGGTCCAATTTCAATTTAAAACATATTCATATTACATTTACAGTTTAAATCTAAAAATAACCGGAGCTTACAAATCGTGGTTCGAGAATTAGAAAACAAGAGTCGATGTTGAATCTTTATATGCTTAGTCAAGTCCTAACAGACATCCCCAAATCAGCAACGAAGTTTCGACGTAGAAGAAGTAGTCTCTTTCACTAACTTTTCAACCAGAATTAGAGCAGCATAAGGTCAGAAAGAATTTTGTGTAGAGAGAATAGTGTAAGGGGCTATATATAGGGTCAGGTCAACGAATGTAGACAGAAACGAGGCCAGAAACATCAGAGTGAATCCAGCTTTAAAAGTGGACTCGGCCACCAGGTCGACCCCCAGGTCGACACTATGGTCGACCTGGTCCTGGGCAGGTCGACTACATAGTCGACCCCCAGGTCGACCTGGTCCTGGGCGGGAAATTTCCCGCCCAGTCCATTCTGAGGTTTGAAATTCGAATTTTGAATTCGAATTGAGCTGTTTTGAACTTGAAAACTTCTGAAAACTTCGAAAGGTCATAACTCGGTCATACGGACTCCGATTTTCAAAAAATCGGACTCGTTTCCAAGCAGAATTTCGAGATGAACGCAATGGCATAACCCGTTCCCCTTGATTCTTATTTTAAAAATTAATTCTTTCTTGATTTATGGTTATTACACGTTATAAAAATACGGGTTGTTACAAAGCGGGTACCCATGACACGTAAAAGACTTCCGCGTGCAAGGCATAATCGGGTACCTATGACAGGTCGAAGACTTCCACACGCAAGGCAAAATCAGGTACTCTAGCAATGTTTCTGCACCTAATAGGAACTTGTTAACCGAGCGTGTAACACCCCGTAATTTGAACATAAAAATTCACAAATTAAAGTATACTTAATTAAGTGAAATGGGTTGCGCAGAGAAATATATATATATTGATATATATATATATATATATAATTGAAAATTTAATAAATAAATATGCAAAAATGTTCAAAACAGCGAATTGGGAGAGGGGAATAACCGAACCGGCCGATTTTTGAGGTCGACCCAAGCCCGCTGGGTCGATTAGGGGTTAATCCAGGGTGTTTGGCTGTCAACCCGTGGGCCGATTCGCTCAAATGCAGATTTTGCATTTGAATGGTTCTCATGGTTCAGCTTTAATCTAAAGGCTCTAGATGGTTCCTACACTTGACTTCTTCCCCAAGACATGCTTTGATGGCTTGGATTGAATCTAGGGTTAATCCTATGGCTAATACTATCCTAATCTTCTATAAAAAGGACCTAACACCTAGCCTAAATCATCATTATTCATTCCTACAACTAAACTATGCCAAAATTGTTCCTCTCATGGCCTCCACTCTCATGCTAAAATTTCTAAGTTAAATTATATGAGAGATTTTGAATGCATACAAGTATTTTCAAGCTTGTATGAATGTTCTTAGTTTGCATTCAAGTCAAGTTGCAACATTTCTATTTCAAAGCAAGGATTTTTATTGATTTGGCTCAAGGGTTTTCATTTGGAGATTGCATATTTGGGTTTTTGGTGCTTGCATAAGGGCTTCGTCTCAATTTTTATAATAAATATTTATTTGTGTCTTCATAGCATTGTAAGCCCTTTTCTACTTTCTTTTTATTGAACTCTAAAGTTAAATGAATGATGCAAGTTTGGGTTTGATCATCATGACATGCAAGTTTGGTTGATCATTATATGCAAGTTTGGTTGATCATTATATGCAAGTTTGGTTGATCATTATATGCAAGTTTGGTTGATCATTATATGCAAGTTTGGTTGATCATTATATGCAAGTTTGGTTGATCATTATGCAAATTATGTATGACACATGTTATCATGTTATGCAAGTTTGGGTTGACCATGTTATCATGTTATGCAAGTTAAACTTGAGTTTGTGAGCTTAAAGCTTCAAGCTTTATGTTAAAGGTTGCATTTTGGCAACATGAAAGTTATCATATCCCTTTTGATAACTTGCATGTGAGGCTAAATGCGAACTCCTAGCAACCTCTACACATCATTTATCAACATGTACCACTCATATGCTAAGTTTGGTTTTATGCATGCTTTTGAAGCCTAATAATGCAATATGCAAGTATACGAACATATGTACATTTCATATGCCACCATGTTAAACTTGTGGCTTCAACACCTTTATGTCATGGTTATGCCAAGTTCCCTATTTTATCCTTTATGCGTTGTTGCGATTATGTAAACGATGGGATTACGTTGGGGTTGGGTAACATACTGACATGAACATGATTTTTATAACATGACGTGACATGTTAACTAGTAATTATGTTTTGGAAACATAATGGACATGACACTTAGAAAATATGAGTGTGGCCAACTCGAGGTTGGGTTGAGTTTGTAGCATAAATCTACCCGGACTCGCCCGGCTTAACTAGTGGCTACAAACAATAGGACCCAATGTGAGAAGTTGGTCATGTTGTGCTCGAACCCGAGGTTAGACCTAGTTGTGGTGTAAAGCTACCCGGACCCGCCCGGCTTAACAAGTAACCACAACAAAGTCTAATGTGAGAGGTTAAAGCGCATTAAGTTAATTAATGCCTCCTGATTAGGGTTAAGTCATGGTCCACTTAATACTTAACCAATTTGGGCTTGATGGATTAATCGGGGTTAAGTCAGGAGCCTTGGGTACTCTTAACCAATTTAATCCACGTTTGGATCGGGTTAACCACATTTAACCCGTCAAGAAACCCTAGTTGCGTGGTCCTTTTCAGCAGTAACCTTCTTGGTAGTATCATAAGACCCTAGGACTAGGCTAGGGTGGGGCACGATTACTGGGCTGATTGTAAGAGACCAAAAGAGACGGCTGAATGATGCCCCGGTTGTTCAGGCGGACCACGGTCGTGCACGTCAAGTCCGGAGTTGAACACGGGCACCGGTAGGTTTGGACTGTGCATCCTGTAATGGTGTCAGAGGGTTACACCATAGGGCCTGATACACCCTAGGGTGGACCCTGCACAGTCAACTACATTACATGATTAAGCCGTATGACACCGACACCTGACGAGTTAGGCTTATAGGGAGCCGATCGACTAGACCGTGTAGTTGGACCTTAATTTAGGTCACCTCATGATGATGGGCCAAGCTTGGGCCAGGGGATCAATTCTTGTTTTTACTTGACATGTTAGAATGCTAGTACACCCGTGGTGCAAAACTTAACCTTAATTATGCGATGACACCTTTATCTATCCTTTTAGTTGATCATCATGCCAGTATGTTGTTATCCTCATGTTCATCTCAGCTTCTCATGCCAGTTAACTTTACTAGTTCATAGACAGATAGTAGTAGGGCTTACCAGTCTTTTTGACTAACCTGTTTTCTTTCGCCTCTTTTCTTCCGTTTCCCCCCCTCTGGTTCTCAGGGTGGGAACATTGGAGCTTAGCTTGGATCTTTACAGCTTGCTTACTGGATTTGCTCATGTACGGTTTTGGACATTGAGCTAGCTGTGGTTTATCACTTCATTTTGGGGATAGTACTTTATGTATTTCAGTTTTTCATTTTATGCTTTTATCTAGACTTTGTTGTTGGAAAATAATGACCAAGTACTTTGTTGTAACATGACTATGGTTTTGAAATGCTAAGTTTTATCCGCTGCTTTACTACTCTGTTTTACTTATATGTTCTGTCTTGTGATATCTGCATGCATGTTTACCTTGTTTAACGCCCCTCCAAAGCTAATGTCCTTGCAAGAGTGGCATTGGCGGAGGTGGGGTGTTACATTTGGTATCGGAGCATAAGGTTAACAAGATTCGAGCAAATGGTTTTTAAAACTTACCTTTTGAAGAACTATTTTCAAAACCAATTAAGTATTTTCCAAAGAAAAGTTTAGTTTATTTTAAAAGGCTATTCCCCAAAAGCCATAGCACTATCCTTCGTTTCTTCATTCTGAATCTATCTTTTTCTTCGTTTTAGTATGGCCGATCGCTTTAACATCCCGGAAGGCGTACAAGTGCCCGTCTGGTTCTGGAGATTTATGGAGGCAAGGGCGAATGAAGCCGGCCCCGCGAACATTCCTCCTCCTTTCCCCGTCTCTAACATCTCTCCTCCTCATGTAGCTGAGGTTCCTCCTCCCCCTCAGCATCCGCAAGAGGATTTCGCAAAGCTTTGCAAGGACTTTAAGGCGATGGGTTGGAAGAATTTTGTCGGAACGGAGACTTCTGTGGAGGCAAGAAACTGGTTAAAGGAAACTGAAGACCTCTTCGCTATCTTTGATGTGGAAGATCGTAGGAAAGTTCTGCTGGCGGTATGGCTATTAAAAGGGGAAGCTGCTTATTGGTGGGTAGTCACCACCACTACTAGACCCATTGAGACTTGGGATGACTTTAGGAGAAGGTTTGGACTAAAGTTTATATCATCGACTGAAGAGAATCTTCAGATGGAGAGGTTCCTATCTCTAAAGCAAGGGGACATGACCGTTAGGGAATACGTGGATAAGTTTAGTCAACTTGCTCCGTTCGGTCTAGAATTGGTAAACACAGCTCGGAAGAACGCCCTACATTTTGCTCTACGATTGAATGAGCCATTGCGCGGTTTGGCCATGTCTCATATACCTCTAGGGGCGACCTTCGAGAGTTCGGTGAATATGGCCCTACTCCAAGAGGAAGATAAGAGTGGCAAGAAGGAGGTCAAGGCAAATGAGTCCCAAGGCAAGAAGGAAGATACCGAGAAAAGAGACAAGAACAATAAGAAGAGGAAATGCAACTTCTGTGGGATTACTGGACACATAGCCAAAGACTGTAGGAAGAAGAAAAGGAAGTTGGGGGGATGCTTTCATTGCGGAGAGTCTGGACATTTTAGCAAGGATTGCCCCAAGAAGCAAGGACAAGGGCAAGGACAAACTCAGCAAGTAAGACCCTCTGGAGGGCAATTGCAGGCTCTCCTCGCTCTTCCAGCTTTTGATCGAGGTAGAGTTTTTATAGAAATTCATGTTTACATTTCTGATTTTCCTGTTCGCACCTTATTTGATTCTGGCGCATCGCATAGTTTTATCTCTTCTGATATTGTTGAAAGTTTGCACCTAAGTACTAGCTTAGTTGAGGATCCCATTTGTGTTTCAAATCCAATTGGGGGTTCCGCCCATCTACCTGTGATTTGTTTGGATTTGAAAACCTCTATCTTGAGCATAGAATTCATGTGTAATGTTTAGGTTCTCGGGTTTATGAGATACGGGTTGATTTTGGAGGTGGATTGGTTGTCCAGTTATGGAGCCATTCTTGACTGTGAGCATAGGGTAGTGAGGCTCATGACTCGCCTCGGTAATACCCTAGAAATTTCTTGTAACCCTAGAGGTCCTGTCATGTTATGTTATCTTGAATCTCTCGACTCGTCCATCGATGATCTGCAATCTGTAAGGGTGGTCCGAGACTATCCTGATGTCTTTGAAGAAGTTAGGGGGTTACCCCCTAAACGAGAGATAGATTTCCGCATTTATCTAGTTGATAATGCCAAGCCAGTATCATTGCCAGTTAGGCACATGGCTCCACGTGAGAGAAGGGAGCTTAGTAAGCAAATCAAGGAGTTGCTTGAGAAATTTTTTATTAGGCGAAGCATTTCTGAATGGGGTGCTCCGGTGGTATTCGCTACTAAGGCGGATGGTTCGCTTCGTCTATGTGTTGATTATCGAGAGTTGAACAAGCTGACAAAGAAGAATAGGCACCCGTTACCGAGGATTGATGATCTCTTTTGGTGCTTCTGTTTTCTCTCAACTCGATCTAGCCACCGGATTCCATCAGCTTAGAGTAGCTGAGGATAGCATTGATAAAACTGCGTTTAGGACTCCAGATGGATTCTTTGAATGGCTTGTCATGCCATTCGGTTTGACTAATGCACCCGCATACTTCGTGGACTTGATGAGTAGGGTGTTCAGGGAGTTCCTTAACAAGTTTGTCGTTGTCTTCGTGGATGATATTCTGATCTTCTCAAAGGATAAGGAAGAACATGCAAGGCATCTCAAGGAAGTGATGGATACGCTTAGAGCGCATCAGTTGAAATCCAAGTTCTCCAAATATCATTTCTGGAGAAAGGAAGTTCGGTTTCTTGGACATATAGTTTCTAAGCAAGGCATAGCGGTGGATCCCGCGAAAGTGGTTGTGGTTCAAGACTGGAAGACTCCGAGGAATGCAACCGAAGTAAGAAGCTTTCTCGGTCTGGCGGGCTACTATAGGAAGTTCATCAGGACTTCGCTAAGATTTCGACCCCTCTTACTAAGTTGACGAAGAAGAACTTAGTCTTTGCATGGGACTTGGAGTGTGAGCTTGCTTTTCAAAGGCTCAAGAGAGCCCTTACCTCAGCTCCAGTTTGGCAACGTGGATTGGCACTGTTTTCAAGAGATAGTTTTCTGCGTGGGATACCGTATAATATGTAAATGAGATCCAAGATTCACTAACGAATCTTGGAAAGCTTGCACGAAACCATGAGCACGCAGTTATGTTTAAGCCAAGTATTTTAGGCAAAGGATAAGTGGAAGTGGAACGAGAGGCAACGATGAAATGAGTTCTAACTCATATTTTGGGAACAAGAATTAAGAACTATGGAATTGTGAAGTTAAAAGACGGTCAGGGCACGATGGGATTAAGCACAAGAAAATGTGGCTTAGAAGATCGAAGACTAGATACGCGCATTTAATCTCTTTCTAATAGTATATCCTAGATCCCTATTGTTCCGTAGAGCTTACTCGCTTGCTATCTTTTAAGTATATCCTCTCGGTCCTATCCTCAATCTTAGTTCTGTTGCAAACCCCATAAGGAGTATGACTCGCCTGTTTGTGAGATATAGTTGGGGTGAAGATGTTCGTCACCAAACTATTTGGGCTTTATGGGATATGGGTAATAATTGATAGACTTACAAAGAAAGCCCATTTTATTTCGGTGAAAAGCAAGAGGACCGTATCATGGCTAGCATCTGTTTATCTTCGAAAGATAGTACGGTTGCATGGAGTTCCTTCTAGCATAGTTAGCGATCGTGACCCAATTTTCACTAGCCAGTTCTGGAACAGTTTGCAAGAAGCAATGGGTACGCGATTGAATCTGAGTACAACCTATCACCCCCAGACGGATGGCCAAACCGAAAGGGTGGATAGAGTGCTAGAAGATCTTTTGAGGCTTTGTGTTCTCGACTTCGGTGGTACTTGGGAAGACCACCTTCCTCTTGTAGACTTCGCTTATAATAATAGCTATCAAGCCAGCATAGGGATGGCACCATTTGAAGCTTCGTATGGGAGGCCGTGCAAGCCACCAACATGTTGGTGGGAAGACGACGGATAAGCTTATAATTGAGCCCGATATTATAAGGGACACATCCGAGAGGGTTGAATTGATTCAAAGACGGATGAAAACGGCCCAAGACAGACAGAAATCCTATGCAGACAAGCGAAGGACAGACTTGGAATTTAAAGTTGGAGATATGGTCTTTGTGAAGATTTCTCCTTTGCGAAATATGGTTCGCTGACACCAAGGATCGTAGGACCCCTCTCTACTATAGAAAGAGTCGGGAAGATGACTTATAAGGTGGAATTGCCGAGAAGCTAGCCGGAGTGCATAATGTCTTTCATGTCTCGCATCTCCGAAAGTGCCTACATGAGTCCGCTGAGGTGGTTGAACCAAGCATTCTTGAAGACATTGAGGTAGAGAAAGAAGCAACCTTGAGAAGAGCTCCGATTCGTATCTTGGGAACAGAGATCAAGAAGCTAAGGAATCGAGAGGTCAAGTCGGTGAAAGTTCAGTGGGGTGAAGCCGACGAAGATGCAACTTGGGAAACCGAGGAGAAGATGCGTGGGCTTTATCCAATTCTTTTTGAGGGTAAATTCTCGATCTCTTTTCCTAATTAGCATATCTTTCTTTTTATCCGCGTTTATCTAGTTTATCTTGTTTCGTAGATCTTGTCATGAGAACCTTATGTAGAAACCCTTGGTTGAAACATGTATTTGAAACATGTTATGCTTGATGGTTGCAAGTGGTTGCAAGTGTTTGCACGTGGATACTCGTGGATGCATGATACACATTAGGCACTAAGATCGGCTCACACACTTTCATGTTGCATATGCATGAGTGCTTATACTTATTCATGGATGAAACTTGTTGAGCTGTCACGTGGATGTTGCATATGGATGAATATTATGTGCACTCATGTAGAGATTATAAATTATGTTAGGAATTTGCATACATATGGACTCATTTCACTAACATATTTTGCATTAAGGAGGTTTACTGTATCAGTAACCGCCTGATTTTTGCATTAGATAAGTACATATACACACACCTTTGCATATGATCATACAATATTTAGAATCCTTTAAGGACAATGACTGCACGTGGATGATGTTTTGAGTAGATGGATGATGGATAGTAGGATACGTTCTTCCTAACTTGGAGATTTCGGGGACGAAATCCTTTAAGGAGGGGAGAATGTAACACCCCGTAATTTGAACATAAAAATTCACAAATTAAAGTATACTTAATTAAGTGAAATGGGTTGCACAGAGAAATATATATATTGATATATATATATAATTGAAAATTTAATAAATAAATATGCAAAAATGTTCAAAACAGTGAATTGGGAGAGGGGAATAACCGAACCGGCCGATTTTTGAGGTCGACCCAAGCCCGCTGGGTCGACTAGGGGTTAATCCAGGGTATTTGGCTGTCAACCCGTGGGCCGATTCGCTCAAATGCAGATTTTGCATTTGAATGGTTCTCATGGTTCATCTTTAATCTAAAGGCTCTAGATGGTTCCTACACTTGACTTCTTCCCCAAGACATGCTTTGATGGCTTGGATTGAATCTAGGGTTAATCCTATAGCTAATACTATCCTAATCTTCTATAAAAAGGACCTAACACCTAGCCTAAATCATCATTATTCATTCCTACAACTAAACTATGCCAAAACTGTTCCTCTCATGGCCTCCACTCTCATGCTAAAATTTCTAAGTTAAGTTATATGAGTGATTTTGAATGCATACAAGTATTTTCAAGCTTGTATGAATGTTCTTAGTTTGTATTCAAGTCAAGTTGCAACATTTCTATTTCAAAGCAAGGATTTTTATTGATTTGGCTCAAGGGTTTTCATTTGGAGATTGCATATTTGGGTTTTTGGTGCTTGTATAAGGGCTTCGTCTCAATCTTTATAATAAATATTTATTTGTGTCTTCATAGCATTGTAAGCCCTTTTCTACTTTCTTTTTATTGAACTCTAAAGTTAAATGAATGATGCAAGTTTGGGTTTGATCATCATGACATGCAAGTTTGGTTGATCATTATATGCAAGTTTGGTTGATCATTATATGCAAGTTTGGTTGATCATTATATGCAAGTTTGGTTGATCATTATGCAAGTTATGTATGACACATGTTATCATGTTATGCAAGTTTGGGTTGACCATGTTATCATGTTATGCAAGCTAAACTTGAGTTTGTGAGCTTAAAGCTTCAAGCTTTATGTTAAAGGTTGCATTTTGGCAACATGAAAGTTATCATATCCCTTATGATAACTTGCATGTGAGGCTAAATGCGAACTCCTAGCAACCTCTACACGTCATTTATCACCATGTACCACTCATATGCTAAGTTTGGTTTTATGCATGCTTTTGAAGCCTAATAATGCAATATGCAAGTATATGAACATATGTACATTTCATATGCCACCATGTTAAACTTGTGGCTTCAACACCTTTATGTCATGGTTATGCCAAGTCCCCTATTTTATCCTTTATGCGTTGTTGCGATTATGTAAACGATGGGATTACGTTGGGGTTGGGTAACATAATGACATGAACATGATTTTTATAACATGACGTGACATGTTAACTAGTAATTATGTTTTGGAAACATAATGGACATGACACTTAGAAAATATGAGTGTGGCCAACTCGAGGTTGGGTTGAGTTTGTAGCATAAATCTACCCGGACCCGCCCGACTTAACTAGTGGCTACAAACAATAGGACCCAATGTGAGAAGTTGGTCATGTTGTGCTCGAACCCGAGGTTAGACCTAGTTGTGGTGTAAAGCTACCCGGACCCGCCCGGCTTAACTAGTAACCACAACAAAGTCTAATGTGAGAGGTTAAAGCGCATTAAGTTAATTAATGCCTCCTGATTAGGGTTAAGTCATGGTCCACTTAATACTTAACCAATTTGGGCTTGATGGATTAATCGGGGTTAAGTCAGGAGCCTTGGGTACTCTTAACCAATTTAATCCACGTTTGGATCGGGTTAACCACATTTAACCCGTCAAGAAACCCTAGTTGCGTGGTCCTTTTCAGCAGTAACCTTCTTGGTAGTATCATAAGACCCTAGGACTAGGCTAGGGTGGGGCACGATTACTGGGCTGATTGTAAGAGACCAAAAGAGATGGCTGAATGATGCCCCGGTTGTTCAGGCGGACCGTGGTCGTGCACATCAAGTCCGGAGTTGAACACGGGCACCGGTAGGTTTGGACTGTGCATCCTGTAATGGTGTAGTAACCCGGATTTTGAGCGGCTTTGGTTATCGACGTAAGCTCGACGTTGATAACCAAAACATCGAAAAATCCCGGTAATTAATGAAAGAAATTAGTGGGTGAGAATATATAAGATAGAAACTTAGAATAGAAGAAGAAGAACACAACATCAGAGTAACACGAACCTCATAGCGGAACGAATAACATATATTAGATAACATAACTTTGAAATATAACAGTTATGTATACAATAGCACTTATCAGAGTATAGCACTTACAACACAGTGGAAATAAACTATAGCTATATGATCTTGAAGCCTCCTGCTCCAGCTCTTCAAGTATATCTGTAAATCCCGACTACTTGACTGCCCGTACAAATTTAGGCACCCAAGAGTTTAGGGAAAACAACAAAGTAAACTCCGGGTCAGTCATGGGACTGGTGTGAATAAACTCAAATCATTTAAACAGGTATATGATATCTCATAAGACCACGCCGTGAATACGGAACGGGTTTTTCCCTTATGAGAATCCAAATAACTTTTCAAAGCAATATCATTCTGATATTATAATAATGTCTAAATACAAATAGATATCAATCTAGCAGAAACGCTTGCATCTCACGTTACTACATATATAGTATACAAATCAAAATCGCAAGCACGTATTGGATGATTGGATTTCCAACTATGACAAGGTATGGAACCACCTTCCGATCAGTGTACTCTAGGAACGATACACTCGAGTTCAACAAGAACATCTTGTAACTCAGCCACACATGACCGACCACTCATTTCGCTTGAGTGTATCGAATGTACATCACCAACGGTTGGGATCAGCAACCGTTCCCGTATATATATGGGACAGCATTGATAGATTAAAGAAGCAAATGAATATTCTCTAGATAGGTGATTATACACCCTACTTCGGTGCGACCGACTTAGCCATGCTGCCTGCCCGATTTCTATCATTTACCGGATGTGAGGCTAGAAGCTACGCATATCTTTTTCATATCATATCTTCATTTACTTGGAATATCACATCGTCATACCCGCCAAATCATTATCGATTTCCCTAACGGTATCACGGGTATGAAGCTAAGAGAAACGAATTCCTCCGCCACCAAACGTAATACGTTGAAGAGATCAACATATATGATTCGTTAGGAATACTCTGTCAGACATTCGTCCATACAAGTTGTCCTGGGACTGGACAAACCGAAGACACTATTCAGTACATCCATCTTAGGCACTGTTATCTAAGACTTATACAATAGCCCTTGCACTTTACTCCGTCTTCAATATATTCAGCATACTTGATTCGCAACGCTTATGTCAATACGGAGTGGTTCTTCGGATAATAATCCAACCGGTCTCTCCATATTAACAACGTAAAATGGTCAAAACATTGATAGTCTGTGATTTAACTATCAAAGAAAAACTCGTGTGCAAACAACGATATTATTTCCTGATAGAAATTATATCAATCAATCATCATTCAACATTTATCTCTTTAGTTCATTACTTTACTTATCTCCTATTTCCCTATATTCAACGTTTCTTATTTTCTAATTTTAGAAAATATACTTTATTAACAATGGAAAACATTTCCATTTCCTGTTTCCTATATTAGAAAACATTTCTGATTTCTTATTTGGAAAAAACATTTCCAAAGTTCCTTCATTGTATTTAAACAGATGTTTAAATAAAACATTGCTATGCCAACTCAAACCATTTATTAAATTCACTTAACCATCATTCACTTTCAAACCTTACCATTCCTTAGTTAAGAAGGAAGTCAATCAAGTTGGGGTATAATTACCTCTCAGACCTTAACTGAACAACGTTATAACTTCGAAATAGTAACAGTTTATCTTTTAAACTTTTAACAACTTCTTTACGTAACTCTCGGATTCAATTTACGAATCCACTTCTTTATTGAAAACATTGATTTTAACAATAACGTTATAATCCCTACTTTCGTAATATCTAACTTCAATTATAACCTTGATTCTTTAATTCGAATAATTAAACATAACCCTAATCTATTAGTACATACTCTAGATTTAAAAACCGGAAAGTAAATATTACTTTCCCGAATTCGATATAATTGAATTCGACGTATAATTCTCTTTCGAGTAATCTCTATTTGATTAACTCTTCTTCGAATAACCTATATTCGATTATCTCTCTTCGAATAACTTATATTCGAAATCTCTCTCTTTTGAATAAACTATATATTCGATCTCTTTCTTTCGAATATGCTATATTCGAAAATCTCCTTTCGATTAACTAATCGATAACTCCTTTCGATCAAACTATAATCGCTACTCCTTTCGATTAAACTAAAATCGATACTCCTTTCGATTAAACTAAAATCGATACTCCTTTCTTTTAACTCTATTCGAATAAACTATATTCGATAATCTCTTTTAACTCCATTCGAATAACTAACATTCGATAACTCTATTTAACTCCGTTCGACTCTATTTAACTCCATTCGCCTGACTCTAGATCACAACGATCACAATGGTTACGCCTGATTCCCTCAGGAAACATCCGACCGCCGTAGGCTATTTACAGCCCTGCGAATTACACTAGCAGTCGTACGAAATGGCAACTCATTTGGATTGACACTTATTTGATTAACTCTAACTGATTATCTCTAACTGGTTAACTCTAACTGATTAACTCTAACTGATTAACTCTACTCGATTAACTCGACTTGATTAACTCGACTTACTTAACCCAACTGGTTAACTCGACTTACTAATTCAACTCGATTAACCTAGCTTGATTTACTTGGCTTGACTAACTCAAATGATTAACTCGACTGACTAATTCAACCTGATTAACCTCACTTGATTTTACTTATCTCGATTTACTGAACTAATCACTTTGATTAACTAAACCAATCCACTTAGTTTAACTTAACTAATTCACTTTGATTAACTTAACTTAATCCACTTAGTTTAACTTAACTAATCTACTTAGTTTAACTTAACCAATTCACTTTGATTTAGTTCTATTTGTTTATCCAATAAATATTCCTTTGATTTAATCATATTTATTTATCAAATAAATATCCCCTTTAATTCTATTTAATCTAACAAATAAATATCTCCTTTCTTATCTATTTAAAATGTTCTACAAATATTTCTCTCTCTTTCTATTTCATTCTTGAAAATATTCTATCTCCTTAAATTCCCGGAAAAATTCGCCATAACCTCCTTTGTATCGGGAGTATCGGGAAAATCCCCAAACCGCTACACAAGCCTTTTCCATTCAAAAAGAAAATGATTTGCAGTTATTTCCTTTTTGAATATCTCCTATTTATTTTTAAGTAAATAATCCCTATTTAATATTTTATTTATTTAACAAATAAATAATCCATGTTATAGTATCTTATCTATTTATTCTAAATAAATAATTCACTTTATAAATATTCCATTTATAAAGATTTCCCTTAATTTATAATTCCACTTAAACGTATTTTCTATTTATAAATATTTCATTTATAAATATTTCTATTTATAAATATTCTATTTATAAATATTGTCTTTTATAAAACCCTCTTGATTTTATAAATATTCTCTTTTCAATATTCCGGTATGTCACGAGGTTCAATCATATCAAATCACGATGTTCAATATCGTCCATACACATATAGTCAACAACGGATTATAAATCACGTCATATACCACAATATATGAAAACAATAAAAATAACTGTTGAGGAATCCAGTCGGATTCCTCCAACCTGTTTCCCTGCATCTACAGATGTTACACAATAAAATCAATCATCATTTTCAGTTTCATATGATATATTCTGATAAACAGAATCAATGCGGAAATTTAACTAACTGACTAGCAGTTCAATCAAACAGTCAACACAAATCAATCAGTCAATATTTAACAGTTCTAAAAATACAACATGAAAATATAAACTGTTCAGAGTTAGTGAGATTTACTCACCTTTTGACGATCATCGTCAATGACGATAACCATCGCTTTATTCAGCTGGACAATTTATTTCGCTATAAATTGTAACGTGCTCCAATTTGACTCGCGGTCTGTTCCATTATGGAGCTCTCGTCCATACGATCCTGTCGGATCTTGTTTCGCTGAAAACCGATGTCGTACGGTCAAGTTATCGACATTACAAGTTTATATAACAAAATTTTAATTTAAATAAAGGCTTAATTTATTTAACATGGGCCTTTACCCATATTCTTCAATGCAGGCCCACTAAGATTATAAGACCCACTTTCTTTTAAATCCTTTCTTCCTCAATTAACACCAGACAAAATCGCTCCTCCCCATTCCATTTTGACCGCAACTTTGACCCGTCCTTGCTCCTCCTTCGGCCATATGTGGCCACCGCAACCACCACCAAGTAATTCCCTTTTTCAAACCCTACCTTTCCATCCCCCTAAAGTTGAACTCGACACAAGTCACCCTCGACAAAATCGACCACCGTATCCTACCTCCGTTGACCGGAGTTCCTCACCGCCTCGTTCAACTATAGCTTCCGCGACAACCACCAATCACTTCAGCACCCAAATCCGCACCCACCTACCCTAATTACTTCAAACACAATGCTGCTGTAGAAATCGTGACCTGCTGCTCTCCATCGTACTCCAGGTGACGCGTCCCTCCACAGTCGACCGGAAACACTTCCAAACCCCTTACTCGATGCGTATCCTCCCCAGAAACTTGAATCCGACCTCAACCTCAAATTCGATGCACTAAAATCGACAAACCACCCAACCCTAGCTTTTCTGGTGTACTTTTGAACATGGAAAAACCCTTGTCGAACTCACCAAGAAGGGTACTGCTTTGAAGAACTTCTCATGGTGAATCCAAAGATACTTGTTTTGGATATCTACCATTTTTCTTTGATTTTATATTTAATTTAGAAGGGATCGAATTGTTTTGGGATGAATAAGTGGCGGCTTGTTTCCTGGTTGACCAGAGAAGTGGAAAGAATTCGGTTAGAACATTTTTAAGGGCTACTTATAGGCAAATTTATATACTTTTTAATTGATTATTTAATTTAAATATACGCAATTGCTATTCGTATTCATCCTCTAAAATTTCTTATGATCACATACGATACCCAAAAATCATGAAAATGGACATGCAGCTACATCCCCACATTACGGTCCCAACGAAACTGGTTTCGTCGAATTCCGAGGTCGTTTGCAAAACTGGCTATTTTTAACGCTCTGAATGACCCATTTAAATATATAAATATATTTAAATATAATTAAATTAAATATAAATAAATTTATATTATCGTATATCTTCACATATGATATCGTACGGCTCCAGAATATCATATCAGATTTTATAACACGATGTTCCAGAATTCCAGATTATCCCGATATTCAATTTATATTGAAAATCGATTTATAATGTATATAAAGCGTCGCAAATTATAAAGGAATTCCACAGCGACTTTTCTAAAATTTGATTTGGACGTAAATCAAAATCTACACGACAAAATCCCGATTTTTCTCTTCCACTAGAAAGATATACTCCACCAGCTCCACACGTTTCTTGTTTCACAGAAATCCGGCTTAAAACGAATCCTGTACATTCAGTTGAAGTTCAAATCGCCAAATAGTGAACTGCCGCGTCGTTTCAGGCTCTATTTTAATTATATTATAATTCTACGTTCAAACTGTCGTCGATTCAATATAATCGTTATTATATTTCGAATCGAAACTCCACCAAATCTCGTATGCTATTCAATTCACATGATATTGTGAATTTCACTATTTCCGACTATTTCGACATTATAATATATTATTATATTATAATTATTAATTAAATATTCAATATTATTTAATTCACGTTCTCGATATCGATAAATCGATATTTAATAATTAAATAAATTAATTATTCAACAGCTAAAAATGCGGGTTATTACAAATGGGGTCAGAGGGTTACACCATAGGGCCTGATACACCCTAGGGTGGACCCTGCACAGTCAACTACATTACATGATTAAGCCGTATGACACCGACACCTGACGAGTTAGGCTTATAGGGAGCCGGTCGACTAGACCGTGTAGTTGGACCTTAATTTAGGTCACCTCATGATGATGGGCCAAGCTTGGGCCAAGGGATCAATTCTTATTTTTACTTGACATGTTAGAATGCTAGTACACCCATGGTGCAAAACTTAACCTTAATTATGCGATGACACCTTTATCTATCTTGTTAGTTGATCATCATGCCAGTATGTTGTTATCCTTATGTTCATCTCAGCTTCTCATGCCAGTTAACTTTACTAGTTCATAGACAGATAGTAGTAGGGCTTACCAGTCTTTTTGACTGACCTGTTATCTTTCGCCTCTTTTCTTCCGTTTCCCCCCCCCCTCAGGTTCTCAGGGTGGGAACATTGGAGCTTAGCTTGGATCTTTACAGCTTGCTTACTGGATTTGCTCATGTACGGTTTTGGACATTGAGCTAGCTATGGTTTATCACTTCATTTTGGGGATAGTACTTTATGTATTTCAGTTTTTCAGTTTATGCTTTTATCTAGACTTTGTTGTTGGAAAATAATGACCAAGTACTTTGTTGTAACATGACTATGGTTTTGAAATGCTAAGTTTTATCCGCAGCTTTACTACTCTGTTTTACTAATATGTTCTGTCTTGTGATATTTGCATGCATGTTTACCTTGTTTAACGCCCCTCCAAAGCTAATGTCCTTGCAAGTTGCAAGAGTGGCATTGGCGGAGGTGGGGTGTTACAGAGCGGGTACCCGTGACACATAAAAGACTTCCGCTTGTAAGACCTAATCGGGTACCTGTGACACGTTATAGACTTCCGCACGAAAGGCCTAATCGGGTACTCCAGCAACGATTCTGCACCTAGTAGGGAGTAGTTAACCGAGCGGGTACCCGTGATACGTAAAAGACTTCCGCACGCAAAGCCTAATCAAGTACCTATGACACGTTAAAGACTTACACACGCAAGGCCTAATCGGGTACCTATAACACGTTAAAGACTTCCACATGCAAGGCCTAATTGGGTGTGACACGTTGAAGACTTCTACACGCAATGCATATCGGTTACTCCAGCAATGATTTTGCACCTCTTAGGGACAAGTTAACTGAGCGGGTACCTTTGACACGTATAAGAATTCCATGCGCAATACCTAATCGGGTACCTATGACACGTTAAAGACTTCCGCACGCAATGCCTAATCTTGTACTCCAGCAATGATTCTACCCCAGTAGGAAGAAGTTAACCGAGCGGGTACCCGTGACACATAAAAGACTTCCGCACGCAAGGCATAATCGGGTACCTATGACAGGTCAAAGACTTCCGCTTGCAAGGCCAAATCGGTTACTCCGACAACGATTCTGCACCCAGTAGGAACTAGTTAATCGAGCGGGTACCCGTGACACGTAAAAGACTTACGCACGCAATGCCTAATTGGGTACTCCAACCACGATTCTGCACCCAGCATGGATTAGTTAGCTGAGCGGGTACCCGTGACATGTAAAAGACTTCGGCACGCAAGGCATAATCGGGTACCTGTTACACGTTAAAGACTTCCGCACGCAAGGCCTAATCGGACACTCCAGCAATGATTCTGCACCCAGCAGGATTAGTTAACCGAGTGGGTTCCCATGACACGTAAAAGGCTTCCGCACGCAAGGCCTAATCGGGTACCTATGACACGTTAAAGACTTCCGCGCGCAATGCCTAATCGGGTACTCCAACAATGATTCTGCCCCTAGTAGGAAGTAGTTAACCGAGCGGGTACCCATGACACGTAAAAGACTTCCGAATGCAAGGCATAATCGGGTACCTATGACAGGTCGAAGCCTTCCATACGCAAGGCCAAATCGGGTACTCCAGCAATGTTTCTTCACCCAATAGGAACTTGTTAATCGAGCGAGTACCCGTGACATGTAAAAGACTTCCGCAAATTTGGCCTAATCGGGTACCTGTGACACGTAAAAAACTTCCGCACGCAAAGCCTAATCGGGCACTCCAGCAACGATTCTGCACCCATTATGGATTAGTCAACCGAGCGGGTACCCGTGACAGGTAAAAAACTTCGGCACACAGGGCATAATCAGGTACCTGTGACTCGATAAAGACTTCCGCATGCAAGTCCTTATCGGTTACTCCAGCCACGATTCAACACCCAGTAGCAACTAGTTAACCGAGCGGGTACCCGTGACACGTAAAAGGTTTCAGCACGCAATGGTTAATCAGGTACCTATGACACGTTAAAGACTTCCACACGCAAGGCATAATCTGTTATTCCAACAATGATTTTGCACCCAGTAAAAACTAGTTAACCGAGCGGGTAACCGTGACACGTAAAAGTCTTCCGCATGCAAGGCCTAATCGGGTACCTATGACATGTTAAAGACTTTCGCATGCAATGCCTAATTAGTTACTCCAGCAATGATTCTCTTCCCAGTAGGAAGTAGTTAACCGTGCGGGTACTCGTGACACGTAAAATACTTCTGCACGCAAGGCATAATCGAGTACCTATAACAGGTCAAATACTTCTGCACGCAAGGCCAAATTGGGTGCTCCAGTAATGATTCTGCACCCAGTAGGAATTAGTTAACCGAGCAGGTACCCGTGACATGTAAAAGACTTCCGCCCGCAAGGCATAATCGGGTACCTGTGGCACGTAAAAGACTTCCGACCGCAATGCCTAATCGGGTACTCCAGCAACAATTCTATACGTAGTATGGAATAGTTAACCGGGAGGGTACCCGTGATACGCAAAAGGCTTCCACATGCAAGGCATAATCGGGTACCCGTGACATGTTAAAGACTTCCGCACACAAGGCCTAATCGGGTCCAGCAATGATTTTGCATCCAATAGGGATTAGCTAACCGAGCGGGTACCCATGATATGTAAAAGACTTCCACACGCAAGGCCTAATCGGGTACCTATGACACGTTAAAGAGTTCCTCACGAAAGGCCTAATTGGGTACTCCACCAATGATTCTACACCCAGTAGGAATTATTTAACCGAGTGGGTATCCATGACACGTAAAAGTCTTCCACATGAAAGGCCTAATCGGGTACCTATAACACGTTAAATACTTCCGAATGCAAGGCCTAATCGGGTACTCCAACAATGATTCTGCACGCAGTAGGGACTAGTTAACCGTGCGGCTACTCGTGACACGTAAAAGACTTACGCACACAAGGCCTAATCGGGTACCTATGACACCTTAAAGACTTCCGCACGAAAGGCATAATCGGGTATTCCAACAAAAATTCTGCATCCAGTGGGGAGTAATTAACCAAACGGGCACCCAAGACATTTAAAATACTTCTGCATGCAAGACCTAATTGGGTACCTATGACACGTTAAAGGGGTAATCCAACAACCATTCTCCACCCAGTAGGGAGTAGTTAACCGAGCAGTTACCCGTGGCACGTAAAAGGCTTCCACATGAAAGGCCTAATCGGGTACCTACGACATGTTAAAGACTTCCGCACACAAGGCCTAATCGGGTACTCCAACAACGATTCTGCACGCAGTAGGGATTAGTTAACCGAGAGGGTAATCGTGACATGTAAAAGACTTACATACACAAGGCCTAATCCGGTACCTATGACACGTTAAAGATTTCCGCACGAAAGGCATAATCGGGTACTCCAACAATGATTTGGCACCAAATAGGGAGCAATTAACCGGGCGGGCACCCGTGACATGTGAAAGACTTCCGCACGCAAGGCCTAATCGGGCGCCTATGACAAGTTAAAGGGGTACTCCAACAACCATTCTCTACCCAGTAGGGAGTAGTTAAGTGAGCGGGTAACCGTGACACGTAAAAGACTTCCGCATGCAAGGCCTAATTGGATACCTATGACATGTTAAAGACTTCCACACGCAAGGCCTAATCGGGTTCCAGCAACGATTCTACACCCAATAGGGATTTGTAAACTGAGCGGGTACCCATGACACATAAAAGTTACGCACGCAAGGCCTAATCACATACCTATGACACGTTAAAGACTTCCATATGGACGGCCTAATCGGGTACTTCAGCAACGATTCTGCACCCAAGAGGGAGTAGTTAACCGAGCGGGTACCCATGACACGTAAAAGACTTCTGCCTGAAAGGCCTAATCGAGTACGTATGACAAGTTAAAAGACTTCCGCACGCAAGGCCTAATCGGGTACTCCAGCGATGATTCTGCACCCAGTGGGGATTAGCTAACCGAGCGGATACCGGTGATACGTAAAAGGCTTCCGCACGTAAGACCTAATCGGGTACCTATGGCACGTTATAGACTTCTGCACGAAAGCTCTAATCGAGTACTCTAGCAAGGATTCTGCATCCAGCAGGTAGTAGTAAACTGAGCGGGTACCTGTGACACGTAAAAGACTTCCGCACGCAAGGCCTAATCAGGTAACTATGACACGTTAAAGACTTTTGCAACCTAATCGGGTACTCCAGTAACGATTCTGCACTCAATAGGGAGCAGTTAACCGAGCAGGTACTTATGACACGTAAAATACTTCCAGATGCAAGGCTTAATCGGGTACTCTTGACCCGTTAAAGACTTCCGCACGAAAGGTCTAATCGGGTAGTCTAGCAATGATTCTGCACCCAGTAGAGAGTAGTTAACCGACCGGGAATCCGTGAAACGTAAAAGACTTCCGCACGCAAGGTCTAATCGGGTACCTATGACATGTTAAAGACTTCCACACGCAAGGCCTAGTTGGTTGCTCCAGCAACGATTCTGGACCCAGTAGGAAGTAGTCAACTGAGTGGGTACCCATGACATGTAAAAGACTTCCGCACGCAAGGCCTAATCGGGTACCATTGATACGTTAAAGACTTCCACACGCAAGGCCCAATCGGGTACTCCAGCAATGATTCTGCACCCAGTAGGAAGTACTTAATTGAGCGGGTAACCGTGGCACGTAAAAGATTTCCGCACGCTACGCATAATCGGGTACCTATGGCACATTAAAGACTTCTGCACGAAACGCCTAATCGGATGCTCCAGCCACATTTCTGCACCCAGTAGCAAATAGTTAACCGAGCGGGTACCCATGACACGTAAAAGACTTCCGCACACAAGGCCTAATCAGGTACCTATGACACGTTAAAGACTTCCGCACGCAAGGCATAATCGGGTACTCCAGCAATGGTTTTGCACACAGTAGGGACTAGTTAATCGAACGGGTACCCATGACACATAAAAGACTTTCGCACGCAAGGCCTAATCGGGTACCTATGACACGTGAAAGACTTCCGCACACAATGCCTAATTGGGTACTCCAACATTGATTTTACCCCTAGTAGGAAGTAGTTAACCGAGCGGCTACACGTGACACGTAAAAGACTTACGCACGCAACGCAAAATTGGGTACCTATGACAGGTGAAAGAATTCCGCACGCAAGGTCAAATCGAGTACTCTAACAACGATTCTGCACCCAGTAGGAATGAGTTAACCGAGTGGGCACCCATGACACGTAAAAGACTTCCGCGCGCAAGGCCTAATTGGGTACCTATGACACATGAAATACTTCCGCATGCAATGCCTAATTGCGTACTCCAGCAGCGATTCTGCACCCAGTATGGATTAGATAACTCAGCGGGTACCCATGACAGGTAAAAGATTTCGACACGCAAGGCATAATCAGGTACCTGTTACTTGTTAAAGACTTCCGCACGCAGGGCCTAACTGGGTACTCCAGCAATGATTCTACACCCAGTAGGGATATTAGTTAATCGAGCGGGTAACCGTGATAGGTAAAAGACTTCTGCACGCAAGGCCTAACTGTGTACCTATGACACGTTAAAGACTTCCGCACGCGATGCCTAATCGGGTACTCCTGCAATGATTCTGCCCCCAGTAGGAGGTAGTTAAACGAGTCGGTACTCGTGACACATAAAAGACTTCCGCACACAAGGCATAATCGGGTACCTATGACAGGTAGAAGATTTCTACCCGCAAGGCCAAATCGGTTAATCCAGCAACGTTTTTGCACCCAGTAGGAACTAGTTATCCGAGCGGGAACCCGTGACACGTAAAAGACTTCCGCATGTGAGGACTAATTGAGTACCTATGACACGTGAAATACTTCCACACGCAATGCCTGATTGGGTACTCCAGCAATGATTCTACACCCAGTATGGATTAGATTACTGAGCGGGTACCCGTAATAGGTAAAAGACTTCGGCATGCAAGGCATAATCGGGTACCTGTGACACGTTAAAGACCACCGCACAAAAGGCCTTATCAGTTATTCCAGCAACGATTCTGCACCCAGTAGCAACTAGTTAACCGAGCGGGTACCCGTGACACGTAAAAGACTTCCGCACGCAAGGATTAATCAGGTACCTATGACACGTTAAAGACTTCTGCACGCAAGGCATAATCTGTTACTCCAGCAATGATTTTGCACCTAGTAGGAACTAGTTAACCGAGCGGGTAACCGTGACATGTAAAACACTTCCGCATGCAAGGTCTATTTGGGTACTTATGACACGTTAAAGACTTCCGCACACAACGCCTAGTCGGGTACTCCAGCAATGAGTCTCACCCCAGTACGAAGTAATTAACCTAGCGGGTACCCGTGACACGTAAAATACTTCTACACGCAAGGCATAATCGGGTACTCATGACAGGTCGAAGATTTTCGCTTGCAAGGCTAAATCTTGTACTCCAGCAATGATTCTGCACCCAGTAGGAACTAGTTAACCGAGCAGGTACCCATGACATGTAAAAGAATTCTGCACACAAGGCCTAATCGGGTATATATGACACGTAAAAGACTTCCGCCCGGAATGCCTAATCGGGTACTCCAGCAACGATTCTACACCCAGTATGGATTAGTTAACCGAGCTGGTACCCATGACACATAAAAGACTTCCACATGCAAGGTATAATCGGGTACCTTTGACACGTTAAAGACTTATGCACGCAAGGCTTAATCGGGCACTCCAGCAATGATTCTGCATCCAGTAGGGATTAGTTAACCGAGTGGGTACCCGTGATACGTAAAAGACTTTCGCACGTAAGTCCTAATCGGATGCCTATGACACATTAAAGACTTCCTCACGAAAGGCCTAATCGAGTACTCTACCAACGATTCTACACCAAGTAGGAATTAGTTAACCGAGTGGGTACCCATGACACGTAAAAGGCTTCCACATGAAAGGCATAATCGAGCACCTACGACACGTTAAAGACTTCCGCACGCAAGGCCTAATTGGGTACTCCAATAATAGTTCTGCATGCGGTAGGGACTAGCTAACCGAGCGAGTACCCGTGGCACGTAAAAGACTTTACGCACACAAGGCCTAATCGGGTACCTATGACACCTTAAAGACTTCCGCACGAAAGGCATAATCGGGTACTCCAGCAACTATTCTGCACCCAGTAGGGAGTAATTAACCGAACGAGCACCCGTGACAAACAAAAGACTTCCGCACGCAAGGCCAAATCGGGTACCTATGACACGTTAAAGGGGTACTCCAGCAACCATTCTCCACCCAGTAGCGAGTAGTTAACAGAGCAGGTACCCGTGACACGTAAAAGACTTCCACATGAAAGGCCTAATCGGGTACCTATGACACGTTAATGACTGCCGCATGCAAGGCCTAATCGGGTACTTCAACGATGATTCTGCATGCAGTAGGGATTAGTTAACCGAGCGGGTACCCATGACACGTAAAAAACACATGCACACAAGGCCTAATCGGGTACCTATGAAAAGATAAAGACTTTCGCACGAAAGGCATAATCGGGTAATCTAACAATGATTCTACACCCAGTAGGGAGTAATTAACCGAGCGGGCACCCGTAACACATAAAAGATTTCCGCATGCAAGGCCTAATCGGGTACCTATGACACATTAAATGGGTACTCCAGCAACCATTCTCCACCCAGTAGGGAGTAGTTAACCGAGAGAGTAACTGTGACACGTATAAGACTTCTGCATGCAAGTCTTAATTTGGTACCTATGACACGTTAAAGACTTCTGCACGCAAGGCCTAATCGGGTTCCAGCAACGATTCTGCACCCAGTAGGGATTAGTTAACCGAGCAGGAACCCGTGACACATAAAAGTTCCGCACGCAAGGCCTAATCGAGTACGTATGACGCGTTAAAGACTTCCGCACGAAAGGCCTAATCGGGTACTTCAGCAACGATTCTGCACCCAATAGGAACTAGTTGACCGAGTGGGTACCCGTGACACGTAAAAGACTTCCGCATGAAAGGCCTAACTGGGTACGTATGACAAGTTAAAGACTTCCACACGCAAGGCCTAATCGGGTACTCCAGCAATGATTCTGCACACAGTGGGGATTAGTTAACCGAGCAGATACCCGTGACACGCAAAAGGCTTCCGCATGTAATGCCTAATCGGTTACCTTTGACACGTTATAGACTTCTGCATGAAAGGCATAATCGAGTACTCTAGCAACGATTCTTCATCCAGTAGGGAGTAGTTACCTGAGCAGGTACCAGTGCCACGTAAAAGACTTCCGCACGAAAGGCCTAATCGGGAACCTATGAAACGTTAAAGACTTCCGCAGCCTAATCGGGTACTCCAGTAACGATTTTGCACCCAGTAGGGAGTAGTTAACCAAGCACGTACCTATGACACGTAAAAGACTTCCGCATGCAAGGCCTAATCGGGTACCCATGATCCGTTAAGGACTTCTGCACGAAAGTTCTAATCGGGTAATATAGCAATAATTCTACACCCAGTAGAGAGTAGTTAACTGACCGGAAATCCATGAAACATAAAAGACTTCTGCACGTAAGGCCTAATCGGGTACCTATGAAACGTCAAAGACATCCGCACGCAAGGCTTAATTGGGTACTCCAGTAATGATTCTGCACCCAGTAGGAAGTGGTTAACTGAGTGGATACCCGTGACAAGTAAAAGACTTCTGCACGCAAGGCCTAATCGGGTACCAGTGACACGTTAAAGACTTCCACATGCAAGGCTTAATCGGGTACTCCAGCAATGATTCTGCACCTAGTAGGAAGTAGTTCACCGAGCGGGTAACCGTGACACGTAAAAGACTTGCGCACGCAATGCATAATCGGGTACCAATGACACGTTAAAGACTTCCGCACGAAATGCCTAATCGGGCATTCCAGCAACGATTCTGCACCCAGTAGCAACTAGTTAACCGAGAGGGTACCCATGACACGTAAAAGAATTCCGCACACAAGGCCTAATCAGGTACCTATGTCAGATTAAAAACTTCCTCAAGCAAGGCATAATCAGGTAGTCCAGCAATGATTTTGCACCCAGTAGGGACTAGTTAATCGAGCGGGTACCCGTGACATATAAAAGACTTCCGCATGCAAGGACTAATCGGGTACCTATGACACGTTAAAGACTTCCGCACACAATGCCTAATCGGGTACTCCAGCAATGATTCTGCTCCCAGTAGGAAGTAGTTAACCGAGCGAGTACCCGTGACACGTAAAAGACTTCCGCACGCAAGGCATAATCAAGTACATATGGTAGGTCAAAGACTTCCGCATGCAAGGCCAAATCGGGTACTCCAACAATGATTCTGCACCCAATAGGAACTAGTTAACCGAGCGGGTACCCGTGCCACGTAAAAGACTTTCGCACACAAGGCATAATCGGGTCCCTATGACACGTTAAAGACTTCCGCATGCAAGGCCTAATCAGTTACTCCACCAAGGTTCTGCATCCAGTAGGGATTAGTTAACCGTGCGGGTACCTGTGGCACTCAAAAGACTTCTGCACGCAAGGCCTAATTGGGTACCTATGGAACGTAAAAGACTTCCACACGCAATGCCTAATCGGGTACTCCAGCAACGATTCTACACCCAGTAGGAATTAGGTAATTGAGCAGGCACCTACGACACATTAAAGACTTTCGCTCGCAAGGCCTAACCGGGTATTCCAACAATGATTCTGGATGCAGCAAGGACTAGTTAATCGAGCGGGTACCCATGACACGTAAAAGACTTACGCACACTAGGTCTAATCAGGTACCTATGACACCTTAATGACTTCCGTACGAAAGGCATAATAGGGTACTCCAGCAATGATTCTACATCTAGTGGGGATTAATTAACCGAATGGGCACCCATGACACTTAAAAGACTTTCGCATGCAAGGCCTAATCGTGTACCTATGACACGTTAAAGAGGTACTCCAGCAACCATTCTCCAACCAGTAGGGAGTAGTTAACCGAGCGGGTACCCGTGGCACGTAAAAAACATCCACAAGAAAGGCCTAATCGGGTGCCTATGACACGTTAAAGACTATCACACACAAGGCCTAATCGGGTACTCCAACAATGATTCTGCATGCAGTAGGGATTAGTTAACCGAGCTAGTACTCGTGACACGTAAAAGACTTATGCACACAAGGCCTAAGCGGGTACCTATGGCACGTTAAAGGCTTCCGCACGAAAGGCATAATCGGGTACTCCAACAACGATTCTGCACCCAGTAGGGAGTAATTAACCAAGTGGGCACCTGTGCCATGTAAAAGACTTCCGCGCGCAAGGCCTAATCGAGTACCTATGACACATTAAAGGGTACTCCAGCAAACATTCTCCACCCAATAAGGAGTAGTTAACCTAGCGACTACCCTTGACACGTAAAAGACTTCCGCATGCAAGGCCTAATTGGGTACCTATGACACGTTAAAGACTTCCGCACGCAAGGCCTAATTGGGTTCCCGCAACGATTTTGCACCTAGTAAGGATTAGTTAACCGAGCGGGTACCTGTGACACATAAAAGTTCCGCACGCAAGGCCTAATCAGGTGCCTATGACACGTTAAAGACTTCCGCACGAAAGGCCTAATCGGGTACTTCAGCAACGATTCTACACCCAGTAGGAATTAATTAATTAGTGGGTACTTGTGACATGTAAATGACTTTCGAATGAAAGGCCTAATCGTGTACGTAAGACAAGTTAAAGACTTCCGCACGCAAGGCATAATCGAGTACTCCAACAATGATTCTGCATCCAGTAGGGATTAGTTAACCATGCGGATACCCGTGACACGTAAAAGGCTTCTGCATGCAAGACCTAATCGGGTACCTATGACAGGTTATATACTTCCGCACGAAAGGCCTAATCGGGTGCTCTAGCAACGATTCTGCATCCAGTAGGGAGTAGTTAACTGAGCGGGTACCCGTGACACGTAAAAGACTTCTGCACGCAAGGCCTAATCGGGTACCTATGACACGTTAAAGAATTTCCCAGCCCAATCTGGTACACCCATAACGATTCTGCACCCAGTAGGGAGTAGTTAACTGAGCTGGTATCTGTGACATGTAAAAGACTTCCGCCCGCAAGGCCTAATCGGGTACCTATGACTCGTTAAAGACTTCCGCACGAAAGGCCTAATCGGGTACTCTAGCAATGATTCTGCACCTAATAGAGAGTAGTTAACTGACCGGGAACCCGTGAAACATAAAAGACTTCGGCACACAAGGCCTAATCGGGTACCTATGACATGTTAAAGACTTCCGCACGCAAGGCTTAATTGGCTACTCTAGCAACGATTCTATACCCACTTGGAAGTAGTTAACTGAGTGTGTACCTGTTAAAAGACTTCCGCATGCAAGGCCTAATCGGGCACCTGTGACACGTTAAAGACATCCACCCGCAAAGCCTAATCGTGTACTCTAGCAATTATTCTGCACCCAGTAGGAACTAGTTAACCGAGCAGGTAAAGTGACACGTAAAAGACTTCCGCACGCAAGGCATAATCGGGTACCTATAACATGTTAAAGACTTCCGCACGAAATGTCTAATCGGTTGCTCCAGCAACGATTCTACACCAGTAGCAACTAGTTAACCGAGCGAGTACCCATGACACATAAAAGACTTCCGTACGAATGGCCTAATCAAGTACATATGACATGTTAAAGATTTCCACACGCAAGGCATAATCTGGTAATCCAGCAATGATTTTGCACCCAGTAGGGACTAGTTAACCGAGCGGATACCCGTGACACGTAAAAGTTTTGCGCACGTAAGGTCTAATCAGGTGCCTATGACACGTTAAAGACTTCCGCGCACAATCCCTAATCGGGTACTCCAGCAATGATTCTACCCCCCAGTAGGAAGTAGTTAACCGAGCGGGTACCCGTGACACGTAAAAGAATTCCACATGTAAGGCATAATCGGGTACATATGACAGGTCAAAGACTTCTGCATGCTACGCTAAATTGGGTACTCCAGCAATGATTCTGCACCCAGTAAGAACTAGTTAACGGAGCGGGTACCCGTGTGACATAAAAGACTTCCGCGTGCAAGGCATAATCGGGTACCTATTACACGTTAAAGACTTCCGATTGCAAGGCCTAATCAGTTACTCCAGCAACGGTTCTGCATCCAGTAGGGATTAGTTAACCAAGCGGGTACCTGTGACACTCAAAAGGCTTCTACACGCAAGGCCTAATCAGGTACCTATGGCATGTAAAAGACTTCCACATGCAATGCCTAATCGGATACTCCAGCAATGATTTGGCACCCAGTAGGGATCAGTTAACCGAGCGGGTACCCGTGACATGTAAAAGACTTCCGCACACAAAGCCTAATCGGGTTCCTTTGACACGTTAAAGACTTCCGCACACAAGGCCTAATCAAGTACTCCAGCAATGATTCTGCACCAGTAGGGATCAGTTAACTGAGCGGGCACCTATGGCACGTAAAAGACTTCCGCACGCAAGGCCTAATCGGGTACCTATGACATGTTAAAGACTTTCGCACGCAATGCCTAATCGGGTACTCCAGCAATGATTCTGCCCCAGTAGGATGTAGTTAACCAAGTGGGTACCCGTGACACGTAAAAGACTTCCGCACGCAATGCATAATCAGGTACCTTTGAGAGGTGAAAAACTTCTGCACGCAAGGCCTAATCGGGTACTCCAGCAATAATTCTGCACCCAGTAGGAAAAAGTTAACCGTGCGGGTACCCATGACACGTAAAAGACTTCCGCACGCAAGGCCTAATCTGGTACCTATGACACATAAAAGGCTTCTTTACGCAATGCCTAATTGGGTACTCCAGCAACGATTCTGCACCCAGTATGGATTAGTTAACTGAGGGGGTGACCGTGACAGGTAAAAGACATTGGCACGCAAGGCATAATCGGGTACCTATGACACATTAAAGACTTCCGCACGTAAGGCCTTATCGAGTACTCCAGCAATGATTCTACACCTAGTGGGGATTTGTTAACCGAGAGGGTACCCATGACACGTAAAATAATTCCACACGCAAGGCCTAATCGGGTACCTATGACACGTTAAAGACTTCCACACAAAAGGCCTAATTCGGGTACTCCAGCAACGATTCTACACCTAGTAGGAATTAGTTAACTGAGCGGTGATGTGCACGTAAATATGCATATTTATTCACACATTTATTCTTGTTTTAGTTTAAATAAATGACATATGTGGGTATTTTATCGCGATCAAACAATAATTCAATCGATTTCAAAATATCATACATTCATCGTCATACAAAGGAAAAAGGGTCATTTTTTGTGCTTATGTTATTTTGAGAATTTTTACTTAGACATTGTTCATTGTTTTTGTAGAAATATTGGTGCACATGGAAGAGGGATTCATGAAGATTTGTATGCATACAAAGGAATGAAGAAATAACTCTCATACATAATCATAGAGGACCCCACTTACTACACTTAAAAGCTAATGGACAAATTAGTGGATGATAAAGCTTCAGGCAAATTTGATGATGGAGTAATTAAAGCGTGATGATTAATTGGTGGCCACACTTCCTAAAGGGTATTCTTAGTAGCACGCTAAAGTGGATTAGGGTTAGGTTTTATTACATGTATAAATATCCACTTATGTTTATGTAGCCTTCTCACTCTCTTTTCTCCATTCTCTTTTAGTGTAGTTTAATAGATTAGTTTTTTCTCACTTTTATTTTCATGGCTACTTAGCCATTTTCTTTATGTAATTTTTTTAGTGTAATTTTAATATAGTGCTCTTTTATTTTGTTGTCCATTTGCTTTCATGTCATTAGTGTAGATTTATTTTTATGCAAGTAGAATAGATTTTTATCTTTATTTGCTTTTTTTGTTCTCTTTTATAATGAATTCTCTTTATGTTATCATTGAATCCATTATGAGTAGTTAAACCCCTTTAATTTAGGGGTAGTGAAGCTCTCATGATTCATGAATAATTAACGTAAGAATTTCATGTTGCTAACTGTCTTATTTGAGCTTAATCTAAAATTGGATAAAGATAAAGTAAAGATTTTATACGGTGAAAATTAATAGCACATGTTGGTTGATTATTCCCAAATATGTTATACCCATATCATTAATAGAATCATACTTTATCACAATCTAATTCATTTTAGAAAATGTAGTGACATTAAAAGTGAAAGCATCCTTGATGTTCTATATAGTCAGTGAATATTAACATAAAGAACGTACTCATATTTCATTTTTATTAGAACTATTGTTTTCTATGTGATGATTAGGGCTTTAAGTTTGTATTGAAAATTGATGATCTATGTAGCTTGAATTTTCTAGCACATAAATCATGTTTGCATGAATAAAACACTTAATGTGCTGGTTATTAAAGAGATTTAGAACCATTTTTATGTTAATTAAATTGATGTTGATAGTGAATCTACTTCTAAATTGTCTCTTAGTTTCAAATTTGTATTCATTTTTACATTATTTGTTTTCTTTTTGTTTTTAGTTAACAATTTCACTAGCTTTCAGTTTAATTTGATTGAGTAAGATTGAATAAATTTTTTCCCTGCGGATCGACCCGTATTCTCCACGTACTACGATTGTACGCCGTGCACTTGCGGTTATTATCACGATATTTTGTCAACGGTTTTCTAATTCCATAGAAACGCCGTTTGCAAACAAGTTTTTGGCACAGTTGCCGGGGAAAGTTTTAATTTTGATTTTATTCTTCGAGTTAATTTTCTTATTTGTTGTTCTTCTTAAAAAAAATCTTTTTTTTTTGCGTGTAGCTTTTGTGTGTATTGTTCATTTCTATTTTGGGTTATCTTGTGTGACTTTGCCTTATCTTGCATATAAAAAAAATCAAAATGTATATATATATATACACACACACACACTTGCCTTTTATTCAATTTCTTTCCTGTTTTCACTACAATTTTCTTTATTTCTTTCCCATTCTCTTTCTCTTGCTTATTTCTTTCCTTCCCTTTCCTTACTTATTACTTGCCATTTCTTTTCTAATTTATTTCTCAATCTTCTCTCCAATTGTTTTCCTTTATTTCTTTCTTTTTTTAGGATCTCCTTCCAATTTCTTTCTTTTCTTCTTTTACAGTTCTTACAAAATAAAAAACAATTCTTTTTTTTTCTTTTTTTTTCAATCCTTTACATTCCTTCCTTCTATATACAGTTTATTTCCAAAAAAAATCATTTCTAATTCTTTCCTTTTTCTGCCTTGCTTTCTTTTCCCTCTCTCCTCTACGAGATTTTCACGCTAACACCACAACATTCAATTTCTTTTCCTTTTATATTTAATTCCTTTCCTTTGTACAATTTCTTTCCAAAAATAAATCTTACCAAATTCTATTTCATTTCTTCTTTCCTGATTTCGATACAATTTTTTTTATCCATTTATTTCTTTCCATAATTCTACAAACTCTTCCTTCTGTTACAAATCTTAAAAAAAAGAAAATTTATTATATTTCCTTTGATTTCTTTCCTATTTTTTCCTCCTTATTTTTAGTACATAGCTATCCCTTCTCCTTTTACAATTCTTACTAATAAAATAATTTGTTTTTTTTAACGATTCCTTTCCTTTCTTTTCTTTATTCTCTTTCCAATCTTTTCTACATTTGTTTCAATTTTTTTCTCTCTACCGCACAAACCCCCTGCTACTATAATCATCTCCTCCCTCTTACATACATCTCACCAAAACTTCTTCAACACCTCCTGTACATTCTTATACCAACCATTCAAATTCAACACCACGTTAACCACTTCACACCACCATAGCAAACTTCTTCCATTATACCATCCTCTTTACAACCAGTATCACACCACGCATACACCCCTTCTCCATTTTCAGTCAACTTCAACCACCGGAATCAATTGAGATTTCAGGCAAGTACCCAAATTTCAGAATTTTGATTTAGCCGGTCCACAAATTCGCCTTTACTATCGAGCAAATTGCCTGCGAGAATTTTTAATTTTCAGAATCTGAACTTTCAATTTCAATTTAATTTTAAGGGAGCCTAATTTCTTTCTATTGCGAAATTTCAGTTCATGTGATGTTTATGCAAATTAGGAGGAAGAGGGTGCGAACTTGCATAAGCAAGCGGGTGTTGGGCTAGCTGACGTACGGTTTGTTTTAAATTGTGAAGGAATTTAATTGTATTGGGTTTTTTTTGTTTAGGCTTTACCCGATTACTTTTGGAGATTGTGGTGTTGTAAAAATCTTGAGTTGGCTAGTTTCTCAAACCAACTTACTTTGGTTTTCATTATTAAAATACAAACAAAAAAAAGAGACTACTCTGATTTAGGGTTTGTGTTTGTTTTTTATTCCTTGTTATCTTTCTTCTAAGTTGTTAGTCCTACTGTGAATATTTATTTCAAACTCTTCTTTTTGCTATCTTTTTTTTTAAGATCATTGTCGATTTAATTTCACCACTGTATATCAAAAAATAATTGTTTTTGTTTTCTTGTGTAAATTTGCATTTTGTTTTTCAAAAACATAAAAAATGCTTTCCTTCAAATTGTATATATATATATATATATTGTCTTCATTTTCAGGTTGCATAAAATCTCAAGAAGGATTACTTGCTCAAGGACTACTCTGCTTGCTTTGCTTGGGATTGCTTTGCTTGGCTCTACGCTCCCTTGCTTAATAGAAAGTTGCCGCTAAAATTTTCTTTTTGCTAATCTGCACGCATTGGTATATGTTTTCTTTCCTTGTTTTTATTTTATTTGCATTGTTGGTTGATTGCACTTACATTAAAAAAAAATCCATTCATAGTTGCATTGTTAATTCACGTTAAATTTTTGTTTTGCATTCATCTTATTTTGTTTTTTATTTTTCTAAGGACATGTTATATATTGACAACCTGATTTCTTTCTAACGGTTTATTTCTTAGTGTCTAGACTATGACAAAGTAATAACCGTTTATAAATATTACAGTGATTCGTAAATATTATATCGGTTGTTCCTCTGAAGAAACTTAAACCTTCGGCTGCATTGCTAGGGTGATTCCTGGTGCACCGGTAACTCCTGTCCGTTAACTAGTTGAGAAATATCTTGTTGAAATTAATCAAACTGTCATTATATAATTTTAGAAAATCTATAAATAATTAGTTTGCATTCATATAGTTGCACTAGATTCATGCATATATAAAAAAATAGAAAATCTAAAATAAAAAAAAAAACAATTTTCCTTTGTGAATATTTTTTTTCTCTTAAAAAAATTCAAAAAAAAGCTTTCTTGAAAATGTCCCAATTTCCTTATCCTCATGAATTCTACAATAGTTGTGAAAATCAATATAATCCATATAATTTTACACCAAATTCATATGGATATTTTAATAAAAACTATTGTACAAACAATTTGGAATTTATGTAACGTCCCGTATCATTACGATGTAATAATTAATTTATCTAATTATTTAAATAGTGGTTTAGAAATTTAAAGGGTTATTTAATTAAATAATATTGAATAATTAATTAATATAAATAATTAAATAATATATTTAAATTTCGAAATAGTCGAAAATAGTACAATTCACAATATTGTGTGAAATGGATTATGTATAAAATTTATGTAAAAACCTGGAAAATGCGAGCCAATTAAAAATTTTTATTTTGGCAATTTTAGTGAATTTTAAATATTTAAAATGAATTATTTTAAATAAAAACGAGAGGAAATTTATTCTGAATAGAATTCGAACGTATATATTTATATAGATCGTCGTTAGAATATAAATATTTATTTTAAATTATAAAAGGAATTGAAAATGGCGCGGTAGTTCGATAATTCGTTTTCAAAATTCAAATGAATGTACCATGTGAAAAATAAGCCGGATTTTAGTGAAACCAAAAATATTTGAATCTAACTGTGAATATCTTTCCAATGAATCCGAAAAATTGAAATTTCATAGCGGGGATAAGAAGTTACGTCCAGTTGAAATTTCAGAATAGTCGCTATGAAATTCAGGCCCTTAAAAATGGAAATTTTGCAAACGACATCGGATTTCGACGAAACCACTTTTATTAGATCCATGATGTCAAATTATTGCTAGATTCCAAAATTCATAATTTTCTGATTCAATATGTGAGCGTGGCAAAGGAAAACGTGTTTTGTCAATTTCGATCGACCTGAAAATGGCCATTTCTCAAACGGTCTCAGAATTTGATGAAACTAGTTTTGTTAGGACCGTATCATTAATACGAAGCTAGAAAATATTTTTCGAGAATTTTTAGAGTCAGTATGTGGCCCCGGTAAATTAAAATGTACATTGAAATCAAATTTGAACGTTAAATTGATTTATATTTTAAATTTGATGAAAACTGATCGAAACGTTAGAATTGGCTTACGTGACATATCCCATTGTGTTCGGAATGAGGGTATTTAGCTAGGTGCGACAGTCTTTGAGTTCGATTTGGAGTTCGTGACGATTTTGAACTTTGAAAAGGAATTAAATATTAAATTATTAATATATATATATATAAGGTTAACCCAAGTCGAAACAGGAAACCCTATTTCCCCTTTTCTTATTTCTGCCGCCGCTCTCAGCGATTGGATGGCCGGATTCTTTCAAAAATAACTCACCAATTTCTTCCAAAATCTAATGAATTAAAGAGCGATTCTACATGAAAATGGAAGAGGCTTCAGAGATCTGTAATTTGAACGGATAGGATCTGTTTTAGTTGCTCGAGGTGGCCAAATCATGCATTTGAAGACGGTGGTTTTGGAGGCGGTTTTCTAGGTGGAGAGACCACCGAAGTGGATGTTGTTCATAGCAGAGGGGCGTCGCCTGAAAGCCGACAGGGTGGCGATGTTCGATCTAATTCCGGCATGACCAGGAGATGGCGAATGGGAACCTTAGGTGCGAGCGTAGTGGGTTCATCGTGGACATGGAAGCTTTGCGCATTGAAGAAGGATTACAGGGTGGGATTGTAATTAAGGAGTTGTTAATTATTAATTAATTATTAAATTATCCAATGTAAAAACCCTTGTAACTTGTTCATGCACCAACATAATTCGACGAAACTGGTTCCGATGGAACCGTGGCGGCGAGGGCTTCGTAGTGGAACAAATGTGGACAAGATTTGGAGCAACTGCGGATTTTGACTAAATTAAACACGCTATTTAATTTAATTGAAAACAATCATTATTCAAAATGATTTCAGAAACCAGTCAATGTGAGAATTCTCTCACTTTAAATTTTCTGTACAGTTATTTATTTTGTAACTGCATATATGAACTGCTCCCCGTCGTCCACAGACCATGGATGACTTGTTTTTTTGGTTGTATTCTGTGTGAAAATCGATGTGAAATATATATATATATATATATATATATATATATGAAAGTGAAAATATCGTATATATTGAAAGTGAAAATATCCTATATATTAAAAAGTGAAAATATCGTACATATTAAAAGTGAAAATATCGTATATATTAAAAGTGAAAATATCATATATATTGAAAAGTGAAAATATCATATATATTAAAAATGAAAATATCGTATATATTGAAAAGTGAAAATTTCGTATATATTGAAAAGTGAAAATATCGTATATATTGAAAGTGAAAATATCGAATATATTGGAAGTGAAAATATTATATATATGAAATGTGATGACGATATATATATATATATATGAAATGAGAACGATATATATATGAGATGTAAAAATGGTTTGATTGTTAAAAATATAATTTGTAACATATATATACACTGTATAAAATTATCGTGTACATGGAATATTCAATTTTAATTAGAAATTGAATATGAAGTTGAAATCGTTTTGAAAACGAATTTAAAATGATTTATAAAATATGTTTTAAAATGAAATCAACGAAATATATATTATATATATAATACAATGGCCTGAATAGAACGCGCCGCGCTGCGGCAGTTCGCGAATTTCGACCATTGACTTCGTATGGACATTACGGGAGATCCGACTGTCGGATTCTCCTGAAACCAGAACCGTTGGGTTCATATCGAAAAGAGCTTTCCAAAGAATATGAGAAACTTGAAATCTAATAGTTGGATTTGGAATTATGTCCAAATCAAATTTGGAAAAGGTCGCTGTAAGTGCAGTTCGATGACCATTAATGGAAATCGACTGTACGGGCCTTGATAAAATTATTAAAAATATCGATAATTTGTGTAAAATCATAAGATCCATATTTGAAAAGATAAAAATAGATTTTTGTCGAAACGAACTAGTTATTAACTAGAAAAATAATCCAATGGTTATAAATAAATAAATTGGATTGGATTTGAATTGAAATTATCTTTGGATATTTTCAATATTGCATTCTGTGATTATACAGATATTGTGATGGGAATTTGAAGATATCGATATCGTTATTCCCGATATGATATCTGTTGGTTTTAGGATTTGATGTTTAATATAAGTCGATACTATCTCTATTCAAAACCTTATATTTAATGTCAAATTGGATTGATTGATCGTTTGGATGGTGCTCGACCAGTTTATGAGCAGAATATGCTTTTACATTTAGCATTGGGTTGGGTAGAAATATCTATGTGCTAACACCATGTGAAACACTTCACGATTTGACGATAAGGTGTTTAGCGATGTTGTGTTTATTTCAAATTTAATGAATGTTTGTGAAATGATATTTTTCTTAAGTGAAAAGAAATGTATTCCAGGTTTTGGATAGGGAATGTTTTATAAAAATGTTTTATAAAACAGAAAGGATTTCAAGGCCCAAAACCCGATGATTTCTAAAATGATTTAGAAATGTATTATATGTTACATTGTGGTTCATCGCATATTCGATTAGTTGCTATTGATGATGTATCTGTTTGGTGGCGGAGAATTTATTCTCTTGCTTAACACCCTTCTTTGAGACGTACGAGCTCAAAGGTTATGTGATTAATAGTGACTGATCATATGTGTGAATTACTGATGTGAAGTATTATATTTTGAAAGTACTTGTGATTATTATGTTGTGAAATGATTTTCTCTACTTCGGGATATGAAATGATTTAGTATGTGGCTAAAGAGTCGGCTGGCCCTGAGACTAAAATTATGGGTGAGAGGTCGGTGTAGTCTGCTCCTGTGTGGGGTAGGTGCATCGTCGGTGTAGCCTACTCCTATGTGGGGGCAGGTGGACATTTATATATCGAGTTACTAGGTGCGTACCCTTTGCCTTATCGATGGGGAGCACGATATTTGGTTGCATACTTGTTTGTATGCATTGTTATGTTTTGGAATTCATATTTCCAAACGATTTGATTTGAGATCCCGAAGTGAAATCTACTTTGATATAGAAAGTTAGATAGGTATTTCAAATGATTTGAAATAAGAAATCGGGAATATAATCCAAAGGAATAATTTCTGTAAATTGAATTGGATTTGGAAAATCTAAGTGTAGTGATTAATCTAAGTGGGTAGATTTGGATATTGCATGTTGATTGATGCATAGTAGATCCATATATCTATATTGATTGTTGTTTATACACTAGCATTCATAGGGGTAAACCCATTCCGCGTTAGCGGCATGGTCCCGTGATATGCCATATGATTTATATAAGGTTATAACTGTTTAGAGTTTCTCACACCAGTCCCATGACTGACCTGTAGTTTGCTTATCCCTTGCAAACTCGGGTGCCCCTATTTTCCACGTGGGCAGTCGAGTAGTTTTATTTTGCAGATATGTTTAGTAGGATTCTGGATCGAAGCGAAAAGTCGTGTCCAGAGTATTGATAGTCTTCCGCTGTGTAGTTTATATTTCCGCTGTGCACTGTATTACATTTATGTAAATTTATCTTCCGCTGTGTATTATATTTCGATATACTCTGATATTCTGTACTCTAATGTAACATTATTATGATGTTTATAAAAGTATTCTGTTATTTGTTCTGATGTGTTGTATACCCAGAGTTAGCGTATGCGGGATTCGAACGGTCTTAGTCGATTTAGCGATCGTTTAGGTCCGGGCGAAATCTGTGTCCTTACAGCTGGTATTAGAGCTTTGGTTAACTCAAATCTTTGGGGTACAACTCGTTAGGACTGAACAAAAGGCTCATCAGAGGTAGGATTAGTAATATCCTATAGAAGAATCCTCATTAGAGATAGAATCAGTAGCATTCTAGAATGGGTGACTCATTAGAGATGGGGTTAGAAATGCCCTAGAATGAGTTGAGAGTAATATGATTATATATAACGTATTTGTGATTATATGTATAATCCGGTCTTAGAAAATTTGATTTTTTTTATTATTATACAAAATTATATGTTTGAAAATTTAATCAACAAATTGATTGTTGATTGTGTTGTGTGATTATTAGTTCAACTAATCAGAATATTGAATTGATAATACCAATAAGAGAATGTAAGGTGAATTAGCCAATTTGAATGAAATATAGAACTGAATTGAAAATTCGTTGAAATTGCATGCATATACAAGTACTTACATTGAACAGGTCATAGCAAATAGGCTAGAGCAGAAGAATAAAATTGTTTGCCCGACAAATAGGTACATGTTTACCATAATTTACTGTTTTGTTTGGGTGATGATGATTTTATGAGCCGATTTCCCCTTTTCTTATTTCCCCTTTTCTTATTTCTGCCGCCGCTCTCCGCGATTGGATGGCCGGATTCTTTCAAAAATAACTCACCAATTTCTTCCAAAATCTGATGAATTAAAGAGCGATTCTACATGAAATGGAAGAGGCTTCAGAGATCTGTAATTTGAACGAATAGGATCTGTTTTAGTTGCTCGAGGTGGCCAAATCGTGCATTTGAAGACGGTGATTTTGGAGGCGATTTTCTAGGTGGAGGGACCACCAAAGTGGACGCTGTTCATGGCGGAGGGGCGTCGCCTGAAGGCCGACAGGGTGGCGATGTCCGATCTAATTCCGGCGCGACCAGGAGATGGCGAATGGGAACCCTAGGTGCGAGCATAGTGGGTTCATCGTGGACCTGGAAGCTTTACGCGTTGAAGAAGGATTACATGGTGGGATTGTAATTAAGGAGTTGTTAATTATTAAATAATTAATTATTAAATTATCCAATGTAAAAACCCTTGTAACTTGTTCATACACCAACAGAATTCAACGAAACTGGTTCCGATGGAACCGTGGCAGCAAGGGCTTCGTAGTGGAACAAATGTGGACAAGATTTGGAGCAACTGCGGATTTTGATTAAATTAAACACGCTGTTTAATTTAATTGAAAACAATCATTATTCAAAATGATTTCAGAAACCAGTCAATGTGAGAATTCTCTCACTATAAATTTTATGTACAGTTATTTATTTTGTAACTGCATATATGAACTGCTCCCCGTCGTCCACAGACCATGGACGACTTGTTTGTTTGGTTGTATTCTGTGTGAAAATCGATGTGAAATAAATATATATATATATATATATGAAAGTGAAAATATCATATATATTGAAAGTGAAAATATCGTATATATTGAAAAGTGAAAATATCGTATATATTAAAAGTGAAAATATCGTATATATTAAAAGTGAAATATCGTATATATTGAAAAGCGAAAATATCGTATATATTAAAAGTGAAAATATCGTATACATTGAAAAGTGAAAATATCGTATATATTGAAAAGTGAAAATATCGTATATATTGAAAGTGAAAATATCGTATATATTGGAAGTGAAAATATTATATATACGAAATGTGAAAACGATATATATATATATATATATATATATATATATATATATATGAAATGAGAACGATATATATATGAGATGTGAAAATGATTTGATTGTTAAAAATATAATTTTTAACATATGTATACACTGTATAAAATTGTCGTGCACATGGAATATTCAATTTTGATTAGAAATTGAATATGAAGTTGAAATCGTTTTGAAAACGAATTTAAAACGATTTATGAAATACGTTTTAAAAGGAAATCGACGAAATATATATTATATATTATATATATATAATATAATGGCCTGAATAGAACGCGCCGCACTGCGGCAGTTCGCGAATTTCGACCATTGACTTCGAATGGACATTACGGAAGATCCGACCGTCAGATTCTCCTAAAACCAGAACCGTTGGGTTCGTATCGAAAAGAGCTTTCCAAAGAATATGAGAAATTTAAAATCTAACGGTTGGATTTGGAATTATGTCCAAATCAAATTTGGAAAAGGTAGCTGTAAGTGCAGTTCGATGACCGTTGATGGAAATCGACTGTACGGGCCTTGATAAAATTATTAGAAATGTTGATAATTTGTGTAAAATCATAAGAAATGATTTGTGAAGAATTGGGATGAAAAACTCCATATTTGAAAAGATAAAAATAGATTTTTATCGAAACGAACTAGTTATTAACTGGAAAAATAATCCAATGGTTATAAATAAAAAAATTGGATTGGATTTGAATTGAAATTATCTTTGGACATTTTCGATATTGGATTCCGTGATTATATAGATATTGTGATGGGAATTTGGAAGATATCGATATCGTTATTCCCGATATGATATCTGTTGGTTTTAGGATTTGATGTTGAATATAAGTCGATACTATCTCTATTCAAAACCTTATATTTAATGTCAAATTGGATTGATTGATTGTTTGGATGGTGCTCGACCAGTTTATGAGCAGAATATGCTTTTACATTTAGCATTGGGTTGGGTAGAAATATCTGTGTGCTAACACCTCGTGAAACACTTCACGATTTGACGATAAGGTGTTTAGCGATGTTGTGTTTATTTCAAATTTAATGAATGATTGTGAAATGATATTTTTCTTAAGTGAAAAGAAATGTATTCCCGATTTTGGACAAGGAATGTTTTATAAAATTGTTTTATAAAACAGGAAGGATTTTGAGACCCAAAACCCGATGATTTCTAAAATGATTTAGAAATGTATTATATGTTACATTGTGATTCATCGCATATTCGATTAGTTGCTATTGATGATGTATCTGTTTGGTGGCGGAGAATTTATTCTCTTGCTTAACACCCTTCTTTGAGATGTACGAGCTCAAAGGTTATGTGATTAATAGTGACTGATCATATGTGTGAATTACTGATGTGAAGTACTATATTTTGAAAGTACTTGTGATTATTATGTTGTGAAATGATTTTCCCTACTTCGGGATATGAAATGATTTAGTATGTGGCTAAAGAGTCGGGTGACCCTGAGACTAAAAGTATGGGTGAGAGGTTGGTGTAGCCTACTCCTGTGTGGGGTAGGTGCATCGTCGGTGTAGCCTGCTCCTATGTGGGGCAGGTACACATTTATATATCCAGGTGCACATTTAAATATCGAGTTGCGAGGTGCGTACCCTTTGCCTTGTCGATGGGGAGCACGATATTTGGTTGCATACTTGTTTGTATGCATTGTTATGTTTTGGAATTCATATTTCCAAATAATTTGATTTGAGATCCCGAAGTGAAATCTACTTTGCTATAGATATTTAGATAGGTATTTCAAATGATTTGAAATAAGAAATCAGGAATATAATCCAAAGGAATAATTTCTGTAAATTGAATTGGATATGGAAAATCTAAGTGTAGTGATTATTCTAAGTGGGTAGATTTGGATATTGCATGTTGATTGATGCATAGTAGATCCATATATCTATATTGATTATTGTTTATACACTAGCATTCATGGGGGTAAACCCGTTCCGCGTTAGCGGTGTGGTCCCGTGATATGCCATATGATTTATATAAGGTTATAAGTGTTTAGAGTTTCTCACGCCAGTCCCATGACTGACATGTAGTTTGCTTTTCCCTTGCAAGCTCGGGTGCCCCTATTTTCCACACGGGCAGTCGAGTAGTTTTATTTTGTAGATATGTTTAGCAGGATTCTGGATCGAAGTGAAAAGTCGTGTCCAGAGTATTGATAGTATTCCGCTGTGTAGTTTATATTTCCGCTATGCACTATATTACATTTATGTAAATTTATCTTCCGCTGTGTATTATATTTCGATATACTCTAATATTTTGTACTCTGATGTAACATTATTATGATGTTTATAAAAGTCTTCTGTTATTTGTTCTGATGTGTTGTATACCCAGAGTTAGCGTATGCGGGATTCGAACGGTCTTGGTCGATTTAGCGATCGATTAGGTCCGGGCGAAATCCATATCGTTACAATTTAATTCATTTTAGAATTGAATTATAATAACAAATTTATTATTTTAATGAATTAGAACGTATAAATTATATTATAATTTTAATCGAGCTCGAAATGGCACGGTAGTTCGTAATTTGCCGATTTGAACTTTAAATGAATATACAGAATCCATTTTAAATCGGATTTCTGTGAAACAAGAAATGTTTGAATCTATTGAACGATATTTTTCTAATGGAAGGGAAAAATCGAGATTTCGTCTGTTAGATTGTGAGTTATGTCCAAAACAAATTTCCAAATAATCGCTATGGAACCATTTATAAAGCATAACGATATATTTAATTATAATTAGCTATTGGTTTCGAATTTGGACAAATACTTTTAGACGTAGGTATAATTAATTTTTCAAATTTTTCTGTAATGTTTATTTTCAAAAATAAGCAACTTTTTATTTGGAGTATTTTACACCTTATATCAGCATTTTGGGGTGTCACGAAATAAGTTAACTAGCCCATATTATTATGCTTTTGGGATCATGGCGCATTTCTCGATACGATAGTATTTTTATTTTTGTCTTAGCAGTACATAATTGAACGAAGGTTTATGTAATGGAGTACACTAACTAGATAAATTTATATACCATTTCTTTCCTTACCCAGTAAGCAAATACATCTGTACTCAAGTAACAACAGAACACAACACAACACGTCATTTTACCTGAATGAAATTTGACCACCCTTGTGTGTACACCTACTATATTGAAACCTTAGCTAAGAAGTAAATGTAGGATTTAAATATATATTCAGTCTAAGTCAGTAGACAAAGAGCAGCACATCACTTGTCATTTCAATACACCTCTTGCATGTTAGGAACCTTGCCTTAGCATGGAAGTATTAGGATTTATATATTAGAATATTTGTCCCTTTCCTTAGCCTATTAGAAATCCATGTGTTATATATACACGCGAGTCTCTATTACTTTATTTGGTTCAAACTTATCATGCCGAGAATTTTCTATGGCTTTCAAAAATTGAAAATCAAAGAAATCTCTTATCGGAAAACCAAATACCTATATATCTAAAACCCCTAAACGATTCTCTACATCCCTACGCCACTCTTGAAGGGTTTGAAGCTCCTGATGATTTGCTGTCTATTCAGAAACAAGCACGATTGAGAATTTCTAGTTACTAAAGCACTGGTTATCGAAATTAGAAGGTAAAAGCAAGATATATGTAAATATGGTTAACAAGAATGGTCATTATTATGTGCCTCCTCACCCTGGTGGTATGCATGTTTTCAAGTAGCGGGACCTAAGTTTTTTTGAAGCTTGATCCTGAACCTTGCATGCAGGGCCATTGTTCAAGACTAAGGCCATGGATATTTATAATCTTGAGCGAACACTAATGTTGTTTCCGTGAGAAAAAGCATAGGGATGCGCTCACAAAGGAGGAGACAGCATAGTTCGGAAATGGTTTGCTGAAGTCGTATAGAAGCGGAGCTCGCGGAGATGATTTGCGGTTGTGTATAGGTGGATCAAAATGAATATGAGACAAAAGAATTTTGGGAAGAGGGTTTAAGGGTTTCAACCATACAGACGCTAGTGATTGGGAGTTTGTTGCGTGTTGTCTTGTGTTGCATTGGGGGTAAGGATTGGCGGTTCTGGGTTTATCAGCAAAAGTATGCCGTGTAAAATGTGGAAGAAGCTACAAGGCTACAGTGCGAGTATTTAGGAAAGGCCCATGAACGTGAACAGGAGACGTGTGTTAAATGGGTGGAAGAGACTGGAGCCATCAAGGTCTATGGAATTGTTATGGAAAAGAACACATACACATTGTGAGCATGACCAACAAAAATAGAAGAGTATTATTGTACTTAGCTGAAAAATGGTTTTAGAAAGTGGAAAAGAAAACGTAGAACCACGATGAAGTATGTGTGTTCGAATGCAAAATAATGGTAGGGAGGCTGAAGAGATTTCGAAGAGATGTCTTTTGGTGATTTTTCTGTGATTTATAGTGGAGGAGGGAAGGAGCGGTGCTAAGAGATTCGATCACAAATGGTGTGGAGCTGAAATTGGATTTGCATGAGGATGGAGGTACTATAGGATGCGGTTGGGTTTTAAAGGGTAAGGGTCTGGGCCTTAGTTTAACCAGTGAGCCCAATGATAATTTATAATTTAAACTTCTATTTAAGTAAGATATCAACTTGTAAATTGAATATCTTGAACATACATTATCATAATTTTGGACGGTCAGATCCGTCAGTATCATATGGACGAGGGCTACGCAATGGAACTGATTGGAGTGAATTGGGGCTCGTTACAATTTATAGTGAAATAAATTGTCTGTCTAAATCAAACGACAGTTATCATTATTTAACGATGATCATCCAATGTGAGTAAATCTCACTAACTCTGCACAATACATTTTATAATGTATTTTTAGAACTGATAAATGTTGGTTGATTTCTGTGTGTTGACAGTTTGGATAAACTGTTAATTAATTGGTTGAGAATATAGATAACGATATATATATCTATAGTATATTTTGTTAATCAAATATTGATTCTGTTTATCAGAATATTTCATATTGAAATGAAATTGATGTAAATTATATTATTTAACATCTATGGATGCAGGAAAAAGGTTGGAGGGATCCAACTGGATCCCTCAACATTTGTGTTACTATTTTTCATATATTGTGATATGTGATGTGATGTAAAATCTGTTAATGATTATGTGTGTTTGGAAAATATTAACCCTTGTTATTTGGTATTTTAAATACCATATAAAATACTGGAATTAAAAAGGGAATTTTCAAAGTGTATATTGAAAATAAAATATATCTATATAAAATCAAATGGTTTAATAAAAAGTAACTTCAAAGTGCATATTAAATAAAAAGAAATAATTATAAAATCAAAAGGGTTTTACAAAAGGAAATATTTGTAAAATAAATAGAATTATAAAAGGAATCAATTATAAAATGAAAAGGGTTTTATAAAAAGAGAATTTTACATTAGGAAGTTTTAAACCTATGCTTCGCACACGGGTGTAACATGATATGGATTGAAAGTAAATATTTAGGAGAAATCTGTTTTAACAGATAAAGTAAGAAGATTAATTTATAAATAATATTTTATAAATTAAATAAAATATTTATCATTTGATAAATGGAACATATTAATCTGAGATTTACATAGAGAAGTAAAATTGGTTCCAACACCGATATTTGAAATCGAATGTAAACGTAGCAATTGTGAAGGGAGTTATAAATAAGATTTTACGAATAATCTATAAATAGAAGTATAAATAGAGTTTGGAAATGGAATATTAATTTTAAAGGAAAAATTAAACTGATTGAATATATAAAAGAAATATATTCGCATTCGATGTAAATAATGTATTTAAATAAATATTTTATAAAATAAAATATTATAAAGGAATTTGGGGTTTGAATTAGGAATTTAAGTGGAATTACTGAAATAAGAAACTAACTGGAAATTAGTTGACTTGAATGGCTTTCTGGGTATCAATCTGATGTTGGTTTCGGCCTTCAGGGTTTATGCTTGGGAAGCTATTCTCTTACTAGTTTACAGTTGGAGACTGATAGAGGTGGGAAGATATTGATGCATGAATCAGAAATGAAAACGTTTTCAAAAGTTAATAACATATATTTTCTAATTTTTGAAAATAAGGATTTTATGAATATATGGAAACGATAAATGGGAAATTGGGATATGAAATGATGACTGATCGGTAAGATTTCCATTTGGCAGTATGACCGTTGTTTGTACACATGTTTTCCTTTGATAGTTTAATCACTGACTGTCAAAGATTTTTACCATTTCCGTTGTCAATACGGAGAGATCGGGATCAGATATATTATTTGAAAACCACTCCGTATGGCATTAGTGTTGCGAATCAAATATGGTGAAGATAATTGAAGACGGAGTTATGCAAGGGTTGCTCAGTAAATCCAAGGTAGAAATTGCCTAAGATGGATTTACAGAATAGTACCTTCGGTCTGTCCAGTCCCAGGATGACCTGTATGGGAGAATGTCTGACAGAGTATATTTAATAGATCGCGTAAGTTGAATTCTTCAAATGTATTTACGTTCGATGGCGGAGGAATTCGTTTCTCTTAGCTGTATACCCATGGCATTTTTGGGGAAATCAATTTGTGATTTGGCGTGTATGACGATGTGGAATTCAAAGTAAATAAAGTGTGATCTATACGTTATGGCCTCTAGCCTCAAAACCAGGAAATGGTATAAAATCGGGTAGGTCGCATAGCTAAGTGGTTAGCTGCCAATTAGGGTGTATTGTCACCTAATCTAGAGAAATTCCATTTACTTCTATGATCTATTTTGATGTTGTCCCTGTCGGGAAACGGTAGCTGATCCCAACCGTTGGTGATAATACAATCGGTACATTCAAACGATATGAGTGACCGGTCATGTTTAGCCTGGGTTACAAGATGTTCTTGTTGAACCTGGTGTATTCCTCTGTAGAGATACACTGTCGGAAGGTGGTCCCATACCTTGCCAGGTGGAATTCATTTCCCAATAAGCATCCACGGTTTTTGATTATATATTATGTATGTGGAACGTGAGATGAAAGCATTCTGCTAGATGATTATTATATTATGGTTGATATACATTATTATAATATCAAAAGAGTTTGATATAAAGATTATCGTTCCTTTCAAAAGGTTTTTGAATGTTGGACCAAATGTTTTGGATTCTCATAAGGGAAAAATTTGTTCCGTGTTATACGGTGTGGTTTTATGAGATATCATTATTTTCTCAAACTGTTTTAAATTGTTTACTCATACCAGTCCCATGACTGACCTGGGGTTTGTTTTGTTTTGTTTTCCCCAAACTCTTGGGTGCTCAAATTTGTACGAGCAGTCAAGTAGTCGGGCTTTACAAATGCACTGGAAGGAGCGGGAGCAGGAGGCTTTAGCAGCGTTTTTATAGCTATTGTTTATTTCCGCTGTGATGTAAGTGTTGTACTCAAATAATGGTATTGTATACAGATACTGTTTTATTTCAAAGTTATGTTATGAAATATATGTATTCGTTCTGCTGTGAGATTCGTGTTTACTTTGATGTTGTGATCGTTTTCTTCTTCTATTCTAACTTTCTTTCTTATCTCACCCTCCGTTTTCTTTCATTAACTATCTGGTATTTCCGATGCTTGGATAGTCGACATCGAGTTTATGTCGATTACTCAGGATTGCGAAAACCCAGGCCGTTAAAGTTGGTATTAGAGCTGAAGGTTAAGTAGTTACCTTGGCTCTGTGGCGTGACTCGATAGAGATAGGGTTAGTAATACCCTAGCTTAAGTTTTAGTGTATATATACAAGGGAGCGTATTTGTAGATTTAATTTAAAATGATTTTATATTGTGGAGATTCATTGATGGAGTGGTTTATGAATTTTGGTCGATCAGTTTGATCCACTATATCGATGGGGTTTCTAAACGCTTGAATACGATGAACCGACATGGTATGTTTTAAAAAGAGGGTAAATGGAATAATTTTACCCAAAATATATTTTGTTATAAAATAAGTATATATATTGGAATTATTATATTTGATGTGTTGGTCATGATTATAATCAAATAAGATAAATTGAAATGATTATAAATAACCAATCCGAAATCATATAAGTGTTATGAAATGAAATAAATCTGAATTTAAATCAGAATTGAAATTAAAACCCTAGGAATTTGGAAAGGTATTTGTAAATGGATTTGGAATTAATATATGAGAATTTTAAAATCCGGAGAGATTTTAAATTGTTTACAAGCATTGTGAACAATATTTTGAATTTGATTTCAAAAATGGAAATGTTTAAATATGGGTTTTGAAAGTGATATAGTATTGAACTCACTTCGATCGCTGGAAAATAATTCTGGTGATGCTGGCCACATCATCAGTGTTCATTTTCGAGTTCTAAGTGACGGATTACTAACAAAGATACTATTTCGAATTGTTTTGAGAAACAAGTTGTTTGAAATCCAAAAAGGAATATTTGGTTTTTGAAAAGCAAAGTTATTTAAAATTCCCATGGAAAGATTGTTTGAATTAAATCCAAATTTGAATTGAAATTTGTAAAAGAAAATTGAGATTGAATTAAAAGCCAGCTAAGTAAAAATTGTATTGAAATAGAATGGTATCAAGTATAATTGGACTGGATTAGAGATAATCTGGATTAGAAATGAATTGAACTGAGTAATAATTTTGAATTGAGATTGGAATTGGAGTTTGAATGGAATTTGGCTTGGTTATAAGCGAATAACTGTTTTGAGGATAAATGGATTGGAGATAATGATATGCCCGACAAAAAGGTATAAGTTTATATTTCATATGGTATGAGATTTTTCTGAGCCGAATTGGCTAACCGCTTGGCTATTGGAATGGAGAAGGCCCAGAGAGGCGAGTTGTAGTTGTACCGATTGAGCCATACAAAGGAGGTGCTGGCAAAATTTTCTGAAAATTTAAGGTGTTAGAATTTTTTTAGAATTTTGAAAATTTTGTTAATAGAAATGAATTAATAATTTAGTTAAAATAAATTGGTTCATTGAAACTGAAATTAATAAGTAAACAAATAATTTTTAACCCAATCAACAAGATTTGTTTCCTACCTTAGTAATTTCGAGGGCCAAATAAGTGAGGAAGAATGTAATATCCCGTATTTTTACGATGTAATGATTAATTAATTTAACTATTTAAATAGTGATTTAGAAATTTAAAGGGTGATTTAATTAAATAATATTGAATATTTAATTAATATAAATAATTAAATAATATATTTAAATTCCGAAATAGTCGGAAATAGTAGAATTCACAATATTGTGTGAATTGGATTATTTATAATATTTAATTCAGTTTTGAATTGAATTATAATAAAAAAATTATTACTTTAACGAATTATAACGTATAAATGATATTATAATTTTAATCGAGATCGAAATGGCGCGGTAGTTTGTAATTTCGTGATTTGAATTTTAAACGAATATACAAAATCCGTTTTAAGACGGATTTCTTTGAAACAAGAAACATTCGAATATGATGAATGATATTTTTCAAATGGAAGGGAAAAATCGAGATTTCGTCTGTTAGATGTGAGTTATGTCCAAAAAAAATTTCATAATAATCGCTATGAAATCAATTATAAAGCATAACGATATATTTAATTATAATTAAATATTGGTTTCGAATTTGGACAAATCCTTTTAGTCCTAGGTATAATTTAATTTTTAGAATTTTTCTGTAATTTTTATTTTGGAAAATAAGCAACTTTTTATTTGGAATATTTTACACCTTATATCAGCATTTTGGGGTGTTACGAAATAAGTTAACTAGCCCATATTACTATACTTTCGGGATCGTGGCACATTTCTCGATACAATGGTATTTTTATTTTTGTCTTAGCAGTGCATAATTGAACGAAGGTTTATGTAATGGAGTACCCTAACTAGATAAATATATATACCATTTCTTTCCTTAGCGGGTAAGCAAGTACATCTGTAGTCAAGTAACATCAGAACACAACACGTCCTTTTCCCTTAATGAAATTTGACCTCCCTTGTGTGTACACCTACTATATTGAAACCGTAGCTAAGAAGTAAATGTAGGATTTAAATATATATTCAATCTAAGTCAATAGACATAGAGCAACACGTCACTTGTCATTTCAATACACCTTTTGCATGTTAGGAACCTTGCCTTAGCATGGAAGTATTAGGATTTATATATTAGAATATTTGCCCCTTTCCTTAGCCTATAAGAAATCCATGTATTATATACACACGTGAGTCTTTGTTACTTTATTTGGTTTAAACTTCTCATGCTCAGAATTTTCGGTAGTTATAAATAAGATTTTACGAATAGTCTATAAGTAGAAGTATAAATAGAGTTTGGAAATGGAATATTAATTTTAAAGGAAAAAACAAACTGATTGATTATATAAAAGAAACTGACTTAAAATTATTGAGTTGAATGGCTTTCTAGGTATCGATCTGATGTTGGTTTCGGCCTTCGGGGTTTATGCTTGGGAAGTTGTTCTCTTACTAGTTTACAGTTAGAGACTGATAGAGGTGGGAAGATATTGATGTGTGAATCAGAAATGGAAACATTTTCCAAAGTTAATAACGTAAATTTTCTAATTTTAGAAAATAAGGAATTTATGAATATTTGGAAACGATAAATAGGAAATTGGGAAATGAAATGATGATTGATCAGTAAGATTTCCATTTGGGAGTACGACCGTTGTTTGTACACATGTTTTCCTTTGATAGTTAAATCACCGACTATCAAAGATTTTGACCATTTCCGTTGTCAAAATAGAGAGATCGGGATCAGATATATTATCCTAAAACAACTCTGTATGGCATTAGCGTTGCAAATCAAATATGATGAAGATAGTTGAAGACGGAGTTATGCAAGGGCTGTTCGGTAAATCCTAGGTGGAAATTGCCTAAGATGGATTTACAGAATAGTACCTACGGTATGTCCAGTCCCAGTACGACCCGTATGGGAGAATGTCTGACAGAGTATATTTAATAGATCACGTAAGTTGATCTCTTCAAACGTATTTAAGTTTGGGGGCGGAGGAATTCGTTTCTCTTAGCTGCATACCCGTGGTATTTTTCGGGAAATCAATTTATGATTTGGCAGGTATCACGATGTGACATTCAAAGTAAATAAAGGTGTGATCTATACGTTATGCCTCTAGCCTTACAACCAGGAAATGGTATAAAATCGGATAGGTCGCATGGCTGAGTGGTTAGCTTCCAATTAGGGTGTATTGTCACCTGATCTAGAGAAATTCCATTTACTTCTATAATTTATTTCGATGCTGCCCATTTCGGGAAACGGTTGCTGATCCCAACCATTGATGATAATACATTCGGTACACTCAAGCGAGATGAGTGACCGATCATGTTTAGCCTAGGTTACAAGATGTTCTTGTTGAACCTGGTGTATTCCTCTATAGAGATACACTGTCGGAAGGTGATCCCATACCTTTCCAGTTGGAACTCATTTCCCAATAAGCGCCCGCGGTTTTTGATTATATATTATGTATGTGGAACGTGAGATGAAAGCGTTCTGCTAGATGATTATTATATTGTGGTTGATAGACATTATTATAATATCAAATGAGTTTGATATAAAGATTATCGTTCCTTTCAAAAGGTTTTTGAATGTTGGACCAAGTGTTTTGGATCTTCAGCTAACAACTTTTGAAATTGATGAAAGTCTTAATGAAGGTGTTGAAAGCTCTGTAATTGATTTGAATTTAAATTCTCTTGAAAACGAAGACGTCAATCTTCAATTTGATCTTCCTCTCTTAGATTTTGAAAATTTTGAAATTTTAGCAACTTTAGATTGTCAACATGAAAAAATGATGAAGTTTTTACCAACTGTTTAAGCGAGGACGACTTTGATGAGCAAAAACTTCTGGAACAGATCGACGATAATGTTGCTGCGTCTGAAACTGAAAATGAAACATTTGAAAAATTCTAAATTCTTGAGACTGAAAACAACGAAACCGATGAATGTGTTCTTAAGCAAAATAATGTTTTTTCTGAAACTGTTGAAACTCCTTGCGACATGATCATTTCAACTGAACCTCACTGTGATCACTTGTTTTTCAATGATAAATTTCTACAGTATATGAACTCTTTCTGGAATAAAACTATTTTTGAGAAAACACGATTTCGAAATTTACTGAAAATTCATTTGTTTGGTTTTTACTTTAGGATTACAAATGAACCTTTAGTTAACAAAATTTCAAATATCAAAGCAAAACCGAACAATATTTCTCAAAACAAGTGTGGGGGTGAGAGTGACTCTCAATTTATACATCATCTGAAAAAATCAAACTTTGTTTTTAAACATTTATTAAACCCAGGCTTGATGACCTCTCTTTAGTTTCTACCGAAATTCAATTCAATTTAGGATCAGTTGTAAGCTCAAAATTTAAGATTAGCAACTCAAACTTTTTGAGAAAACAAAATCTGTTTTTCCAAATATGACATGTAATATACAATCCTTCAAGATTTGGTTTTTTGTGCTTAAGTTGTGCCTCATAATATTAATGAGGCTGATTCATCAGTCCATCGTGGACTGGTTCATCTATTCGATGACTGCATATTTTCTGCACGCACATTTGGTAAGTCGCACTAACCCTCTTTTGTACATATGTAAATATTTCTCTTCCGTCCACTCATTGTGTCATGCATTGAGTGTGGTGACACAGTCGAAATCAAGTGTGGGGGGAGTCTCATTTTCATTCTTCTTTGCATAGTTTAAGTTTGCATTTTTTTTTCATTTTTTCCTTCTTCTTTAAAAAAAATTTCGCATTTCTGTTTACTTTTAAATAAGACATGATGGAGTTAGCATACAATTTTGGTCGTTCAGTTAAAATGTTTGGAGATTTACTTCTCTTAGTGGATAACGAAAGGAAAGTTTGAATTATAAGCAAACTTGGTGTACCTGGTATATTGGGAAATTCATAGGTGATGAGTATGAAATGTTTTCTGAATTGTAATACGATTAAATGAATGGTTGATTTAGACTACTTGTGATAACATTTTAAATCTTTTAAGTGAAGTTGTGCTAAGATATCCTTGCTCAACTCTCTCTCTTATGTAAAAAAATGTATATATATAATAATCCAAGGATATCCAACATTGCTAGTACATCTCGCGTTGGTGTGCAACCCACCAAGCTCTTTCTAACACCTTGTTGACAAAGTCAGCGTCGGTATATCTTGGTCTCATTTCATGAGATTGGACACCTTAGGATTATTGACCCACATGTAAGTCGTAATGCAGTGCAAGGGTGGTATACCTAGGTATTTGTAAATAATAATAATGTAAATATTTTGTAATAAAGAGAGAGAGTTAGCACTTAAAGCCCAAGCACACTCTTCACTTATTCGACCTAACTTGTTAACAAAAAGGAAGTTAAGATGTCGTTATACGACTGTTGATATCGAATACGGAATTCATTTCATATTTGCACTATGTTTCTACCAAAACAACTGGCCAAGCTGGGGGAGTTTTTGATGGTAGCATGACTTTTGTTTAAACTGTTGATTAGTAACAGACTCAGGTTTCATAGTGACGACCCAAATTTGTGGTAACTTATTCATGTAATATTTAATAGTAGATTATCCATTCCTAAATATTCCTTTAAAATCTTGTATTCATCTTGTAAATATTTTCTGATCTTGCATTCTATAAAAATATTTTTTGCATTCAACTTTTGGATTTTGTGGGTAGTATCCGCTGAAAACCCTCATGAGACAACACTCGTCCTGCTGGGGACATCCAGAGGTTTAACAGCTTGTTGCATACGCTCAATGCAATCGTGCTCCCTACGAAAATAGATTAAGCTTAGTTTTTACTTTATTCGAGGACGAATAAAAAGATAAGTGAGGGGTATTTGATGTGCACGTAAATATGCATATTTATTCACACATTTATTCTTGTTTTAGTTTAAATAAATGACAAATATGGGTATTTAATCGCGATTAAACCATAATTCAATTGATTTCAAAATATCATACATTCATCATCATACAAAGGAAAAATGGTCATTTTTGTGCTTATGTTATTTTGAGAATTTTTTACTTGGACATTTCTTATTGTTTTTGTAGAAATATTGGTGCATATGGAAGAGGACTTCATGAAGATTTATATGCATAAAAAGGAATGAAGAAATAGTTCTCATACATAATCATGGAGGACCCCACTTACTACACTTAAAAGCTGATGGACAAATTAGTGGATGATAAAGCATCAGGCAAGTTTGATGATGGGGTACTTAAAGCGCGATGATTAATTGGTGGCCACACTTCCTAAAGGGCATTCTTAGTAGCACGCTAAAGTGGTTTAGGGTTAGGGTTTTATTACATGTATAAATATCCCCTTATGTTTATGTAGCCTTCTCTCTCTTTTTTCTCCATTCTCTTTTAGTGTAGTTTAAGAGATTAGCTTTTTCTCTCTTTTATTTTCATGACTACTTAGCCATTTTATTTATGTAATTTTTTAGTGTAATTTTAATATAGTTCTCTTTTCTTTTATTGTCCATTTGCTTTCATGTCATTAGTGTAGATTTATTTTTATGCAAGTAGAATAGATTTTTATCTTTATTTGCTTTTTTTCGTTCTCTTTTATAATGAATTTTCTTTATGATATCATTGAATACATTATGAGTAGTTAAACCCCTTCAATTTAGGGGTACTGAAGCTCTCATGATTCATGAATAATTAACATAAGAATTTCATGTTGCTAACTCTCTTATTTGAGCTTAATCTAAAATCGGATATAGATAAAGTAAAGATTCTATATAGTGAAAATTGATAGCACATGTTGGTTGATTATTCCAAAATGTGTTATACTCGTATCATTAATAGAATCATACTTTATCACAATCTAATTCATTTTAGAAAAAGTAGTGAAATTAAAAATGAAAGCATCCTTGATGTTCTACGTAGTTAGCGAATATTAATATACAGAACATACTCATACTGTTTCATTTTTATTAGAACTATTATTTTCTATGTGATAATTAGGCTTTAAGTTTGTATTGAAAATTGATGATTTATGTAGCTTGAATTTTCTAGCACATAAATAATGCTAGTATGAATACAACCCTTAATGTCAAGTTATTAAAGAGAGTTAGAACCATTTTTTTATGTTATTTAGATTGATGTTGATAGTGAATCTACTTCTAAATTATCCCTTAGTCTCATATTTGTACTCATTCTAACATTGCTAGTTTTCTTTTAGTTTTCAGTTAACAATATCACTCGCTTTCAGTTTAATTGGATTGAGTAAGATTAGAATAAATTCTTTCCCTGCGGATCGACCTTTATTCGCTACGTACTACGATTTTACACTGTGTGCTTGGGGTTATTATTACAATATTTTTTCAATGGTTTTCAAATTCCATAATGTCATACTTTATCACAATCCAACTTTAGATTAAGCTCAAATAAGAGAGTTAGTAACATGAAATTCTTATGTTAATTATTCATGAATCATGAGAGCTTCACTACCCCTAAATTGAAGGGGTTTAACAACTCATAATGTATTCAATGATAACATAAAAGAATTCATTATAAAAGAGAACAAAAAAATCAAATAAAGATAAAAAACTATTCTACTTGCATAAAAATAAATCTACACTAATGGAATGAAAGAAAATGGACAACAAAAGAAAAGAGCACTATATTAAAATTACACTAAAAAAAATTTACATAAAGAAAATGGCTAAGTAGCCTTGAAAATAAAAGAGAGAAAAAGCTAATCTCTTAAACTACACTAAAAGAGAATGGAGAAAAGAGAGAGAGAGAGAGGGCTACATAAACATAAGGGGATATTTATGCATGTAATAAAACCCTCACCCTAATCCACTTTAGCGTGTTACCAAGAATGCCCTTTAGGAAGTGTGGCCACCAATTAATCATCACGCTTTAATTACTCCATCATCAAATTAGCCTGAAGCTTTATCATCAACTAATTTGTCCATTAACCTTTAAATTGAAGTAAGTGGGGTCCTCCATGATTATGCATGAGAATTATTTCTCAATTCCTTTGTATGCATATAAATCTTCATGAAACCCTCTTCCATATGCACCAACATTTCTACAAAAATAATGAGAATTGTCGAAGTAAAAAATTCTCAAAATAACAAAAGCACAAAAAAGACCGTTTTTCCTTTGTATGATGACGAATGTCTGATATTTTAAAATCAATTGAATTATAGTTTAATCGCGATAAAATACCCATACATGTCATTTATTTAAACTAAAACAAGAATAAATATGTGAATAAATATGCATATTTACGTGCACATCAAGCGAGTACCCTAACACGTAAAATACTTCCGCGTGAAAGGCCTAATCGAAAACCTACGACACGTTAAAGACTTCCGCATGCAAGGCCTAATCGGGTACTCCAGCAATGATTCTGCACCCAGTAGGGATTAGTTAACCGAGCGGGTACCCATGACACGTAGAATACTTACGCACACAAGGCCCAATCGGGTACCTATGACATGTTAAAAACTTCCACACAAAATGCCTAATCGGGTACTCCAGCGACGATTCTGTACATAGTAGGGAGTAGTTAACCGAGCGGGCACCCATGACATGTAAAAGACTTTTGCACGAAAGGCCTAATCGGGTACTTATGACATGCTAAAGACTTCCGCTGCACCCAGTAGGGATTAGTTAACCGACAGGGTACCTGTGACAGGTAAAATACTTTTGCATGCAAGGCCTAATCGGGTACCTATGACACGTTAAAGACTTCCGTATGAAAGATCTAATCGGGTACTCCAGCAACGATTCTACACCCAGTAGGGAGTAGTTAACTAAGCGGGTACCAGTGATACGTAAAAGACTTCCGCATGCTAGGCTAATCAAGTTCCTTTGACACATTAAAGACTTCCGCACGAAAGGCCTAATCGGGTACTCCAGCAACGACTCCGCACCCAGTAGTGAGTAGTTAACCGAGCGGGTACCCGTGACATGAAAAAGACTTCCGCTCGCGAGGCCTTATCGGGTGTCGATGATGCGTTAAAGACTTCCGCACCCAAGGCCTAATCGGATACCCTAGCAATGATTCTGCACCCAATAGAAACTAGTTAACCAAGCGGGTAGCCGTGACACGTAAAAGACTTCCGAACGCACGGCCTAATCGGGTACCTATAACACGTAAAAGACTTCTGCACGCAAGGTCTAATGGGGTACTCCAACAACGATTCTGCACCCAGTAGGAACTATTTAACCGAGAGGGCGCCCGTAACCCGAAAAAGATTTATGCACGTAAGGCATAATCGGGCACCTATGACACCTTAAAGACTTCCGCATGCAAGGTCTAATTGGTTACTCCAGCAACGGTTCTGCTTCCAGTAGGGATTAGTTAACCGAGCGGGAACCTGTGACACTCAAAAGCCTTCCGCACGCAAGGCCTAATCGGATACCTATGGCACGTAAAAGACTTCCGCACGCAATGCCTAATCGGGTACTCCAGCAACAATTCTGCACCAGAAGGGATTAGTTAACCGAGCGGGTACCCGTGACATGTAAAAGACTTCCGCATGCAAAGCCTAGTTGGGTTCCTATGAAACGTTAAAGACTTCCGCACACAAGGCCTAATCGGGTACTCCAGCAATGATTCTGCACCCCATAGGGATTAGTTAACCGAACGTGTACCCGTGACACGTAAAAGACTTCCGCACGCAAGGCCTAATCAGGTACCTATGACACGTTAAAGACTTCCGCACGAAAGGCCAAATCGGGTACTCCAGCAATGATTCTGCACTTAGCAGGGAGTAGTTAATCGAGTTAGTATCCGTGACACATAAAAGGATTTTGCACGTAAGGCCTAATAGGATACCTATGACACGTTATAGGTTTCCGCAGACTAATCGGGTACTCCAACAACGATTCTACACCCAGTGGGGTGTAGCTAACCGAGCGGGTACCCGTGACACATAAAAGACTTCTGCATGAAAGTCCTAATCGGGTACGTATGACAAGTCAAAGACTTTCGCACGCCAAGCCTAATCGGGTACTCCAGCAATGATTTTGCACCCAGTAGGGATTAGTTAACCAAGCGGGTACCCGTGACATGTAAAAGACTTCCGAACGCAAAGCTGAATCGGGTTCCTATGACACGTTAAAGACTTCTATACGCAATGCCTAATCGGGAACCTATGACACGTTAAAGGCTTCCGCACAAAAGGCCTAATGTTATGACCCGAACTTCCCTGGTAAGGAAAGCCCGGATTGAATTGAGGACAAGCCACATCGGAACACAAACAGAAGAACATTTCATTGTATATTACAACAATTTCATCAGAATACAAAAATATACAAAGTATAAACAAATAAAATACATTCTAAAATATCTGAGATTACAATACATTACATAGCAGCGGAAAATAATACAATACACAACTTGAAGAGATATACGGATACAGAGCTTTTCGGATATCATTCCAGCTGTAAACCAGGTTCCTGTAAATATAAATCTGCAAAACCAAAACTACTAGCTGCCCATGTCAAAATAAGGGCACCCAGAGTTTATGTTAAAACAATAAACTCCAGGTCAGTCATGGGACTGGTGTGAGAACTAAAACAGTTATTAATCTTTATTTTAAAGTTAGGTAAATCAAGGGACCACACCGTATAACACGGAACGGGTTTCCTCCCAAGAATACCGGTGCATAAAACAATAGCACCATGCTAAATAAAGAAAAAAGAAGCTATTATAAGACCCAGGTCCCATCACACAATGCAACGCAAGGCGGAGGATAGGGTTTTTACCTTATAGTATCCAAGAATGCTTGATACGCTAAATTTCATCTTTTGATTCCTAATCAGACTACAACCGTAAATTAGTAAGAGAACGATTCCCTAAGTATTAACCCCGAAGGCCGAAACCAACATCAGACCAATACCCAGGAAACCACCCATCTTAGCTCATTTCCAGTTAGTTTCTGATTTTATATACAATCATAAATATCAATCATAGGTGACATGAGCGTCCCATGCCACTGTGTCGCCATACATAAGTATACAATCAAAACCGCAATTGTCACGTATTGGAAATTGGTTTTCCTTCTGTGAACCGAGGCAAAAGATAGTCCTCTACCGAATTTGAGACTGTCTAGCCTGAGTCTCAGGCAAGTACTCAGTCAAGCCTTTAGAGCGACAAGGCCGGTCCACCGATGTGGATTAAAATGCTTGAACACTATGTTTCCCCGCCCTTTTGGGCGTAAATGAGCCAACGAATGACTCCATCGGCTCCACGTAGTCACCAATATATCCGAGGCGCCTCGCAACAGCAACAACCACATAAGCCAAACTCGTCAGGGCGTGTAAAACCACTGACGCCACTTCTAGCTAGAAAGAAACGCATGTCCTCCCTGAGGTCCTTCTCCGGTTTCTGGTTCACAACCGGGATGTGAGGCTCGCGAATCCACGCTACACAAAGCTATGCCACACAGGCCGTGCTTTGATCATCAACCACAAGACATTGCTTTTCAATAGGAGCCTTGATCATATTGCCACATAGGCATGCCACACAGGCAATTTACTCCATGCATTTGATATCCATCAATATATATATATATCCTCTGAGCTCGTACGTCTCAGAGAAGGACGATAAGCAAGAGAATAAATTCTCTGCCGCCAAACAGATATATATATTTAATAGAAATCAATCACACAGAATAAAATCCAATGTCAGACACATAGTCCATTTACAAGTTCGCTCTGGGTCTGAACGAAACCGGAGGCACCTAGTACCTCGCATATCCATCGATATCCAAGTACATCTGGACGATCACTAACTGATTCCCTCCTCTTGGGTGTACGGCCCAATCAAGATCATCAGTAATTATCCAAACGACGTGAACACCTCCGGTCTTCAACCACCATCTTCATCCTCGACACCACGTCGAATCAGTTATTCAGAATGGGATTAACCCGGTCTTTCTGAATAACTCGCATATATAATAAATAAGTGTTACACAAACACAACATACGCCTCATTCCAATTCATCAGTCACTAACCGTAAATTAGCAAGAGCATAATTCCCCAAACATTAACCCCGAAGGCCAAAACCAACATCAGATTAGTACGCAGGAAACCATTCTTCTTAGCTGACCTACAGTTAGTTTCTAAATTTCACATTCTTAGGGAAAGGTTCCCATTAATTTTATCAAAGATAAATTCTTTAAATTTATTCTTTAATCTTCTTTGAATATCAATTCAAACTATTCGGGATTAGCGAACCACACCGAAGTAATTATTATTTTATTTCCCAATCCCAACCTATTCATCCCATGAAGTAAAACTGGTCATACTTCATATCTAACACCATGGTGTTAAAGGTAAATTCAATTACCATTTCACGTTCAAATCTAATTAAAGATTTAACTATCGCCTGGAGCGAAACTAGTGATACTTCATTCTCGATCTTTTCAATCTAATTAAAGATTCATTAAAACTCCACTTAGTTTTAATCTTTAACTGGGTTAAAGAACCGATGTCATTTAAAACAAGGTTCACGATAAACCCCAAAATCACATTCCATTCTATCAGCTTTTAACCGTAAAATAGCAAGTGAGCAATTCAAATCAATACCTAGGAAACCATTCAACTTAACTAATCTCTAGTTAGTTTCTTATTTTCTTAACTCCGTTGGGTCTAAGAACAGTATTATTGAAGATACCATTCACGACAACCCAAAAATCATATTCCATTAATTTTCGGGTTAAAGAACAAGTGTTATTTAAAACACCGTTCACGATAAACCTAAAAATCAATTCAAATTCAATTCCAGTTAAATACCATTTAATTGGTATACTTCATTAAATCTAACTAAAAAGATTTAATCTTTTTCTCAACTGGGTTTAAGGATAGTGTTAATGAAGACACCATTCACGACAAACCCAAATCACATTTGATATTAAATATAAGGCTTTGAATAGAAAATATATCGGCTTATATTCAATATCAAATTCTACGACCAACAAATATTGTATTTGAAATAACGATATAAATATATCTTTCAAATTCCCATAACGATATCTGTTTCATCACGAAATCCAACATCGAAATATTCCAAAGACAATTTCGATTCAAATCCATTCCAATTCATATATTGGAAATTCTGGTTATTTTTAAAACCATTTCAAATCTACTTTATTCATTTTAAAAATAAATAGAATTTTAATTCTAGTTCAAAACTAGTTCATTTCGATAAAAAACTATTTATCTTTTCAAATATGGAGTTTTTCATCCCAATTCTTCACAATAGAAATTATTTTACACAGATTATTACTATTTTTAATAATTTTATCAAGACCCGTACAGTTGATTTCCATCAACGGTCATCGAACTGCACTTACATCGACCTTTTCCAAATTTGATTTGGACATAATTCCAAATGCAACTGTTAGATTTCTAATTTCTAATATTCGTTAGAAAGCTCTTTTCGATACGAACCCAAGGGTTCCGGTTTTAGGAGAATTTGATGGTCGGATCTCCCGTAATATCCATTCGAAGTCAATGGTCGAAATTCGCGAACTGCCGTGGCGTGGTGCGTTCTATTCAGGCCATTATATATACATAATATATATTATATATTTCGTCGATTTCCTTTTCAAACGTATTTTATAAATCGTTTTAAATTCGTTTTTCAAAACGATTTCGACTTCATATTCGATTTCTAATCAAAATTGAATATTCCATATACACGACAATTTTATACAGTGTACATATATGTTAAAAATTATATTTTTAACAATCAAATCATTTTCACATTTCATATATACATATATATATCGTTTCCATTTCATATATATATATATATATTATTTCCACCTTTCATATATATAATATTTTCACTTTTCAATATATACGATATTTTCACTTTTCAATATATACGATATTAATTTCATTTCACATCATGATCAATTTTCACACATAATACAATCAAACAAGTCATCCATGGTCTATGGACGACAGGGAGCAGTTCACATATGCAGTTATAAAATAAATAACTGTATAGAAAATTATAGTGAGAGAATTCTCACAGTGGATTCCACTCCGTCAGTTTTATTCTGAATTTCTGAACTGTGAAGATTCAAATTCTCCTGAAATTCTAATTCGCTCTATTTCCGATATAGCCAGTCTCATGTTGTAGAGTTTTCTGATACGAATCCAACGCAAGTGAAATCGCTGAAATCCGATCTCGTATGAAAAAGTTGCGGAGGTTTAAACATTGGATAATTAATTAAAATAATTAATTAAGTATTTAAACTAATTAATCACTTTAATTATCTTCACCCCGTAAAGCTCCTATAACCCATCATCTCGTGAGGAAGAAACGGCCGCCGCTGCCACCAGGGAGGGTCGGAATTTGATCAGAGTGTGCCACAGTGTCAAGCTTCGAGGCGCCTCTCCCATGCCTGCCATCATCGGAGTCGCGACGGCTACCCTCGCCGTGGATCAACGCTCCAACTAGCGGTGTTCAGGCTCGAAGTTCAAGCTCGATTCTTCATGATAACCCATCAAACAAACATGGATTTGAAGATCTCTCGAATCTCTTTGATTTTCGCTGAAGAACCGTATGCTAATTCGAATTGTGGTGGAAGAGATTAGGGATCAAAATCAGGGCGATTTCAACCCTTAATTAGACCGACGACGGCTTGAAAGGAATTAGGGTTTTTGACCCTGTTTGACCCTATATTTATATGAATATTTATTTTATTTATTTCAAAAATAATTTGTTTAGTCCTCGAACTCCAATTCGAACACAACGACTGCTGCCCCTAGCTAATTACCCCCATTCCGAACACAATGGGATATATTTCGTAACCCGATTCGGCTGTTACGATAGGTTTCCATCAAAATTAAAATATAAATATATATTCAAATTGAATGTACATTTCAAGTTACCGGGCTACATACTAACTCTAAAAATTCCCGGAAAATATTTTCTAGCTTCGTATTGACGATACGGTCCTAACAAAACTAATTTCGTCGAATTCTGAGACCGTTGGAAAAATGGCCATTTTCCAGTCGATTAAAATCAACTGAAAAACGCGTTTTCCTTTTCCACGCTTATATATTCATTCAGAATATTACGAATTTTGAAACCTAGCAACCACTTGACATCAGAGATCCAACAAAACTAGTTTCGTCGAAAACAAAGGTCGTTTGCAAAACTTCCATTTTTAAGGACCAGAATTCCATAGCGACTATTCTGAATTTTCAACTGGGCGTAACTTTTTATCCCCGCTATGAAATTTTGATTTTTCGGATTCATTAGAAAGATATTCTCAATTAGATTCAAATATTTCTGGTTTCGCCAAAATCCGGTTTATTTCGAATCCTATACATTCATTTGAACTTTGAAATCAAATTTTCAAACTACCACGCCATTTTCAATTCCTTTTATAATTAAAATAAAATATTTGTATTCTAACGATGATTCAAATAAATATATACGTTCGAATTCTATTCAAAATAAATTTCTCATCATTATTATTTAAAATAATTCATTTTAAATAATCAAAATTCATCGAAATTGTCAAAATAAAATTTTCAAATTGGCTCAGAATTTCCGGGTTATTACACCTAATTGGGTACTCCAGCAACGATTCTGCACCCAGTAGGGAGTAGTTAACCAAGTGGGTACCCGTGACACGTAAGAGACTTCCACACGCAAGGCCTAATCAGTTACCTATGACACGTTAAAGACTTCTGCATGCAAGGCTGAATCGGGTACTCCAGCAATGATTATGCACCCACTATGGATTAGTTAACCGAGCAGCTACCCGTGACACATAAAAGACTTCCACATGCAAGGCCTAATCTGGTACCTATGAAACTTTAAATAATTCCGCAAGAAAGGCCGAACTGGGTACTTCAGCAACGATTCTGCACCCAATAGGAATTAGTTAACCGAGCAAGTACCCGTGACACGTAAAAGACTTCCGCATGAAAGGCCAAATCGGGTACGTACGACAAGTTAAAGACTTCCGCATGCAAGGCCTAATCGGGTACTCCAACAATGATTCTGCACCTAGTAGTTAACCGAGCGGGTACCCGTGACACGTAAAAGACTTCCGCATGCAAGGCCTAATCGAGTACCGATGACATGTTATAGACTTCCGCATGAAAGGCATAGTTGGGTAATCCAGCAAAATTTTTGCACCCAGTAGGGAGTAGTTAACTGAGCGGGTACCAATGACACATAAAATATTTCCGCACGAAAGGCCTAATCGGGTACCTATGACACGGTAAAGGCTTCCGCAGCCTAATCGGGTACTCCAGCAACGATTCTTCACCCAGTAGAGAGTAGTTAACCGTGCGGGTATATGTGAAACGTAAAAGACTTCCGCACGAAAGGCCTAATCAGGTACCTATGACAAGTTAAAGACTTCTGCACGAAAGGCCTAACCAGGTACTCCAACAATGATTCTGCACCCAGTTTAGAGTAGTTAACCGAGCGGGTACCCATGACACGTAAAATACTTCTGCACGCAAGGCCTAATCGGGTACCTATGACATGTTAAAGACTTCCGTACGAAGGGCCTAATCGGGCACTCCAGCAACGATTTTGCACCCAGCAGGAACTAGTTAGCCGAGCGGGTACCCGTGACACGTAAAAGACTTCCGAACGTAAGGCCTAATCAGGTACCTATGACACGTAAAAGACTTCCTCACGCAAGACCTAATCGGGTACTCTAGCGACGATTCTGCACCCAATGGGAACTAGTTGACCAAGCGGATACCCTTGACACGTAAAAGAATTCCGCACGCAAGGCATAATCAAGCACCTATGACACATTAAAGACTTCTGCACGCAAGGCCTAATCGATTACACCAGCAATGATTCTGCACCCATTAGGGACTAAATAACCGAGCGGGTACCCATGACATGTTAAAGGCTTCCGCACGCAAGGCTTAATCGGGTACCTATGGCACGTAAAATCGGGTACTCCAGCAATGATTCTGCACCCAGTAGGGAGTAGTTAACCGAGCGGATACCCGTGACACGTAAAAGACTTCCGCACGCAAGGCCTAATCGGGTACCTATGACACGTTAAAGACTTCTGCACGAAAGGCCTAATCGGGTACTCCAGCAACGATTCTGCACTCAGTAGTTATTAGTTAACCGAGCGGGTACCCATGACACGTAAAAGAATTTCGCACGCAAGGCCTAATTGGGTACTTATGACATGTTAAAGACTTCCGCACGAAAGGCCTAATCGGGTACTCCAGCAACGATTCTGCACCCAGTAGGGATTAGTTAGCCGAGCGGGTACCCATGACACGTAAAAGACTTCTGCACGCAAGGCCTAATCGGGTGCCTATGACACGTTAAAGACTTTCACATGCAGGACCTAATCGGGTACTCCAGCAACGATTCTGCACCCAATATTAACTAGTTAACCGAGCGGGTACCCAGTTATGAGATTATTTATGTGCTTTGTTATATGCTAAGTTATAGGCTTTGTTATGGACCAGTTATAATCTCATTTACATGCCCAATTATAATCTCGGCAATGGTAAATATGCTCGGTAATGTACTCAGTTATGTTACCGGTTATGCTCTCGATTATGATTTGGGTTATATGCTCAGTTATTGGTTTAGTTATGGGTTCAGTTTCGGGCTTTTTAAATAAACATAATCTCAATAATAAAACTGATACTAGAAAGATAGTAAAACTGATACCATATTAATGTATACATAATTTCAGAAAGAAAACTGCTACCATATTAATGTATACATAATTTCAAAAAAAAAAAAAAACTGATGTCGTTATATTGCACGAATGATATGTTATTCGTAAAAATATAATTTACTAGTGTGCTTCCAAAAGAAATACCTTGACTATGTTATTACAACATAAAGTATCCCATGATTGGGAACACAACCATACCTCATAGGAATTCTTAAACCAAGTACGTACCTATCACACGTAAAATACGTCTGATAGCAAAGCCTAATCAAGTAACTATGGCTTTTAAATCCTGATACCATCCTATTTTTATACCAAAAGTACGCCATAATCATGTAAATAAAGTCTCAGTCAAAAGAATGATGCTAGAATGCTTTCAAAACTGATACTAGTTAATTTGCAAAAAAGATACCATATTCACTAATCAAAATCTCATTATCAAAATTGGTACCAGTTAGCTAGGAAAACTGATACCACATTTGTTTAAACATAATCATAGTTCCAAAACTGATACCATTATGCTTTAAAAACTGATACCAAAATCTGTATATTACAACACTAAATATATAAATGATACCAATATAATCAATAGCTGATATCAACAAATCAAGCAACATAACACACACACACACAGATATATATATATATATATATATATATATATATATATATATATATATAAAGCATCAACTAAAACATGATAGTAAACCAAATATTAAATGAATACTCACATCTAATCTCAAATTGATTACATTTTCAAATCTGAAAGCATAAAATGAAGGAAAGAATGTAAAATCTGTAACACAATTGTAAGAAAATATTAATTCTTTGAAGCTTGGCAGTTGCGCTTGTTGTGGCCATACTGCTTATACACACCACACTGATTTTATTTATTCTGGAAAAATGCAAATCCACCTTTTTGTTTAGTAGAAGTCTATCAGCACCACATTTGTCTTTAGAAGGCTTAAAGAAATCTCCATTGCAAGGATCAACAATGGGCTTAACGTAGTTCGGAATTGGATTCACTAGAGTAGCATAAGAAGGTCGATAAGCGTCTACATTGAAATAGTGTTCAACAAAATCATATACCCAAAGTTTAGATCTAGTAATACACTTGATAGCATAAGCACAAGGAAATCCGAGAATTTTCCATTGATTGCAAGTACAACTCCGATTTTGAAGATCAACATGATGAGAAGATGGAGACTTGACTTCAAATATGAATTCCGAAGATTTATAAACAACCCAACCAAACCCTTCATTAATCAACCCTTTTAACCTATGCTTCATAGATGGACAAAGAATGGTAGTCCACAAATGACACTCCTCTCTCCTTTTGGCCATTTGTTCCATAATTTTAATCCTATTTCCATCTAAGCATGAAGTAATTGGCAATGCTCTTTTCTCTATAATCCAACTATTAAAACTTTCAGCTACATTTGAACTATACTCTCCATATCGTTTACCCTTAAAAAACAAATCAGCCCACTTATTAAATGGTTTATCCTTTAAAAAGTTCATAGCTGCAATACCCCCAACATCCAAAAATTTAGAATGTGCAGCTTCATATCCATTTAAATTTGAAGCTCTAAAACACAACTTAAACAACTCAACAATCGAGATATTTGAATTCTTTGACTTAATAGCCGAAAGTAAGTTTTGTTCCATATGAAGATAACAAAAACTATGAAATGCATTAGAGAAAACTTCACAAATACCCAAAACTAACCGTTGATGATAATCTGATATAAAGACCAAATCACATGTTTCTTCAAGTGACATAAAAACCATCTCCAATTATCCACATTTTCAATGGAGACTACACCCATAGCTAAGGGGAAAAACCCTGCGAATTAAATAAGAGTTAAATAGACAATCAAAATAAAACACCAATACACGTAAATAATAACTAGTACCAGTAGGCACCTAAAACTAATATAAAAAAACTGGAAATAAGTAATGAAAATAAAAAATCAGAAAAAATGATACCACCAGGCTCATAAAACTGATACCTGAAATCTGGAAAATTAATTTTTAACAAGACATCATAAAAACTGATACTACCAGGCTATGAAAACTGACACCAAAAAACTGGAAAAATAAATATTAACTAAAAGTTTTTTAATTGATACTACCAGGCTCTTAAAACTGATGCCTGAAAACTGGAAAATTAATTTTTAACAAGACATCAGTAAAACTGATACTACCAGGCCATGAAAAGTGATACCAAGAAACTGGAAAAATAAATGTTAACTAAAACTTTAAGAACTTGTACTACCAGGCTCCTAAAACTGATATATAAAAACAATAAATAATAAGACATAATATATGCTGATACTGCAAGTCACCTAACACCAATATGTAAGAATAAAAAAAAACTTGAACACGGAAAACAAAAAAAATATACCTTGAGTACCATTCTTTGCAGTAGCTCCCATTAATACACCCGGTCGTCCCTTTAAATGAGTAGCGTCTAAAAAAAATCATGGCTCGACAATACTCAAACCCACTATATAAGCAGAAAGGGCAATAAACACTCTCTCAAACGGGTTTGTATCAGCATTAACCTCTAAGGCAACATAACCACCTGGGTTATGATTTTGTAGTGCCTCCAAATACCATCTCAAGTCATCGTAAGACATAGCATCATTACCATACATTTCAGTCAAAGCAAGTTTTTTTTCTTTTTCAGAATAGCAAACAGATAATTCAATTCAATATTATATTCTCTCCTAAAATCAGTTATGATCTCCTTAGGCTTCTTGCTTAGATAATCACGAATTTCATCTATAATCAACGAGCTAGAAATATGGGGATTGCTCAAATTTTTAAGTCCACCACTACAAGAATGCTCATTAACTAAATTCCGTATGAAAAACCTATTAAGTTGTTTGGAATCACAAGTAGCATGAACTTTAAACTGACATCCAGTAGAAGACGAAGAAGAGCAAACAATTATCCTAGAAGAACTATTCTTTAAAACAATTAGTTCATATCCTGTCTTAGTTTGATATGCCATCAATAATTCCCTAAACTTGATAACACCCCCAAAATAGAACCCTTTAAAATCATAAATGGAAAGAATAGATCCTTCCTTCATCATGTCTTTTAAGCAACTTTTTCATGTACAACAATACTACAACACAAAGATGCACTAGACGAAACTTCAGATGCAATTGAAAGAGAACGGTTATCAATATTTTGCAGCTAACAATCCTTCCGCTTAATAGCAAAAGAAAAGAAAGTACTTTTTTTATGTAGTTGAAAGCAAACTATACTTTGAAAATCGGAATCAGTATCAACATATATTATTTTGTTTTCAAGCAAATAACTAATCTCAATTGAATCAGGAGTAAGTTGAGACTAATGATGGCATAATTCATTCTCAAATCATATAATGAACAATTTACAGCCAACCGAGTACTGAAGATAGTATTTTTGAACACAAACAAAACCAAAAGACTATAATCACCATTGCAAAAAAAGCAAATCATATAAAAAATGCAATCAGCAAATTATTACATAACTCATACACACAACAAAACAGGTAGCCAGAATAAGTTACTGTATTAATTAATTAAAACTGGTACCACTTTTGATTCAAAACTGATACTGTACTGTTGTACACTTAACAACAGAGAACAAACTGATATCACCAGTGACATAAAATTGATACTGTATTGTTGTACACTTAACAACAAAGAACAAAGTGATACCACCAATGACATAAAATTAATACTGTATTGTTGTGCACTTAACAACAGAGAACAAACTGATACCACCAATGACATAAAACTGATAACCAGATCTATACATAATTTTATGAACATACCACCAATACCACATGCCTGAACAGAATGCAATATAGAGTTACTCCAACTTATACTATTTGACATAATAAAACTGATACCAAATCCATTAAGCACATATTATAACATATTACAATAGTGTAATCTAAAGGACATTATAAAAATGAAAACAACCTAAAAATGAGGACAGTTTAATACATCTATGAACACAGTCTAAAGGAGAAAAAAATACACAGTATAAAACATATAACCTGCTACTACAGCAAATTGAATCCATTAATCAACCAATTCAAATCAATAGAAGAAAACCTAAAGAGAATCGACCACATAAATAAAATAAAAAATTGAAGAAGATCGCGCAAAGGAAATTCAGAACATGGAAAGCAAAAAATAATCGCATAAAGGAAAATCGAAACTGAGACATAATGTTCAACCTAAATTCGATTTCACACGGTTCGGATTTTCCGCGCAATCAAAATCCAAAATGGAGAAGACGAAGATGAAATGCGCACAGAATTAAATTTCCACACGTTGGAAAAAGCGAAATTAGGGTAACGATGATCTTTCTGAACGAGATACTTGCGCGTGCGAGATGATGTCAGAACTACTTATACATTGTTCTAGAAAAAAAGATTAGATGGGCTGTCCTTGTGGATAAAAATCCCATTATTTTTGTCCTTCACACTATTTTCCTATATATAAATTTACACTATTTTTTTTTCAAAACTAGAAAGAAAAAATATTACTTCATCTAAACTACTTTGAATATAAATTTAGCTATCTTATTCAACTTTTCTATAGCAAATCTATATACTATATTTAAACTATTTATACCAAAACTTATTTGTTTTAATTCAACCCTATTTTATATCAAGCTTGTTATTTTACTAAAACTACTTTAAATTTAACTGAACTATTTTAGAGATAAGAATGTATATTTTCGATCCAAACAACTTAAGTCCAAAATGATTAAATGTAAAGATTTAGTTGAATAATGATATTTGTAACATGCAATCTAAATTGAATTTGAAGTTTCGATAATGAATTGATTTGTAAATCTGAATTTGAAATGATATAAAATATCTGAATCAAAACTGAATTTGATATTGAAATGGAATTTCGATAATATTTGATTTTGGATGTTTGATACGAAAGTTTTCGAAACTTATATATGAAAGATTTATATAAGAAGAAGGTAATTGATATGAAACAAAACCAATGTAATTGATATGAAACAAAACCTTATATATAATGAAATTTGTGTAGGAATGACAAGCTGAAATATGATTTGAAAAATCATATGTAAATGAAATTTTATACAAGTACGATATATGTGAAGTGAAATGAATATTATATATAGTATCATATGATTTCAAATCGAAGATATGGGTAGTACTTTCCATTGAAAATCAAGGTCCTACTTGGTAGGAACACTTGTTGATATTTCCTTGACTACGGTTGTCCGGATGTAATACTCATGAGTTTTCCTTTAAACTTGACTGCATAGCGAAACTCGTAGGGCCACGAAGGTGCACAGCAACAGATGTTTCCTACGGGAACCAGGCGTAACCATTGTTTCTGTTGCGATCTATGGTCGTTTTACGATGGCGAAATCCGCAGGGCTGCGAAGGCCTACGAGTACGGATGTTTCCTGGAGTATCCAGGCGCAACCATTGTGTATCTACGGTCCACATGGCATTATTCGTAGGGCAGCATTGCCTAAGTTTTACGTGTAATAGTGATGTAATCACCAGTGTTACTAGATGTAGATTGTGATCCATGCGATTGTTTTGAGGTGTTATGGCGAAATGTATAAGGCTGTGATTGCCTAGCCACCCATGGCCGTGACACTTTGTCCTTTCGACTTGGTGATGGCGCTACCTTAAGGGTTGCATTCTATGATGACCTCAGGTTATTTTATTCTATTGATTCATCTGCTGATTGTTTGTGACAAAATTCACAGCAAAGAGATTTCCTATGGGTTCGGATGCTTCCTAGGGGACCCAGGCATAACCATTATGTATGTGTGATTCATGAATAGTTTCATTGGTTGATTTATTGGATGGTACTTATTTTATCTATTTTAATGTTTTCAAGTATATTCACTGGATGTTGAAATAAGTTTACTTAGTACTTACAGATTTCTAGTTTTACGCCTGGTCAACACATTACCAGATTCTTGAAGAACGATGATAAACTTGTGGAAATATTGAGTTATCAAAACAATTTTTGATTTAAGGTAAAAGAAATTTTTGTCAAATAATTTTCTTATAAACTTTAAAATTTGTATCTAAATTGGAGATACTAGAATTAAATACATGGGTATAAGCAAAAAAAAAAAAAAAAAAAAAATTAATGAACTATAATGCGTCAGTATGTGAGAACCATTCCATTCACATAACAGTTTTGATTTAGTTTTGAATACACAATTTTGATTTCAAATAGAAATGTTTTCTCGATTCTCGACGATGAACACTGATAAGAGTTTTTCTACAAGAATCTGAAGTTCTCTCTCATAGTTTATTGTTATGTAAGGAAAACAGAAGTTTCTAATCAAGAAGTCAAATCAGAAGTCCGCACTAGAGTGACCGGGTTACCAATACCAATTAAAAGCAAAATTTTATGTTTGAACAAGAAATCGAAATTGATAAGTATATGAATGGTGTATCGTTTAATTACTTGTTGCTTATTTTGTTCCTTTTGGAGGACGAAAAGTTCTGAGTAGGGGAAATTATAATATCCCATAAATTTCGACCATTTAAATATTAATTTATATTAAATTCTGAAAAATATTGATTTCTAAATGTAATGATAAAGAACGAATTTAATGAGTTGAAATTAAACTAATTGTAATGGTCAATTAAAAGAAAGTAAGTTAATAGTACCTTGTGTTCCAGATTAAATCGATTTAGTGCTTGAATGAAATTAAAATAATATTTTGAGAAATATAAATTATATATATTCACTTTTAAAGTTGAGGACAATTTTATAAAGAGCATAAATCTAAGTCATGGAAACAATATTTTATGGTCATTCAATAATAGTTGTAAATGATATAGAAACGATTTTGACGATAAACTTAAATACTTTAATTTTGAATTTGAATTTTGACTGCATGTGTTTAGTCTAATTTAAATAAATTGGAACAATTGTTGAACTACAAATTCCATAATGTTATCATTGAATAAAACACTAAGTAGATATGGTATTTAACAATGTTTAAATAAGTAAATGTACAATCCTAATGTTCATCTATGTATAACAAAAGAAAATTTTCTGGAAGAAATTAATTATTCCCTTTTGATTTTTGAATTAGAAATTAATATTAAATTTCCTTTTTAACTACTCAATGGACTGTTAATTTATTTGCATGTGTTCTTCCTTATCTGTTTGCCTCTTTGATAGTGAATCATTTCCTTCAATTTTGAAAAAAAAAGGTGTTTATAATCAACGCACAAATTTCCTAATTATTACCTTATTTCTGAGTAATCAACTAAAGAGAAACTTTTCCAAAATAAGTATATACCTGAAATCCTATTAAAGACGTTGGTTGAATCAGGGTAATAAGTGTAACATTTATCACGACAAATTTTAACAATACATATATGTATTTTAGATGTGTTTGATGCCTACAACAAAAACACCATTTCGCAAGTTTCAAAAACAGTTGTCATAGATCTATTACAACTGTCAACCGCCAATCCTTATATCCAGGGTTGTAACATAAGACTTTTTTATAATTGTTTTCGACAGTTGTAAAAGTACTATTTACAATAGGTTTGGACATGTAAAATGTTTTTTACAACTGTTGCTAGCAGTTATAATAGTAATAGCTGTAAAAATCATCCCTACAATTGTTTTATGTTGTGCTACATTATACAACTATTTTTAGCCACAATTCGAAAAGTGCCACAAAAAGGAAATCTAAACACGTTTTGCAAAATAAATAGGCATAAACAATGTAATAAGATTAACAATACAATATTAATAAATCAAGTATTACATTATAAGCAAATTATATCACAAATGATTGCACTATGTAAATTCCTTCTTTCAGTTACAAAAAACAAATCTAAAAAACATTCCCTACGATAAAAGTACAACTAAAAGACATAGACCACAAAAATTACGCTCTAAACTCGGCTCCTCTCTATCAAGGTTAAGGTCAACATCTCAAGTTCAATTCCATTCTTGTTCAACTTCCAATGTTGTTCCTAATGCTTTCATTGACGCGAAAGGCTTATTCGACTTCTAATTCGGTAACTTCCAAGTGCTGCCTTTTGATCTTTGCCGATGGTTGCCTCGATGCTCTTCGCAACTGATACCTAAATAAAAAATCAAAACAAGAACACAAAGAGATTGTAAATTAAAAATAGGAAAGGAAACAAAAAAAATTACTCCCATAAATAAACTTGCTTAGAGTTGAAATAAGAGTGCGACGAAAATATAAAAATAAAATAAACGAGCACAAAACAAACCAAAATTAAAGCCATTCACAAGTGTAACCTAGTAAACAAAACATAATAAAACACCACACACTCAATTGAATTAGACAAGCCAACAATGACCTCACGCTCCATCTTCCTTCTCCAAAATAGAATTGCATGGCGCAGTCCTGATTTCCCAGTTGGCAGGATAAACTAGGATACCTGCTTAATGCATATTTCTAAATTGGAAGGATAAACTAGGATATTTATGCAATAACATTACTTGATGTAGCAAAGAGCCATATATGAATATGCTAAATAGATAAATCATAAAATAAGAGATAATGAATAAAACTGAAACATTATTTAAAAAGTAGGACAAACTGAAGATATAAAATATTATAATAAAAAATTAACCAGTTTTTACGCTTGAGATTTGGTAAGTTGAAGATGAATGATTCCTTTGATTTTGTTAACATCCAACAAATCCAAATCCCCATAATATACATGCTTTTCAAATTGACATTCACACAATTTAGTTTAATCCGATATAACATAACCAATTCAATATTTCTAGTCAGTTTACCTATCCTACCAAACAATTAACGTCCACATGCAATGCATTCTCAAACAACCAATTCCACCAAACTGTTTAATGATGTTTGGGCTATTGATATGTCTGAATTGTAAACGGATTTAAATACAGTAGTAAGAGAATTTGTTTACCTTAATGACGTTGAGATTTCCCAAACAGCGCAACACTAACTCAGAGTAATAACTAGACTGGCTTTTAATTGGCGTTGCTAGGCATACACGCCAAGCCTCCAATCCATCTGTTGTTTGCTCTTCCCATCATCGCCATCCTTCACAAACAACAGCTTCTCACTTGAACGCACCCAACAGCCATCACATCCGTGCATTACTACTGCTAGACTACCCAACACCGCTATTGATCTTCTTCAACCTCACAAGTAGGAGGCTTTATCCATGCATGCCTTCAAGAAATCGAGACATCTCTTAATTATTGCTGCCTACCTACCCTTCCATAACTCCTCACTGGCTCTTCTTGAATTTTGGTATAAATCTATTACCACTGTTTTGAATGGTTTCTCAAACAAAAAAATCAAAACACACACAGACCAAATGGGAATGGAAAACCCTTTTCCTTCATCGAAATAGAATTGGGTGAAATTGTTCTATGAAATCGAATAAGGTTTCAAAGGTGTTTTGGTATTCGGATTTTCGAGTTCTAATCTGGGGTTTGTCGTTGACCGATTGTGGATGCGGGTTGTTGGGTGAAACTGCAGTTTGGTGACGAAAAGATTAGCGTGGATTGTGATGGTGTCGATCCGACGTGATTGTCATGGCAGAGCCTAATTTCTGATCTTGGAAAAGAATTGAAGTCCTCGGCTTGTGCTTACGAGGCTTGGGGTGACGAGTTCTAATCTCGGCTTATGGTGACGAAAATATAAGATTTATTTCGGATCTGAACATGATAAAGAGAAGAACGGAAGGTTCAGTAAGGCGTTTTAATCGAGGAGCCAGGTAGTGGAGTCAGCGGATCGATAACGTGGATTAAAAAATAACGTGGAGTCCGAGGAAATTTTTACTGCATTTAGCACCACCCAATTTGAACAAGGTGGAGCCAAAATTTGTGAAAACGAAACGGCAAAAAAATTTCGTTCGGAGGGAAACTTTCACAATCTGCGCCAAGATAGAAAATAATTTCAATTGGGAAGGAAAAGGATAAGCTATTAACAAAATTTCTGCCATTTAGAGTATCTCCAATAGAGGAGGATTCATCCTCTTAATCATGAATAAAAACTCTTTTGTGTACCCAACGAATATTACATGGTGTAATATTCAGTGAAATGTTATGAGACTATTTCAGGACCCTGAATTGGTCTCACGCGCCGACTTTATCGGCTCCTCATGTGACGAGCCGATTTTTTTCGGTACGCGCCAAAAAATCGATTCGTCAGCTGAGGAGCCGATAAAGTCGGCGTGCCTTACATTTTGATTTTAAATATTTGTTTCCCTACCCTAGATTATAGTATAATATAACAAAAGATAATAGTTATTATTTTCGTACACAAAGGTTATGTTTAGAAATACCGAAATAAACTAATTTAACTTCAGAACTTAAAAATAGCTGGTTAACAACCTATAGAAATACAGTACAACCCCTAGGGTATAATAAAAAACTACAACATCATTACTGCATAAAAGATCCATAAGTTAGGACCATCATAAAATAAAACACGCGTTGTGACAATCAAGGAAGCTTCATAACTAGGTATCGCCATATTGGTTCCATAAATGATCCATAAGATCTTTCTGCAGCCGGATATGGAGTTGTGCATCTCTAAAAATAACCTGATGTTCCAAATGAATGTTGAAGTCCTCTTCTATTAACGGGGTGCTATGCCGGAATACTTGTGATTGTTGCGAAGCATCTTCATATTCGTAGTGGCGTTGCCCTTCATCCATATCTCTTGCGTCTTATATAATCATGTTGTGTAGAACGATGCAGGCAAACATGATTGTAGACATCTTTTTTCTAGACCATAGCCGACATAGATTACTTATCATTGCAAATCTAGATTGTAAAACACTGAAAGCACGTTCTACATCTTTCCTTTGTGCCTCCGCATCGCCGCGAATTTGGCTTGTTTTGGAGTCAATGGATTTGGACATGTTTTAACAATGGTGCTCCATTTCGAGTAAATGTCGTCACCTAGGTAATAGCCGGGGTCGTAAGTATTTACGCCTAGGGTAAATGTTAAAGGAGGTACCTGGCCTTGAGCAAGATCATTGAAAAGATGAGATCTTTTTATAACATTTAAGTCAATATTCGAACCGGGGATTCCAAAGAAAGCATGCCATATCCACAGATCGTACAATGCCACAGCTTCCAAAATGATGGTTGGTCACCTTTCCTTCCCGTTGTACGCACTTTGTAATCCCTTAGGGCAGTTCTTCTATTCCCAGTGCATACAGTCCAGACTCCCTAGCATTCCCGGCCATCCCCTGCTTTCGTGCATCTCTCTGATTCGCACTACATCTGCTTCGTTCGGAGACCTTAAGTATTCTTCTCCGTGCACCATAGCCTGATAGAATTTTTCAAGTGTGTCAAGTGTTGTGCTCTCTATTATTCAGTATGCATCATCCAAAGCATCATCAGGAATGGCATAAGCTAACATTCGCATAGCAGCCGTCATTTTCTGAAAACCGGACAACCCCTTCGTCTTCGATGCATTTTGTTTGTACTTAAAGTAATCATTGTTACCTTGAATACCTGCCAATATCCGAAGAAACAGATTTCTCCGCATCCTGAATCTTCTACGAAACATATCAGGCCCGTAAGTGCAGTTGTCATTGAAGTAATCTTGCATCAGAGATTTATGGTATTTAACATGATTTCGGTGTATAAATCTCCTTCCAGGAACTGACCCTCCTCGACAAGTGGATGATGAGCTGTAGGCGTCATGATATAAGTCTCGTATTTCCTGTATTTCTTCCGCTTCCTCTTAAAGGATTTCCTCTTTCTTCGAATCGTTATTAAAAGCCATGATGCATGTCAGAAAATTGGAATCCGTTTCTGTTTTTGAATGTGTTTGGATATGAGATATGGTTGTGACGTTGGTGTTGTACATAAGGTATGCGTTCTTGGTCAATGGGTAGCTTTATTGGGTTGAGTGCACCCTTTATTGGACAGACCGCCCCTTTATTAGATAGAGCGCCCCTTTACTAGACAGAGTGCCATCTTATTGGTACGATTGCTCCAATATCGGTACATGTCTTGGTGTAGTTCATAGTGTGTAGGGTCGTCCACGTAATTGCTACATAGGAATTTATGTGTGTAGGTTCGTCCACTTTATGTAGCCATGGAATTTAGCAAGTAGGGTCGTCCATGTTAAATTTTTTTGAAAAATAAATTAGCTTTCAATGTTTCTCTATCACTGGTACAGTGCATAGTGTAGATTCTCTTTCATGACATTAACAGTGTCCAATGCCAGTTATGGTGTAGATTCTCTATCATGGCTACAGTGGACAGTGACTAGTGCATAGTGGAGATTCTCTATCACGGACGATCTGAGCATTGTACTGTGCGTAATGTTTGTCTTATTAAAGGGCATATCCGTACGTATCCCAGTTTATAGTAATGAACACAACAATAAGATAGTTTCGACATAAACATACGAACTACAATACTACAACAAGAAGAAATGCCAAACTACAATCGTACGAACCACATCAACTGAACAAATAAACATCAAATTCAAAGTATATCAATTCCAGTGCATATTGAACTCCACGTTCGCACATCAGAGGGTCAATCCATTCCTTAAAGTAACAACAATCAATTTCATCGGGGAAAAGCTTGTGGTTCTTGTAGGCTTCACATCCGAAAAATCGACGACCAGCATTTTTTTGGGTTTTCGAAACAACGACCACCGATTTTTCTCTACACCAGCATAAAGGGTTTAGCCCTTCAACTATCCTTTCTTTTTTAGCTTGATGATTTGATACCGCCTCATCGTCATTTCTCAAGTTGGCCAAGGTGGAGCCTACACTTTCGTTTCCCTGTTTCGACATACACCAATAATGCAACTATACTTTTTCTTTTCAAGTGGAATGCTAGAATGGGAAAAGAGGAAGGAGTAGGAGACTGGAAGAAAAGAAATTGCGAATGGAGTGTACATCGTGTCGTGCCCACCTACATAAAGCCAATGGAGTGCACATTGTGTCTTGCGTCGCTTTATTTTATTTAAATAAACGTTATAATTTATAAAGGAATTCGACAACGACTATTTGAAATTTTGATTTGGACATAAAATAAAATCTACAACATGAAAACTTGATTTTTCCCTTCCACTAGAAAAATACTATCAATTTAATTCGAACGTTATTTGTTTCGGAGAAATTCGACTTAAATTGAATCATGTACAACCAATTAATTTCAAAACCTTATATTTCGAACTACCGCGCCGCTGCAGTTCGTTTTATAATTTAATTATAAATAAAACGATTCAAACATCGTTTTATAATTAAACATTTCGAACATCGTTTTATAATTAAACGTTTCAAACATCGTTTAACAATACACATAACATCATATAATATAGATAATAAAGGTTCCATTACACAGAACATCATGCATCAACGTGACATACACATATACACATGAAATGTAGATAGTATAGTACAACATGTATCAACGTGACATACACATGTATACGTCAAGAAAGAATAACATAGAGTCCACTACATCGGGCTGTACACATATATACATCATGACCCAAAAAAAACAAAATATCATCAGCACAACCCTCAACAAAGTCAGTCTAAGTCCGTAGCATCATCACCATCATGATCATGCTCAGACTCCTCACCATCCTCCTCTATGTCATCCCCGCTACCATCACCGTCACAATAAGGAAAATCCTCATCGTCACTACCTAATCCTCCACCCCCACTGACTTCTCCATCACCACCTAATCCACCACCCACTCCCGGTCCTCCACCACCACCGACACCTCCATCACCACCTAATCCACCAACCCCTCCCGATCCTCCAGCAGCACCTGAACCACCTCTAGCACACAACCCTACAACCATACCTGAACCTGCTATATCACCAACCCTGCTGCCGCTAGTCTGGCCTGTAACTCCTCGATCTGCTCTTGCAATCCCTGCACTATAACCTGGTGCTCGTAATATAAGGACTGAGCACGTAGCAAGGCCATTTCCAGAATAGCGGCAATATGTATCCTGTGCTGGTCTAGCCGGGGTTCATACTGCAAATATAGAACATATAAAATCAGTTTCTATAACTCAGAACGTACAAGGTAATAAATCCACAAGTAAGTAGAATACCTCATGTGTCGGATATAATCCAGCAGTAGGGACACCTGCTACCATGTGAGAAGGTGGGTAGATAATAGGAAGGGACACCTGTGTACCACTGAGATCAAATGTCTAAAATGTATCTACCAGAGCGAACTCCATAGGCTGGTTGGATATCTGTGTAGGGGTCGAGTCAAAAGTGAACGGTGGAGGATGAACTCTACCAGTAACCAATCGGGGACAAATGTGATTGGAGTTCACACCCCGCACGTAATCCGGCAATAGGTAACACCTAGGAGCTACCCGAACCCAATAAGTGCCAAAGTCTATGTCGGGTAATAAAAAATCTGTCGTATCAACACATCCTTACTGTCTCAAACCCTGAACGTACTATCTCCCTATAGAATGATGAGATCAGAACATATCATCGGGATGAGGTGGATCTCGGGGTACGCGCGTCTGGCCCGGGCCTTGATAATAACAGCGATCACTCAAGCACCAAATAGGAAGGTGGGCCAGTGGGAGCAAGAGTACATGACTAACAGATAAACGACATGCAATGACGAACGGGAGGTCATCAGGAAGCGGGCCATCTGCTAAAAGTAACATCCAATATGTGTTCCAAGGTACTTGTAATATGTTGCCCCTCTCCCTCATATCTAACTAAGTACGGGCCTCCATCAAATTGTGTCTCACACCAGAAGGAGCACGCCAGACTAGCGACTACTCTCCCATCTACGTATACGTGGGAAAAAGGACTCGGCGATATAACTGGAGGTGGGCAACATGCGTGGATGCATGTTGGCCGTGTACTCGTAGTACGAGCACAGCAACATGTACCAAAATCCAAACATCTGCGCAATCTCTCCAAAAGCGTAAGAGTCTAGAGCGGAGTACAGATAACCCAAAATAGCACTGCCCCAATCAATCATATGTAGCTGATCTAAATGGTCTAATGCCGCTAGATAACCCAATCTAATCGTACTCCGTTGGTTCAAAAAGAATGTCGAACCAAGGTGATATAAAATGGTTGCCCGATACACTATGTCATGGAAATCCACTGCCCCGAGATGCGCAATAATGTACTCAAGTAAATACGTGACTGAAACGGCACCATGGGTGATATGAGCTGCAGAAAAATCAAGTAAATACTGCAGGTACAACTCGGATGACTCGTAGGAGGTATCGAATGGGCAGGAGACTCTGTCGGGGCGGCCAATCTCAATCCCAGTAAGCATGTAGAAATCTACTGGGGTGATACCTAGCTCAAAATCGGGAAAGTGAAATGTGTGTGTCGTAGACCACCATCTCTCTAATAAGGCCTCTACTAAAGATCGATCATAGGACTACAGAGGTATAATCCGTAAAAATAGTCTGAACGGACTAGCAAGTAGCCTCACTCGAATATGTAATGGTACAATATCTAGGGCATGTGTGCTAAACTACGCCCAACTACAGCGAACGTAAATGTAAATGCCCTAAATGTTACAATTATAACAGTTCAATATCTATATAATCAACAGTTTATACTACTAAAATATATAACGTAAATGAACTAAGATATAACTATAAAACCGATGGGTCAAGCTCTCTCTATTAAATGAACTAAATTATATCAGTCCTTACATAATATTGTAAACTATTCACCCGTACAGTAAATGTAAATGTTAAAATCATAACAGTTCAGTATCTATATAATCAATAGGTCATACAACAAAAAATTATAACGTAAATTTATTAAACTATAACTATAAAACCAACAAATCAAGCTCTCTACGTAATATAGTAAACTATTCAGCATTTCAATAATTATAAATGATAAAATTAGAAATTATACCAGCAAGGTGTTGAGCGCGGTAAACTAGCGGTGCATGCGCCCCTCTGGCAACTCATGAAGGATCTGCTAGTCCTCAATCGTCATCCCAACTAGTGGACTAAGGTGTGTTGGACCTGCTGCATCGTCCTGTAGAGCTGGAACTGTATGTCTCGCCAATTTGGTTACGCGTGGCTGCTTCCAAACATCCGGATCAAAAAAAAATTAGAAAGGTGGAAAAAAAGGAAAGTTACTCACCCCCCCTCACCCCCCGCGCGCGCCATACTTATAGGCGTGGGAGCCGCGCGAGCCGATTTTATCGGCTCCTAAGCTTGCGAGCCGAAAAAATCGGCTCGCGCCCGTTAGGAGATATCTGCGATATCTCCTAACATGTTACGGGTCGTAATGTTACGACTCGTAACCTTGTTGGAGATGCTCTTAGAGTGGAAGATACTCGTATATATTAAGTAAATATTATTATTAAAGAAATGCATATAGATAATAGAAGCAATAACTAACAATAAACTTTTAACTTTTACAATTATTTTAAACTTTACGAGTTTTTTGAAATTTTAATAGCAAATAAGAAATTCGAATTAATAACCAAAAGTTAATTGCCAATTATTACATATTTACAATTAATTATTACTTATTAATTTTTACTTATTAATTATTACTTATTAGTTATTACATCCTAATTATAATTTAATATTTATGATTGAAAGATAATTATTATGTATGTATTACCAATTATCAATTATAAAAAAATTAATAGAAATAATTAGGAGCTAAGTACTATGTTTTAATTATTAAGTACTAGTTTTTAATAATTAATAGTAATTATGGATTTGTAAGGTTACTATTAAATATTAATCACTGTTAAACATTAATACTACTAACAATTAAGTATTAGACATTAAGTGTATAATTTAATTATTAATAATATTTCTTAAAAAACTTTTTAATTATTAATAATGGATTGTCAAAAATTAAATAAAAAATATTCTTAATTATTGGTATTAGTTATTAAAAATAAATTCATATTTATGAATTATTTAATAATTACGGTATAAAATTTATTTTATTTATTGATATTAATTGTTAATAATATTTTCTATTGATTATTTAATTAATAATTATTTAGTATTACAGTTAAACTATAGTTATTTGACTGATAAAAGGGAAAAGTTTAATAGTAAAATATTATAATCGACAAAAACGAAGAAAAGCTTAAAACAAACATCTTCTTCAACTAAAAAAAATTGTAATGGACATCTATTACAAGTGGCAAAAAGGAATTATTGAAAACAAATATCTCTAAGAACTGACATAAAGAGTTGTAGCGGACATTATTACAACTGACAAAAATGAAGAGTTGTTAAAAACAGACACCTCTTACAAATGCCAAAAATAGCTGTAATATAAAAATATTACAACATGTATAAAAGAACAGTTGTTAAAAAATGTATTTATTACAACTGGCTAAAAAAACAGTTGTAATAGACATTTATTACAACTAGCAAAATGAAAGAGTTGCTGAAAACTAATCTATTACAACTAGAAGAATAAAACACTTGTAAAAAATCTCTATCGCAACTGATATTTTGCAGCAGCTGTAAAATTACAATTGTAGTAGGGTCTTTTTGTTGTAGTGTAATAATGAAACGTTTATTAAATTAGAAATTCGTACCTGTTGTTTGTATATATTAATTTTGAAATATGTTTGAATTAGAATAATTAGAATACATCCTTTTATTATCATCCTAGTAATTGTAATCTATTTTAGAATTTAATGTTGGATTTAATTGGAATTCTTTAGTAGAAAATTGAAAATAAATGAAATCAGTGGTTTTAAAAAGAGAAACATATGTTTATGTTTATATGAAAAGAATATTAAAAAAACAGATGAGTGTAAATTCGTATATAGTGGTTAAGGATATTAATTATTGCTCCCTTATTTATTTGATTTATATTCTGGTTATCTTTTGTTTTCCATTTCATGTATCGTTCCTATTAAACTTCCACCTACCATTACTTTCTCATTTACCCTTTGCTTTTATATTTTCCCCAAATTCACAAACTTCACCCTCTTGTCAATTCTATCCCCTTCATTTCTCATCTTCTTCCTTCTCTATCTTTTTTTTTCTTTGTAAATTCCTATCTCTCTTCCTCTCCAAATCTAAACAAAAACCTAATATCCACCCTAACCAATCATTTTTCCTCATTCTTTTTTCCCTCTATTATTGTCTTCTGTAAATTTTAGATCTTCCTCTTCATAATAAAAAAAGAGAGTAAGACGCAAATGAAAGGGTTGATTTCTTGATTTAACCACTAAATCGAAGAACCTCCATAAGGTGAGTTATTTTGTGATTATCTTTATATAGGTTTTCAACATCAATACTAACTAAAATATAATGGTTGATGCTTGTTTGCGGGCTGCCTTGTGTTATGTCCATCTATCGTCCTTTTGCCTTACTGAGTTTGTTTGGTTACTGGCCATCTATCAAATTCTGAAATAAGTTGCACTTGTCACCTTATTTGCAAACTAAAAACTTATATTTTATTTATATATGCTTGCCTCGTTGAACTATTTCCATGCTTTGTTCCCATGCTTTGTTTGTATCTCTAAATGTATGTTGCACTGTTCATAAATGAATGTCGCATTATTTGATGGTCTGTGCTGCTTTATTTTATAAACGGAATCTAAATTACTAAAATGCTGCATGATAAAATATCGACATGCTCCTTCCTTGAAACTATATTTTATGCATTAAAAATTTATTAGTGTGCCCTGCCTCACGCATATACTTGCCATGCATTATGATGTTGCAGCTTTAATAACCTGAAAAAAAGATGCCCAGAAATCACATACTGCTTTGCTATTTTTGCATTACTTATGTGAAAAAAAATTGAAGTGTACATGTTGTATGCACACTCTGCCTTATGTAAAATGTGAAACCCTCATATTTAACCTATTTATAAATTACGAACATGCTTCGGCTTTGTGTTAGTAAACAGAAGAGCATTAGTTTTGCATTCTTGCTCTGTTCATGGACCTAAGACACATAGACCAAGTTATGTATTTACCTGACTATGCCTGCATTGAATGCATGTTGCACCTCTACATATTGACTTTGAATATGTAGCTTATAACTTTTACTTTTATGTTAGGATTAACTATTATATTTAAGTGCTTTATTGAAGTTTATTTACTTGAATAAAGTTAATCCTGACTCGAGTGTTTTGTGCTTTGGATGAAATGCTCAGGTCAGACCGAGTGTTGTAGCTTGAAGATTTCAGCTAGCGAAGTTAGAGGCACATGAAGACGCATGCGCACAGATTTAAAAAAATTTGCTGCAAAGTTTATTTTATGTAAAAGCTATGTATATTCCACTGTGTAAAAATATTGCAAAACTCTAATATTTTTTGTAAAATGCTTCCACTGTGAGATATTGTAGCTTATTTATTTTTGATTTCCGTGTCTGATTCTGTTTAAACACTGTAACCTAAATAACAATCTGTCATTTCGAGTTGTTTAAGTTGGTTAAATTACTGACTTGAAGCGGTCGAAAAGGCAGGTCGTTACAAAACATGTCTATGAATACTAGGAGGGGAGATCTATTCAGATTCAGTAGTTCTTTTAAGATTTGAGATTTCATAGACACAAGTATGATTTAATCTTATTTATAAAATTATTCTTAAAATAATTCTAAAAGGTTAAACATGTTTGAAATCTTATATTTTCTTATTAAATCAATGAATTTAAAAGGTTAGGAAAAGGTAATAAATTTTCTAATGAAACCACTTGCAGATCTGTGCAAGTCTCTTATTTTTTATTTTAAATCTGAACTCTATAGAATAACTGGAGTAATTGATTGTTATTACATGTTATCACAACACCAAAACAACCAACTTGCAACGCTTATTATTTTAAAAATTATAACAGTTATAATTGTTATGAAATACCAATGGTTATATTTGGAAGTTTTCTTTTATAATGGTTAAAACCTTTATAACGCCAGATGACGATGTAAATATCGTGAACCAGGGAGGATGGATTTGTAATTTGTATTCTAAACCCAACTAACGCATAACATGAAGGTCTTTTTCCTCAACTCTGTATAATTGTGATTCCACTTCCAAAATTTTCGCCCAATATAAATTTACTTCCGCATTTCAGATTCGATTGCGACCTTAGGTTGCTTTTATTAATCGGAGAAGGTTCTTTCCATCGCTTTCGCCTAGCTATCGGGAGATACGCCTTCGATCACAGTTCTCTATGGTTTTATTGAGGTAGCTATTAGTCATGCAATTTAGGTATGTTTTAACTGCAATGTCGCCAGTTTACTTGTAATTTTGTATGCTTTTTTTATGCTTATGTGATATTGGAAATGAATATTATCAAGACATTTTATAGAATAACATTTAAAAAAGGAAAAAAAACTAAATATATACAAATTGGTTTATTACCGTGGGATGGACTAATAAAAATTGAAAGCCCAAATACAATTGTCAACTTTGAAATTGAATTGTGAATGACTCACACTATCAAAGCACAATTTGTTTAGAAATAATTTAAGTTGTTTAGAATATTAGAAAAGCAAAACTACGTTATGGAATGGATGAAGGAAGATGAAGTGAGTAAATGTAGTGCATTTTTGCCGAAGGTTTCCGTAATGGGTTTGAGGAGTTTGGATGGTTGAAGTGGCAGAGAGAGGATAAGTGATGTTGTTTGTGTTTGAGTAGGTTACTGAGGTGTAGGGGGAGGATGGTAGTGTGGCTTTTGCAATGACTGAAGATTGTAGTTTTTTGGTAAGGAGAGGTAGTTTATAGTAGAAAATAGTATAAAGAATTATGTTCTCCTTTGTTCACGATATTTACATCGTCATTTGACATTAAAACGGTTTCAACCATTATAAAAGAAACTTACAAATATAACCATTTGTATTTAATAACAATTATAAGTGTCATAATTTTAAAAAAATTAAGTGTTGTAAGTTGGTTATTTTGGTGTATATGCTTGTATTTCCCCTGAGTAAGGTAGAAACTCACTTTGAGTAAGTTAGAAGCTCACTTTGTGGGAATATTTAGGAAAGTCTATGTAAGTTATAAACTCACTTTGAATCTATCCTCGTTGTTAATTTTTAAGAACTTAAGTGTTGATATACCATTGTATATGCTTGTATTTTCCCTGGTTTAGGACTAACGAGCTAGATTATTTAGTAAAGAAAAAATTATTGTTGTATTATATTTGCTATAATTCATTAATTTATTAATTTTTGCATGTGAACAAATGTAACTCGATCTATATGTAAAAGAAACATATGTTTACCAGGATAATAAAATCTTTATTGTTGGAATGTTACTTGACTTTTTTTAAATTAAATGTTCTTTTGGATATTCAGGCTTTAATAGAAACTGTAGAAGAGAGGCAAATGCCTAAAGCTAATATTAGTGGTAATGAAGGAATCATTACTTTGGAGGATTTCGAAAGAGATGTCATTTCCAAAGTCTGTAAGCTTCTAGATATTTTATACTAGTGAAACTTGAAGTTGTCACAATGAAGTTTGTAGAATTTGATGATTTATTTAGTATGCTTCCTACTTTCTTTTCAATTTGGTGAACTGTTAGTTTGAAATTTGGTTTCATGTTTGGTATTACTATAAAGTTGATTTGTGTAGTTGGATGAAATGATATGACACGTGATGTTACTATAAGATGTTGAATGTGATATGGTTCAACAATACAAAAGTTGTAACACTTATACGTGCTGGGATTTTTGCATTTGTATATATTTATGGAAACTGTTTACGTTTGTCCAAACGCTTATAACCATTAGAACAGTAAATCGTTCCATGTTAGAATAGAAACTGGTTCTAATGGTTATAGTCGTTGGTATTGGAGGTTCTACCAATGGCTATAACCGTTGGAACAAATTCCTTTGTCAACAGTTATAACCATTAGTACATAGGCTAGAAATTTTGCCATGCACTTCTACCAACAGTTACAATGGTTAATATTTGATTTATAACACTTATAACCATTATAAAATAACAATTTTGGTGTCGTGTGTTGTACGTATTTGGATGATCTTTAAGCTTGGTTTGTTGTTGCTGGAATGGTTGAAAACACCAACGAATGGCGATCTACAAATAGGATTTTGTGAAAATGTCCATAAATCAAAATTTCTTAGAATCGCACCAAATTTTGAGGTGATGGGCTGGTAGGTATCCAGAGGGTGTAAATTTGGAGTCGTTTGGAGTTTGTACAATGGGGTCACAATCGAATAGGTTTAGATCGGCCTAAATTGAAAAATACTCAGAATTGGATTAAATTTTTGTGGAAGTTAGAAAATGTCCTTAAGAGACTATGTTCAAATTTCAAGTTGACTATATTAAAAATGAAGGAGATATGAAGAAAAGAAATCTAGATTGGCATTCCTTAAATTCAGTTCGTCCTTCGTTAAATTCTTGTTTGTTGCTTCTTTAAATTCATGTTCGGTGCTTCCTCAAAACCCGGACTGGTACTTTCCTAAAATTCGGATTGGCATTCCTTAAATCCTTGTCGATGTATTATTGCAACACCCTACTTTTTTAATTAAATAATAAAATAAAATTTTGACATTTTTTCATAATTTGGTTACGGGACTAGCATCATTGCATCCGTGGTGATTTTATGATCAATTTGACCTATAGTGTGCAAAAAACAGATTTACAACGAAGAAGTTATCTTTAAATGAAGTTTTAGAGTAAACGTGAAAAAGGAGAGATAAGAGGAACACACATAAGAATAATACCTACCAATGATTTTAGTCTTGCGAACAAAAGCTAAGTTAAGTTAGTTGGTAAGGCATGCATTTCCCAAGCTGAAGGTCAAGGGTACAAGTCCCGTCAACGTCATATTTTTTAATTTAGAGAGACGGCTAAAGAAATGCATGTTCCAAGAGAAAAATATATATGAATGTACATATAAGAAAAATTATATATATACATGTATATGTATGTATATATATATATATGTATATGTGTGTGTATATATATGAATATGAAATCCATAATTAACCCGCAATCAATCAAAATGAGTAAGAATCAAATGTCGGCATAATGCCATTTGAATTTTGAAAGGAAATGAAGTTGTGCGTAGATATATATATGCATAATTTCAAAATTGAAACTAAGTGTAATTTAAGGGCTGAAAGTAATAAATGTGGAATGAATGAAAAATAGGCAAGAGAATAACTACTTATGAAATTTGAATATATATATATATATAATGAAGGAATCAATGAATTGATAGCGTTAATAATGACATTTATTGCGCAGCTATTAATAGACAAATATTTTAAGAATTATACGCATATACATATATATATATATATATATATGCGCACAAGTTTGAAATTGAGATATTGACCAAGCATCATAAATGGAAGAAAATAATTTACATAGCAATATTTAGCAAGAAAAGAAACGTTACAAGAAACATTAGGCAAGAATTTAATTTTGGAAAAATTAATGTTAATGGCCCAGGTCATTGATCGACCCAGACCATATATAGGTTGATCCCGGGGTCGACACTCCTTAGAGATGGGTCAACACACAGGTCGACCCACAATGAGTCTAGGTCGACCCATATCTGAGCCAATTAACGTTATCTTTTTTATCTTTACGGTTTGTATTTTACTATATTTAATCCGACAGACCAGAATCTCCTATACACCTATAAATAGACTAGCAGAACCTAGCCTCCAATTCATATTTTCTGAGATGATGTCAAGGTTCTACCGTTTTCTTTCTTCTCCAAATCTTTCAAAAATAAGAATATTAGTTTTTAGGAATTCTAATTCAAGATTTGAAGACAAAGAATATAGATCTCCAATATAGGTGTTCAGGTTTCTTGTCTACGTGTGGTAAATTCTGTAAATTTGAATTTTTAGGAATTCTTTCTTTCTTTTAGTATCAGATTTGTAAATCTGTGGTTATTTCAATATTAGATTCAATTAGGAAAACCACGGGCTAGCAGATCTGAATAGATTCTAGAATTGTAAAGTAGTTAGGTGAGTGGATTTAAATTATACCTTTTGGTAACGGTATATTTATCGTTTACTTTCCCTGTAGTTCTTAACATAACAAATAATTGAAATTTGCATTAATTGTAATATAATCCATTCTCTGTGTATGTTAAGAATATTGTTGTTGTATGAATCTATTCCACTAACTTTCTGTTTGGATTGAAAATTACTGTAATACTGAAATTATGAATTTGACAGTAATTATACATATATTTTGAAGATTGTTATTCACTTATAAATTGGATATGTTGTAAAAAGAATCACAATGAATTATGGAAATAATTGTAAAAGAATTGGTATGTCTTATCTTGTATAAAAAATTACAGTAAGTAGAAATGGTACTTGAGAAACATGAATTAATATCTAACTCAAAAAATAAAAAGGAGGAAATTAGTAGTGGATTGAGTTAGTTGGGATTGGGAAAAATGGATGCGTTTCCATAATGGTAAAAATTTCGAGAACATAGTTGGAAGAAAAAGAAGGAAAAAGGGATTAATGTGAAATAGGGTTCTTTCACCATATTGCACACTAATCAAACAAGTACATATATGTCCACAATGAAAACGAAGAAATAACTTGCAACTACGGATCCTAATTAATCCACATTATGGAAACGGATTTTTGCTCTAATCAACCTAATGAGGTGTGCAAAATAATTTACTGAAATAATAAGAATATACAAGATGGTAAATAAAGGAAGGTTACAACAGAAAAAATTTGGTTAACGTTAAGGAACCTAAGGAAAATGTGATGAACGGGGATTATAACCTATTATAATTAATTATATGAATGAGAATGAAATATAATAGATACGCTTTAGACAAGTAGAATTATATCGTAAGGTATAATTAATGATGGACATGAGAACTTATTAATAAACCATAGTTAAGGGAACTAAGTTAATAAGCAAACCCACTGCAATGGTTGTGGTAACATTGTAAGATACGAATGTAATCAAATGAGAAAGAATAAAGTAGGCTTATTATCAGTAGAATTATAATTAGAAATATTAAGCTAATAAATGTAATAAATAATAAGCAGAAGTCCACTCCGGCAGTATAGGGATGATTAAGGAATGCAAGCAACTAATTGTGAGTTAATGAACCAAATTACTTGAATAAAAGTAAGTATGTGGATAATCAAGTTAATTAGCAAAATTATGAGATAAAGAAAGCACATGATTAAAATATTAGATGTAGAATCTAATGATGCAATGGTGTGATGTGTTAGAACTAGCCCGTACGTATGGAGATGAAGAATCCAACGGGGTAGATTGTCGTTGTGTCTGGAGACACGAGAGGACCACGTCCAACTAATTGTTCTACGGGACTAGAAGAAAGTACGAGACTTCTGCGGAATGTGGGAGGGTACTCTGAGATGGCTCCCTGAGGAAACAAGATGAAGTCATATGCCCAGAGGCAGGTCTGTAGTTCCATCTAAGAGTATATCTTGGTTGCAGTTACGATGTGGCACCTAAAAGGCTGGGCGGATGACTTAGGACAATCCGGCGGTTTCCTTGCTCAAGGAGGAGGCTGGTCAGGACCCAATAAGGATATTAATCGTCGGATACCTATCATCGGCAGTCAGTGTGATGCGGAAATACTAAGGGCTAAACCAATAGACAATGTTCTTTCACCATCAAGGCATTGATGAGGGACATGCCAAATTGGATACTAGATTGGTTGTTAAGGGCATGTCATTAGCTCTTGATATAGTCATTCATTAGTTGAGGGAGGGGCCAGGGTGGGGTCGTAGCTACCATGAAAAAAAACAGACCATATGTGAATATTTGTATAGTATGCCTAATTAAGCTATCCTTTACAGATATTAAAAGCTCCCGATCGAGTTCTGTGCTTTGGATGCTGCCCGACTGTGGGATTCGGGTTATAGTAGGCAGCATGTTCGTGTGAGGGTCTAGAGACATACATTGGGTGGTGTATTGTAGACATTAGGGAATTACTCCATGTTAAGGCGTGATTCGACCGAGGTGCTCAAATACGAGAGTTCGTACGCTTACGAGGCATAACGATGGTAGTTCTGTACGATTATGCGGTGTAACGATTTAGGATTCCATATGCGGTTCGATGTAGGAGGCAAGTTATGCGTATTTCCGTGGTGTGACAGTGGAGGCCGTACGAGGAGGATACTATGAGGAGTACCTTGAGATGTTGAGTATAGATACAAATATGACTATATTACGTTTAATCTACTGGAGGAGTAGATGAGAAGACGTGTGTGTAAGGCCTAGAGCACTATCAACCCGATTAACCTAATAATAAAGAAAATGTAACTAACGGTATATGCCGAGTTATTTCAGAATGTATAATTTGTCCTCTCACCAGAATTTTGTGTATAAAACCCCCCCTCATAACATATTCGTAGGATAGATTTATGGCAGAGATTTGGTAGCCTTTGGTCACTTGTTAGACAATGTTATTATTTTGGTAAGACTATATTTGATTATTATTTTTTATCCATTCCGTTGTGAGATGGATTTTCGAGCTCTGATATATTTATTATCTTTGTCTTTTCTACAAGATACCAGACAAGCCAACTCGAGCTTAGATAGATTGACCTTTTTGAGAAAAAATCGGTCTATCAAAATTCGGGTTGTTACATTTGGTATCAGAGCCCAACTTTAGGATTCTTAAGTATAAATAGTGAGTGATCGTATTTGTATTTTTAAAACATAAATATTATATATATATAGACACACACCTAGATCCATAAAGGAACCCACTAAATACGAAGAGCGGCATATGGAAAGAGTTGGGATATCAGTTATGTACACTAAAGAAATGGTTATGGAAATTTGAGAATAAGAGACCCTTAGATGGTTTGGGTGAAAAATGTACAATGTGTTTTTAATGGATAAAGATGGATCCTATATGTTAGTATCTGAAATGTTAGTATTTCGGATTAGTGGGTTTAGTAGTAGAGCCTTATAAATAAGGAAAGAGTAAAAAGGAAAATGGATTAGGAATATATAAATTTGAGAGAAATGGCTTTGTGCGAGTATTCAGGAAAGTCTAAGTAAGTCAGAAACAATTTCTGAAACAAAAAGAGGTATTTTCGATGTATGAAAAAATATATGTAACATATTTGAAAAGTATATATTGATTTTTAGGAGAAAAATGGGATATACTTTGGAAATGATGATTTCTTATGAAATTTTTATCTAAAATGAATTTTTTCAGAAAATGTGTTCATTATAGTGCATGTATAGCTCGCTTGTATTTATGTTATAGAGTATGAAAGAATTAAATAAGGAAACATAGAAAAGATTACATTTGTCAGAAACTAAAATTCTCAATAAAGAAAATTTTGAAAATCTCTATTCTTTTAACATAAATTTTTGACAATTGTTTTGACATAAACTTTGGAAGGTGGATAAAATAAGTTGTTAAAATTTAGAACAGAATAGATGTCTGGGATAAGTTTTAAATTAGCACCTAGTTGTAAGTAATCGAACTAGCATAGTAATATTGAGCTGTTGTGAAATTAATTGTCCTTGTCTACTACAGTTTTTGTGATTTAAAAAAAAAAATTTGTGTTTTTTTATGAGATGTCATTTTTTATATGGCTTGGCAAAAATAAGTTCTAATGAAAAACAATAAAGTTTGAAGCTTTTAATTTTTGAAAAAAATATGATAAAGGCAAACCACATTTTTAAATCATGAAGTAGGTAAGGATTAGTATATAGGAAAGACGAAGAAAATTTTTGAGGCTATAAAGTAGACACAATGGAAGTATTAGGGGAATTAGATAAGGTTATCCTGAAAATTTTCCTTTATATGTATTTAATGGAGTTAGTTGTGCTTTGGCTCAAATAGTTAGAGAATGGTACAATAAGATCATGGAACTAGCTAATCGATCAATTTTTAAGGCAGATTCAGGTCCACGTCTCTAGGACTATGAAGGTGATGATGTTTGCAACAATGAAGCAATGGGTAGGTGATACACGATGGATAAACTTAATTCGTCAATGGCTTTAATGGTTGCGGTTTTTTAGAATTTCGAATGACACATAATTTAAGATATCTTCGGAATAGGATCCTTTTATGGATCTTGCGGAATTTTACCATGAGGCATAGAGGTTCCTACGGAAGAAAGATGAATGAGCAGATGAAAATTAAATGAATGTTGTCAAAAGCGAGGAATCATCCCTAGAAGGAATATGAAAGGACATGGGAAAGAAGAAAGCAGATAATGGATATGATGACCAAAAAATAATTAAAGGGAGTTGAAGTTCTCTTCGTACATAGATTTGATTGACTCATTAGAACTGACTTATATGGAAACAAGGGGCAACTCCTATAACTGGAGACATGCTTGGAGGGAGATGAAAAGAGAGGACGAAGAATGGGAAAGTATTGCATATTCCACAAAGTGGATGATTATACTACGAAAGAGTGCAAGAACTTGAAGGAGTTAGTTGAGGATCATTTGAGGAGTGTATAACTCCCATAATATGTCAGAAACAGAGCAACAATGTTGGAACAAGACCAATCTCATCCATTAAATCAGAATAGGACCTGTTCAAGGAAAAATATATTACTTCTTGGCAGCTATGGAATAAAATTAAATAAATAATAACCACCCTGATAAAACGACCATGTTACTTGCACATGTACGGGTTTAGGATCGATACTTATGCATACTCTGAGATGATAAATCGTTATGTCCAAAGAGGTATCCTTTAAGTTTTTGGGTTTTTTCTGAATTATTGGTTTATTTTAGTGTTCATATATAATAATGGATTAAATATTTAAATCAGCATTAGTGGATGGACTAAACAGGTAGCTATTGTCCCAATTGGAGAGGTAGAAGCAATAATCACAAGGCGCGAATTCCTTCATCGAAGAGCGACAAATTGAGCTCATACAACATGGATCAAGTCCTTAATCAAGAAGTTAAGTGTCGAGAATGGAATTCGGTACACCATTGATCACATTTTCCTTAACCCACATTTTCCTTAACCCGATTGCTAGGACTGGAAACCAAGATGTGAGCTGCTTCACCGGAGGGTGTTATAAGGAACTTATTTAACATTGCATCCCTCATCAGAAAGTGATTAGGAGTCCATCAAGGCTCTAGAGATAAAAGGATTGGCTTAAGTGAGCTGTGACATCGCCGTAAGTTCAAAGGCATTGAACCAGAGTGCAAGGAGTAACGTTGCTTTGCCATATAGCCACAATTTCGACCTTCTTATGATTCTTCCCTCTTCACCAGAGCTTGACATGATAGAGTTCAGCTGTAATGACCCGAAAATCTGAACCAGTTTGAAAATTTTATTTTAAGAAATTTTGTTGGGTTTTTGAGTCAAAATTTAAAATTTCAAATTTTAAATAGCTTTGAAGCAGTTGAAAATGACCATTTTGCAAATGATCTCGGAATCCGACGAAACCACTTTCATTGGATCCGGAATGTCATAATATGGCTAAGTTTCAATTTGTAGAATTTTTCGATTTAATATGTGAGCGTGGCGTAAGAAACTGTGTTTGGTCAAATACAGTTGAAATTCAACGACGTGAAAATAGCCATTTTTCAAAAGTGCTCAGAATTGAACGGAACGAATTTTGTTGTGATCGTATCGTCATAAGGAAGCCAAAAATAATTTTTCCGGATTTTTCTGAGTCCGTATGTGGCCTCAGGAAATTATGTACGTTCGAATTTAAATTAAACAATTTAATTTGAAAATAAAATAAAACCAGTCGGTAACTTCAGAATTGGACCATGGGGATAGCACCATCGCGTTCAGAAGGCATAAAAATGTTAAGATCGACAGTCGTTGAGCGCGAATCAGAGTCCATTTGAGAGAATGGTAATTTCTCGGATAAATTAATTAATTAATTTATTAATTAATAATTAGAAAACCCTAAAAGACATGTATAAATACGGACCGTATTTTGCTACAGTCTTCTTCCTCTTCGTTCTTCTTTCCGCCGCCGAACCCATTCACCCTCAAAACTTTGACCATCGATTTCTCCTTCCATACTCCACGAAATCAAGCATACCATATACCGTTTCGAAGAGGAGAGCGAGGCCTTCAATCTCCGACCAACCTCCCCCCTCCTCGTCGCCCGAGCCGCCGCCAGCATCCCCGCGAACACGCGCCGAACGCACGGCCGTGGGGCCCACACGCCACCACCGAACACCACCATCTTGCCGGCGCACCTGCGCCTCTCGTAGCCGGTCATCGTCGCGAAGACGGTTCGTGAAACCATCGCCTGTAGCCCGCGAAAACTGGATCCAAAGATTTGAACGAATTCTGAAAAATTCAAAGGTATATTTTAGTTCAGATTTTGTAACGCTTCTGGTCGTGACAGAAACAGTTGTGAAAAGTCAGTTCTATTAAAACGTTGATAACTTATTCGTATGAATTCGGATTCTGAAATTTTCAGAACCAATAGGACCGTGACTACGAGTGGATGCTGCTGAAATCAATTGGAGCATTCTGAGAATTTAATTGGATTTATTATATTTATTATCCAATCAAGGTGAGAGATCTAAACCACAAAAATTTATTTTTGAATAAACAAATTGTTAAGTGTATATGTGGTTAGAAATTTGACATCACATCATTTGCTATGCTAAAACGATGGATTTGATACCATTATATTTGCCATGCTATAACGATGAATTGATACCATTTATTTTGCGATGTTATGACGTGATAAAAATTGTCACCATAAATTGTTGGATGTTATGACACAAGAAATTGATACCATTTATTTTGCGATGTTATGACATGTGAAAATTGACGTTGTATGTAGCGTAGTGTTTTGACAGTAAGTTTTGGGAACAAATTGGCAATGTAATTTTTATTGACACTTTTGTCAATATTTAAAATTAAAACATGAGCACGTATGTTATTGACACTTTTGTCAATATTTAAAATTAAAACATGAGCACGTATGTTATTGACACTTTTGTCAATATTTAAAATTAAAACATGAGCACGTATGTTATTGACACTTTTGTCAATATTTAAAATTAAAACATGAGCACGTATGTTATTGACACTTTTGTCAATATTTAAAATTAAAACATGAGCACGTATGTTATTGACACTTTTGTCAATATTTAAAATTAAAACATGAGCACGTATGTTATTGACACTTTTGTCAATATTTAAAATTAAAACATGAGCACGTATGTTATTGACACTTTTGTCAATATTTAAAATTTGAACATGAGCAATGTATGTTATTGACACTTTTGTCAATATTTAAAATTAAAACATGAGCACGTATGTTATTGACATTTTTGTCAATATTTAAAATTAAAACATGAGCACGTATGTTATTGACACTTTTGTCAATATTTAAAATTAAAACATGAGCACGTATGTTATTGACACTTTTGTCAATATTTAAAATTAAAACATGAGAATGTATGTTATTGACATTTTTGTCAATATTAAAATTAGAACATGAGCACCGTATGTTATTGACATTTTTGTCAATATTAAAATTAGAAAATAAACACCGTTTGTCAAAATAGAAAAATAGGAAGTTGCATTGCATAAAATGATATTTTGTCAAAATAGAAAAATAGGAAGTTGCATTGCATAAAATGATATTTTGTCAAAATAGAAAAATAGGAAGTTGCGTTGCATAAAATGATATTTTGTCAAAATAGAAAAATAGGAAGTTGCGTTGCATAAAATGATATTTTGTCAAAATAGAAAAATAGGAAGTTGCATTGCATAAAATGATATTTTGTCAAAATAGAAAAATAGGAAGTTGCATTGCATAAAATGATATTTTGTCAAAATAGAAAAATAGGAAGTTGCATTGCATAAAATGATATTTTGTCAAAATAGAAAAATAGGAAGTTGCATTGCATAAAATGATATTTTGTCAAAATAGAAAAATAGGAAGTTGCATTGCATAAAATGATATTTTGTCAAAATAGAAAAATAGGAAGTTGCATTGCATAAAATGATATTTTGTCAAAATAGAAAAATAGGAAGTTGCATTGCATAAAATGATATTTTGTCAAAATAGAAAAATAGGAAGTTGCATTGCATAAAATGATATTTTGTCAAAATAGAAAAATAGGAAGTTGCATTGCATAAAATGATATTTTGTCAAAATAGAAAAATAGGAAGTTGCATTGCATAAAATGATATTTTGTCAAAATAGAAAAATAGGAATTTGCATTGCATAAAATGATATTTTGTAAAAATCCAAAATGGATGGAAAACGGCGACAAAGTCGCCTCTGACCTGAAGCGTCGTTAATTAAAGAAATTAATTATATTTAATAATTAAGGTAAGGACTTATTGTTATAAAACATCATAACGATATGAAATGTGTTTTTCTCTTAATTATGAACGCGAGATGGTTTGGGAAGTCCGGGTTCATCCCATTCCAAACGGTTTTACGATTTCAAGAATCTAGATATGAAGACGACGTATGAAGACCGTAAATCTTCCCTCGAATGGACAACGACCAAGACTCTGAATTGGGTAGCTCCCGATTTACGAGTCGGGGGAATTGGCCAAACGTACGCGTTGATTTCACGGGTTTGACCCTAGTTCAGACCTAGAGCATGGGTATAAATGGATGGTGTGTCTGACATCGTACCCCATTAAATATCATGTTGTCGATTTTCTGTTAATGTATGAATGTTGGTGGTAGAGAATTCATTCTCTACTTAACACCCATTTATATATTGACAGACGATCGATGGTATGGTATGGAGTGATGGTGTGGCATGCTAAGTTGAAATGATCGGGGTTTCTTGTTGAAAAGCAGAACCTTGTGGTATGATAGACATGACTTCACGAGCCTCACACACCGGTTGAGTCTAAAAAGGGGGAAGGGAACGCAGGGAAAGTAGCACGTTTCTTTCTAGTTAGTAGTCATTTTACTTTTGGAGGATGATGAAATGAGGCGCCTCGGATAGGTCCTATAGGACCGGGGAACGTGTGCTTAGGAATTGCCAATCCTCTAAGCTGTATGTGAGGACCGGCCCTGCAGTTTTCCAAGGGTTCTTTGCGGGGAATCCTGGGGCATTAACTAGAGTGTCCCGAATCGGTAAGGAGTCCTCCCTAGCCTGGACTCATGATGGGAACCCAAATTTCCAATACGACCCCGACGAATTTGTTTGTATTACTAGTACGGAGGCATAATATATGGGTACCTATGCTTCCTAGGATTGATATTCTTAATTTGAATGATTTAAAACATATACACCCTAATAATAATATTAGTTTCGTATTTGGCGTATTTAGCATGTTTAACCACCATAAGGTAAAACTCTATCCTCTTGGTGTGCGTTGCATTGTGTGATGGGACCTGAGTCTTATGGTGGTTTCATTTTTCAAAAGACATTGCGCTGTGTTACGTTTTATTTATTTGTACTGACATTGTAGTTATGCACGGCAATCCATTGGTACAACCCGTTCCGCATTAGCAGCATGGTTCTTGGATTTGCCTTATTAGTACGAGTAATTTTAGTTAAGAACTCTCACACCAGTCCTTCGACTGACCCATTGTTTGTTTCACCTTTTTGCAAACTTGGGTGCCCTCTCTTCTACACGGGCAGCCAAGTAGACAGGTTCTTTTTCTGCTTGGAGTTTTCTTTAGAGCTACTTTTACCTTTTCGCTTGGAGTTGCTTTTGGTGAAGATAAGGTGATGGAGCTTTGAAGACCTATCTTTTCGTTTATCGCATTTTTCTTTCCTTTTATTTTCAGACTTATTTCCATTCCACGTTGTTTTATTTGGAGTTGGAACTTATGCAATTCTCTGAAAACCTGCTGTAATAATTTAGATTCTGTGACTGTGGATTTTCTATTGCTGATGACATTATATATCCGCTGCTATAATGTTGTTGTTATATGGATTTCCTGTGCTATGTTGTTTTCTGTGATTTGTTGTACTATATTTATGTTGTATTCCATATGATTTCTCCTTGCTTTCACTTGTGGAAGTTTCGGGGTCGTCACAGTTGGTATCAGAGCTTTGGTTTACAAAGCGGAATGTAACATATTTATAGTAACTCGTTTACGTAGAATCACATTATTCTACGGCGAACATTTCATAAGAATACATAGTAGTCGGTCACTTTATCATCATCTTTCATCTATCCCTTTTCCTTATCACTTCTTAAAAATCGTCGTCATTAGGGTTGTTCTGACTCTTCCCTTGATTGTACAGAACTAACTTAAAATGAGTACCGCTGCTACAAGAGCTGCAAGAGCTGCTAGAAGAAGGCAAAATACCACTGAAACTGAGGAACCCACTGTCCAACAACAACCACCACCACCACCGCCACCTTTTGACTTGGACAAGGTGGCAAAGAAGTTTAAGAATTTGGGTGGAGTTCCATTCACCAGTTCTGAGACCGTGGTACAAGCTCAGGCGTGGCTGAAAAATTGTGAAAAGATATTTGGAGGACTGGGACTTGATGATCAAAGAAAGAGGTTCACTGCAGCATGGCATCTTCAAGGTGAAGCGCAAAACTGGTGGGAGGTAGTCAACATTGGAGGTGACGAAGATAATATGTCTTGGGACAGGTTTAAAGAGCTCTTCAACGACAAATACATTCCGAGGCAGGAAGTAGAAAGGCTACACGACGAATTCTCCAATCTGAGGCAAGGCGACAAGTCCATTTCAGAGTATGTTCGTAGGTTTGAGGACCTTTCCCGTTACGCACCTGAACTGATTCGTGATGACTTTCAGAAGAATAAGAGATTCATAAATGGCCTTGCAAGAAAATATATTGACAGAGTCACTGCCCACATCGACCTTTCCTTCAATAAGATGGTGGAGTTCGCTTGCCGTTATGAAGAGAATGACAAGAAGGTTTCTCAGCAGGACAGAGAGAGGAGCTTAGCCAACAGCAACAAAAGGAAACAACCAGAAAAGAAAGCTGAAGGCAGTAATTCTGGAGCTGCTAAGACATTTGACAAATCCAAGGTCCAGTGTTACAACTGTCAGAAGTTCGGGCACTATAGCAAAGACTGCAGAGGTCCGAAGAGGGCCAGGGGTGATGACAGCAAAGATTGCTACAACTGCCACAAAAAGGGCCATGTCAGGGCAAATTGCCCGCTGTTGAAAGGAGCTCAGGTTGCACACGTCTATGAGGGAGCAGGTACACCATCTTCCTCCGCACCTACAGAGGGAGGTAAGCCTGATGTTCTGGATGGTACTGTTTCTATTAAAAATATTCCTGTTACTGCTTTATTTGACACGGGTGCGTCAAGGAGTCTTATTTCTAGCAACACAGTTCAAAAGTTGAAATTGAAACAAAGAAACCTCAAAGAGACGTTGAATGTTCATAACCCAGTAGGGGATTCGGTCGCTCTTGATTCATACTGTAGGGTGCCTATTTTTTACTCCTATTTCAAATTTCCCTTCGACTTAATCAACATGGATTTCTCTGAATTTGATCTTATACTTGGCCTTGATTGGCTGACAAAATTCGACGCTGAAGTGCTATGCTCAGAAAGAGTAGTAAAGGCGAAACCTGGAGCAGGAAATACCGTTGCTATACCTTGCCATGGCTCAAAGCCTGATAGGAAAGCTTTTTGGTCTTCTCTAGAAGTCACGCCCATTTCTGCAGAAAATATCCCTATTGTCAAGGATTATGCAGACGTATTTGAAGAAGTAGATAGTTTGCCGCCGCGAAGGGAAATAGATTTCAGAATTGATCTTATCCCTAATGCAAGGCCTGTAGTTCATGCTGTTCGAAGAATGACTCCCAAAGAGAGTGAAGAGTTGAAAACGCAAACTAAACAGCTTTTGAAGAAGGGATTAATCCGGCCTAGCTTTTCCAATTGGGGTGCAGCTGTGGTGTTTGTCCCCAAATCTGACGGCACTTTGAGGCTCTGTGTAGATTACCGCGACCTCAATAAGCAAACTTTGAAGAATAAATATCCCTTGCCTCGTATAGATGATCTGATGGACAATTTGAATGGTGCCAAGGTGTTTTCGAAGACGGACCTAGCCACAGGTTTTCACCAACTCCGCATAGCCGAAGAATGCATCCCTTTGACCGCTTTCAGAGGGCCTGACCTATTCTATGAGTGGTTGGTAATGCCGTTCGGTCTGTGCAATGCTCCAGCCTATTTTGTTGACCTGATGAATAGGGTCTTCCGAGAGGTTCTGAATAAATTCATCCTAGTTTTCATTGATGATATCCTAATCTTTTCTAAAACCAAGGAGGAGCATGAAAGGCATTTAAGAGAAGTGCTAGAGATCCTGCGAAGAAATATTCTAAAAGCGAAATTTTCTAAATGCACATTTTGGCAAGAGGAGGTAAAATTCTTGGGCCACGTTGTGTCAAAAGAAGGAATTGCTGTGGACCCAAGCAAAATTTCTGCTATTCAAGATTGGAAGCAGCCCACTACCCCCACTGAAGTGAGAAGCTTCCTAGGGTTGGCTGGGTATTACAGGAAGTTCGTCAAAAACTTTTCCAAGCTGTCTGGCCCACTAACTCAACTCACCAAGAAACACACCAAGTTCATTTGGACAGCAGAGTGTGAGGAGTCCTTCCAAAAGCTAAAGGAGAGTTTGACCACTGCCCCCGTGCTAACCATCATCGATGGCAATCAAGATTTAGCCGTCTACACCGATGCTTCTCAACATGGTGGTCTTGGCGCAGTATTGATGCAAAGGGGAAAAGTTGTTGCGTATGCAAGCCGTCAATTAAAGCCGCATGAGAAAAACTATCGTGTCCATGACCTAGAGCTGTTGGCCATAGTCTTTGCCTTAAAAATTTGGAGGCATTATCTCTTGGGCGAAAAATTCGAATTATTCACAGACCATCAATCTCTGAAATATCTCTTCGACCAAAAGGACTTGAATTTAAGGCAGGTAAGGTGGTTAGAGTTTCTTGCGGCTTATGATCTTGACATCTTGTATACGCCGGGAAAAGCCAATATTGTGGCAGACGCACTCAGTAGGAAGGCTGCCATGGTCGCAAGCTTCATCGTTACCCCTTCTTTGATTGATAAAATAGCCTCTCTTCAGAAAGAGGATGCGTACCTTCAAAGGATGGTCAAAAGAATTCAAGAAGGAGAGAAATTGCATTTTCAAATCGATCACAAAGGAGTCATTAGATTGCAAGGGAGGATCTGTGTTCCAAAAATCCCAGAGCTCATCAGGGAAGTTTTAAATGAAGGGCACAAATCAAAGCTTTCCATCCACCCAGGCGTGAGCAAGATGTACCAAGACCTTAAGCGCACGTTTTGGTGGAAAGATATGAAGAGGGATATATCCATTTATGTGAGTAGATGTCCTACATGCCAGCGAGTTAAGAGCGATCAACAAAAGCCTGCAGGATTGTTGCAACCATGGCCGGTACCAGAAGGGAAGTGGGACCAAGTCTCCATGGATTTTATTGATGGTTTGCCCCGTTCTAAGAAAGGGAATGACAACATTTGGGTGATCGTGGACCGCTTCACCAAGGTCGCTCATTTCGTACCTGTCAAGTCCACCAGAACTGCTCAAAGTCTGGCACAAATTTATCTCAAAGAAATAGTCAGGCTATATGGTGTTCCTAGCAGCATTGTTAGTGACCGTGACCCTATCTTCACTAGCAAGTTTTGGGAGGCACTCCAAAATGAATTGGGAACAAAATTAAATCTCAGCACCGCATACCACCCTCAGACAGACGGCCAAACTGAGAGGGTGAATCGCATTCTTGAAGATTTGTTGCGAGCTTGCATACTCGATTATGGAGGTTCTTGGGAGGATCACTTGCATTTAGTTGAATTCTCTTATAACAATAGCTATCAGGCAAGTTTGAGGATGGCTCCGTTTGAAGCCTTATATGATAAGCCATGTAGATCGCCAGCCTGTTGGATTGAAAAAGGTGATCGCCTTGTTTTGGGTCCAGACATGATCCGGGAAGCTTCAGTCAAAGTTGATAAAATTAAGAAGCGTTTGCTGGCTGCCCAAAGCCGACAGAAAAGCTATGCAGACAAGCGTAGAAGAGATTTGCAATTCTCTGTTGGTGACCATGTGTACTTGAAAGTTTCTCCTCTAAGGGGTGTGATTCGATTTGGGAAGTTTGGGAAATTGGCGCCAAGATTCATTGGTCCATTCCCTATCCTCGAAAGGATTGGTACTCTGGCTTATCGAGTGCAACTGCCCGACTGGCTGCCAGGAGTGCATGATGTGTTTCATGTGTCCCAACTCCGCCAGCATGTGCATGACCCAGATTTGATTGAGGATGAGCTAAATCAGCAAGTCATGGATATTACTCCAAGCCTAACAGTGAGGAAAGAGCCGATAAAGATTATTGGCAAAGAAACCCGAGCTCTGAGGAATAAAAGAATCAACCTAGTCAAAGTGCAGTGGAGTGGCGATCCTAGGGACTGCACTTGGGAGACTGAGGAGAGTTTCAAAAAGGCTTATCCCAAATGCAGAGTGGATATCTCAGATTAGATTTTATTTTGAGGTACGCTTAATCATTTCGGAATTTTCGGTGCTGAATCCTACTCTTCTGTTTTACTTTTTCCTTTTCGAGGACGAAAAGTTCTTAAGGAGGGGAGATTGTAATGACCCGAAAATCTGAACCAGTTTGAAATTTTTATTTTAAGAAATTTTGTTGGGTTTTTGAGTCAAAATTTAAAATTTCAAATTTTAAATAGCTTTGAAGCAGTTGAAAATGACCATTTTGCAAACGATCTCGGAATCCGACGAAACCACTTTCATTGGATCCGGAATGTCATAATATGGCTAAGTTTCAATTTGTAGAATTTTTCGATTTAATATGTGAGCGTGGCGTAAGAAACTGTGTTTGGTCAAATACAGTTGAAATTCAACGACGTGAAAATAGCCATTTTTCAAAAGTGCTCAGAATTGAACGGAACGAATTTTGTTGTGATCGTATCGTCATAAGGAAGCCAAAAATAATTTTTCCGGATTTTTCTGAGTCCGTATGTGGCCTCAGGAAATTATGTACGTTCGAATTTAAATTAAACAATTTAATTTGAAAATAAAATAAAACTAGTCGGTAACTTCAGAATTGGACCATGGGGATAGCACCATCGCGTTCAGAAGGCATAAAAATGTTAAGATCGACAGTCGTTGAGCGCGAATCAGAGTCCATTTGAGAGAATGGTAATTTCTCGGATAAATTAATTAATTAATTTATTAATTAATAATTAGAAAACCCTAAAATACATGTATAAATACGGACCGTATTTTGCTACAGTCTTCTTCCTCTTCGTTCTTCTTTCCGCCGCCGAACCCATTCACCCTCAAAACTTTGACCATCGATTTCTCCTTCCATACTCCACGAAATCAAGCATACCATATACCGTTTCGAAGAGGAGAGCGAGGCCTTCAATCTCCGACCAACCTCCCCCCTCCTCGTCGCCCGAGCCGCCGCCAGCATCCCCGCGAACACGCGCCGAACGCACGGCCGTGGGGACCACACGCCACCACCGAACACCACCATCTTGCCGGCGCACCTGCGCCTCTCGTAGCCGGTCATCGTCGCGAAGACGGTTCGTGAAACCATCGCCTGTAGCCCGCGAAAACTGGATCCAAAGATTTGAACGAATTCTGAAAAATTCAAAGGTATATTTTAGTTCAGATTTTGTAACGCTTCTGGTCGTGACAGAAACAGTTGTGAAAAGTCAGTTCTATTAAAACGTTGATAACTTATTCGTATGAATTCGGATTCTGAAATTTTCAGAACCAATAGGACCGTGACTACGAGTGGATGTTGCTGAAATCAATTGGAGCATTCTGAGAATTTAATTGGATTTATTATATTTATTATCCAATCAAGGTGAGAGATCTAAACCACAAAAATTTATTTTTGAATAAACAAATTGTTAAGTGTATATGTGGTTAGAAATTTGACATCACATCATTTGCTATGCTAAAACGATGGATTTGATACCATTATATTTGCCATGCTATAACGATGAATTGATACCATTTATTTTGCGATGTTATGACGTGATAAAAATTGTCACCATAAATTGTTGGATGTTATGACACAAGAAATTGATACCATTTATTTTGCGATGTTATGACATGTGAAAATTGACGTTGTATGTAGCGTAGTGTTTTGACAGTAAGTTTTGGGAACAAATTGGCAATGTAATTTTTATTGACACTTTTGTCAATATTTAAAATTAAAACATGAGCACGTATGTTATTGACACTTTTGTCAATATTTAAAATTAAAACATGAGCACGTATGTTATTGACACTTTTGTCAATATTTAAAATTAAAACATGAGCACGTATGTTATTGACACTTTTGTCAATATTTAAAATTAAAACATGAGCACGTATGTTATTGACACTTTTGTCAATATTTAAAATTAAAACATGAGCACGTATGTTATTGACACTTTTGTCAATATTTAAAATTAAAACATGAGCACGTATGTTATTGACACTTTTGTCAATATTTAAAATTAAAACATGAGCACGTATGTTATTGACACTTTTGTCAATATTTAAAATTTGAACATGAGCAATGTATGTTATTGACACTTTTGTCAATATTTAAAATTAAAACATGAGCACGTATGTTATTGACATTTTTGTCAATATTTAAAATTAAAACATGAGCACGTATGTTATTGACACTTTTGTCAATATTTAAAATTAAAACATGAGCACGTATGTTATTGACACTTTTGTCAATATTTAAAATTAAAACATGAGAATGTATGTTATTGACATTTTTGTCAATATTAAAATTAGAACATGAGCACCGTATGTTATTGACATTTTTGTCAATATTAAAATTAGAAAATAAACACCGTTTGTCAAAATAGAAAAATAGGAAGTTGCATTGCATAAAATGATATTTTGTCAAAATAGAAAAATAGGAAGTTGCATTGCATAAAATGATATTTTGTCAAAATAGAAAAATAGGAAGTTGCGTTGCATAAAATGATATTTTGTCAAAATAGAAAAATAGGAAGTTGCATTGCATAAAATGATATTTTGTCAAAATAGAAAAATAGGAAGTTGCATTGCATAAAATGATATTTTGTCAAAATAGAAAAATAGGAAGTTGCATTGCATAAAATGATATTTTGTCAAAATAGAAAAATAGGAAGTTGCATTGCATAAAATGATATTTTGTCAAAATAGAAAAATAGGAAGTTGCATTGCATAAAATGATATTTTGTCAAAATAGAAAAATAGGAAGTTGCATTGCATAAAATGATATTTTGTCAAAATAGAAAAATAGGAAGTTGCATTGCATAAAATGATATTTTGTCAAAATAGAAAAATAGGAAGTTGCATTGCATAAAATGATATTTTATCAAAATAGAAAAATAGGAAGTTGCATTGCATAAAATGATATTTTGTCAAAATAGAAAAATAGGAAGTTGCATTGCATAAAATGATATTTTGTCAAAATAGAAAAATAGGAAGTTGCATTGCATAAAATGATATTTTGTCAAAATAGAAAAATAGGAAGTTGCATTGCATAAAATGATATTTTGTCAAAATAGAAAAATAGGAATTTGCATTGCATAAAATGATATTTTGTAAAAATCCAAAATGGATGGAAAACGGCGACAAAGTCGCCTCTGACCTGAAGCGTCGTTAATTAAAGAAATTAATTATATTTAATAATTAAGGTAAGGACTTATTGTTATAAAACATCATAACGATATGAAATGTGTTTTTCTCTTAATTATGAACGCGAGATGGTTTGGGAAGTCCGGGTTCATCCCATTCCAAACGGTTTTACGATTTCAAGAATCTAGATATGAAGACGACGTATGAAGACCGTAAATCTTCCCTCGAATGGACAACGACCAAGACTCTGAATTGGGTAGCTCCCGATTTACGAGTCGGGGGAATTGGCCAAACGTACGCGTTGATTTCACGGGTTTGACCCTAGTTCAGACCTAGAGCATGGGTATAAATGGATGGTGTGTCTGACATCGTACCCCATTAAATATCATGTTGTCGATTTTCTGTTAATGTATGAATGTTGGTGGTAGAGAATTCATTCTCTACTTAACACCCATTTATATATTGACAGACGGTCGATGGTATGGTATGGAGTGATGGTGTGGCATGCTAAGTTGAAATGATCGGGGTTTCTTGTTGAAAAGCAGAACCTTGTGGTATGATAGACATGACTTCACGAGCCTCACACACCGGTTGAGTCTAAAAAGGGGGAAGGGAACGCAGGGAAAGTAGCACGTTTCTTTCTAGTTAGTAGTCATTTTACTTTTGGAGGATGATGAAATGAGGCGCCTCGGATAGGTCCTATAGGACCGGGGAACGTGTGCTTAGGAATTGCCAATCCTCTAAGCTGTATGTGAGGACCGGCCCTGCAGTTTTCCAAGGGTTCTTTGCGGGGAATCCTGGGGCATTAACTAGAGTGTCCCGAATCGGTAAGGAGTCCTCCCTAGCCTGGACTCATGATGGGAACCCAAATTTCCAATACGACCCCGACGAATTTGTTTGTATTACTAGTACGGAGGCATAATATATGGGTACCTATGCTTCCTAGGATTGATATTCTTAATTTGAATGATTTAAAACATATACACCCTAATAATAATATTAGTTTCGTATTTGGCGTATTTAGCATGTTTAACCACCATAAGGTAAAACTCTATCCTCTTGGTGTGCATTGCATTGTGTGATGGGACCTGAGTCTTATGGTGGTTTCATTTTTCAAAAGACATTGCGCTGTGTTACGTTTTATTTATTTGTACTGACATTGTAGTTATGCACGGCAATCCATTGGTACAACCCGTTCCGCATTAGCAGCATGGTTCTTGGATTTGCCTTATTAGTACGAGTAATTTTAGTTAAGAACTCTCACACCAGTCCTTCGACTAACCCATTGTTTGTTTCACCTTTTTGCAAACTTGGGTGCCCTCTCTTCTACACGGGCAGCCAAGTAGACAGGTTCTTTATCTGCTTGGAGTTTTCTTTAGAGCTACTTTTACCTTTTCGCTTGGAGTTGCTTTTGGTGAAGATAAGGTGATGGAGCTTTGAAGACCTATCTTTTCGTTTATCGCATTTTTCTTTCCTTTTATTTTCAGACTTATTTCCATTCCACGTTGTTTTATTTGGAGTTGGAACTTATGCAATTCTCTGAAAACCTGCTGTAATAATTTAGATTCTGTGACTGTGGATTTTCTATTGCTGATGACATTATATATCCGCTGCTATAATGTTGTTGTTATATGGATTTCCTGTGCTATGTTGTTTTCTGTGATTTGTTGTACTATATTTATGTTGTATTCCATATGATTTCTCCTTGCTTTCACTTGTGGAAGTTTCGGGGTCGTCACATCAGCTATAGCCCTAAGTGGTCAGGCTGGCTTAGGAGAGCTATAACATCGCTTTATTTTCCAAGCCGTGCAAACAAAGTGCACTGAGTACAATTTTTTTTGTAGAGAAGACATGATGGCATTACACGTCATTAAAACTCTTTCCGAAGAGTGTTTAGATGAGCTAAGAAAGGCTCCAAAGGACCATTGACCTTTACGAAGAGACCATGAACAATGATATTGATTTGGAGTAACCGCATGAATCAGTACCCACTTCCGACGGATATGGATATGGATATAGATAATGGTATGGGGAGACGGTGGATTTAGATACTGACTACGAAAGGTCGTGAATGGATAATTGCTTTAAATGTCTACAGATTTGGATTATGATATAGAGAAATCGTGGGATTTAGATTGGCCATTGGTTTGGAATTGTCATGGGATTCAATGAAATATTGGCTTGGAAACTTACTCTAGTACAATTGCACAATTGGATAATACAACCATGTCTTCCATTAGCAAGATATGGTTTAGGGAACAAGTGTTAATCCATCCATTTACGAGGCCATTTTAATTCGGATTTCGTTAAATGGTGAGATGGATTAAATGTCCTTATCCCCTGAAGATCGATGCATAAGAGCATGCCATAGGTCCGAGGATTGGAAATAAGAAGCACATCAAGAAAAGGAAGATATATGATAAACGATGAGAAAGAAAGGACGAAAAATAGAAGAAGAATAAGACAAACAAATCAGATTAGAATCTCATAAAAGAATGAATAAACTGTAATATAACAATACTATTTATGTAGAAGAGAAAACTGCATATAAGTACATCAAACAGAGTACAAAACAACTAAATTAGTATGAACAGTTATAATAACAAGCCCTTGCAATTGTTGATACATACAACAAGAAACATAGTACAGCAGAATACAAATACAACATAGCCCAACGAAGTAGAATGCAAAGGAAAGTAATACAAAAATACTAGAACATGCTTTGAGTTCAAGCTCCTCCTCTAAAGCTTCAAGAAATCCAAATCCAATCTGAAAAATATACTTTGTCTGACCTAAGCATCAAGAAAAATAATGGTTAAATTGGTATATAGTATCGGATTAATAAAACTTACATTACAAACAACCTGCTTCATTTTAGAATCTCCTTTGAAAGAAAAGATATCTCATAAGACCATGGCACACATAAACATGGACTAAATTTTACCTTATAATAATCAAATACTTTTAGAAATCATATGATATTATTTCTAATGACATGTGGGATAAACCCCTTAGAATAAATCAAACCAAATATCCAAATTGTTATCATTTTTTAATTCCAGGATTATTAGGCTCAATAAACAAATTGGTATAAACACATATTGGAATTAGGTTTTCGTACAATCACAAGGTTAAGGACAACCATCCGTATAGTGCATCTCTAGAGGGATGTACCAGCGTCACCGCATACAAGCTTTTATTGGCAAGACAAGCTTAAACACATTCCCATATAGTAGCACAAAGACCAAACATGACATCACCTCAGTCATTAACGTTCTATTTGAGCATACTTAAAGCATACATAGCAAGCTCAACATATTGAGAGCAATCTAGAAGGATGATGTAAACTCATCCTAATAGGTGCGATCTACATAGCCTCATGACATTCCTGTTTTAGCCATCTTCAAGTGATGAAGCCCAAAATAGCGCATTAACTTTAACAGACGACAATACATTCCACTTTTAACGCCACATCTCCAGTTATATCAGTATGCCAAATGATTCCAACAAAAATACAACAGTCGACTTATACATCTCAGAAAATGTTGTTAAGTGTAAGATTTGACTTATATACCACTAATGGTTATACATTTGTTAGAAACAATGTACGATAACTTTAGAAATTCAATATCAGAAAATCGTCCATACAAGTTATATAGAAATAGGACAAACAAAAGGCACTCTTTTAACACATACTGTCGGAAGTCACCCTAGGACTAGTAACAAATGGTCTTGACAAGATCACCATGTCATAAGGATCACTGCTATAGTATAATCTTGGTATCTAGATATGCTCAACAAGCATGCCCTTTCCGTTTCGAAGGTATACGCCTTTAAATCATAGTCATTACGGTATATGCACTTTTGAACGTATAAGCCGGTCCAGAACGGTTTCTTCGACTAGCGTGACAATTTAAAAATTGTCAAATATTGGGGAAATTTACTTAGTTAAGTACATAATCATCCTATAAGCCCCTTTTATTTAACATTCATGAATTTAAATCATTTCATTGATTCTTAAAAATCGATTCTATGTACTTGTATGAATGAAATAAATATATTAACAAACCAACTTAGTTTCAATACTTGGAAAATATATTTATACACTTATCTCAACGGAATAAATATATCCACAAAACATAGTATTTTAAGCACTTTGAAAATATATCCACATTTATCTCTATGATAAAAATGTATTCACAAATTGTTATATTTCCAGTACTTAGAAAATATGGTTATATACTTATATCAATAATATAAGTATATTCACATATCATATATGGGTCGAAACAATGTCATATAGTACATGGTTTACTGTAAACTCAAAGTAATTGGTATAGAGTAAAAAGATGTGTATAGTGATAAGACTGATTGTACTCAATTACCATTTTTGTATTCAACCGGTACCATTCTTCGGGTGACACTGAAAACACCTTTTAAATTCACATGGATGGTACGAGTTCCATCTTCGAAATTTAGTTTTGTGTTAGATCAAAATATTTTATATTTTGTTATTAAATATGTTTAATTTTTGAAAACTTCTTATATATTTATATGTCTTATAGAATTCTTTTATTATAAAGCAGACAATCTAAACCTTGCTTTTAAATCACTAAACCTTTATAAAATTCTATTATAAGTTCTAAAATCATCTATAAGTTGATTTATAAATTCATAAGGCTATTTCTAAAACATGTTTTAAAATAATTAGAAAGCAATTATAAAACTTAATTTGTTTATAAAATCCTCTTTTTTATAACATCAATAAAACTGGATTATAAGACTTGGTTAGCTATAAAACTACTTCAAACAGCTTTTATTAAACTTTCTTTGCTATAAAAACATTTTTTATAACTTTGAAAACTTATTTCTTTTACCTTATAACTAATCACGGTATTTCAAAATATAAATTTGAGACCAATAGCCACCAATCACTTAATCAATAAAGTTTATTGATTTTTATTATAATGAGGTCCGAGTTCAACATATGTTGATGTCACGTAGCAATCATGGTCAAAAATTAGTTCTTATGTTAAATAGTTCATATATCAGTAATATAAATATGAATAACATAATAATCATACTAAGAAATCATGTTGGATTCCTATAACTTGTTCCTCTACATCACAGCTGATATGTTAACAATATACATACATACATATACATATACATATACATACATACATATATATATATCAACAGTTGTGGGGATTCCGGTTGGATTCCTCCAATATGCCACCTACATCACATACACCATATAATAATATAATATGGATAATCCGCAATCAGGTGGGTATATATAAAAGGTCATCCACATTAAGAGCAGGAATATATCCAAACTAACTGATAAAACAATATATCATCCAAACATGCAATCATACAGTTTATACTACTATATAATATAACAATATTCCAAAAAGTGCGAGTTTTAATTCATTAAAATATCTAGTTAACTCTTTTGCATTATCTAATAGTTAAAATCAAAGACGTTTGATTTTAGCTAAAATTTCAACTAGCTCAAAAAGCATCCAATCCAATTCCTTTTCATGGATATCCGTGATATGAATACAATGCAAAAGACTACGTCTAAATACGATGTCGCACGAAATATATATCGCAGTTATAAGTCTTTACATGGATTAATTAAAATAATAAATAACTAGCAAATATCATTAATGTATTAATCACCTTCATTAACTTAAATTAACCACGCCTCTAATCGTTCTTTCTTCTTCATCGTGATTTCAAAATTACTTCAACCTAAACCTCATTGTTTTTCCTTCCTCCATTCATCGGACCACCCCCGACACCGCCATCCGAACCCCCAACGCAAGACGACTCTCCACATGTAGCGTCGCCTCGCCATGTCATCTCCTCTCGCTACCGTTCAAATGGAAATTTCTCTTACCTCCTAAAACCTATTGATACCACACCATGGCCAACAACCCCGTCTCCCTCAACTTCGCTTTTTTCATCAGATCCCGAAGCCTGACGGTCGAAGACAAAGGCACAGTTCCTAAAAAACAAAACCAAGCCTGACAGTCGACTCGTTTATGATTGTCGAACGATGATCGAAGTAACAACATAAAACCTATCACAGTTATAAGTTTTATGTTGAGTGCATTGGTTGAAAGTGCACAGATGAGGAGGAGTAACATGGACTGTTAGATGTAGAAATTTTAATGGAAGATGAAACTTTTCAGATAAGGGTTTCTTGAAAATGAAGGAGTGGTGGTCTTTATATAGAATTCCAAAACACTATTTACTCAAAGTTTTCCGATCTCTGATCGAGAGGTTCTCACTAGTTTTCATAATTAACAACCTTATTTTGGATTCTAGTGAACTAGTTTAGGGACCCAATTCGATTATAAATAGAATTTAGCATTTCAAACCATATTATGACATATAATTTTGAATTGTTTAAAGTTATGCTTTTGAAGAGAGGATGATCGCCCAATAAGTCATATCACCATGAAACTTGACTTCTTATAATAATTTATAATTCTGGATCCGATGAAACTGATTTCTTCAAAATCCGAGTCAATTTGGAAAAAAATGTTATTTTAATGTGTTAACTAAATTGAGTTACTATTAGTTAATTTCGAAACATTTCAAGTCTTTGATACAACTTAACTATTATCATTCTTACTAAAATATGATTTTACATAAGCTTCAAAATCAATTAGTTTCATTTCTAATTCAAGATACGTAAATTTGAGTTCTAATATTCAAATTCTCATATAGTTAGGTTTAGTTAAAACCATTAAATATCTAAGTGAATCTTTTTTATGTTTTAACCCGTTAAATATTTAATTGCCAAAAATCTGGGTCATTTCAATAGATTTCCCTATTATTAAGGCAAGAAGTATGGGGAGACGATCTTCAGCTCATAACTCGAGTATGGAAAAAAATACGAAGCTATGATTAATTAGGTTGACACAATCATCGCTCTGAAATTGGCTAAGTATAGATTCGGATTTCCTCGTCAAGAGATCTATATTTAACCTTTACCTGAAGCGAGCGATTGGATCAAATCTTTGTGACTTGACCACTAAAAAAACGATTCAAGTCAAAGGAAATCACTCAAAATCTCAAGGAAATGCATGGGCAATTTCACCAACCGGGACCCACAACCCGAAGTACGAGGAAAAATGGGAACCATCATAAGGATCACAACTCAAGGTTCCACGTATCAAGGGATTAGTACGGTCCCCCTTACGAGGCTGCGATTTGGTCCATAATCTTTGGAGGTGCATGAGTTGGCCTTTCGGTCTTCTCTGCAATTTTACAGATCAATCCAAGGTCATCTTTAGCCATAAGTACACGATTCTATATTGAAAATGAGAGCTTCTTCTTCATTTTGGAGTCAGGAATTTCTAATGTCTTACATAAACTCAAATAATTGCAATTGTAGTTTGTATACAATATAAATAAAAGGAATTTCTTAGAAGTGGACGTTGGTTGGGGAATTGTCAAACCGTACATAATCTTATATCTGTTGTTTTATTGTTTTCACTTTTGCTCTCTAGTTTATTGTCTATTGCATCTTTGTGTTTGGATTTGTTTATTAGTGCTTTCAAAAACAACTAGGGTATTGGCGCTACTTTTGAATGTCAAAAATTATTGTTATTAGTTGACCGATATACCAAAGAATGATATACTGACACTTTGATGATTATCACGCTGACAATGGTAATTCATTTGTGTAAAAAAGTCTGCAACTTGGTATCACCTTTATGCATTTTTGTTATATTGTTTGTTTTGTTATTTACTAAAAGACACATGAAAAAGAAAAGAATTGTATTTGAAATTATTTCACTAGATTACTAAATTTAATTTAATCATTTGTTTGATCCTAAAAACTTGCAACAAACTTATTATATGAATATATGTGTTTTGAATTGACTGATGAATTTATCGTTACCATTGGATTTATAGACATATTATTAATGATTTAATATAGAAAATGGTAAATTTATCTTTACCATATAAATTTAGCCAATATATCGATTTTAATGAATAATGACCATTGATCAATCCGTAATGTTATGATAATGAGAAAAAATGTTATCACGTGTCCAAAATAGATGTAGATACGGATACATAGATATCCGCATTCAAAAATTATTCATTCGATTTTTTTTTAATATTATGCTCAAAATTATATGCGTTAGAGTCAAATGAATGAGATTTATAGTGGTGGACGGTCCACTTTAAAAACCGAATGTAGCTGTCTGTCAACTAACAGTTACCTGAACTACATTGTATTTTTATAATTAGTTATAACAAATGGTGTTTGCGGTTACCTTAAAAACCGGTTGGCTATGCCAAAAAAAATGAATGAGATTTATTTATTGCTTTACTAAGTCAAATGTTTATATTATATGCACTAAATAAATATTAGCTACTCAAATCTATTTAATTTCATCATATATTTTTATTTTTAACATTTTTTGGTTAATAGAATTGAAAAACATTTATATTAAACTGAAAATTTTAATTTATATTTCTTAATTTATCGATCGTTGGCAGATAGGATAATTATCCGATATCCTTTTGTATCCACGGATGTGGATATCCGAAAATAATTTTGGATATAGATACGGATATAGCAATATCTGTATCTGAAAGTATCCGTTGACAGCCCTAAAATTACACAACTAACCCTTTGAATTTCAAGAATTATTGATATTGTATCAACAAGGTAACTGAAATAAATATTTTTGTTCTTTAGTATATAGATACGATCCTTAACATCCACCCTAAAGACATGCATTAACAAAACCCAAGAGAAATTTAGGTGTCGTTCGCAGTGAAATGGTGCCACGCTCACGATGCGTCGGACGTATGGCACCGGTCAAACGTTCAACTGCATCGTTTCTTGAACGTTGGAAAATGAACCGTTGGCATCGGACGCCAGCGGTTCATTCTCAACGTTCCCCTTCCACCCGTATAAATCCCCCTTCCCTATCTCATTTCTTCCATCTCCACACAACACTCCCCTCTTCCCTCTTTTACTTTTTAAACTTTTCACTACGAACGAAACTACAAAACATGTTTTTTGTATATTGTTGCATTTAATATTCTTAATTATATAATATACAATATTTTGGGGAATTTTTCTGAATTTTTTTCTATTTCGTAATATGTCTTCAGATTCTGGCTTTGCTACCTCCTTGCCTTTTGCTAATTGGACGGACGAATGGGTGGCTGCTTTCATTAATATGTGCTTTGAGTTTTTGGCAGAGCGAACAGGTGGCGCAAACAGTTTTTATGGGACGGTCACAACTGCTTTGAACGACCGTTTTAATTTGGGTTACACAGGAATCTAAATTAAAAACAAGTGGGATAATCTAAAACGGTCGTTTCGTGATTGGGACAGACTGCTGTGGACACCGAGCAGAGAATGAGATCCAGTTCGTGATAGGTTGTTCGGCCCCGTCGAGTGGTGCGCTAGCGGCATAGGGAGACCGTATAGGCGATTCAGAAGAAAGTTGTGGTTGTTTGGGTATGCATGCTTGCTTATATTCGATCTCTGCTACTCTACCTCCACTTGCATCAGCTGTTTCTTTTATCGCTGCCGACGTCGGTTACTATTTCGATTGGATGACTACTGGCAACCCGCCATCTGTTGAGCCCTCTAGGCACAGACACACCGAACACGGCAGTTCGAGCCTCTCTTTTATGACCCCCACATGCGGATGTTGCAACCCGTTGCTACTAGTATTGTTCGAGTAGTGTCAGATGTCGAACAATGTGAAATTATGATGATTTTCTGCAATGATCCGCGGAATCTAGAGATTGTCGACGACCTTGACAACGATGATGTATGGGGTTTATTTTAGCGGAATTGAGGAGATTGGAGCATCGTCGACATTTGTAGTTTTTTATATTGTTTTATTTTCAGTGTACTAGTTGTATTTATGTTTACGTTTCCGTTCATTTGATGAAATATAGTCATTTTCTTTTGTGTAGTTTGTATTCAATTAATTCAAAACAGATAAATTTACGTACAAACGCCATGCTCAAATACCACGTTCGCAGCAATAAATACATTCTCTGTTCACTAACGTGTTAAGTTCAAATACGCCGTTATAGTTTGTCGCAAACACACCCTTATCATTGTCTAACCGTCGTGAAAAGTATAAACAAATAAACGATACATCCATGAATGGCAGCTGTTTATTATTCATATTGGGTAGAGCATATAAGTCATCAGGCATTTACCAGGTATCATACACTAGCAGTTCGATAGCCACCTCAAACTTTAAACCCATTCATTAAGTCGAATCTTGTACCATATTGCAAATTAACGATGACATTGTATAAATGATGTTCTGACTATTTGGTTTGCCTTCTATCATAAAGTACACCACTCCGATATATGTTCCTAAAAAAGCTCTTGTTTTATGGAAGAATTCATTGACCCACAGGCTCCATGCTAAACTAAAATGGACTGATAGACATATAGGAACATAATGAGTTAGTCTAAAATACAGTTTTAACTACAAACTATTCATGCACCATTGAGAGTTGAAAGGAATCTCAACATCAAAGACTGATCATTTTTTTTATAATCCGACCGTCATTCGAACCATGATAACTCAACGTTCAAGGTTTTAATGATTCAGGCGTTAACCGTGATTTTTATTTTTAATTTAGATATTTAACAATAAGTTATATACAGTAATATTAAAATAAAACAGGAAATAACCTTAAATGACAAAACTTAGAGTTTTTTTAATCACCAGTCCATCCCATTCAAAAATTGTCACTAGCACTTGTTGAAAAATTAAACTTAACTTTGGGATATTAGTTTGGGTCATGAGATTGGGCTACAAATAATTTGAAGAGGAAGAGTTAAAAGAGAAGCATAGAACAAGAAATATCAAGATAGAAATATCTAGATACATGAAGATGTGGAAGGAGCCTAGAATTATCCTTTTTCATGTTGTAATAAAATAATTAGTATCCAAATTTTTCTACTCTTTAATTATGTATAAAAAGACCTAGATATTTTGTAGGAGAGTTATAGAAAACTCTAGAGAAAAGCTATGTACCGTAGGATTAAATACATCTCAACCATTCATTTGAGATGTGAAATAGTATAAATAGGAGAGGTATGTCTCATTTGTAACCAAGCAAAAATTTAATAAGCAAAGTTGCAATAAAGTATCACTTCCTCTTTCGAAAACAATCTCTCATTTTCACTTGCTATCCAATTCAACATCAACTTGAGAATTTTGCTAACATTGGTATCAGAGCTAGGTTTCTACGCAAGGAAGAATGGAAAGTGAATCAAGTTGCGTAAGAATTCCTTTACTCTAAAAAGGGTATTATGATACTTGGAGAATTCGCCTGAAGACGGTGCTAGAATCACAAGGTGTGTGAGATATCGTAGAAAATGGGTATGAAGATCCCGCCGATGTCACCACTTTATCCCAAATTAAAAGGGATAAGTTGAAGAGTTTGAAGATGAAAGATTTACAAGCCTTAGTCATCATTCATCAAGGCTTGGATGATGATATGTTCAGAAAGATAATGGATGCAACTACAAGCAAGGAAGCATGGGAGATCTTGGAGAATGAATTCACTGGAATTACTAAAATGAAGAAAAATTGATTTCAAAATCTGCAATGTAAGTTTGAATCTTTACATATGGAATCTTTAGAATTGATTGATGATTATTTTTCTTGAGTTTTTTCTCTTGTAAATCAATTGAAAAAATATGAAGAAAAAATGGAAGATTCTAGAGTTATTAAGAAAATTTAGGATCTTTAGATTCAAAATTTGACAACATAGTTGTTGAAATTGAAGATTCTAAAGATATAAAATCCATGAGCATTTGTCAACTTTTCGATATTCTTCAAGTTTTTGAAGAAAGATTAAACAGAAAAGTTGAAGAGAAAACCAATTACGTTGAAGAAAGATGTATTGAAGATGGTACATTGCTACTAGCTCACGAAGAAAATGAAGAAGAGGAAGATGAGAAAAATAACATTAAGGAAGAAATTCGCGGAGCATCTAAGAATGTGAAGCGGGACATAAATAAAGTTTGCAAGGATGTTGATAAAGCATCCAGTAGGGAAAATATGAAGAGCATAGAAGAAAAAGGTGTATCTAAAGGCGTAATTGTTGAAGAAGAAATCAAAGAAGCAAAAAGGAAGGGTAATGAAAGCAATCTGAAATTCCAGGATGTTGCTGACAAGCGAAAAAAAGAAATAAAAGACATTGAAGAAGGAATTGGTATTGAAGATGCGAAAGAAGATAACAAGATAAAGGAGGAAAGAAGTGGGAAAGAATTACAAAATGATGTTGATGAAAGCAAAATGAAAGTGGATGAAAACAAAAGGAAAGTGAAAGAGTCCAGTTATGAATTTTATGAAGATAATAACAAAACGGTGAGCAAAGATTATAGCATTCCTATTTCAGAGAACTTTATTTTCCAATCAATATTTTCTAAAATGTCATGCAAAATTCATATTTGGGAAATATGCAAAGGAATTAGATGGATAAAAAATTGTAAGAGTGAAATTATGAAAGAAAGGAAAGATGACATATATGACTCATTCAAAGCTTATGACACTAGAATAAGATGGAAGCTAGAGCACACACTGTTTGGAACGTCTTGTGCGAATGGAGGAGGACAAAATGAATGGAGTGTCGTTCAAGAAATTGTATCGAAGATCTTCATATTAGAAAAGAGGAAGAAACGAAAAAAAAAAAAAAAAATTGGATAATTGCTTCAATCCTGCCAAAGCACGTAAAATACAAGGAATTCAAAATCTTGCATTAATTTGCAAAGTCAAGTTAACGGGGGAATGTTGAAAAATTAAACTTGACTTTGGGCTATTCGTTTGGATCATGAGATTGGGCTACAAATAATTTGAAGAGGATGAGTTAAAAGAGAAGCCTAGAACAAGAAATATCTAGATAGAAATATCTAGATACATGATGATGTGGAAGGAGCCTAGAATTAGACCTAGATATTTTGTAGGAGAGTTATAGAAAACTCTAGAGAAAAACTATGTACCGTAGGATTAAATACATCTCAACCATTCATTTCATTTGAGATGTGAAATAGTATAAATAGGAGAGGTATGTCTCATCTGTAACCAAGCAAAAAAAAATTATAAGCAAAGTTGCAATAAAGTATCACTTCCTCTTTTGAAAACAATCTCTCATTTTCACTTGCTATCCAATTCAACATCAACTTGAGAATTTATATGCTCCGATACCACCAATGTTAGCAAAATTCTCAAGTTGATGTTTCTCTAAGAATCCTCTAAGAAATCATTTTGATGTCACTAAATAAAAAAACAAAAATGATTCGAACACATCTGTGTTGACCTTCTCGGACTTTGATTGTTGATTTTATTTTTGTGGATCCAAAACTAGTTTTTGTGCTTTCGGGTCTTGATTTGGGAAATTTGGAGTTCTGATTTCAAAAAATGAAGGGTAAAAGATGCACACGATTTGGGAAATTTGGAGTTCTGATGAGACATACATTGCAATTCCTTTATCTTTTGTTAGTATATATCTTCATCTTCTATAAGGAATATTACTGTAGATGTTTTTGGTTTGTGAAGAGATGCACATATAGTTTGAGACAAAACATTGCTGATAGGACGATCATAATTTTCTTGCAGTCGAACTTAGTCTAACCGCACCCAATACTAACACAATTACAATGTGCATACAATGAAGTGGTGCCACAATGATATAAGCTTAATTTAATGAATTTTACACTAATTTTAGAAAAAGTAGGAGCAGTAAAGAGTAAAGTGGTTGAGTGTGTTAACTAGTGTGTTAACTTATGAGACAATTAATGGTGAATTTTATTTTATAAATTTATTTATTTTCTTCAAATCAAAATAGAAAAACGAGAATAAAAGACACTTGAAAATTGAAAAACAAGAGAAAAATAAGAGAAACATGGTTTAACAATCCAAAACTGATGATTGAACCATGCATGTGAAGGTATTGGACTCGAGCCGTAGCGATCTATAGCCAAGGTTATTTGAGATTCGAACTGGTTGGGTGGGGTCATGACAGTGTTGCATATATAACACTAGGATCAATATCTGCTGCAGACACATTTTATTTTGTCAACATGCATTTTTATTCATACTTTATTCACAATGCTAGGAGTAACATGATGTTGCTGTTTTATATACGATGAACATAACAATAATCGCTGGCTTGGATATATATAACAATATAACGTACGTTTAACTTAATTCCAAACAAATTTGATTAGCAGTGCAAATTAAGGTACCAACTTTATACAACTTTGTCAACATCTACAGCATTTAGTATATCATATGAGAACTATATCATTTTGTAGTTATTATAATCTTGCGATTCAATCGATGTTAATTGGTAATCAATCCTAGAGTTATGTGCCGAACTAACCTATATTTAAACATGTTATATATTTCTTCAGTTCTCCAATACAACAAGAAATAAAGTATGTACTATTCACTGCTTCTCATAGGATTTCTCTGCGTCATTGTTTTGGTATTTCTAGCATTGAGGATCATATGGATATATGCTCGATTCTGCGTGCAACATATCATCAGTCAGAACTTGTGGACTACTACATCTTCTTCCTCTCAGTTTGAATCTGATGGTGGCATGGATTCTTCGGTGATAGTCTTAATTCCAGTTATTCAATTCAAGAAATAGGTTGCGCCGAATACCGAATTGGGGGATTTCTTAATTACTTCTAAGGAACTGATACTGTTGATGTAATTTGCATGAAAGTAGCTAGAATGCCAGTGCAATTGATCTGGTATATGTAATCAGGTAGGAGACACTAAAATCTCAAAGTGTATCTGCATGTTTATGTGCATGAATCTGTGGATGGAATGTCAAAGATACCATTAGCAAGCTTGGTAGTGCAAGGATTGATTTCATTAATGAATGAGATGCGTACGTGAAATGTAGTGCTTCCAAGTCTTTACTACATGAAGTTGTTTTGATCGTCAATTTCTGTACTACTTAAGTACTTAGTAGTCCTACAGGTATATGCTTTAGAGGTTCAAACTCGTGAAGTACTAGAAAATAGGTTTCATACTCATATTTGTATCATCTGTTATATTTATGAGTTTCTTTACAAAATTCTTCATCTTTCTTGGAACACCCGGAAGCGTGGTAATTAGCCTAGCACTTATCTTCAGATTTAAATAAACTGCTGCCTGTAAGATATCTGAAATATGTAATATTGCTGAACTTGTAAATTGTATTGAAAATGAACTAAAAAAAATGAATACAATTTACATAGTAATCGCTTTATATACGCAGCGGTATAAAATGCATTTGGGCTAAAACAGATGGCCCAATACACAAAAGAGAAATGAGCCCATGCGGCTATGTAATGAGAGCATCGGTTTGTATACGTTAGTCAAATGACCATATATTTAACATCACGCCTCAAACCGTTCTAGGGTTTTAATGTCTTTTGCTCTGCGCCGCCACTGATAACTTTCAATTCACCCCTTAATCTCTCGAAATTATTCCTCGATAATGCCTTGGTTAAGATACCAGCCTTCTGATAGAAGGCTGGTATGTGATTGATAACCAGTTTCTCTGCTTCAGTCCGCTCTCTGATGAAATGAAGGTCAATCTCGATGTGCTTCATCCTTACGTGTTGTATTGGGTTAATGGACAAGAAACGGTGCTCTTGTTGTCACACCAGAGAACTAGCTTCTTCGTAAACGAAAGCCCTAATTCCTTAATTAGGGTTTCCACCCATATGATTTCAGCTATGGCCGATGCAATTGCTTTATACTCCGCTTCAGTACTTGATCTGGAAATGGTTGGTTGTTTCTTCATACACCAGGAAATTGGATTCGATCCCATGAACAAATAGTAACAAGAAGTAGACCTTCGATCATCTGGGTCATTAGCCCAGTCAGCATCACTGTAAGTGCTTAAATTTGTGTCCTTTCCTTCTTTGATTGTTAAACCATTATCCACTGTTCCTCGTAAGTAGCGTAAGATTCTTTTAACTGCCCTCCAGTGTTAACTTAGAGGATTAGCCATGAATTAACAGACTTTATTCACGCTAAAACAAATTTCAGGTCTAGTAATACTTAAGTATTGTAGAGCTCCAACTATACTTCGATATTGTTTGCTGTTGTCTATTGCATCTCCTTTGTGTTTAGACAAACATAAATATTTAGTTATAGGTGTGGAAATGGGTTTGGCTTTGTCCATATTAGCTCTGGCAAGTATTTCAGAGATATATTTCCTTTAAGATAGAAATATTTCTGACTTGGACTTTCTTTGAACTTGAATACCTAAAAAATAATTCACCTCTCCGATGTCTTTAATAGCAAAATTTTTGTTCAAGTGGGATATGACTTTGTTGATTTCAGCACTATCACTTCCTGTTATAATAATGTCATCAACATAGACAAGTATATACACACTTTCTTGATTCTGAATTCTGGTGTATAGAGAACTATTTGATTTTGTTGCTGTGTAACCCAGACCAGCCAATGTGCCTTTGAGTTTAACATACGAGGCCCTTGAGGCTTGCTTCAAACCATATATTGCTTTGTTTAACTGACAAACATAATTCTCTTTACCTTTGCACAAAAACCCTTTTGGATGTTGCATGTAGACACTCTCATGTAGATCCCCATTCAAAAAAAGCATTACACACATCCAATTGTCTTATGTTCCATCCATTATAAAGAGCTATGGTTAGGATAATCCTGATAGTTGTAGGCTTAACCACTGGGAAGAATGTTTCATTGAAATCAAAGTCGTATTGTTGTGAGAAACCTCTTGCAACTAATATGGCTTTATATTTGCATATGTTTCCTTCAACATCTTTCTTTAGCTTATAAGTCCATTTGCATCTTACAGCATTCTTGTCTTTTGGTGGTAGGACTAGACTCCATGTATAATTTTTATTAATGCTTCATACTCCTCACTCATAGCCTTGCACCATGGTTTATGTTTGATGGCCTCTTCATAAGTGACTAGCTCAGTAGTGTTTGCATTTTCTGTAGTTGCATTGTATATTTTTGGTTTGAATATGCCACTTTTGGCTCTTGTGATCATATGATGTCCAGTTGGTTGTGTTTAAGCATTATTTTCATCACTATCTGCATCTAGTGTGTCACTCTCACTGCTTTGATTTTGGGTGTTGTTGTTCTGGTTGTCATAATTTTGTTGTTGATCATCATCATCACTTAAGTGCTCACTTGAACTGTATCCAAATCTAGTGTTGGAAACAGTTGGAGTAGCTAATGTTAGCTATGGTGCCCCTTTGTCATCTGATTTCACATCCCATCCAGTTAATGTAGGAATAGGTCCCATTGTGGTTATGGATTGGTCATTTCCTTGATTGCTCTTGTTTTTCTTGTCTGCAAAAGGAAACACACGCTCAATAAAAACAACATGTCTAGACACAATGATCTTTCCCTTATCATCTAAGCACTTGTAACCTTTCTGGTTATCAGCATATCCTAGAAAGGTACATGGACTTGATTTTAAGGAAAGTTTGTGGTTATTATATGATCTAAGGCAAGGGAAACACAAGCATCCAAATGTTCTCAAAAATGTGTAATCTAGTTTATTCTCAAACAAAGTTTCATGAGGACATTTTTGTTGTAAAGTTTTAGTAGGCATCCTATTTATTAAATATACACTTGTGTTAAATGCCTCATTCCAATATTTTAGGGGCAAGGAGGACATTGATAACAATGTTAACCCTATTTCCACTATATGTCTGTGTTTTCTTTCTACAATGCCATTCTGTTCAGATGTGTACGGGCAAGTGGTTCTATGAATAATACCTTTTTGATTAAAAACATGTTTAAGTGGTAAAAACTCACTACCCCCATCTGTTTGTGTAGTTGTGATGCTGCAGTTTATTTGTTTTTCATTGAAATTCATAAATTGTAGCATTGCATTATAAGTATCTGATTTGACCTTGAGAAAGAAAACTAGGTATACCTGGTACATGCATCCACAATTGAAAGATAATACATGTGTCCTTGTCTTGAGCATAATGGTGCAGGACCCCATAAATCTGCTGTAACTAATTCAAGTAGCTTAGAGTAAACAGTTTCAGATTTGCCAAAGGGTAATTTGTGGCTTTTGCTAAGTTGACAATGTGTGCAAACATTAGGAACAAGTGAGTGCTTAAAAGGAATATTATTGCTTTTCAATATTTGCATTACAATGTCATAACTAGGATGTCCAAATTTACAATGCCAAGTATTTAAATCATTTTGGACATAACTACTATGATTAGAATTATTTTCATTGATACTACTAATCTGTATATTAGCATTGCAATAGCATGTGTTGTCTTCTTTACCCAATCTTGATTGCATGTTGTTGAATCTATATAGACCATTATTCAGCCTTCCCTGTAATAATATATCCTTGCTTAGCAAGTCTCTAATTAAGCAATATTTAGGGTGAAACTCAAAATATACCTTATTGTCATTAGTGAATTGGGACACACTAATTAAATTTTTCTTAACTGTGGGAACCCTAAGAAGGTTATTGAGATATAGTTTCCTTTTCCCTTTAACATATCCAGCCCCAATATGAGATATATTCATGGTTTCACCATTGCATGTATGAATAAATTGTGTACCTGAATAATTCTTGTTATCAAGATTTAAATTCTGAAGGTTGTTGGTTAGGTCATTGGTTGCCCCAGAGTCTGGAAACCAATCTTATATATTTATGTCATCAATTTTGATGATGTCATCACTGCAAGCAGGTTGTGATATAGAACCTTCTGAATTTGTTCTTCCTTGATAATTAGCTTGTGCCATATTGACATTAATGCCTCTCTGTCCACCTTGGCCTTGTTGAGCATTATTAACATCAGCATTAAATCTGAAATAGCATATGTTTCCTATGTGCCCTGGTTTGTCACATATCTGACATTTTACTCTGTTTGTGTTATTGGATCTGCCTCTTCCCCTGCCTCTCTGATTGGGGTTGCCTCTTGGTCCTTACTGGTTGCCTCTGCCATAGCCAGGTACACTTCTTGGTTAATTAACATTTCTTGAATTTGTGGCTAAATTTATACTAAATTCGCTTTGAATGGCTTTTTTTGTTCCACTCTACCCTCATGTGCCAGTTGAGTACACGGCTTGTATATCAGGTAAAGTGGTTGAGTGGCTATGTAGGTAACAAGAGATTCATATTCTTCGTAAAGACCATTAGTTAGGGTTAGAATTTGCTCATTATCTGAAATATGATGTCCAACAACTTTAAGTTTGTCACATAGGGTTTTGAATTTAGAAATGTATTCATGCATGCTCATATCACCCTTTCTTGCATTCTGAAATTCTCTCCTGTAGTGTATAATTCTTGCTGATGCCTGTGAATTGAAAATTTGTTGAATAGCAGACCAAATTCATAAGGTGAATTGCACCCTATAACTTGTGACTATAAATTGGAACTGATTGAAGATAATAGCCAAGAAGACAGTAAGTTGTCTTGCTTTTGATAGTGGATAGATTCTGGATTGTTGATCATATTATTATGTGCATCAACTGTCATTGCAGGTGGTCAAATTTTAGTTCCTTTGAAATAATCATGAAGGTCATATCCCTTCAAGGTTGTTTCAACTTGGAATTTCCACAACAAGAAATTGTCTTCGTTGAGAGGAATGGTAATAACTTGGCTCTTTGGCTTTACTAGAGGCTGATGAAAAGTTTGTGGTGGTCCATTGTTGTCTGCCCTTGAGGTTGTCGATGATTGTTCAATGCTTCCTCCAGCCATGATGCTGGAAATGATTATCAGAGGATGGTAAAGATTGAATATGGCGAGGTCACTGCTCGAAAGGTGGCATCCTATTCAAGATAAAGTGAGGTAATCGGGGTGAACTTCAGTGGTTCTTGTTTCTTAACAAGATTCAAGAATCACTGATTTGCATAGTGGGAATAAAGGAAACCAGATGACGAGATCAAAGAACTTTGATGGTCATAAAAACGAACTGTTGCAGCCGCTGCGAACAAGATTCCGGCAAGGCACGACACCGTTATGATAAGAACAGTCACTACACGATCAGAAAGGGATGATCTCCGATGATGAAAACACCTCTGAGGAGACCTAACAGATCATCCTATCTTCTGAATCGAAAGATGATTTTCTTAATCTGCCGTTTGGCTATTTTGGCTCTGATACCATGTAAGATTTCTGAAATATGTAATATTGCTGAACTAGTAAATTGTATTGAAAATGAACTAAAAAATGAATACAATGTATATAGTAATTGCTTTATATATGCAGCGATATAAAATACATCTGGGCTAAAACAGATGTCCCAATACACAAAAGAGAAATGAGCCCATGCGGCTATGTAATGAGAGGATCGGCTTGTATACGTTATTCAAATGACCATATGTTTAACACTGACAACTCATACTATGCATATGAGGTTAAACATATAATTTTCAACATATAAAGCATGTGGAAGCATGAACCTACTTATGCATTTCAAGTTTACAAAAACAAGACAGATTGTGCATACTACATGTATTCTTTAGTTTACATAAGAGGGGGCGAGAATGATGAAAAATAGAGGTACTAATGTTGTGACCATGAGCTTATTACAATCGTGCCAATGCACAAGATTATAACCAATATGTTGAAATTCATGGTTGGTATAATTAATTTTCACACTCAAAACAACATGCATGTTCATGTTATCAATAAGGCAATATAGGTTCAAGCTTTAAGCAAAGCAAATATATAACTTTAGACTTCAATAAGATAATAAGGCAATATAGGTTTAAGATTTGGACAAAGCAAATATATAGCTTCAGACTTCAACAAGGCAAGTATATATAAATCAAATATATGTTTTTAGTTTGCAAATAAGGGGAAAGTGCAACATATTTCAGAATTTGATAGATGGACAGTAAGTAAACAAACTCAGTAAGGTAAAAGGATAACAGATAGACAGAACACAAGGCAACCTGCAAACAAGCATCAACCATTATATTTTAGTTAGTAATGATGTCGAAAACTCATAATCGTGAAATAAATCTCCTTTTATGGACATTCTTTGATTTAGCGGAGAAATCTAGAAATCATCCCTTTGATTTGCGTTTTACTCTCTCTCTCTTTTTTTGTGGAGAGAAGGAAGGTCTAAAATTTGCAGAACATAATAACAAAGAAAAAAAGAATGAGGATAAAAGGTTGGTTATGGTGGATATTAGGTTTATGTTTAGATTTAGAGAGGAAGGGAGATAGGAATTTACAAAGAAAAAAGAAAAAAAAACAGTCAGAGAAAGAAGAAGATGAGAAATGAAGGGACGGAATTTACAAGAGGAAGAAGTTTGTGGATTTGGGGAAAATATAAAAGCAAAGGGAAACATGAATAAGAAAAGTCAGGTTTCTCGTAAAATGTAGGAATGACAAGAAGGAAATTTTTGTGAATTAGATAATGTTACAGAAAAAATTAAATGTGACTGACGCAATGTAAAATGTAGGAATGGTAATGGGGCAGATTGGGGCAGGTTTCTCGTGCTCCAGACCTGACCCAAACATTTTAAACCCCGCCCCAGACCTGCTCTATAGACCCGGTGCGAGTCTGGAATTTCTCCCCATGCCCGAAACCCTTATGGGTTAGGATAGACCCGAGCCACCCCACGACCCGGTGATATTGTGTTTTAATGTAAACACTTATATTTTTTATCAACAAATGATAAATGATATACATATTATAATGTGTTAACAATGATAAGAGAATATAATAAAATGAGTTGTAAGATAATAGTTTAAAAATATATGCATTTGTTATTGTATGATTACCATTGATGCAACTTGATACTATGAAAAAATTATAGTTTGTTGATTGAAAGAACATAATATTCAAGTTATAACCATGTATAACTAAAAAGATTAACAAGTAATCATTATAATTATAAAGTGTTTTAATAATATTTCAATCATGGGGTCGATTTGGGAAGGGTTAGCCATGCACCAGACCCAACCCTAGACCCAGACCTCCAAAAGCAGGTCGCGAGTCTACCCGTCCCGAAGACCCTATGAGGCGGGCCTAAGTGGGTAAAATAGGGGAGGGTCAAGCGACTTTGGACCCTAGACCCTCCCTATTGCCATCCCTAGTAAAATGAGATAATTAGAAAACAAACTAAAGATAATTGCATGTTATAAATGGGAAGGGAAAACAATAAAATGAGTTGGAAGGTTGTAAATGAGAAAGTAATGGTAGGTGGACGTTTAATAGGAATGATACAAGAAATGGGAAACAAAAGATAATTAGAATATAAATCAAATAAACGAGGGACCAATAATTAATATTCTAACCACTATATACAAATTTATACTCATTTGATTTTTATATTCTTTTCATATAAACATAAACATATGTTTCTCTTTTTTAAACCATTGATTACATTTATTTTCAATTTTTCTACTAAAAAATTCTAATTAGTTCCAACATTAAATTCGAAAATAGATTACAATTACTAGGATGATAATAAAAGATTATATTCTAATTATACTTATTCAAACATATTTCAAAATTACGATATACAAACAATAGGTACGAATTCTAATTTAATAAACACTTCATTATTACTGCAACCGGCATATCTAAAATACATATTTGTATTGTTAAAATTTATTGTGATAAATGTTACACTTATTATCCTAGTTTAGCCAATGTCATAAATAGGATTCCAGGTGTGTATTTATTTTGGAAACATTTCTCTTTAGTTGATTAATCAGAAATAAGGTAATAGTTAGGAAATTTGTGCGTTGATTATATAAACATTTTTATTTTCAAAATTGAAGGAAACAATTCACTGTTAAAGAGCGAAACAGACAAAGAAGAACACATGCACATAAATTAAGAGTCCACTGAGTAATTAAAAAGGTAATTTAGTATTTATTTCTAATTCCAAAATCAGAAGGAATAATTCATTCCTTCCAGAAAAAATTCTTTTGTTATACTCGGCTGAACATTAGGATTGTAGATTTACTTATTTAAACATTGTTTAATACCATATCTACTTAGTGTTTTATTCAATGATAGCATTATGGAAATTTTAATATGGAATCTGTAGTTCAACAATCGGTCCAATTTATTTAAATTGGACTAAACACATGCAATCCATATTCAAATTCAAAATTAAAGTATTTAATAAGTTTAATGTCAAAATCGTTTCTATATCATTTAGAGCTATTTTTCAATGACCATAAAATATTGTTTTTATGATTTAGATTTATTCTCTTTTTAAAATTATGCTCAACTTTAAAAATGGACATATATAATTTATATTTCTCAAACTATTATTTTAATTTCATTAAAGCGCTAAATCAATTTGATGCGGATATTAATTTGCATTCCTTTAATTGACCATTACAATCATTTTAATTTCAACTCATTAAAATCGTTGTTTATCAAGTACATTTAGAAATCAATTTTTTTTTTAGAATTTATTATAAATTAATAGATAAATGGTTGACATTTACGGAATGTTACATGTTACTTTAGATCTATTAGCCTCTACATTTAGATTTAAGTTTTTGTGGAGATTTTTTGTTTTAGATGAAGAAAATTTTGTTATAATAGAGGTAGAAGCTTTGGGGAAGAAGGGTAGACAAATGAAACGATATGAATGAGTACAATACCTCAATCTAGCCCTTTATCTCCATAATCCCAAAATCCACACTGGGACTGCCCGAAAATGGGCCAAATGGTTGGAAATGAGTTGGTTATATCTTAAAAATCCTTCAGATAACCATATCTTCCAAACTGTTTATTCGTTCTCGACGTATAACTACTCTACGAAAAAGGAAACCATCATTTCGATCCAATGGAAGTGGTTTCAAATGAAAACTCCACTCGAGTCAAAAGTTATGGATAAAATAAGATCTCTTCAGGGGTAAAATGGTCATAAAAATTATGAGAAAAATCCCGAAAATGAGAAATGTCCTAATCATTTCACAAAATTGTAGCATTATACGGCCTTTTATAAAAATAACATTTTATATTTACACGTTATAAACGCGCAAAACAAAAAACAACGGGTCGTTTCACCAATACTCAAAAAAAATATTAAAAAAAAAGCCTTTTGCTTTTTATGTTAACTTTATTTTTCAAAATTATTAGTTTTTCACGATATATATGTGATAAAATACTAAGAGAAAATAAGTTGTGTTGTCCGTTTTAATTCATGACACATATAATCTTTGATGTTTTTTTACGAGAACTGAATGATAGGCATGAATTGAACCTAGGTCTAATTTTTTTGTGTTAAATGCAAGATAAAGCTCGAACTTGAATTCAATTACTCTTTACAAGAATTGAATATTAGGCTAGACTTGAATCTGGATCTGTTACCAGATCTAAATATTTTTTTCTCCACATTTGCAGATGCGACATGCACTCTTTCGTTTTGACGAAAACTCAAAATTACAAATCAACCGTTAATTAATTAATTATTTTTTATTTTTTATTTTTATTTAGAGTTTTGGTGGAGAGCACAAAAAGAAGAGTGCTGAAATTTGTACAATTCATACTATATCTGCATATAATCAAGTTTATCTGCTCTAAATCTTATAACATTAGCGTTTATTTTGGCATTCGGTTAAATTTAACAGCGATTCTAAATGATTTGAAGGTATAATTTTGAATTTGTGAAAATAATCTCGAACGTAAAATTATCATGATCCATGATACCATCATCGTGCATTAAGAGCATCTCCAACAAAGATTAATTATTACGTATATGTAAGAATTGCACTCAAACAAGCCTCCAACAGAGTGTAATATTTTCGATTGGTTCATAGTTCAGTGATTTTGAATACAAACACGTGATCGGCGTGGCGCAGCTGTTCAACAGACGCCCTGTATTGGGGCAACTATTGAAACAACACCCAAAACCAGGCGCCTGGTCTCGGGCGCTGTTTCAACCGGCGCCCCAATACAGGGCGCCTGATGAACAGCTGCCCCGACCGATTCCATCTGCATATGCACACTCGGGCTTGATTGCCACAACATTCAGTAAGTTTGATTCGAATAGTTTGTTTGCTATGTGTATTGAACGATGTAACGTTATGCACTAAATTCAATCAACTTAAAAGTGCTTTACAAATTTTAAAATAAAAGTAACTTAAAAAAGGAATACAAACATCATTAATTGAAATACAGTAGCATAGAAAAAACCAGATAACTAGCTAGGTTATTGATTGCCACAAAAGTTCCAGAATTGATTACCAGATCGACTTGTAGTCTTTTGTGGAGCTAAACTCTTCGATATGCCATCTGACTAGAAACATAAAACTCGAGTTCAATTTCACTACCAATCATATCAGCGCTTCATATATCCGGAACATCCAAAGCACCCTCGTAAACGTAGTCTTCTTCCATATCTCTTTCATCCTCTAGGATCATATTAAGCAAAATAACACAAATATACATTATTTTTGTCATTTTAAATGGATCCCAAAGTCTGCATGGGTTACTAATTATAGGAAATCTTGAATGGAGTACTCCAAATGCTCATTCCACATCTTTCCTTTGGCCTTCTTGCATTCCTACGAACTTGGACTATTTACTATTTATTGGAGTAGGAATTTTCTTCGCAATAATACTCCATTTATGGTATATGCCATCCCTAAGATAATAACCATGGTCATATGTGTTACCGCTTAAAGTAAACGAACATAGGGCCAACCTACCATTTGCTAAATCATTAAATAAAGGTTTAAACCAAAATTGATTCAAACACCAAAGATGCTTTTAAAGCACTTCACCAAATGATTAGATTAGAAAATGGAGTCACATAATTCAAAATAAAGGGAAAAAAGTAAGAACAAGAGATTTTTAAAGTGGTTCGGTCAATTTAGACCTACGTCCACTATGGTGGCAATTCTCATTAGCACATTTGAGTTTACAAAATACATGATTAGATTCATTCCATTCATTTTGTGATATTTCTCTCTTTTCTCTATTTCTTTATGATCTAAATTTCAATTGAATTTGCAAAGGAATTGACGAGATCTCTTGCTTTGTGATGGTGGATGTATGAATCTCCAATCACTTTAGCAATTGAACGATCTTCATGGATTCCGTTGTGATTTAGCGCTAGATCTAGGCTTCAGAGAGGATTAGCGGAGATTACGGATCACTTGAATTATGTTGGAAGATTTCTAATGTAGTTTTAACAAGATTTGATACATTTGTTGTTGCATGAAGGTAGATTGATCTTTTGGAAACCATTAATGGAGTTTGTAATGAAGCTTAGAAGGTTGACGAAACGATTTGGCGGCCCTTCCGGGTAGAAGAATTGGGCCGCCCTCAAGTGTATGGTATAGGGGTATTTATAGTAGTGTTTTAGGGTTAGTGGCATAATGGTTATTAAGGTTGTACAACTGGCATACGCTCCTTTACAGCTGGCGCTAGCTGGCCTACGGCTTGGATTCTTACGCGGCTAGAGATATGCGACATGCGGAATGGCTTCAGCATCATGCTTTTCTACTGTACAATGCATATCCAAATTTCCACGTTTGCTAATATGTACCGCAAATTGTTACCAACTATTATTAACTCAAGTTCTAACATTATTTATGTGTGCCATATGTATCCTGCCATATTTATATACGGATATTATGTATACCCAGCTCTTGTTATATGGTAAACGACATAAATGTATCACGACATGCTTTTGAGTCGTACATACGCCATGATGTACCCTTCACTCACGGCTTGAAATGACCAATATAATCACGACTTGGTATAATCAACCTGTACCATTGCAGTACGTCATGAGATGCTTATGTCATGGATGGAATCCCTTATTACTTTTATGAATCACGTGGCCTTGGTTTGTCCATATGACTTAGGTAGTTTTGTGGTATGAATGCCAGTAACGACATGGCGTTCCCGATTCACACAATAATTTATCATGGCTGACTCATTCTTGCCATGTGGTGAGGTAATGTTGTGATAACACTACCGCCGTGTTTTCTTGACTAAAATACCCATCTGCACTTCATATTTTTGAATTAGAATGACATGAATGTATTTTCATGAGCGACCTAGTATGCTTTAGCTATCAACGGTATGAATGGTTTACGTCATAAATCACCAGCCGTGTGACTTTATGCGACATGGTTCTTCTTGCGCCATGAATTACCACTCCGCGTTTGCAACGAAATGATGAGCGGTATGGATGATGCGACATGAATGGCTGTTAGACCATGTATCAATCCATGTGGCTTAACCTCCCTGTTGCTTTTGTATTCATCAAGTTGAACCATCTATGTTGCAGATATTTCTTATATATGGATAAGATAGTATACATGCTGGTTCGTTTGTCACAATCACGCATGTACTTTTAATGCACTGTCATCGTCTCCTTTATTTCGACTACTTTGTCTGATTGCGATACGAATGTGCATGATTTCCAAGATGACTTGATATATTATAAAGATTCGAACGAGTTGCTCTCAAGTCGCGAAAATGACTTGGAACAAATCGTAGTGGCGACATGCTTTCAAACCGTAGGCGCGACTTGGAACGAATGGTAAAAACGGCATGGTAGATCTGACGACATGGAAACCGATACGGCATGAAATGTTGAACGCCATAGACAACACTTGCGGTACGAGTTATGTTAACATAGTTTCATGTCGTGCCGTCGACTTAACTTTATGTCGTGCCAACACATAACTTTGACGGCATGATGATGTTAACGCCTTGCGACCTGAATCTTGTCGTATCGTCGACATGCGGTATATTGACGCTGCGATATGGACCATGGCAGAAGACCCAATTGCTCTATTTGATGATTAACGTATTATTTCATGAATCACGATTTTAGAACGGGGTTAATATTTGCCCCTTCGAAGTTTGTATTCTTTGCTTGCGAGGAATGCGGGCTTCGAATTGAACAATGTAAATATAACTTGCACTAAGATCTAGTTGTACCTTTTTGTTTGCTTTGACAAATTCTGCTTTGAATTTGTATGCTTCATGCCACCTGTTCTGTTATCAGAGCAAGCACTTGCACGATTTTGGACTTATACTTCATCATCGACCATCCATATCGATAGCGGATTAGTTAAATCATTAGAAAATGAATTATTTAGAATTTTATCTTGAATTGAATAAAGCGTTTGCACAGGATTGTTCTATTGAACGATTTATAACTCGTCGAATATTATCTGCACAAGCGGGATATTTTAATTCGAATTCGTGATGACACTTGAGTTCTGCTAATTGATATGTATATCAATACAGATTCCAAGCCTCGCGCTCTTTTAATGACTTACATTATTTTGTACGACAGTTTACGTTTTATGAAATGCGTACCTGTTCAGATCGGAACTTCGATTTGAGTTTCCGAGGCTAGAGCGACTACAGCTTTTGGATTGTAAGCGGATCAATCTTTGGTTATTCCTTATTCTCTTGACAATTTATCGGAAAGATACCATTTTGTGCTAACTCAATATGTGCTCTTATTTTAGCATTCTTGAATTTACTTTGGCACCATGAATCATCCTGGGATATATAAAATTTTGAATCTTTGTTTCACGACGGCTTGCCCAGTGTTTAATTATTGCTCAATCTCCTTTTTATATCTCATATTAAAACTATTGACGGATATTAGATTCAATTTCTTTGAGAAGTAGTACTGTCTATTTGATTCGAACCATGTCGTATTCACACAATTGGCTTTTTAAAGCATCGCTTATCCTTAGATTTGAAGCATGATATCATCGGATTTTTTGTGAGATACTTATGGTTGGAGATTTGTAGATGAGGAAGCCTTTGCATTAAGAGATTCTAATTGGGTTTCTCAGGTTGATCTTTATCGGTGCAGTGAGTTTTATCGGCATATCGAGCATACCGATTTTGCCGAATTGTTCAAATGCCCCATTTTTTAATGGCAGGACCAAGCCAAGTGTATTGGCTTCTTTGATGGCAAGAAATTGATTTTTGGCATGTCACAATGTTGTGATAGACCCGTGGTATTTTCTCGGGCATTATTCAAATCTTATGCGGCTGTGTTGCCTATATACCATGGGTCGTCATGAATTGCAAAAGCTTGATGCGATCAGTTTTTTGGGTTTCCTTAATATAATTGACATGCTAGAAACTTTAACTTTGTCAGTCGAATCTATTTGTGCTTGCCAACATGTACAATGCTTCTAAGCTTTGTCAATACAATAGGGATTCCAACTTTACCGACTAGTTCAGCACTTCTACATGAAGAAATTTTTATATCTTTATTCCCCTGCAAGGGGAGGACTTATATATTGTGCCCCCGCTAGGGGAGAACTTTGGATTTATTGCGAGAAGTATTTGAATTTCATGCCCCTGCTTGGGCTAAAATCTAACACTTGTCGCATCTGGGGTATTCAGACACTACGCCAGTGAATTGGTTAATGTCCAACACTCGTCATATCGAAATTGTTCATACATTATGCGAGTCAATTGGTTTTTCATTCTTCACATCTAGTATTTCAGATGCTATGCAAATGGTTTCATTCTTTACATCCGATATTTCAGATGCTACGCAAATGGTTTTCATTCTTCACATCTGATATTTTAGATGCTACGCAAATGGTTTTCATTCTTCACATCTGATATTTCAGATGCTACGCAAATGGTTTTCGTTCTTCACATTTGATATTTCAGATGCTACGCAAATGGTTTTCATTCTTCACATTTGATATTTCAGATGCTATGCAAATGGTTTTCATTCTTCACATCTGTTAATTCTGATGCTACACAAATGGTTTTCATTCCTCACATCTATGATTTAGATGTTACGCAAATGGTTTTCATTCTTCACATCTGATAGTTCAGATGCTACGCAAATGGTTTTCATTCCTCACACCTGAAATTTCAGATGCTACGCAAATGGTTTTCACTCTTCACATCTGAGATTTCAGATGCTATGTAAATGGTTTTCATTCTTCACACCTGAGATTTCAGATGTTACGCAAATGGTTTTCATTCTTCACATCTGATATTTTAGATGATACGCAAAAGGTTTTCATTCTTCACATCTGAGATTTCAGATGCTACGCAAATGGTTTTCATTCTTCATATATGATATTTCAGATGCTACGCAAATTGTTTTCATTCTTCACATTTGATATTTCAGATGCTACGTAAATGGTTTTCATTCTTCACATCTGATATTTTAGATGCTACGCAAATTGTTTTCATTCTTCACATCTGATGTCTCAGATGCTACGCAAATGAACTGGGTGGCTGTTATAATGTTTCACGGGGTAGCTATCAGTCGCTTTGTCGGATGCTCGACTTGGCAGGCTATTCCGGTTTAGGTACTGAGGTTTTGAACCTCTCACTTGGGGAAGGGCCCCTACGACAAAAGTTACAGCTCTCTTGTTAGTTTGTCATGGCACTTGTTCGTTGTTTGAATCTTTGCGACTTTTCTCATTCACTTTTCAAGGCGGTCCTTTTTTATTTTTGCATGTTGATATTTACAGCATTTGGCACTTGAACTAGCGTTGTTGGGGTCGCGATGTTGTAGAAACAAGCGCTCGACAGATGGCCTGCAATATGAAATCATCTTTTAAACAAGTTGTGAATTGACATAAAATTTTGCAAGCAAGGAAATTATTCCAGTAGATATGCTCTTAGTCATAGAGCTAATGTTCGATGCATCACTTAAAGGTTATTACAGACTTTTTACAGGAAGTTTTGAATATAACAGAAAGTAAAACATGAAGTAAAGCATGAACTAAAGCAGGAAATAGAGCGTGAAGTAAAACGGTGGAGATGTTGATTGCTTATTCTTAGCCATTGAAATTGTAGCACCATCAAAGGTTATCAGTTGATGATCATCCTTGGATTGGTTTGAGCAATAGCTCCATTGCTTGGACCAGACTGATCATTTGATGCCCCCGCCCGTGGGAAGTTACAGAAGGATTCACGGTCTGCGGGTTCTTTACATACTACTGCAGCCTGTTTTTCCTGATCAACTCCTCGATGAGGTTCTTCAGGTGTCGGTACTCATTAGTGTTATGACCAGGCTGGTTGTGAAATCTACAGAACTTTCCCGAGTTTGCTACTTTGTCGCTTATCCTTATCGGATTTGGCTCCGCATACTCTTCAGAGTTCTTTGTTGCAAGACAGATATTTTCAGGAGTGTCATTCAAAGGTGTTAGCTCTGATGAGTTGAAATGGTGAGACTTCTTGTATTCGTTGTTGCCCTTCCCATCGTTGGCGCGCTTCTGCCCTTGAGTATTCTTCTGATTATAATGAGTAGCAGCATTTTTGGGAGCTTCGAGAAGTTGGTTACTCTCGATAATTTGAAGAGGCACAAGATTTTTGTCCATTCTCATGTACTCCTCTTCTTTTTTATAGAACTTTTCAAGCATGTTTGGTTCTTTCATTTTGATTATTTACCAAATTTTCTCTTCTCATCTATAGCACTGATTAGAGACGTTAAGATCATGTAGGGCTCGGGATTTCCTACTTCGGACAAAGCAATATGGAAACTTTTGATGAAGGCTTTAATAGACTCTCCCGGATTTTGTTTCATTGATGTCAGGGAAATAACGTCCTTAGCCTTGGTAGCTTGTACCCTGAATTTCTCCTTGAATTTCAAAGTCAAATCATCGAATCGGTCGATAGATTTGGGCGGTAGCCTGGTGAACCATAATGATGCGACACCTTCTAGATAGAGAGGGAAGCATAGGCATTTGACCTCGTCGGTTGCTTTGGCTGCATTCATATACCATTCGTATCTATACAGGAAGTGATTCAGATCAGAAGTCCAGTTGTGCGGAGGCAGGGTAGGATAAGTGAACTTTTTAGGGAACTCAGCTTTGTGGATACTCTTTGTGAATGGATTTTTGCTGGGGGAGAAGTCCCATTCTCTTTCAGTATCATTGCAAGCCATGTTATCTTTCATGATTTTCTTTACGACATCCGCGATATATTACTTCGAGTTGTATTGTTCCGGAGATAGGACTTCGATCTCTTTTCCGGATGCTCGTCTTTGCGAGCGACTGCGGTTAGAGGATCTAGGTCATCTACCTCCACTGTGGGGAGGTACCCCCTTGGCAGGACTTGCAACTTGTCGGGTATTTCAGTCGGAACGGTTTCTAGCTTTCAGTTTTGAGTCTTCATCATTAGCATCGCCTTTGTCATCAAATCCTTCCATGTTGTCATTATAATGATGATCGGAGGCTGACGAATTTACATTCTCTTCAAGGTTAATATGGATTTTTGGAGGAGGAGCGAGATTTGCATTAGCATTTAGAAGAGCATTCATCTTCTCCATTAAATCATCATTAGCATCCATCAAAGCTTTATTGGAAGTTTCCATGCGTTGATTTAAATTGGTGACAACGGCATCTAGTTCGGCTCTAGTCACTCCAGCTACAGCCATTGAGTTTTCTCCAACTTCAAAGCGGTTGGTAAGTGGAGTAGTTTCGTTGTTAGCAACATTGTCGTTTTATTCAATGTTTTTGCTTGTAGTCCTCTTTTACTTAGCCATAATCTCGGACAAGGACTTGAATTTGGAAGAGAGTTCGTTGATTGGTCTAGATCATAGGCTTGGTGAATCTATGGTAGAGGTAGGCTTAGAACTTTAATGCGAAGCTCTTAAATTTGAGAGAACTGTGAACGTGGCCCTATGGTGGGTGCCACATGTTTAAACCAAAATTGATTCAAACACCAAAGAAGCTTTTTAAAGCACTTCACCAAATGGTTAGATTAGAAAATGGAGCTACGTAATTCAAAGTAAAGTGCAAAAAGTAAGAACAAGAAATTTTGAGAGTGGTTCGGTCAATTTAGACCTACGTCCACTATGGTAGCAATTCTCATTAGCACATTTGAGTTACAAAATACATGATTAGATTCACTCCATTCATTTTGTGATATTTCTCTCTTTTCTCTATCTCTTTATGATCTAAATTTCACTTGAATTTGCAAAGGAATTGATGAGGCTTATTCCTTTGTGATGGGGGATGTACGAACCTTCAATCACTTTAGCAATTGAACGATCTTCATGGATTCCGTTGTGATTTAGCGCTAGATCTAGGCTTTAGAGAGGATTAGCGGAGATTAGAGATCATTTGAATTATGTTGGAGAGATTTGTAATGTAGTTTGAAGGAGATTTGATCCATTTGTTGTTGCATGAAGGTAGATTGATCCTTGGAAGCCATTAATGGAGTCTGTAATGAAGTTTAGAAGGTTAAAAAAACGATTTGGCGGCCCTTCCGGGTAGAAGAATTGGTCCCCACTCAAGTGTACGGTATGGGGTATTTATAGTAGTGTTTTAGGGGTAGTGGCATAATGGTAAATAAGGGTGTACAGCTGGCATATGCTCCTTTACAACTGGCGCTAGCTGGCCTATGGCTTGTATTCTTGCACGGCTTGAGATATGCGACATTCGAAATAGCTTCAACGTCAAGCTTTTCTGATGTACAATGCATATCCAACTTTCCACATTTGCTAATATATACCGCAAATTGGCGCCAACTGTTGTTAACTCAAGTTCTAACTTTATTTATGTGTACCACGTGTATCCTGCCATATTTATATATGGTGTATTATATATACCCAACTCTTGCTATATGGTGAACGACATAAACGTATCACGACATGCAAAATAACTTAACGGCATGCTTTTGAGTCGTACATATGACATGATGTACCCTTCACTCATAGCTTGAAATGACCAATATAATCACAACTTGGTATAATCAACCCGTACCATTGCAGTACATCATGAGATGATTATGGCATGGATTCAATCCCTTATTACTTTTATGCATCACGTAGCCTTGGTTTGTTTACATGACTTAGGTAGTTTTGTGGTACGAATGCCAGTAACGACATGGCGTGTCTGATTCACACAATAATTTATCATGGCTGACTCACTCTTGCCACGTGGTGAGGTAAGGTTGTGATAATATCACCGACGTGTTTTCTTGACTAAAATACCCATCTGCACTTCATATTTTTGAATTAGAACAACGTGAATGTATTTTCATGTGCATCCTGTTATGCTTTAGCTATCAACGGTATGAACGGTTTACGTTATGAATCACCAGCTGTGTGACTTTATGCGACATGGCTTCTCTTGCGCCATGAATTTCCACAACACGGTTGCAGCGGAATGATGAGCGGTATGGATGATGCGACATGAATGGTTGTTAGACCATGTATCAATCCACGTGGCTTAAGCTTCATGTTGCTTTTGTATTCATCAAGTTGAACCATATATGTTGCAGATATTTCTTATATATGGATAAGATAGTACATGTGGTTCGTTTGTCACACTCACGCATGTACTTTTAATGCATTGTCATCGTCTCCTTTATTTCGACTACTTTGTCAGATTGCGATCCAAATGTGCATGATTTCCAAGCTGACTTGTATATTACGAAGATTTGAACGAGTCGCTCTCAAGTCGCGAAAGCGACTTGGACCAAATCGCAGTGGCGACATGCTTTCGAACCGCAGAAGCGACTTGGAAGGAATGGTACAAACGACATGGTAGATCTGATGACATGGAAGACGATAAGGCATGAAATGTTGAACGCCAGGGATAGCACTTGCGATACGATTTATGTTGACATAGTTTCATGTCGTGCTGTCGACTTAACTCCTTTTCGTGCCAACACAGAACTTTGACGGCATGATGATGTTAACGCCTTACGACCGGAATTATGTCGTACCGTCGACATGCGGTATATTGACGCTGTGATATGGACCATGGCGGAAGACCCAACTGCTTTGTTGGACGGCTAACGTATTATTTCCTGAACCGCGTTTTTTAGAACGAGGTTAACAATAATGTATATTGCTTGACTACGTTTAGGTCATTGTTAGAACCAGGAATTCCAAAAAAAGCATGTCAAATCCATCAATCATATAAAGATACGGCTTCTAGAATTATCTATGATCTACGAGACTTGCCTTGGTATGCTTCGGCGTTCGCCTTTGGACAGTTCTTCTGTTCCCAATGTATACAATCGATACTGCTTAACATCCCCGACCATCCTCTACTGCCATGCATCTCGGTTAATCTAGCAATGTCAGATTCGTTTGGCTTGCGTAGGTACTGATCACCATAAATGTCGATGATTGCTTGACAAAAATGCTCTAGAGACTCCAGCACAGTGCTATCACCCAATCACATATTTTCGTCTATGGAGTCTCCTGGTCTGGCATATGCAAGCATGCGCATTGCAGTTGTCATTTTTTGGAGATCGGTCAGTCCCATTGTACGAGATGCATTTTGGTTGAATATGAAGTAATTATCATGTTGTTGAATTGACTGTAGAATCCTTAAGAACAAGGGTCGTCGCATGCGAAATCTACGTCTGAAATCAACATCACTGTATGTTGGATTTGGAGAAAAATAGTCTTCTATTAGTCTTCGATTATACATAATGTTTTCTGTTTTTGTAGATACGGCCTTACACAGAACCTTCATGTTTTTTATTAGATTGACCTTGTTGAAGCATATACATAATTACTAGCTCTTTTTAACACTGGAAGTGGTCGTCCATCATTTCATCGAAGTTGTCATCACTATCTTCAAAAAAAATTAGACCTTCAGCTGCCATGATTTGTTTTTTGTTACGTGGATATGTTTATGAAAGTTTTTTGGTATGTAAAATGTAAAGAGTGTAGCACTCTTATTTGTACACACATAACCAGTAGTGTATATTACAATATTATAAAATAGTGGATGATTTTTTAATACCCAATAAGGAAGCAGTGACTATAATGTATGTTGGATGTGTAGTGGCTACAGTGTACACAAAGGTAAAAGCAGTAGTAGGTACAGAGCTAATGGTAGCAGTGGAAACAGTGGCTCCAGCGTTTACAGTGTATAAATGTCTTTAATAAATTACATCACTATTAAAGCAAATTTGTATTTTACTTAACGCACCTTTATTAAAGCAATTTTGTAGTAGTGAAAGATCACATCATTATTAATCAATCAACAGCTTTGGAAATCGCCTTGTAAATGATAACGAATCATTGCTTATACCATAAATCATAACAAATCGATTTTCATTCCTAAATAATACTGTTAAACTAATAGGAGAATATGTCTATCCAAAATTGGTTTGCGGCCGAGTTACTTATACTAGTGGAATCTTGTACTGAGTTTGATAGATTACACGATGTTATGTTACAAAATGGTGGCGGCGTAAGTCATGAATTGTTTTGGATTCTTATCCAAGAGATTTACAACAATCATGCCGGCTGTGACGGCCCGCCCCGCACCAATCGACATTTACTCCAAAAGTGCGTTGTACACATGTCCAGTTAGCACGGGACGGTCGTCAGAAGAAAAGAGAAGAAGGAAATGAACAAGGAACCTGTAGAATGTCGCACAACGCATGGAACAAAATATAATAACAACATACTTGACATAAAACAGGTGAGACAGTGCATAAGCTGAAAACAAACTAACATAGCAGCGTAAAATCCAAGTACAGCTTATGATCCAAAGCCAACATTATTACAACTTTTCAAACTGTCTCAAAAAGCAAAAGCAAGATAAGGGAGGTACACTAATAATGCCCAAGTAGAGACCACCAACGACACAGGGAGAATATCCATATATATATCATATGTGGAAGCCTCCTGCTCGCCTCCGGATCAGCTAATCGCACATCACCAGCTAACCTGTCTCTAGTCTGCTCATGTGAGCACCCAGAGTAATAAGAAGAGACATAAAACTCTGGGTCAGACAAAAGTCTGGTATGAGCGATAAGCATCTAAACAGAACAATAATAGGTATACTAAACCATACCTGAACCTGGACCTGCAACCAAAGAGTTAGCACTGTATACATACTGTACAACACTCTAAGGTGCCATTTCAAATGGTGTAAAGATAACGGTGGTGGGAGTGTGCATGTCATATTGATGGCAAACAATCAAGCATAACAACCATCCTCACATCTCTCACTCAGTGCGTAAAGCATACGATATCCACCACTTCGATCACCCAATATACTTTGCTATGATCACTTTGCCCCATGAAGTCACAATGACTTCACTGCAGTGATCCATAGCCGCTAATCCTTCGCTATGTCCACTTTGCCCCATGGAGTCGCAATAACCCCACTGCACTGGCTCATAGCCTTACTAATCCTTTACTATGCCCACTCTGCCCCATGGAGTCACAATGACCCCACTGCACTGGCTCATAGTCTTACTACGATCACTTTGCCCCTCGAGTCATAATGACTCTACTGCACTGATACATAGCCCATCATTCCTTCTCAGTGGTGAATCGAAGTTATGAACGTCGACAAATCCTTAGCACATGTCCCGCAGCAAAGCCCAACCATGAAGTGAACTCATTGGTTCCCAACTGGATCCTGAGCTCTAACTTCTATTTGGACTACCTTTGCATCTCGGGTTATTGGTCATCATCGGATCGGTTCGGATTCCCTCTTAACAATTGGTTCGGTTCGTCCTTCAACATCCTCCACTGGATCGGATTGGGTTCTCCAGCACGCCACGGTTCGTATCGTCATCACTATCATCGGGTCGGGTCGGGTCTCCAAGCTCAATCGCCACGGATCGGTTCGGAGGTGGCTAAACGGATCGGGTCGGAGTCCTTCTGGTGATTCGGGTCGGGGTACTCACCTCCAGGCCAAGTACAACAGTTCGTGCTCACCATCTTTGAACGGATCGGGTCGGAGCTGCTGGCGGATCGTGGGGAAGATTCCAACATCGGTTCGGTTCGGGTCTTCATTGCCGATCCGGTCCAGTTTCCTGCATTTTCCTGCAACTTCCAACGACGGTTTATACGCCTCTCGACGATGTTTTCGACCATTCTAACTGTTCTAATCAATCACAAAGCATACCACAAAGTCATAGCAACAAGTAGAAGTGACCTCAAACACCAAAACAACAATATGATAGGTTAAAATGGATCAAACATAGCCAAAACCTCATATTTTCCCTTAAGCATGTTTAGGTGAAACTAATGATATGATTAGCAAAACTTAACCAAATTAACCCAAATTCATATCAGAGGTCTAAAACATCATTTAAGAGTTTATAAATATTTTTCCATAATTTTATCATGTTTAAATTCGCTAATTAACACTAATTACTCTTAATTAGCCATAATTAGTGAGGAACAATGCAAATCACTCACCTTAGCCACAAATAAGACTTAGATCTAAAATAAATCTCTGATTTGGCGCGAATACTTATGCTAAACAGCAGCTCTAATCTTGATTTGGTGAAGATCTCCCTTGATTTGATGTTGCTAAGCTTAATCCTTGATTAGAGAGTGATTTGGAGGTGATTTAGAGGTTGGAGGCCATTTTTAGGGTTTCTAAGAGGTAAGTGGAGGCTAGAGAACTGAAACAGAATGAAACCCTATCTCTTTTCAGCCCCCCTACCCCTATTCCCGAAATGGGTTATGGGCCCATTCACTAATCACCCTATTTGGCCCGGTTAAGCAGTTTTTCACCTTCCAAACCCTATTTCAGCCATATCTTCCTAACGGTAAGTCCGTTTTCCACATGTGACCACTCTACGGAAAGGTAAACCATCAAAAGACTCTAATGGAAGTGGTTTCAGGTCAAAATTCCTTTCCAATCAAAAGTTATGGCCGAAACAAGATCAGCTAGGGGCAAAACGGTCATTTAAAAATCGACAAAAATCATGAACATGGGAAATGACTCTAATGGTTGTTTCCCAAAGGTACATGACCATACGAATTCATATGGGAAAGAAATAAATATTCTACGATCCTCCGATGCATAGAACGCAGGTTGTTACATTCTCCCCCCCCCCCCCCCCCCCCCTTTAAGAAATTTCGCCCCCGAAATTTCCTAATCAAAACACACACAAGGGTCCCGCATGCCTATCAGTCATAAAACAACAATCAAACATGCAAAACAAGTCTATCCTAGCATGCAGAATAACTAAATTACAAAGTAAATCTTACCCGGCAAAGAGTTCTGGATACGTCTTCCTAATGTTCTCGTCTGTCTCCCAAGTACAGTCATTCTCGTTCTCGCCCCACTGAACCTTGACTAGCTTCACCGCCTTTCTTCGAAGTTGCTTCGTATCGTGCTCGACAATACGAATCGGCTTGCGGTTCCCAACCGCCTCGGGTTCCACTTCAAAGTCCTCTAACTGATCAGGTGAAATAGTCATATCTGGGTCGTGTATGAACTTCCTTAGTTGGGAAACATGAAATATGTTGTGAACTCCCGCCATCTTTTCGGGTAAGCCAACTCTATATGCCAAATTCCCAACTAGTTCAAGAACTGGGAATGTGCCAACAAATCTTGGTGCCAATTTGCCTCTCCTGCCAAATCGTATCACGCTCTTCAACGGAGAAATCTTGACAAACACCAAGTCACCAACGGAGAATTTTAAGTCTCTTCTCCTCTTATCAGCATAACTCTTCTTCCTATCTTGGGCAGCCTTCATTCGTTGCTGAATGATCTTAATCTTGTCCGAGGTTTCTCTTACCACATCTGGTCCAAGCATAAACTTCTCACCGGTCTCTTTCCAACATGGAGGTGAGTTGCACGGTCTTCCGTACAAAGCTTCATATAGAACCATACCGATACTAGATCAGTAGCTATTATTATATGCAAACTCTACTAGATGCAAATGGTCATCCCATGATCCACCAAAATCCAATATACAAGCTCTCAAGAGATCTTCCAATATACGATTCACCCTCTCTGTCTGACCGTCGGTTTGAGGATGATACGCGGTACTGAGATGTAATTCTGACCCTAGAGCCTCTTGTAAGCTCTTCCAAAACCCACTAGTAAACAACGGGTCTCGGTCACTCACAATGCTTTTAGGTACTCCATGAAATCTCACTACCCACTTCATATACAATTCTGCTAACTTAGTTGTCGTTCTAGTCGATTTGACTGGTATAAATCTTGCACTCTTGGTCAATCGATCCACAATTACCCAAATGCTATCATATCCCGATTTAGTCCTTGGTAACCCATCAATGAAATCCATCGAGACTTGCTCCCATTTCCATTCGGGAATTTCTAATGGTTGCAACAAACCACTAGGCTTCTTTTGCTCGGCTTTAACTAGCTGGCAATTCATGCACTTAGATATAAACTTCCCAACGTCTCTTTTCATCCCTTCCCAGTAGTAGGTCCGCTTCATGTCTCGGTACATCTTATTACCACCGGGGTGTATAGTCAGTTTTGAGTGATGACATTCTCTAAGCACTTCATCTCTCAATTCATTGACGTTGGGTACAACTAGTCTTCCATTCTTTCGAAGCCATCCTTCTCGATCAAGCCCATATAAACTCATCTCCTCATCGTCGATATTCATCTCTAACTTGGAGATGATTTCCAATAGATTAGGATCGTCCCTCTGGCTGGAACCAATCCGCTCTATCAAAGTGGGTCTGATCGCCAAACTAGCTAATGTCTCTGGATCCAATTCGCACTTTGGTCTAAAATCAAACCCTGCGATATACTCCAGTTGTTTCCATTTAAGAAACATAGCCCCTAAAATGGCATGTCTTTTACTTAAGGCATCGGCTACCGCATTTCCCTTCCCAGGTGTATATGCGATATCAAAATCATACGAAGCCAAGAACTCTAACCATCTCAACTGACGGAGATTCAGATCTTTCTGAGAGAAGAGATACTTTAACGATTTATGATTGGTAAACAACTCGAATCTTTCTCCCAAGAGATAATGTCTCCACATCTTTAGCGTAAACACGATCGCTGCTAATTCTAAATCATGGGTAGGATACCTTTTCTCATGCGGCTTTAATTGCCGACTAGCATAAGCTACAACCCTACCTCCTTGCATCAATACAACACCTAGTCCGGTACCACAAGCATCCGTGTATACCGTCATCTCTTCATTCCCTTTAGGAATGACTAGCACTGGCGCACGCGACAACTTTTCTTTTAGACTTTTGAATGCTTTCTCACACACTCCGTCCCAGACGAAGGCCTGATTCTTCTTAGTCAACTGAGTCAACGGTGCTGCTATCTTGGAGAAGTCCTGGATAAACTTACGATAATATCCAGCTAACCTCAAGAAACTTCTTACATCTGTTGCATTCTTGGGCGTAGGCCAATCCTGTACCGTAGCCACCTTCGCAGGGTCCACGGCAATACCATTCTCTGAAACAACATGGCCCAAGAATCTCACTTCCCTTCTCTAGAAGTGACACTTAGAGAATTTCGCTTTCAACTGGTGTTTCCTCAACACCTCCATCACTATCCTCAAGTGTCCCTTGTGTTCCTCCCCTGTCCTCGAGTAAACAAGGATGTCGTCTACGAACACAAGAACAAACTTATTCAACTGATCTATGAATACTCGATTCATAAGATCCACAAAGTATGCTGGTGCATTGGTCAACCCAAATGGCATGACCAACCACTCATAGAATCCAGACGGCGTCCTAAATGTCGTTTTCGGAACACTCTCATCCGCTACTCGGAGCTGATGAAATCCTGTCGCGATGTCCAACTGGGAGAACACTCTTGCTCCTTCCAGTTGATCAAACAAATCATCTATCCGTGGTAGAGGATACTTATTCTTCCTCGTCACCTTATTCAACTCGCGATAGTCCACACACAAACGAAGGGAACCATCTGCCTTAGTGGAAAACAGAACTGGTGCTCCCCACTCGGAGAGACTTCTTCTAATAAACCCCTTCTTCAAAAGATCGCTTACTTGCACCCCGAGCTCTCGCTGCTCCCTTCGTGCCATACGACGAAGTGGCATCACTATAGGTCTAGCATCTTTCACTAAATCAATACGGAACTCAATCTCTCAGTGTGGTGGAAGTCCAGTCACTTCCTCGAAGACATCCGGATACTGGCCAACACGGGCACATCTGACAACTCATCATGCGGGATGTCGAGGGAATTTATAAAACTAGCCATTACTCCATCACTAGGTAGACTACCAAACACTACCCTCCGCCCATCATCCGCTCTAACTGTCACCAAAAAGCCCTCACAGTCTACCACCACCCCGTATCTTTGGAGCCAATCGACCCCCAATATAATGCTATACCCAGTAAAGCCCAAAACAAAGCAATCACAAACAAACATACATCCATGACTCGATAAGACCAAATTTCGGAAAATCATACTAAGGTTAGTCGAACCACCAATCGGGTTCGTCACAACCAACGGTCTATCAACTATCTCGGGTTCCAGTCCCAACCTATCCACCAGGTCACTAGATATGAAGGAACAGGAAGCTCCAGTATCAAACAAAACTCGAACTGGTACATCATAAATAGAAAGCATACCTTGAATGACGACATTCTTTCCTTTCTCCGCCGCAGTTGGGGCATTCGACGAAGAAGGAACATCATTAATAACATATGCTTTCACAATCTGCTTCTCTTTAAGAGGTTATGGACACTTATCCTTATGATGTCCCACTTGGCCACAGTTGTAGCACTTCCTATCCGCTGGCTTGGCCCGACATTCTTTAGCATAATGGCCCTTCTTACCACAACTGAAGCACTCAACATCTTTCTTGCTCTTTTTCTGGCCATCCTTAGATTGGTTCTGTTTCCTCTTATTCTGAGAGTTATTCTTGCCTCCATCGCCCGCCTGCGGTTTCATCCCTTCTGCAGATGCAGCCTCAGTCTTTGGCTTAGGGTAAAGACTCTCTGATCTCAAAGCTTTCCCCACAATCGATTCAAAAGTCTCATCGATGTGGTTGATAAGCCTTTCCCCCAAATATCCATCCAACCCAGTAATGAACTTCTCATTCTTCTTCTCAGGAGTATCGATAAGAGATAGTCCATACTTCGACAAAGTGTCGAACTCAGCAATATAGTCAGAGACTGCCCTACCATTCTGCTTGAGTTCCAAGAATCTCTTAAACAGCACTGACTTCTGGGCAGCTGGAATGAACTTCTCGCTAAAGAGAGCCTTGAACTGATCCCAAGTAACCTGATCTTCTGGAGTAGCTGTTCTAATGGCATTCCACCAATTCATCGCTCGCCCTTGCAGCTGACGAGACGCTAGCCTTCTCTTCATTGCATCCTCGATACCTAAGTCGTCGAAGATACGATCACAGCTATCTAACCAATCCTGAACATCTGTGGCCGACTCCGTTCCGTGGAACGGCTTCCCACCAAGGTTAGTGTAATCCTTGCACAACTTGGCGAAATCGACCCTAGGCGCCTGCACTACCGGACCACCACCATTTCCGGGATTGGGAACTGCTCCCTGAACATCCCTAAGCATCTCCCTCATGAAGTTAGTGAACATCATCCTCATGTCAGGAGAATTTCCATTATTGGTCCCTCTACCAGCACCCCTCATGTCTCGACTCATCGTTCAATCTGTAAAGAGAAAACGATTAACGACCCCATAGTGGTGCTAGTGCAGTACGACTTCATTCTTATACTACTAACAGTATATATATATATATATAGCTTTTAAAAACCAAAGTAATCACAAATACACGCTCTCATATACATACTATCTCTCCCTAGTGTCTTTCCCTAGGTTAACTACGCAACCTAGAGCTCTGATACCAAATGTGACGGCCCGCCCCGCACCAACCGACATTTACTCCAAAAGTGTGCTATACACATGTCCAGTTAGCACGGGACGGTCGTCAGAAGAAAAGGGAAGAAGGAAATGAACTAACAAGGAACCTGTAGAATGCCTCACAGTGCATGGAACAAAATATAATAACAACATACTTGACATAAAACAGGTGAGATAGTGCATAAGCTGAAAACAAACTAACATAGCAGCGGAAAATCCAAGTACAGCTTATGATCCAAAGCCAACATTATTACAACTTTTCAAACTGTCTCAAAAAGCAAAAGCAAGATAAGGGAGGTACACTACTAATGCCCAAGTAGCGACCACCAATGACACAGGGAGAATATCTATATATATATCATATGTGGAAGCCTCCTGCTCGCCTCCGGATTAGCTACTCGCACATAACCAGCTAACCTGTCTCTAGTCTGCTCGTGTGTGCACCCAGAGTAATAAGAAGAGACATAAAACTCCGGGTCAGACAAAAGTCTGGTATGAGCGATAAGCATCTAAACAGAACAATAACAGGTATACTAAACCATACCTGAACCTGGACCTGCAACCAAAGAGTTAGCACTACGTACTGTACAACACTCAAAGGTGCCATTTCAAATGGTGTAAAGATAACGGGGGTGGGGGTGTGCATGTCATAGTGATGGCAAACAATCAAGCATAACAATCATCCTCACATCTTTCACTCAGTGCGTAAAGCATACGATATCCACCACTTCGATCACCCAATATACTTTGTTATGATCACTTTGCCCTATGAAGTCACAATGACTTCACTGCACTGATCCATAGCCGCTAATCCTTCGCTATGTCCACTTTGCCCCATGGAGTCGCAATAACCCCACTACACTGGCTCATAGCCTTACTAATCCTTTACTATGTCCACTCTGCCCCATGGAGTCACAATGACCCCACTGCACTGGCTCATAGTCTTACTACGATCACTTTGCCCCTCGAGTCATAATGACTCTACTGCACTGATACGTAGCCCATCATTCCTTCTCAGTGGTGAATCGAAGTTATGAACGTCGACAACTCCTTAGCACATGTCCCGCAGCAAAGCCCAACCATGAAGTGAACTCATTGGTTCCCAACTGGATCCTGAGCTCTAACTTCCATTTGGACTACCTTTGCATCTCGGGTTATTGGTCATCACCGGATCGGTTCGGATTCCCTCTTAACAATTGGTTCGGTACATCCTTCAACATCCTCCACTGGATCGGATCGGGTTCTCCAGCACGCCACGGTTCGGATCGTCATCATTATCATCGGGTCGGGTCGGGTCTCCAAGCTCAATCGCCACGGATCGGTTCGGAGGTGGCTAAACGGATCGGGTCGGAGTCCTTCTGGCGATTCGGATCGGGGTACGCTCCTCCAGGCCAAGTACAAAGGTTCGTGCTCACCATCTTTGAACGGATCGGGTGGGAGCTGCTGGCGGATCGTGGGGAAGAGTCCAACATCGGTTCGGTTTGGGTCTTCATTGCCGATCCGATCCGGTCCAGTATCCTGCATTTTCCTGCAACTTCCAGCAACGGTTTATACGCCTCTCGATGGCGTTTTCGACCATTCTAACTATTCTAATCAATCACAAAGCATACAACAAAGTCATAGCAACAAGTAGAAGTGACCTCAAACACCAAAACAACAATATGATAGGTTAAAATGGATCAAACATAGCCAAAACCCCATATTTTCCCTTAAGCATGTTTAGGTGAAACTAATGATATGATTAGCAAAACTTAACCAAATTAACCCAAATTCATATCAGAGGTCTAAAACATCATTTAAGAGTTTATAAATATTTTTCTAGAATTTTATCATGTTTAAATTCACTAATTAACACTAATTACCCTTAATTAGCCATAATTAGTGATGAACTATGCAAATCACTCACCTTAGCCACATATAAGACTTAGATCTGAAATAAATCTCTGATTTGGCATGAATACTTATGCTAAACAGCAGCTCTAATCTTGATTTGGTGAAGATCTCCCTTGATTTGATGTTGCTAAGCTTAATCCTTGATTAGAGAGTGATTTGGAGGTGATTTAGAGGTCGGAGGCCATTTTTAGGGTTTCTAAGAGGTAAGTGGAGGCTAGAGAACTGAAATAGAATGAAACCCTATCTCTTTTCAGCCCCCCATAACCCTATTCCCGAAATGGGTTATGGGCCCATTCACTAATCACCCTATTTGGCCCGGTTAAGCAGTTTTTCACCTTCCAAACCCTATTTCAGTCATATCTCCCTAACGGTAAGTCCGTTTTCCACATGTGACCACTCTACGGAAAGGTAAACCATCAAACAACTCTAATGGAAGTGGTTTTAGGTCAAAATTCCTTTTCAATCAAAAGTTATGGCCGAAACAAGATCAGCTAGGGGCAAAACGGTCATTTAAAAATCGCCAAAAATCATGAACATGGGAAATGACTCTAATGGTTGTTTCCGAAAGTTACATGACCATACGACTTCATATGGGAAAGAAAGAAATATTCTACGATCCTCTGATGCGTAGAATGCGGGTTGTTACGCCGGCTGCACCACGAGGAGGTCTACTATATATGTTCATACAATACATAGCACTTTTTGGGATGAGTGTCATCATTACCGCAAGATTATCGAGAAGGTAGAAGAGGAAGATATATTTTAAGCTTATCGTCCCACATTCCATGCACGATTTCGAGTAGAACAAGGAAGAGATTTCATCAGTCATGACGTGTACGAAGTACACTGGAGCTGGCTAACACGCTTTGGATTTGATTGAGCCTTAGTGGTTGTATTACTGGTCAACTTACTTAAGTATTGATTATTAATTATCATCGGATTAAGTATTAAGTATTAATTATCTTATTTATCATAATATTACATAAGCAACTGTAGCCTATTTTCCCGACAAGTTTAGCTTACTCAACTGGAAAAAAAATCATTGGTCAAAAGCTTTGTATCTCATTGCTTACACATTGACCAATCAAATCATGCTAGTACGTAAAGCTTTTTCGCTACCGTATACGTAAGGCATGCCAGAAAAGTGCAGTGCATAAAGCAGATTCGCTACAGTCAAAAGTAATGTGTTGCAGTACACGATAATACAAAAAGCAGATTCGCTAAAGTATAACATCAGGCGTAACAGTGAATAATAACATCAGTACTTGTCTTATTCATTTGATACTAGTGGGCTATATATCTTGAGAGGTTTTTCCCTCCTCTAATCATTGAAACAATTTTTTTCTACACCTCTGAGCATACCAAAAAGCATGCCTCATGGCCATTGTCCATGGATTCTGACTTTCCTTGGGCTTGGGGTTAACCTTCGCTGGATAGTCAAAGAACGGTTATTGATTGGCTAATAGAATACCAAAAGCGACACTATAACGAGGTCAAACGTGATTACCCAGATCTGAGCCAAATCCGGCTTCAAGAACCTGTTGATTATGTCCAAGATTTTCGTCAGCATGTAGCTCAACCGCAATTTGAACAGGAGGTGCGAGCGACAACAGTTCCTCAAATCAGTGTTAGATCAATTCTCCGCAGTTTAACAACATCCGTACGAATAATAGGTACGATCTGCTTCAATTCACGAGCCTCCAAATGATCAAGAGGTAAACTCATATCATGTTTATTGCCATTGTGGGTATGCGGTGGAGGTAGTGGTGAGGGCCGACGGAGAAAACTTGGTCGTCGCCTCATGTTATGCTCATTATGGCCAAATGGTTGCGATTACTTTGAATGGATTGACAACGTTTATGTCCAAGGGGTATTTCTTATTCAATGAGTTAGAACAAGAGATTAGGCGACTCTGAACTGCTTTATAAGAGTTACTAGAGACTGAACGTAATAATTAATTTGCTTTCATAATTATTTTCCTAGTTAAGATATGTTGTATCTGTAGTTATAGTAGCTTTTGTCTAGTTAAATTATGTTGTATCGTATGTTTTAGTTGGCTATTCCAAGTTAACAACTTTTTTATTCGATATTTTAGTATCAATTTCCTTGTTTACATGGGTCGTCCTCTTTTAATGTTAAGTTTGTTTATTAATCTATGGTTTAGTATTAATGTATATGCATAATTCATTTGAAAATGGGGTGGGACAGAGAACTAATCAGGCACTTGTTGTACAGGCGTTTGATGTTCAGGCGTCTGTTGAACATGCGCTTGAAAAAAAATACATTCAGATGTCCGTTCAACAGGCGCCCTACCCGAAAAACTGTTGTGGTACGGAAGCAATTATATTTTGTAATTTGGTGAATTGTAATTTTCGATTCAAAAACATTGGAGATGCTCTAGTAATTCGCATCATAGGATTCCCTGCCTTATTTAATTTTTGCAATTAATGAATTCGAAGATAAAAACATGATTTTGGTGATAATATCCAGAAATACATAAAGGCTCCTGCGTATCACAATGAAAGGCTATAAAGAAGCTGAATAACATTTACAAACCCCACCCTAATAAAAAGTTGAGAAAAATGAAGTACACAACGGCCCCTATATTCCTACTAGTTCTGGCACTCCATTCCTTCCGCACCACTGCATCCACCCCAAAGGCCAAATGGGACATCCTTCAAGCAAACACGGGCGTGTCCGCAATGCACATGCAGCTCCTCCACACAGACCGCGTCATAATCTTCGACCGCACCGACTTTGGCAAATCCAACCTCTCCCTACCCAACCACGCCTGCCGCAATGACCCTTCCAACACCGCCCTACAGATCGACTGCACTGCCCACTCCATCGAGTACAGTGCTCCTCCGGCTGCCTCTCTCCCTTCGGTGTTCTCCTCCAGACTGGTGGCTTCAACGATGGTGACCGCGCTACCCGCTCCTTATTCCCCTGCTCCAATGTCTCCTGTGACTGGTCTGAGTCCAACCCCACCCTCTCCGTCCGCCGCTGGTACGCCTCCAACCACATCCTCCCCGACTGCCGTCCCATCATAATTGGTGGTCGGCGACAATTCAATTTCGATTTTACCCCAAGTTGCAGGAATATGCGGTGTTGTTCAATCTCCTCATTTTAAGGCAGACTCACGATAATCCACAGGAGAACAATCTGTACGCGCCACTCAACTGATCAAACAAATCATCTATCCGCGGTAGAGGATACTTGTTCTTCCTCGTCACTTTATTCAACTCGCGGTAGTCTACACACAAACGAAGGGAACCATCCGCCTTGGTAGCAAACACAACTGGTGCTCCCCATTCAGAAACACTCCTTCTGATAAATCCCTTCTTCAAAAGATCGCTGACTTGCACCTCGAGCTCTCGCTGCTCCCTTGGTGCCATACGACGAAGTGGCATTACTATAGGTCTGGCATCTTTTACCAAATCAATACGAAACTCAATCTCTCGGTGTGGTGGAAGTCCGGTCACTTCTTCGAAAACATCCGGATACTGGCCAACCACGGGCAAACCCAACAACTCACTATGCGGAATGTCGAGGGAGTTTAGAAAACTAGCCAATACCCCCTTACTGGGTAGACCACCAAACACTATCCTCCGCCCATCATCCGCTCTAGCTGTCACCAACAAGCCCTCACAGTCTACCACCACCCCGTATCTTTGGAGCCAATCTACTCCCAAAATAATGCCAAACCCAGTAAAGCCCAAAACAAAGCAATCACAAACAAACATGCATCCATGACTCGATAAGACCACATTACGACAAATCATGCTAAGGCTAGTAGAACCACCAATCGGGTTCGTCACTACTAAAGGTCTATCGACAATCTCGGGTTCCAATCCCAACCTATCTACCAGGTCACTAGATATGAAAGAACTGGAAGCTCCGGTATCAAACAAAACTCTAACAGGAACATCATAAACAGAAAGCATACCTTGAATGACGACATTCTTTCCCTTCTCCGCCGCTGTTGGGGCATTCGACGAAGAAGGAATAGCATTAAGAGCATATGCTTTCACCATTTGCTTTTCCTTAGGGGGCTGTGGACACTTGTCCTTGTGATGTCCCAACTGGCCACAATTGAAGCACTTCCTATCCGCTGGCTTGGCCCGACAATTACTAGCATAATGGCCCTTCTTACCACAGCTGAAGCACTCCACATCTTGCTTATTCTTTTTCTTCTGGCCATCCTTAGCCTGATTCTGCTTTCTCTTATTCTGAGAACCACCTTTGCCTCCACCACTAGCTTGTGGCTTTGGCTCATCTGCGGATGCAACTTCAGTCTTCGACTTAGGGTAGAGACTCTCTGACCTTAACGCTTTCCCCACAATCGACTCAAACGTCTCATCAATGTGGTTAATAAGTTTTTCCCCCAAGTACTGATCCAAACCAGTTATGAATTTCTCATTCTTTTTCTCGGCAATATCAATAAGAGATAACCCGTACTTCGACAAAGTGTCAAATTCAGCAATATACTCCGAGACAGCTCTGCCATTCTGCTTGAGCTCCAAGAATTTCTTAAACAACATTGACTTCTGAGCAGCTGGAATGAACTTCTCACTAAAGCGAGCCTTAAACTGCTCCCAAGTAATCTGATCTTCGGGAGTAGCTGCCTTTATAGCATTCCACCAGTTCATTGCCCGCCCTTGCAGCTGACGGGACGCTAGCTTCCTCTTCATCGCATCCTCGATACCCAAATCCTCGAAGATACGTTCGCAACTATCCACCCAATCTTGAACATCTGTAGCCGACTCCGTTCCGTGGAACGGCTTCCCACCAAGGCTAGTATAATCCTTATTCAGCTTGGCGAAGTCGACTCTTGGCGCCTGCACTATTGGACCACCACCATTTCCACCATTGGGAGCTGCCCTCTGCACATCTCTAAGCATCTCTCTCATGAGGTCAGTAAACATCGTCCTCATGTCAGCAGCATTCCCATTATTGGCTCCCCTACCAGCACCTCTAGTATCTCGGCTCATCGTCAATCTGAAAAAGGAAATGATTAACGACTCCATAATGGTGCTAGTGCAGTACGACTCCATCCTTATACTACTAATAGTATATATATAGCTTTTGAAAACCAAAATAATCACAAATACGCTCTCTCGTATACGTATACTATCCCTCCCTGATAATTTCCCTAGGTTAACTACGCAACCTAGAGCTCTGATACCAAGTGTGACGGCCCGCCTCGCACCAGCCTGCATTTCCTCCAAAAGTGCGCTGTACACATGCCCGACTAGCACAAGACGGTCGTCAGAAGAAAGGAAAGAAGGGAATGAACTAATCAGAGAACCTGTAGAATGTCTCACAGCGCATGGGATAAAATATAATAATAACATACTTGACATAAAACAGGCGAGACAGTGCATAAGCTGATAACTAATAATCAAAGTCAACATCAAAGCAGCGGAAATCCAAATACAGCTTATTACAACTTTCCAAATTTACTGTCTCTAAACAAAAGAAAGCTAAAATAGAAGATACACCAACAATGCCCAAGCAGTGATCTTCAACAACACAGGGAGAATATTATGTATATAGTACGTGGAAGCCTCCTGCTCGTCTCCGGATCATCTACCCGTGCATCACCAGCTAACCTGTCTCTAGTCTGCTCGTGTGAGCACCCAGAGTAATAAGAGGAGACATAAAACTCTGGGTCAGACATAAAGCCTGGTATGAGCGATAAGCATCTAAACAGAATAATAACAGGTATACTAAACCATACCTGAACCTGGACCTGCAACCAAAGAGTTAGTACCACATACCGTACAATACTCCAAGGTGCTATAATAAATAGTGTAAGAATACAGGGGTGGGGTGTGCATGTCACAACGATAGCAAACAAATCATCCATAGCAACCATCCTCACATCTCTCACTCAGTGCGTAAAGCGTACGACATCTACCACTTTGGAACACTAGACAAACTGAGGTAACGACGAATCCCGACTTGTAGAAACCCTGCTGTGACCAAGCCAAACACTTGGAGTCATGACCAAACATTTCAATGACCCACTTCATTGGTCGTAGCCCTTGGTTCTACCGATGCCATAATGGCCCTGAATCCGCCTTCGTACCTCCTACCATAGTGGTCCAAAGCTATAGGTGTCGATAACTCCTTAGCACGCGTCCCGCAGCAAAGCCCAACCATGAAGCGAACTCGTTGATTCCCATCTGAACCTTAAGCTCTAACTTCTCATTTGGACTTCCTTTGCATCTCGGGTTTGGTTGAATTGGAGTGGGTCTTCAGAAGAGTCATCGCGTAGTGGTAATAGCCCACGTATGGTTCGGTTCGGTGCTCCTCATCTAGCTTGGTTCGGTTCGGTATGACCTTCCTGATCGGTTCGGATTGGTGGTCCTCGTCTAGCTTGGTTCGGGTCGGTAGTCCACTTCGGGTCGGGTCGGTGTCTTCCTCTGGGTCGGGTCGGTTCAGTGATTCTCCCCCTTCAGATATCGGTTCGGTTCGGGTGCCTCTGCTTGAGTTCGGTTCGGAGGTAGTTCTTCCGAACTGATTCTTCCTGTTTGACTTGCTTGCCTGCTCCGATCCGTCCTGTCCTCTTACTCCGATCCGGTCTGCTTCCTTAGCTCCGATCCGATCTTCTGTCCAACTCCAACTCTAAACAATGGCCTTCCTTCCTGCCAAACTTCTTCTAGTGGCAAGTCCTCATCCAGTTCGGATTCCCTTGGTCAGTTCCCTAGTCCGATCCGACCCCTTTCTCCGATCCGAACCGGTTCGGAGCCTGCACACTTCTGCAACTTTCCAGCGAGCTTTCTATGCCATTCGACGACGTTTTCGAGCAATTTAACTATTCTAATCAATCATGGAACATACCATAGAGTCATAGCAACATGTAATAGCAATCACAAACACCATAACAACAATTCAAATGAACCAAAATGGATCAAAAGTGGTTAAACCTCACATTTTCCTATAATCCCTCTTAATCATGTTTAAGCATACGATTAGCAAAACACCTCGAAATTAACCCAAATTTCTAACAGAGCCTTAAAACATTATTTTAGAATTTTAAGAATTTTTCCAGAATTTATTTACGTATAAATTCGCTAATCTTCACTAATTACCCTTAATTAACTGTAATTAGTGTCAAAATGATGCTATCACTCACCTTGGCCACAAATGAAATTCTCAGAACTGAAACTCCTCTGATTTGGGGCGAATACTGATGTCTAACAGCGGCTCTAACTTTGCTTTGGTGCTTTTTCTCCTTAATTTGGTGTTGCTAAGCCTAATCTTCAATTAGTGAGTGATTTTGGGTGTTTTAGATGTAGGAAGCCATTACTAAGGTCTCAAGGGGGTTTGTGGCGGCTCAAAACTGAAATGAAAGTGATAACCTAACCCTAATCAGACCTCCTAAATCTCTAGACCCGAAATTCCCCTTGGGCCTAGCTGCTAATCACCCGGTTAAGCCCAATTAAGCTGTTTATAACCATCTGAAACTTGTTTCAGCCATATCTCCCAAACGGTGAGTCCGTTTGGCTAATGTGACCACTCTACGGAAAGAGAAACCATCATCCGGAGCCAATGGAAGTGGTTTCAGGTCAAAACTCCTATCCAGTCAAAAGTTATGGCCAAAACAGTGCCAACTAGGGGTAAAATGGTCATTTAAAAATCGGGAAGAATCATGAACATGGGAAATGACCCCAATAGTCGTCTCCCAAAGTTACACGACCATACGACTTCGTATGTGAAAGAAATAAATATTCTACGATCCTATGATGCGTAGAATGCGGGTCGTTACACTCTCCCCCCCTTAAGAAATTTCGTCCCCGAAACTCCTTAACCCAAAACATACAAAGGGTCCCGCATGCCTCACAACCACATATAACAACAATCAAACATGCAAAACAAGCAAACAAGCCTATCATAGCATGCGGAAAAACTAAATCGAAGTCAAAATCTTACCAGACAAAGAGTTCTGGATACTTCTTCCTTACGTCCTCCTCTGTTTCCCAAGTACAATCACTCTCGTCCTCGCTCCACCGTACCTTGACTAGCTTCACCGCCTTCCTTCGAAGTTGCTTCATGTCGTACTCGACAATACGGGCCGGCTTGCGGTTCCCAACCGCCTCGGGTTCTACTTCGAAGTCCTCTAACTGATCAGGTGAAATAGTCATATCTGAGTCGTGAACGAACTTCCTTAGTTGGGAAACATGAAATACGTTATGAACTCCCGCCATCTTCTCTGGTAAGTCAATTCTATATGCCAAATTCCCGACTAATTCAAGAACAGGGAATGGGCCAACAAACCTTGGTGCCAACTTGCCTCTCCTGCCAAATCGTATTACGCTCTTCAACGGAGAAATCTTGACAAACACCAAGTCGCCAACGGAGAATTTTAAGTCCCTTCGCCTCTTATCAGCATAACTCTTCTGTCTATCTTGGGCAACCTTCATTCGTTGTTGAATGGTCTTGATTTTATCTGAAGTTTCCCTCACCACATCTGGTCCAAGCATAAACTTCTCGCCAGTCTCTATCCAACATGATGGTGAGTTGCACGGTCTTCCATACAAAGCTTCAAATGGAGCCATACCAATGCTGGATTGGTAGCTATTATTATATGCAAACTCTACTAGATGCAAATGGTCATCCCATGATCCACCAAAATCCAATATACATGCTCTCAAGAGATCTTCCAAAATACGGTTCACCCTCTCCGTCTGACCGTCGGTCTGAGGATGATATGCGGTACTGAGATGTAACTCTGACCCTAGAGCCTCTTGTAAGCTCTTCCAAAACCCACTAGTAAACAACGGGTCTCGGTCGCTCACAATGCCTTTAGGTACTCCATGAAATCTCACTACCCACTTCATATACAATTCTGCTAACTTAGCTGCCGTTCTTGTCGATTTGACTGGTATAAACCTTGCACTTTTAGTCAGTCGATCTACAATTACCCAAATGTTGTCGTATCCCGATCTAGTTCTTGGTAAACCATCGATGAAATCCATCGAGACTTGTTCCCATTTCCATTCGGGAATTTCTAAGGGCTGTAACAAACCACTAGGCTTCTTTTGCTCGGCTTTAACTAGCTGGCAATTCATGCATTTGGATATAAACTTCCCAACGTCTCTTTTCATTCCTTCCCAGTAGTAAGTCTGCTTCATATCTCGATACATCTTGTTACCACCGGGGTGTATAGTCAGTTTTGAGTGATGACATTCTCTAAGCACCTCATCTCTCAATCCATTGACATTGGGTACAACAAGCTTTCCATTCTTTCTAAGCCATCTATCTCGATCAAGCCCATACTTGTTCACCTCCTCATCGATACCCATCTCTAACTTGGAGATGATTTCCAATAGGTTAGGATCGTCCCTCTGACTAGAGCCGATCCGCTCAATCAAAGTGGGTCTGATCGTCAAACTTGCTAACATTTCTGGATCCAATTCGCACTTTGGTCTGAAATCAAACCCCGCGATAAACTCCAGTTGCTTCCATTCAAGGAACATAGCCCCTAAGCTGGCATGTCTTCTACTCAATGCATCAGCCACCGCATTGCCCTTTCCTGGTGTGTATGCGATGTCAAAATCATAGGAAGCTAAGAACTCTAACCATCTCTGCTGACGGAGATTTAAATCCTTCTGGGAGAATAGATACTTTAACGACTTATGATCTGTAAACAACTCAAATCTTTCTCCCAAGAGATAGTGTCTCCACATCTTTAACGCGAACACGATCGCTGCCAACTCTAAATCATGGGTAGGGTATCTTCTCTCGTGCGGTTTCAATTGCCGACTTGCATAAGCTACAACCCTACCGCCTTGCATCAATACAGCACCCAGTCCGGTACCACATGCATCCGTGTATACCGTCATCTCTTCATCCCCCTCAGGAATGACTAACACCGGTGCGCTTGTCAACTTGTCCTTTAGACTTCTGAATGCATTCTCGCACCTTTCATCCCAGACAAAAGCTTGATTCTTCCTGGTCAACTGGGTCAACGGTGCTGCTATCTTGGAGAAACCTTGGATAAACTTACGATAATATCCCGCTAACCCCAAGAAACTCCTTACATCTGTTGCATTCTTGGGCGTAGGCCAATCCTGTACCGTAGCCACCTTCGCCGGGTCCACGGCAATACCATTCTCTGATACAACATGACCCAAGAACCTCACTTCCCTCTTCCAGAAGTGACACTTAGAAAACTTCGCTTTCAATTGGTGTTTTCTCAACACCTCCATCGCTACTCTTAAATGTTCCTTGTGTTCTTCCTCTGTCCTCGAATAGACCAAAATATCATCAACGAACACAAGGACAGACTTATTCAGCTGATCTCTGAATACCCTATTCATAAGGTCCACAAAATATGCCGGGGCATTAGTCAGCCCAAATGGCATAACCAACCATTCATAGAATCCAGACGGCGTCCGAAATGTCGTTTTAGCTATACTCTCAGCTTCCACTCTAAGCTGATGAAAACCTGTCGCGAGATCCAACTGAGAAAATACTCTCGCGCCACTCAACTGATCAAACAAATCATCTATCCGCGGTAGAGGATACTTGTTCTTCCTCGTCACTTTATTCAACTCGCGGTAGTCTACACACAAACGAAGGGAACCATCCGCCTTGGTAGCAAACACAACTGGTGCTCCCCATTCAGAAACACTCCTTCTGATAAATCCCTTCTTCAAAAGATCGCTGACTTGCACCTCGAGCTCTCGCTGCTCCCTTGGTGCCATACGACGAAGTGGCATTACTATAGGTCTGGCATCTTTTACCAAATCAATACGAAACTCAATCTCTCGGTGTGGTGGAAGTCCGGTCACTTCTTCGAAAACATCCGGATACTGGCCAACCACGGGCAAACCCGACAACTCACTATGCGGAATGTCGAGGGAGTTTAGAAAACTAGCCAATACCCCCTTACTGGGTAGACCACCAAACACTATCCTCCGCCCATCATCCGCTCTAGCTGTCACCAACAAGCCCTCACAGTCTACCACCACCCCGTATCTTTGGAGCCAATCTACTCCCAAAATAATGCCAAACCCAGTAAAGCCCAAAACAAAGCAATCACAAACAAACATGCATCCATGACTCGATAAGACCACATTACGACAAATCATGCTAAGGCTAGTAGAACCACCAATCGGGTTCGTCACTACTAAAGGTCTATCGACAATCTCGGGTTCCAATCCCAACCTATCTACCAGGTCACTAGATATGAAAGAACTGGAAGCTCCGGTATCAAACAAAACTCTAACAGGAACATCATAAACAGAAAGCATACCTTGAATGACGACATTCTTTCCCTTCTCCGCCGCTGTTGGGGCATTCGACGAAGAAGGAATAGCATTAAGAGCATATGCTTTCACCATTTGCTTTTCCTTAGGGGGCTGTGGACACTTGTCCTTGTGATGTCCCAACTGGCCACAATTGAAGCACTTCCTATCCGCTGGCTTGGCCCGACAATTACTAGCATAATGGCCCTTCTTACCACAGCTGAAGCACTCCACATCTTGCTTATTCTTTTTCTTCTGGCCATCCTTAGCCTGATTCTGCTTTCTCTTATTCTGAGAACCACCTTTGCCTCCACCACTAGCTTGTGGCTTTGGCTCATCTGCGGATGCAACTTCAGTCTTCGACTTAGGGTAGAGACTCTCTGACCTTAACGCTTTCCCCACAATCGACTCAAACGTCTCATCAATGTGGTTAATAAGTTTTTCCCCCAAGTACTGATCCAAACCAGTTATGAATTTCTCATTCTTTTTCTCGGCAGTATCAATAAGAGATAACCCGTACTTCGACAAAGTGTCAAATTCAGCAATATACTCCGAGACAGCTCTGCCATTCTGCTTGAGCTCCAAGAATTTCTTAAACAACATTGACTTCTGAGCAGCTGGAATGAACTTCTCACTAAAGCGAGCCTTAAACTGCTCCCAAGTAATCTGATCTTCGGGAGTAGCTGCCTTTATAGCATTCCACCAGTTCATTGCCCGCCCTTGCAGCTGACGGGACGCTAGCTTCCTCTTCATCGCATCCTCGATACCCAAATCCTCGAAGATACGTTCGCAACTATCCACCCAATCTTGAACATCTGTAGCCGACTCCGTTCCGTGGAACGGCTTCCCACCAAGGCTAGTATAATCCTTATTCAGCTTGGCGAAGTCGACTCTTGGCGCCTGCACTATTGGACCACCACCATTTCCACCATTGGGAGCTGCCCTCTGCACATCTCTAAGCATCTCTCTCATGAGGTCAGTAAACATCGTCCTCATGTCAGCAGCATTCCCATTATTGGCTCCCCTACCAGCACCTCTAGTATCTCGGCTCATCGTCAATCTGAAAAAGGAAATGATTAACGACTCCATAGTGGTGCTAGTGCAGTACGACTCCATCCTTATACTACTAATAGTATATATATATAGCTTTTGAAAACCAAAATAATCACAAATACGCTCTCTCGTATACGTATACTATCCCTCCCTGATAATTTCCCTAGGTTAACTACGCAACCTAGAGCTCTGATACCAAGTGTGACGGCCCGCCTCGCACCAGCCTGCATTTCCTCCAAAAGTGCGCTGTACACATGCCCGACTAGCACAAGACGGTCGTCAGAAGAAAGGAAAGAAGGGAATGAACTAATCAGAGAACCTGTAGAATGTCTCACAGCGCATGGGATAAAATATAATAATAACATACTTGACATAAAACAGGCGAGACAGTGCATAAGCTGATAACTAATAATCAAAGTCAACATCAAAGCAGCGGAAATCCAAATACAGCTTATTACAACTTTCCAAATTTACTGTCTCTAAACAAAAGAAAGCTAAAATAGAAGATACACCAACAATGCCCAAGCAGTGATCTTCAACAACACAGGGAGAATATTATGTATATAGTACGTGGAAGCCTCCTGCTCGTCTCCGGATCATCTACCCGTGCATCACCAGCTAACCTGTCTCTAGTCTGCTCGTGTGAGCACCCAGAGTAATAAGAGGAGACATAAAACTCTGGGTCAGACATAAAGCCTGGTATGAGCGATAAGCATCTAAACAGAATAATAACAGGTATACTAAACCATACCTGAACCTGGACCTGCAACCAAAGAGTTAGTACCACATACCGTACAATACTCCAAGGTGCCATAATAAATAGTGTAAGAATACGGGGGTGGGGTGTGCATGTCACAACGATAGCAAACAAATCATCCATAGCAACCATCCTCACATCTCTCACTCAGTGCGTAAAGCGTACGACATCTACCACTTTGGAACACTAGACAAACTGAGGTAACGACGAATCCCGACTTGTAGAAACCCTGCTGTGACCAAGCCAAACACTTGGAGTCATGACCAAACATTTCAATGACCCACTTCATTGGTCGTAGCCCTTGGTTCTACCGATGCCATAATGGCCCTGAATCCGCCTTCGTACCTCCTACCATAGTGGTCCAAAGCTATAGGTGTCGATAACTCCTTAGAACGCGTCCCGCAGCAAAGCCCAACCATGAAGCGAACTCGTTGATTCCCATCTGAACCTTAAGCTCTAACTTCTCATTTGGACTTCCTTTGCATCTCGGGTTTGGTTGAATTGGAGTGGGTCTTCAGAAGAGTCATCGCGTAGTGGTAATAGCCCACGTATGGTTCGGTTCGGTGCTCCTCATCTAGCTTGGTTCGGTTCGGTATGACCTTCCTGATCGGTTCGGATTGGTGGTCCTCGTCTAGCTTGGTTCGGGTCGGTAGTCCACTTCGGGTCGGGTCGGTGTCTTCCTCCGGGTCGGGTCGGTTCAGTGATTCTCCCCCTTCAGATATCGGTTCGGTTCGGGTGCCTCTGCTTGAGTTCGGTTCGGAGGTAGTTCTTCCGAACTGATTCTTCCTGTTTGACTTGCTTGCCTGCTCCGATCCGTCCTGTCCTCTTACTCCGATCCGGTCTGCTTCCTTAGCTCCGATCCGATCTTCTGTCCAACTCCAACTCTAAACAATGGCCTTCCTTCCTGCCAAACTTCTTCTAGTGGCAAGTCCTCATCCAGTTCGGATTCCCTTGGTCAGTTCCCTAGTCCGATCCGACCCCTTTCTCCGATCCGAACCGGTTCGGAGCCTGCACACTTCTGCAACTTTCCAGCGAGCTTTCTATGCCATTCGACGACGTTTTCGAGCAATTTAACTATTCTAATCAATCATGGAACATACCATAGAGTCATAGCAACATGTAATAGCAATCACAAACACCATAACAACAATTCAAATGAACCAAAATGGATCAAAAGTGGTTAAACCTCACATTTTCCTATAATCCCTCTTAATCATGTTTAAGCATACGATTAGCAAAACACCTCGAAATTAACCCAAATTTCTAACAGAGCCTTAAAACATTATTTTAGAATTTTAAGAATTTTTCCAGAATTTATTTACGTATAAATTCGCTAATCTTCACTAATTACCCTTAATTAACTGTAATTAGTGTCAAAATGATGCTATCACTCACCTTGGCCACAAATGAAATTCTCAGAACTGAAACTCCTCTGATTTGGGGCGAATACTGATGTCTAACAGCGGCTCTAACTTTGCTTTGGTGCTTTTTCTCCTTAATTTGGTGTTGCTAAGCCTAATCTTCAATTAGTGAGTGATTTTGGGTGTTTTAGATGTAGGAAGCCATTACTAAGGTCTCAAGGGGGTTTGTGGCGGCTCAAAACTGAAATGAAAGTGATAACCTAACCCTAATCAGACCTCCTAAATCTCTAGACCCGAAATTCCCCTTGGGCCTAGCTGCTAATCACCCGGTTAAGCCCAATTAAGCTGTTTATAACCATCTGAAACTTGTTTCAGCCATATCTCCCAAACGGTGAGTCCGTTTGGCTAATGTGACCACTCTACGGAAAGAGAAACCATCATCCGGAGCCAATGGAAGTGGTTTCAGGTCAAAACTCCTATCCAGTCAAAAGTTATGGCCAAAACAGTGCCAACTAGGGGTAAAATGGTCATTTAAAAATCGGGAAGAATCATGAACATGGGAAATGACCCCAATAGTCGTCTCCCAAAGTTACACGACCATACGACTTCGTATGTGAAAGAAATAAATATTCTACGATCCTATGATGCGTAGAATGCGGGTCGTTACATCAGTACTGTTGGACTATAAAAAGAATGTGGTGGTCAGGGCTTACCCTGTGATGCCAGGTGGACCCAGGAACTATCCCAATTCCGACTCCTCTGTCTTACTACCCATAAAATCAACTGGCATCGAAGCGGAAATTATGATATGTGGAGGTGCACCAGCAGGCTCCTATGATATGTCGAGTAAGAATAAGACTTTCTTGAAGGCTTTGAGCACTTGTGGAAGGCTTAAGATCACCGAGTCCTCGCCATCTTGGGATATGTAAACAATGCCGATGAGCAGGGTAATGGGCGACATGGTGTTGTTACCGACCGGACAGGTGCTTATTATCAACGGAGCAGGATCAGGCACAGCGTGTTGGGAGAATGCCAAGGGCCAGGTGCTGAACCCAATGACATACAGTCCAAATGCTGAACTGGATTCACGGTTTCAGGTACAGAGCCCATCAAGGACGCCACGGATGTATCATTCTACTGTGGTGCTTTTACGAGATGGTCATGTTTTAGTTGGTGGTAGCAACCCTCATATTTATTATCAGTTTTATGGAGAGAAATATCCGACCGAGTTGAGTTTGGAGGCGTTTTCACCGGATTATCTTGATTCAACCTTGTCTATGTGTCATCCTAAGGTTGGTTCATTTGCAGCAGATATTAGTTATGGGAAGAATTTCATGTTGGAATTTACGGTTGAGGTGTTGAGGAATGTGACTGTGACCATGATTGCACCGTCGTTCGCGACGCATTCGTATTTGATGAATCAGAGATTACTGATTTTGGATGGTTCGAAAGTTAGGAAAAGTTCTGGTGGGTATTCAATGAATGTGAGTGCTCCTAGTACTAGTTTGATAGAACCACCTTGCTACTATATGGTTTTATAGTTAATGGTGAAGTTCCAAGTGAAGGCGTATGAGTTCATATACAGTAGGTTATACTATACATTATTGCTATCGTTTATGGTAACATTATAGAAACCGTTACTGAGGAAGTGTACTATTAGAGAAAGAAAACAGCACAGATCTCATGTCGAATGAAGCAAGTTTTTTAGTCTTTTGTTCTGTTTTTATGAAAACGACTGGAATTTGGATGGTTGGAGAATAGCAAAAATTAATTGTCTTCACAGTTGGATTGAAATTTGTTTTGTTATTTTATAGAATTTTTTTTTTGAAATAAGAAAAACCGGCCTTAGGCCCAATATAAAACAACCCGATACAATATGACAAAGCTCATGTAACCCTAGCCGCCACATTATTAATCACAAAGCAAACCCAAACGAGAAAGCTTTGTAATGGCGAGCTACTCAGTGAAAATAAAAACCACCGACTTCATGGTGGTTTCCACACCATATCTTCGTTGGTATCCGTGCTTAACTTGCTCGAATCCAGTTTACGATGGATTTCATAGTGTCTCAGATGCAGATTGTGCTTTCTCAGAGGCAGATCCTGAAGCTCGATGTGAGATGATGAGTTTGTATCTTTAAGATCTGAACTTTCCATGCTCTCGAAGCTTCTCTTCGGTCTAAATAGATCTCTGTTGCTATATAACGAACTATTGTTGCTGCTCTCTCCTTCTGTCCAAACAGATAAGTGATATATCTAGTTGTTCAACTTGCTCTTGTAGTGATTTTCCCCGATTCTATTTAAAGATCTGAACTTTTCGTCTGATTTCTTCTTGTCCAGATGTTTTGCGAGATCTGGATCACTTCTGGAGGAACCACGCTCTAGCACAGGTAAAAAAATTTGATTACTATATGAATTGTTCAAAGAATCATGCACTTTTGAATCAGAAATTTGTCTACTTCCCTTTCTAAACTTAGATTTGAATGCAGAGTTAGTGGAAGCCCCAGGGAGGACGTCAGATCTGATCAAAACATCTTTACTTGTGTGAAGATAGTCTTTGTTTCCTGCAGTAGGTAAACACATAGTTTTATTGTTCCTATTATCAAATTTAAGAGGATGACTATCAATAATGCTGTGATTCCTCCCTTTACAGTGCTGATAGCTATTGGCAAGGATTTCTATCACCATTGGTGAGGTCTGAGAGCTTTTTATTGGAGAGCTTCTTGCCATTTAGTAAAAAAAAATTCAACTTGCTTATCATCATCTGCATTATCTTTATGAGACATAAGTTTATGCAAGTTCTCATTTCCAAATCTGTTGGCTTTTTTCATGACAATGTCACTATCATAAAGAATAGTATTCCATATTTGGATGCAATTAGTTTCCTTACCAGTATTAAGTCTCTGGTTTCTTTCTCTCCAAATATAATATACAGACACAGTAAGTAAAACACAAGCTCTATTAAATTTGTAGGACTTGGGCTTAATTTTTTTTTTAAATATACTCAATACTATCCCTAATATTCAAAGTAGCATATGTATGACTGAAATCCAAAGTACATTTGGCATTAAACCAGATGTACTGGGAGAAATTACAGTCAAAAAATAAGTGATTGGAGCTTTCAACCTCTTTTTTACAAAAAAGATGAAAGAACCCGTAACTTCCCCGTGAAGGAAGCACGGATACTTTGAGAACAACACACAAAAGGACGCAGACGGAAGAACATTTCACTGTATATTACAACAATGCATCAGATTACAAGAATATACAGAGTATAAATGAATAAATTACATTCGACAAATATCAGAGATTACGATAAATTACATAGCAGCGGAAAAATATACAAAACACAACTGAAAGTAATGCACGGATACAGAGCTTTCCGAGCATCGTTCCAGCTGTAAATCAGGACCCTGTGAATATAAATCTGCAAAACCAAAACTACTAGCTGCCCGTGCGGAAAATAGGGGCACCCAGAGTTTAGGTTAAAACAATAAACTCCAGGTCAGTCATGTGACTGGTGTGAGAACTAAAACAGTTAATAATATTGGTTTTAAAGTTTGGTAAATCAAGGGACCACGCCGTATAACACGGAACGGGTTTCCTCCCAAGAATACCAGTGCATATAACAAACAGCGCAATGCTAAATAAAGAAAAATGAAGCTGTTATAAGACCCAGGTGCCATCACACAATGCAACGCAAGCCGGAGGATAGGGTTTTCCCTTATAACAGCCAAAGCATGCTTGATACGTTTAAAACACATTATTTGATACTATAATAAGTGTATAGTGTCAAAACATTTCAATCATAAATATAAATCATAGACGGCATGAGTGCCCCATCCCACTATGTCGCCATACTAGGCTCTACAAATAAAGCCGAAATACACGTATTGGAAATTGGATTCCGTCATGAGTCGAGGCAAGGGGCAAGCTCCTCTCCGCGTTCGAGACACTAGCAAATGCCTCAGGACCCCACTATGATCCTTGGAATCGGCTGGGCCGGTCCTCTCTTACTTTTGAGGATTAGTTATTCCTAAACACACGTTTCCCGGTCCTTACAGACCTATATCCGAGGCGCCTCGTATCCAACAACCACACAGGTGAAAAGTATATAAATGTCAGGGCTGGTAGGTCACTGACACCACCCTAGCTAGAAAGAAACGTCGTGCTCTCCCAGCGGTCCATCTCCCGTTTTTGACTCATACCGAGGTGTGAGGCTCGCGAATTCACGTTATACACAAAGCTACGCCACACAGGCCGTGCTTTGATCATCAACCACAAGACTTTGCTTTTCAACAGAAGCCTTGATCAATTGCCACTTACGCATGCCACATTGGCAATTCACTCCATGCGACTGATGTCCATCGATATACAACCTCTGAGCTCGTACGTCTCAGAGAAGGGCGTTAAGCAAGAGAATAAATTCTCCGCCGCCAAACAGATGTATATTTAATAGAGATCAATCAACATAGAATAAAATCCAATGTCAGACACACAATCCATTTACAAGTTCGTTCTGGGTCTGAACGAAACCGGAGGCACTTTCCTCGCATATCCATCCATCTCCAGGTACGTCTGGACGATCACCAACTGATTCCCTCATCCTGGGTGTACAGCCCAATCAAGATCATCAGTAATCACCCAAACGATGTGAAGACTTCCGGTCTTCAACCACCGTCTTCATCTTCGACATCTCGTCGAATCGGTTATTCAGAATGGGTATAACCCGGCCTTTCTGAATAACCCACGTATATAATAAACAAATGTTACACAAACACAACAAACGCCTCATTCCAATTTAGAATATTCTTTTATTCACAAAATCACATTCTTAGGGAGGGGTTCCCATTAATTTTATCCAAGATAAATTCTTCTAAATTTATTATTTGATCTTCCTTTGGATATCATTTCAAACTAGTCGGGATTAACGAACCACGCCGAAGTAATTATTTATTTTATTTCCCAATCCCAACCTATATATCCCATGGAGAAAAATGGTAATACTCCACATCTAACACCACGGTGTTATCGGTAAAATTAATTACCATTTCACGTTCAAATCTAATTAAAGATTTAACTATCGCTTTGGAGCAAAACTGGTGGTACTCCATTCTCGATCACCTTTCAGATTTGATAATTTAAATTATCAATGCACCTTTTAATCTAATTAAAGATTCATTAAAACTCCACTTAGTTTTAATCCTTTCAAAAATCAACATCTTGCCTTTAACTGGGTTAAAGAACCAATGTCATCTAAAACACGATTCACAACAAACCCAAATCACATTTGATATTAAATACAAGGTTCTGAATAGAAAATATACCGGCTTATATTCAATATCAAATTCTGAAACCAACAAATATCGTATTGGAAATAACGATATAAAATATATCTTTCAAATTCCCATAACAATATCTGTATAGTCACGAAATCCAACATCGAAATATTCCGAAGATAATTTTGATTCAACTCCAGACCCATCCACGTATTGGGAATATTGATTATTTTTAAAATCACTTTCAAATTCAATTTATTTATTTCAAAAATAAATTGGTTTTAATTCTAGTTCAAAACTAGTTCATTTCGATAAAAATCTATTTTTATCCTTTCAAATGTGGAATTCTTCAGCCCAATTTTTCTCAAATCATTTCTTATGATTTTACACAAATTATAGATATTTTTAATAATTTTATCAAAGCCCGTACAGTCGATTTCCATCAATGGCCATCGAACTGCACTTACAGCGACCTTTTCTGAAATTGATTTGGACATAATTCCAAATCCAACCGTTAGATTTCAAATTTCTAATATTCAATGGAAAGCTCTTTTCGATACGAACCCAACGGTTCCGGTTTTAGGAGAATCCGACGGTCGGATCTCCCGCAATGTCCGTTTGAAATAAATGGTCGAAATTCACGAACTGCCGCGGCGTGGCGCGTTCTATTCAGGCCATTATATATATATAATATATATATTATATATATTTCGTCGATTTCCTTTTAAAACGAATTTTATAAATCGTTTTAAATTCGTTTTCAAAACCATTTCAACGCTACATTCAACTTCAACTCGATTTGATTTCAATTATATTTAATTCGAATTCAAATTCGTTTCACTTCAATTCAAATTCAAATTCTTTTCAATTCAAGTTCAAATTCAAATTGATTTCAATTCAATTACGATTCGAATTCATTTCTATTTGATTTCAATTCGAATCGATTTCAATTAAGTTTCAGTTCGTTTTCAATTCCACTTGAATTCGTTTTATATTCAGTTCAATTCAAAGTCATTTTACATTCAATTCAAATTCGTTTTCTTTTCAATTCAAATTTGCTATAATATTCATTTCAATTTGAATAAAATCGATATAAATATCGTTCACGTCAAAATGGCGCAAAACTAATCAACACGGCTTTATACATTTCAGTCACTTCATTATTCTATTCAACAAATGAATATTTATCCTATTCAACACATGAATTTATATTTCTTTCAACACACGACTAATCTCAACACATGAGTATTGTCAACACATCACTATTTTTGTTATGTAAAATATTTTATAAAACTATGGTATCTATCGTTTGATTTTAATTAGACTCCACCGTAAAGTAGATTCTAATCGTAAATATGATAAAGATGTAATTTTTTATTATTTAAAATATTTCACTCAACACATGAATAGTTTCAACCCATAATCATCGTCAACACATGACTATTTTTATATTCAACACATGAATTTTCTTTTATAATATTCATTATTTTCCCGATTGGAATGAGGCCCAATCAATCACCATATAATGTTAATTATATGGATTCCATACAACACATGTATATAATAGCATTGAAAAATAATCAACCATCAACCAAAGTGCACTACACTGTATAAGCATCAAATATAGATATCTGACGCTTATAACAGCCTGTCAATCGATCGATCGACATATTTAATCAATCAGGATGAGTGAACTTCAAATTTCATCCCAACACCCGTGTGGGGTTTCAAACAATCAAACACAAATTTTAGTTGTGCAGTTGGGCGATGTGTAAAATTTATCGACCCAATCAATATCAGTCAAATCAGTGTATATAAACAAATCGGTCGATTTGTTTATAAATATTTATTTATTCACATTCACGTTAAAATTTATATTTTTAACGATTAAATATTTTATTTCAACACATGAATTCCTATTCAGTTCATTTACACAATAAAAATGATATTTTTATTTTTCTAACAAATTTTAGAAAATTTCGGCGGCATAACGGCACGATACTAGAAACGGGACGAGGCCTAGCCTTATCCCCGGTCTAGTGAAGGCCCACGCCATTCACACATCAATCAAATCAATTTCAATCCACCAAACAATTCAATTCAAACCAATTAGACTAACCAACTACACAACCAAACTATTTAACAAACAAGCCATCCATGGTCTGTGGATGACGGGTGTCGGGTGCTACTAAGCACCGTCTACATCCTAGTATATATATAACTAGAAAAAGAGATTTTAGAGTGAGAAGTTCTCACCGAAAGCTATCCAATACCACGACTCTTCATTTATAGAAATCTTCTTCATTCTCGCCTTTTTATCATCTTCGTTGCCCGTAGTCACTACATATATAAAAATCACACATTTTTATATTTTGATGTCTTTAAAATAAAAGTCACATTTTTATTTGTTCGTTTTCAGTTTAAAATCATACTTTTATAATCACTTCATATATTTAAAAATCGAATTTTTACTATGTTATTCAATATATAAAAATCATATTTTTACTATCACGCTCTATGGATAAAAATTCTATTTCTACATTGCTACTATATAGATAAAAATTCCATTTCAATAATATAGATTTCGCCCTTATAAAAATATAGATTTCGCCTTTTCTAATATGAAGTTTTCGCCTTTATAAAAATAAAGTTTTCGCCTTTATAAAAATAAAGTTTTCGCCTTTATGAAAATAAAGTTTTCTCCTTTATAAAAATAAAGTTTTCGCCTTTATAAAAATAAAGTTTTCGCCTTTAATACGTCTATGATGTAAAAATTATATTTTCACATCTTCTACATGGTAAAGATCATATTTTTAATATTTTAAAAATATAAAAATCATATTTTTATTACTTTAAAAATATAAAGATCATATTTTTATATAGTATTTATAATTAAAAATCGCACCTTTTCTATTTTAAAAATCTTATCGTTTCATTCTTAAAAATGAAATCTTTACCGTCATTAAAAATCAAAGCTTTACCATCTTAAAATTATAATCTGATAAAACTGAAAATCAATCCTATGTGAATTTTACAGTAAAAACTGAAATTAAATTTAAAGTCCTTTACCTTCTTTTCTTCGCAGGGGGCCCTCACGATGGTCGGTGATAGGCTGAGAAGGCGCCGGAGGTGCGTGGATGGCCGGGAAGGGCTTAAACGCGAACTGAAAATCACCATGGTCGGATTTTTATTGGAAGGAGGGTCCGGGGTCGGAGCTGCGGCCAGAGGAGGAGCACTGGGGGTCGTGGGTGGCGGTCAGGGGAATCGGCGGTGGGTGGTTGGCCAATGGAGGTGGTGGGCGGCTAGGGCTACAGTGGAGGAGGATGGAGGGAGCAGCGGCGACAGGAGAAGAGGGGAGAGAGGGCGATGAGGAGTGGGAATCGCTAGGCACGGCGGCGGCGATGGCGCGAGGCCCGGGTGGAGGGGCGATCGACGTGATGCTTTATTTATTTTTTTTATTCTTTTTTTTTCCTGAATGAATCCAATCGGGGGGGGCCTGGTTAAGGGAAGAGAGGGGTTTCTTTTTTTTTATTCTTTTTTTTTATTTAATTAATTGCAAAAAGTTGACTTTTCACAAACGACCTCTAAACGAGACCCACCGCCTGTCGTCCATAGCGTTTTACCCCCATTCCGAACACAATGGGATATGTATCGTAGGTTGATTCGATCGTTACAATCAGTTTCCGTTGAATTTACATTTAAATCGCTATATTGAATTTTAAACGTACATTTCAAATTACCGGGGCCACATACTAACTAGAAAAATTCCAGAAAAATATTTTCTAGCTTCGTATTGACGATACGGTCCTAACAAAACTAGTTTCGTCGAATTCTGAGACCGTTAGAAAAATGGCCAATTTCCAGTCGATTAAAATCAACTGAAATGGTCAAAACACGTTTTCCCTTGCCACGCTCACATATTGATTCAGAAAATTATGAAATTTGGAATCCAGCAATAATTTAACATCACGGATCCAACAAAAGTGGTTTCGTCGAAATCCGAGGTCGTTTGCAAAATGTCCATTTTTAAGGGCCTGAATTCCATAGCGACTATTCAGAATTTTCAACTGGACATATCTTTTGATTCCCGCTATGAAATTTTGATTCTTCGGATTCGTTAGAAAGATATTCACAATTAGATCCCATTATTTTTGGTTTCACTAAAATCCGGATTGTTTTGCACCCGGTACATTCAATTGAAGTTTGAAATCGAATTATCGAACTACCGCGCCATTTTCAATTCTATTTATAATTATATATAATTATTTATATTCTAACGACAACGCGTATAATATATACGTTCTAAATATATCCAAAATAAATTTTCGTCGATTTTATTTAAAATAATCTAATTTAAATAATCAAAATTCGCTAGAATTGCCAAAATAAAAATTTTAAACTGGCCCTGATTTTCGGGTTATTACATTCTCCCCCATTTAAAACTTTTCGTCCCCGAAAAGGAACAAAGTCGAAAGTGGTTTGATTAATTAACTCTACGTTCGATTCGGCTTCCATTCTCCAACTTTTCAGTTTCTGAGAATTTTCAAATTCTTCAAAAATTTGGCTAACACCCTAAATTTTCGAAAAATTTCGCCATAACCTCCCCTGCACCGGGAGCATCGGGGAATTTCAAATAGCTTCCCCGGTCCTTCTAATCTCAAAAAGAAAAAGAAAAAGCCAAGCGGCTAGCCAATAGGCTCACAAAATCATCATCACCCAAACAAAACAGGAAATTATGTAGTAAACATGTACCTATTTGTCGGGCAAACAAATTTTATTCTTCGGCTCTAGCCTCCTTGCTATGACCTGTTCAATGTAAGTATATGTATATGCAAGCAAACGCATCCAATTATCAATATAATTCAATATTTGATTCTATTAGGCATAAATGGTTAAAAATTAGCAAACAATTAAACAAACAACACAAACATCAATCAATTAGTGAATTAGAGTTTCAAATTCATAATTTGATACATATACAGAAAATCATGTTTTGATGCCAATTCACAACAATGTGTTCTAACTATATTAGTTTTGGTTCTCACACCAGCCTAATGGAAATATATAGAAATCACACCTTCGAAACACGAACATAAATTTTGGTGATGGAGCTCCATCAACAAAATCATCTCCGAGCGACTAGAGTGTAATCCTATATCTATCCAGTATATTAAAATTTCGAATATACGTTCATGACGCGTATATGCAAAATCTTTATATACTCGATTGTCCATATTCAAAATAAATAAATATTCAAATACGTATAAAGCGATTTAAATTTTAAAACAAAATTGTTTTCATTTGAAAAATATACTCTTCACACTCGTTCTAGGATACTACTGATCCTATCTCTAACGAGTCATTCTAATTGGATATTACTAATCCAATATCTGATGAATTCTTTCGTATGGTTCTAATGTGTCTTGTTCTCGAGCTCTGTAAACCAAAGCTCTGATACCAACTGAAAGAACCCGTAACTTCCCCGTGAAGGAAGCACGGATACTTTGAGAACAACACACAAAAGGACGCAGACGGAAGAACATTTCACTGTATATTACAACAATGCATCAGATTACAAGAATATACAGAGTATAAATGAATAAATTACATTCGACAAATATCAGAGATTACAATAAATTACATAGCAGCGGAAAAATATACAAAACACAACTGAAAGTAATGCACGGATACAGAGCTTTCCGAGCATCGTTCCAGCTATAAATCAGGACCCTGTGAATATACATATGCAAAACCAAAACTACTAGCTGCCCGTGCGGAAAATAGGGGCACCCAGAGTTTAGGTTAAAACAATAAACTCCAGGTCAGTCATGTGACTGGTGTGAGAACTAAAACAGTTAATAATATTGGTTTTAAAGTTTGGTAAATCAAGGGACCACGCCGTATAACACGGAACGGGTTTCCTCCCAAGAATACCAGTGCATATAACAAACAACGCAATGCTAAATAAAGAAAAATGAAGCTGTTATAAGACCCAGATCCCATCACACAATGCAACGCAAGCCGGAGGATAGGGTTTTCCCTTATAACAGCCAAAGCATGCTTGATACGTTTAAAACACATTATTTGATACTATAATAAGTGTATAGTGTCAAAACATTTCAATCATAAATATAAATCATAGACGGCATGAGTGCCCCATCCCACTATGTCGCCATACTAGGCTCTACAAATAAAGCCGAAATACACGTATTGGAAATTGGATTCCGTCATGAGTCGAGGCAAGGGGCAAGCTCCTCTCCGCGTTCGAGACACTCTAGCAAATGCCTCAGGACCCCACTATGATCCTTGGAATCGGCTGGGCCGGTCCTCTCTTACTTTTGAGGATTAGTTATTCCTGAACACACGTTTCCCGGTACTTACAGACCTATATCCGAGGCGCCTCGTATCCAACAACCACACAGGTGAAAAGTATATAAATGTCAGGGCTGGTAGGTCACTGACACCACCCTAGCTAGAAAGAAACGTCGTGCTCTCCCAGCGGTCCATCTCCCGTTTTTGACTCATACCGAGGTGTGAGGCTCGCGAATTCACGTTATACACAAAGCTACGCCACACAGGCCGTGCTTTGATCATCAACCACAAGACTTTGCTTTTCAACAGAAGCCTTGATCAATTGCCATTTACGCATGCCACACTGGCAATTCACTCCATGCGACTGATGTCCATCGATATACAACCTCTGAGCTCGTACGTCTCAGAGAAGGGCGTTAAGCAAGAGAATAAATTCTCCGCCGCCAAACAAATGTATATTTAATAGAGATCAATCAACACAGAATAAAATCCAATGTCAGACACACAATCCATTTACAAGTTCGTTCTGGGTCTGAACGAAACCGAAGGCACTTTCCTCGCATATCCATCCATCTCCAGGTACGTCTGGATGATCACCAACAGATTCCCTCATCCTGGGTGTACAGCCCAATCAAGATCATCAGTAATCAACCAAACGATGTGAAGACTTCCGGTCTTCAACCACCGTCTTCATCTTCGACATCTCGTCGAATCGGTTATTCAGAATGGGTATAACCTGGCCTTTCTGAATAACCCACGTATATAATAAACAAATGTTACACAAACACAACAAACGCCTCATTCCAATTTAGAATATTCTTTTATTCACAAAATCACATTCTTAGGGAGGGGTTCCCATTAATTTTATCCAAGATAAATTCTTCTAAATTTATTATTTGATCTTCCTTTGGATATCATTTCAAACTAGTCGGGATTAACGAACCACGCCGAAGTAATTATTTATTTTATTTCCCAATCCCAACCTATATATCCCATGGAGAAAACTGGTAATACTCCACATCTAACACCACGGTGTTATCGGTAAAATTAATTACCATTTCACGTTCAAATCTAATTAAAGATTTAACTATCGCTTTGGAGCAAAACTGGTGGTACTCCATTCTCGATCACCTTTCAGATTTGATAATTTAAATTATCAATGCACCTTTTAATCTAATTAAAGATTCATTAAAACTCCACTTAGTTTTAATCCTTTCAAAAATCAACATCTTGCCTTTAACTGGGTTAAAGAACCAATGTCATCTAAAACACGATTCACAACAAACCCAAATCACATTTGATATTAAATACAAGGTTCTGAATAGAAAATATACCGGCTTATATTCAATATCAAATTCTGAAACCAACAAATATCGTATTGGAAATAACGATATAAAATATATCTTTCAAATTCCCATAACAATATCCGTATAGTCACGAAATCCAACATCGAAATATTCCGAAGATAATTTTGATTCAACTCCAGACCCATCCACGTATTGGGAATATTGATTATTTTTAAAATCACTTTCAAATTCAATTTATTTATTTCAAAAATAAATTGGTTTTAATTCTAGTTCAAAACTAGTTCATTTCGATAAAAATCTATTTTTATCCTTTCAAATGTGGAATTCTTCAGCCCAATTTTTCTCAAATCATTTCTTATGATTTTACACAAATTATAGATATTTTTAATAATTTTATCAAAGCCCGTACAGTCGATTTCCATCAATGGCCATCGAACTGCACTTACAGCGACCTTTTCTGAAATTGATTTGGACATAATTCCAAATCCAACCGTTAGATTTCAAATTTCTAATATTCAATGGAAAGCTCTTTTCGATACGAACCCAACGGTTCCGGTTTTAGGAGAATCCGACGGTCGGATCTCCCGCAATGTCCGTTTGAAATAAATGGTCGAAATTCACGAACTGCCGCGGCGTGGCGCGTTCTATTCAGGCCATTATATATATATAATATATATATTATATATATTTCGTCGATTTCCTTTTAAAACGAATTTTATAAATCGTTTTAAATTCGTTTTCAAAACCATTTCAACGCTACATTCAACTTCAACTCGATTTGATTTCAATTATATTTAATTCGAATTCAAATTCGTTTCACTTCAATTCAAATTCAAATTCTTTTCAATTCAAGTTCAAATTCAAATTGATTTCAATTCAATTACGATTCGAATTCATTTCTATTTGATTTCAATTCGAATCGATTTCAATTAAGTTTCAGTTCGTTTTCAATTCCACTTGAATTCGTTTTATATTCAGTTCAATTCAAAGTCATTTTACATTCAATTCAAATTCGTTTTCTTTTCAATTCAAATTTGCTATAATATTCATTTCAATTTGAATAAAATCGATATAAATATCGTTCACGTCAAAATGGCGCAAAACTAATCAACACGGCTTTATACATTTCAGTCACTTCATTATTCTATTCAACAAATGAATATTTATCCTATTCAACACATGAATTTATATTTCTTTCAACACACGACTAATCTCAACACATGAGTATTGTCAACACATCACTATTTTTGTTATGTAAAATATTTTATAAAACTATGGTATCTATCGTTTGATTTTAATTAGACTCCACCGTAAAGTAGATTCTAATCGTAAATATGATAAAGATGTAATTTTTTATTATTTAAAATATTTCACTCAACACATGAATAGTTTCAACCCATAATCATCGTCAACACATGACTATTTTTATATTCAACACATGAATTTTCTTTTATAATATTCATTATTTTCCCGATTGGAATGAGGCCCAATCAATCACCATATAATGTTAATTATATGGATTCCATACAACACATGTATATAATAGCATTGAAAAATAATCAACCATCAACCAAAGTGCACTACACTGTATAAGCATCAAATATAGATATCTGACGCTTATAACAGCCTGTCAATCGATCGATCGACATATTTAATCAATCAGGATGAGTGAACTTCAAATTTCATCCCAACACCCGTGTGGGGTTTCAAACAATCAAACACAAATTTTAGTTGTGCAGTTGGGCGATGTGTAAAATTTATCGACCCAATCAATATCAGTCAAATCAGTGTATATAAACAAATCGGTCGATTTGTTTATAAATATTTATTTATTCACATTCACGTTAAAATTTATATTTTTAACGATTAAATATTTTATTTCAACACATGAATTCCTATTCAGTTCATTTACACAATAAAAATGATATTTTTATTTTTCTAACAAATTTTAGAAAATTTCGGCGGCATAACGGCACGATACTAGAAACGGGACGAGGCCTAGCCTTATCCCCGGTCTAGTGAAGGCCCACGCCATTCACACATCAATCAAATCAATTTCAATCCACCAAACAATTCAATTCAAACCAATTAGACTAACCAACTACACAACCAAACTATTTAACAAACAAGCCATCCATGGTCTGTGGATGACGGGTGTCGGGTGCTACTAAGCACCGTCTACATCCTAGTATATATATAACTAGAAAAAGAGATTTTAGAGTGAGAAGTTCTCACCGAAAGCTATCCAATACCACGACTCTTCATTTATAGAAATCTTCTTCATTCTCGCCTTTTTATCATCTTCGTTGCCCGTAGTCACTACATATATAAAAATCACACATTTTTATATTTTGATGTCTTTAAAATAAAAGTCACATTTTTATTTGTTCGTTTTCAATTTAAAATCATATTTTTATAATCACTTCATATATTTAAAAATCGCATTTTTACTATGCTATTCAATATATAAAAATCATATTTTTACTATCACGCTCTATGGATAAAAATTCTATTTCTACATTGCTACTATATAGATAAAAATTCCATTTCAATTATATAGATTTCGCCCTTATAAAAATATAGATTTCGCCTTTTCTAATATGAAGTTTTCGCCTTTATAAAAATAAAGTTTTCGCCTTTATAAAAATAAAGTTTTCGCCTTTATGAAAATAAAGTTTTCTCCTTTATAAAAATAAAGTTTTCGCCTTTATAAAAATAAAGTTTTCGCCTTTAATACGTCTATCATGTAAAAATTATATTTTCACATCTTCTACATGGTAAAGATCATATTTTTAATATTTTAAAAATATAAAAATCATATTTTTATTACTTTAAAAATATAAAGATCATATTTTTATATAGTATTTATAATTAAAAATTGCACCTTTTATATTTTAAAAATCTTATCGTTTCATTCTTAAAAATGAAATCTTTACCGTCATTAAAAATCAAAGCTTTACCATCTTAAAATTATAATCTGATAAAACTGAAAATCAATCCTATGTGAATTTTACAGTAAAAACTGAAATTAAATTTAAAGTCCTTTACCTTCTTTTCTTTGCAGGGGGCCCTCACGATGGTCGGTGATAGGCTGAGAAGGCGCCGGAGGTGCGTGGATGGCCGGGAAGGGCTTAAACGCGAACTGAAAATCACCATGGTCGGATTTTTATTGGAAGGAGGGTCCGGGGTCGGAGCTGCGGCCAGAGGAGGAGCACTGGGGGTCGTGGGTGGCGGTCAGGGGAATCGGCGGTGGGTGGTTGGCCAATGGAGGTGGTGGGCGGCTAGGGCTACAGTGGAGGAGGATGGAAGGAGCAGCGGCGACAGGAGAAGAGGGGAGAGAGGGCGATGGGGAGTGGGAATCGCCAGGCACGGCGGCGGCGATGGCGCGAGGCCCGGGTGGAGGGGCGATCGACGGGGTGCTTTATTTTTTTTTTTATTTAATTAATTGCAAAAAGTTGACTTTTCACAAACGACCTCTAAACGAGACCCACCGCCTGTCGTCCATAGCGTTTTACCCCCATTCCGAACACAATGGGATATGTATCGTAGGTTGATTCGATCATTACAATCAGTTTCCGTTGAATTTACATTTAAATCGCTATATTGAATTTTAAACGTACATTTCAAATTACCGGGGCCACATACTAACTAGAAAAATTCCAGAAAAATATTTTCTAGCTTCGTATTGACGATACGGTCCTAACAAAACTAGTTTCGTCGAATTCTGAGACCGTTAGAAAAATGGCCAATTTCCAGTCGATTAAAATCAACTAAAATGGTCAAAACACGTTTTCCCTTACCACGCTCACATATTGATTCAGAAAATTATGAAATTTGGAATCCAGCAATAATTTAACATCACGGATCCAACAAAAGTGGTTTCGTCGAAATCCGAGGTCATTTGCAAAATGTCCATTTTTAAGGGCCTGAATTCCATAGCGACTATTCAGAATTTTCAACTGGACATATCTTTTGATTCCCGCTATGAAATTTTGATTCTTCGGATTCGTTAGAAAGATATTCACAATTAGATCCCATTATTTTTGGTTTCACTAAAATCCGGATTGTTTTGCACCCGGTACATTCAATTGAAGTTTGAAATCGAATTATCGAACTACCGCGCCATTTTCAATTCTATTTATAATTATATATAATTATTTATATTCTAACGACGACGCGTATAATATATACGTTCTAAATATATTCAAAATAAATTTTCGTCGATTTTATTTAAAATAATCTAATTTAAATAATCAAAATTCGCTAGAATTGCCAAAATAAAAATTTTAAACTGGCCCTGATTTTCGGGTTATTACAAAAGACAAATGTTTTCAGAACTCTTATACCATTCGCAACATTTTTCTCTGGTTGGGAGTTTATTTAAAATGGCAAATTAAGTACAATGAGCCATTTTGGGACAATTTGATATACACCAAATAATTTTATGCCAGTTAACCTCAACCTCATTTCCTTGTAAAAACTCCCACACTCTATTGAAAGAGAATTTATCCTTGGAACACAAGTTCCAAGTCCAATGATCCTTATAACAGTCCAGATCAATTTGAATACCCATAATAGAATTTTTAAAAATACTAGCAGCAGGGTTATTAAGAAAGCCCCAACAGTTATTTAATATAATATTCTGCACACTGTCATTAACTTCCCCTAAAATATATAGGTTGTTCCAACCCAGAAGGTTAATTAGTGAATTACCACTAATCCATGGGTCAAACCATAAACTAGTTTGACTTCCATATTTTAACTTTTTGAGCAGAAATTTTCTACCTATATCTCTGCAATCTAAAATGTTTTTCCAAACATATGAATGGTGCATCTCTTTCCTAGCTATCCAGAAATTTTTATTGTTTTTTAAATATATTTCTCTCATCCATCTGGACCAAAGAGATTTACCATCCGGGAATTTCCAAAAAAGTTTAAATTTGCAAACTTCAGCAATATCTTTAATTTTTCTAAGCCCAAGCCCACTAAATTTTTTAGGCTTACACATTATGTCCCATGCAACTTTATGATAATTACCTCTCCATATAAAACTGGAGCACATTTTTCAATTTTGCTAATTGCACTATTAGGGATGTTGTGAGACTGGACCTAGTAGATAACCATTGCAGTGATGACAGTGTGTGTTAGTTCCATCCTACCTGCTAATGATAGTAACTTGCCAGACCACCCCTCAAGCTTATTTTGAATCATATCTAATAATCTAAGGCACTCCCTGTCATTAACCTGATTAATGCTTAATGGGAGACCCAAGTACTTGACAGGGAGATTACCCTCTTTGAATTTCAGAAGATTCAAAATCTCATCCTTAATAAGAACATCTTTGCTGAAATACACCTTGCTTTTATTTAAGTTAACAGATAATCCAGCGTATTTTTCCATATTGTCTAATATTTTGTAAACAGCAATAGCACTACTTTTATCTGCATTTAAAAACAGAAGCATATAATCCGCATATAAAAGGTGAGTAATGTGAGGCTTAACTCTATTTATAGGTCTAATGTTTCCCTTAAGTACTTCTAACCCCATTTGCATGGAGAAATATTCCATAACAATCGAGAATAAGTATGGTGACAAAGGGTCACCCTGCCTTATTCCTCTATTGCTATTAATGAAGCCCTTTAGGGAACCATTTATCATAATGGAGTAAGACACATTACAAATACACTCTTTGATCAAAGCACAAAATCTATCATTAAAGCCCATTTTCTGCATCGTGTAAATAATAAAATTTCTATTTATTTTATCAAAAACTTTGTGAAGATCAATCTTTATACACATGAGATTTTTGTTTTTCATATTAAAATTCCTGATGAGCTCATGAGCTAATAAGGTATTTTCAGAAATTAATCTACTAGGAATGAAAGCACTCTGGTTATCAGAAATTATGGACTTTAAAAAAAATTAACCTATTACATAAGAGGGAAGAAATGATTTTATAAATAAAATTGCAACAGACTATAGGCCTATACTCATCAAGCCCTGATAGGCTTTCCACTTTTGGAATTAAGGTGATAAAAGTGTGGTTAGTGTTATTCAATATCTTACCAGAATTAAAAAATTCCTTAATTGAATCACTAAGAATAGGTTGCATCTCATCCCAATGTGTTTTGTAAAATTTTGCACCAAACCCATCAGGACCTGGACTCTTATCATTATTAGCATTAAAGATAATATTTTTGATCTCCTCTCGTTTAATAGGAGCAAGCAGAATTTCAGTGCTATTGCTATTAGCAACATATTTAAACTCAATATCAGGAAAATTATTGGTAAGATTATCAGATTTATATAGAGAGGAAAAATAATTAATAGCCTCCTTTTCAATGATGGAGGCTTCATTAACAACCTTTTCTATCAATAATCTTACCAATATTATTCCTATTTTTCCTATTGGACATTCTGAAGTAAAAGAATTTACTAGCTTCATCCCTAGCTGTAAGCCAATCAACTTTTGCTTTTTGCTTGAGATTGACAGAGCTAATATGAAGGGCATTAATTAACTTGGCTTCAGCATTATAAAATTCCTCAGCCTTCTTCAAGTCTGAGCAATTGTTATCTAATTCATCCTGAAGTTTACCACATTCATCCCTAATAGAATTGATGTCATTTCTGTTTCTGGTAAAATTCCAATTTTTCAGATTAGTCTTAACCAGCTGTAAGGTTTTATTGAACTTATATTGAGCAATCCCATAGTAATTGTTTAAAAAGCAATTGGAAACGGTGTCTTTATAATCCTTATCATACACCCATCCATTAACAAATCTGAAAGGAGAGTAACCAACTTTATCTTTATTTGAGCTGAAAGAAACTAAAATAGGTGTATGATCACTAGTATTTTGGGGTAAAGTACTACAGTAAATGTTAGGAAAAAAAATCTATGAACTGCTGATTAAATAGAACCCTGTCTAGCTTGCAGTGAATATTTCTAAACTCACCTGACTTCCAGGTGAATTTATTGCCAATAATTTGGGGTTCTATTAATCCAGCTTTCAACATAAAGCAGGCAATCTTATCTAATTTAGCAAAAGGTATAGGATTACCTCCTTTTTTTTCACAGTTGTGAAAAACAGTGTTGAAATCCCCTATAAGCATCCAAGGACTTTTAATAACAATACTGAACTGCTCAATATAGTTCCAAAGCATAGTTCTATCATTTTCATAATTGGAAGCATAAATAAAAGTGATTTTTAGAGATAAACCACCCTTATTTTTAAAATTGCAATGTATATATTGCATATCAATGAAATAACTAATGAGTGACCAAATGGTAGGATTATAAAGGACCATAATCCTGCCATTTCCTCCCATCAAGTTATTGTTGATAATGCTCCAATTTGAAAAGATTCTTTACTGCAGTTCATTGATCTTTTGATCACTGAGTTTATGCTCAATTAGACCTATAATGCTAGGTTTATACTTGCCTAAAAAATTAACTAAATAAAGCTATCTTTCAGGGGAATTTAAACCCCTTAAATTCCAAGCTATGATGTCCATTAAATAAAAGAAAAATGATTATAAAAGGAAAAGGGTACAGAGGACCTAAGGGGGACAAGGGCTGTAAATTTTGTCCGAATGTCCGACGTCCGTTCGTGTCCGTGACCGAAATATGTCCGTCCGATTTTCATTTAGGACATGAGTTAGGACAACAAGATTTGTACGATAAAAAATCATGTCCGGTTCGAGCTCGTCCGAATTCATCCGAATTACTTGAAATTTGGCGTATAGTTGAGAGAAAATCTAGTAAAATGTAAAAAATGTGATGTAAATAGCCATGTCCGACCGAGTTCGACCTTGTCCGATCGTGTCTGTGTCCGACCGATTTTATTTAGGACATGAATTAGGACAACGAAATTTGTTCGAGAAAAAATTTGGTCTGGTCCGTGTTCGGTCCGATTTTTTTTAGGACAGAAACTGAACACACCTCTGTCCGGTCCGGTCCGACCGATTTACACCCCTAAGGGGGACCACTGTTCCTTTTGTTATCCATTTTAACTCCTACCTGTTTGCCACTTTTTTTGTAACTGCTTTTGATCTTAGGCTTGAGCTGTTTATCCCAATTTGTATTTCTACTAATGTATTTGTTTCTGAAGTCATGATCCTTGTCATCTTCAGTGTCTTCTGTTAAAGCAATGTCTGTTAGGCTCTTGGTTCTGCCTTTTTTCTTTTTACTTGCAGGAGGGACAGGCTTTGAAGACTTGGCTGCAACTATAGTTTGATTAACACCCTCCTGAATGTTTTCAATGGTGATGTTTGATTTGGATGGAGCAAGACCATTAGCCAGCAACGAGACATCAGTGTATATGGGGTCTACATCAAGGGGCTCACTGCAGTTTTCCATAAAAGCTTCTTTTGAAATTTTTGTTATATCTGTAATAATTCTTGAGTCCTTCGAGAGGGGGGCTCAATGGCCTGTTTAGAATAGAAACCCTCTAATACTTTTTCATTTGTGTTTTCTGATATGGATTTATCGATCATAGATGTGGGAATTTCAGAGTTTATTCCAACTGAATAGACTGGTTCATGTGAGGTCTGCAATTTTTCAGTAGGGATTAAAGAATTTAAAGGAATTTTAGCCGTAAGCTTTTGGCTACTATGTCCCTGAACCGATTGCAGAGAGGGTGCATCAATACTCATCTCATCCAAGTTATTAGCATTGTGAGCAACATTGGAATTAATGACGTGAATTACATTTTCTTTTGGTTGATTTTGCTGATCTTTGTTGTTAAAACATTGCTCAGTAGAATGCCCAAAACACTTGCAGAATTTACATCTATCTGGTATTGTCTCATACGCGATCGATTGAGTGATGACCTCTCCATCATGCATGTAGATAGAAGCCTCATTAGGTAAATCAGCGTCTGCATTAATTTCAACAAGTAGTCTCGCATAACTCAACCTAGTTTCTTTAGCAGTTTGTTCGTCCGTCTTTAATGGAATTCCAACTAGGCTTCTAATCGCACTAAAAATCTCTTTATCCCATAAACGTAAGTTCAACTCTGGAAGTCGGATCCATATTGGCATGGTACTCAGTAAGTCTCGGTCAAGAACTACTTTCTTGGACCATTTCTTTAAAATAATTAGCTTTCCGTTTATAAAATAGGGTCCTCCATTCAGAAGTTTTACGCTATATTCTGCATTTGTGAATCTGAGTATGAAGAACCCATTTTCTCTAGTTAAGATTTCAAATGAACCACTCGGGTTCCATGTTCTTACTACAAAATTCCTGAAATAGTGATATGTAGGTCTCTTTCCGAAAACGTATGCTACAATTGAGAGTTCCCATTTACTTTCAGTGCGGTTGCACACTTCTTCAGAAGCCACGACAATTCTTTCATCCCCAATCGTTTCTACTGGATCAATAAAACTCAGATCAAAGTTCGAATCTTGATTACTTTTCTTAACAAGATCCGCCCATGAAGATGCTTTTAAATCTTTGACTGAATTAACTTTTGATGTCTGAACTGATTCTTGATCCAACCTTGTTGGGTTTCTTGGCTGGTATCGCGCTCCATTAGAGGAGGAGTAAGGCTTCTGCTTAATTAGGTTTAGAAGGGACTTCATTAGAAAATCCAGCAGCTTTTCTCGAATGAGCAGAATTTTTAGGATAAAAGATAGGTTTCAGACCTTTCTTGCGATTTACAACTCTAGTAAAGCCATCCTCATCCACTAAGTAATCAGGAGAAGGATGAGGAGGACTAGGAGAGAGATTAAAAGGATGAGGGGAGGAAGAAGGACCCTCTTTAGGGGTTTGGATCGTTGGAAGCTTTAGACGTGTTGGACATCTAACGGCTATGTGCTCCCTATAAATTCCTCTACTTTCTTCTTTTGCAGCCCCTGACTTCCTCCTCTTTTCCCATTCACACGCTGTTTAATATCAAATGCAAAACCTTGCACTAGTTTTCTGATGAAGAAGATTTTGTACATTGACAAGGACGTTTTCAGGCAACGATTAGCTAATGGCGGCAAATTCGTCCAAAACGGACGCTAACACCATCAAATGTCATTAGTATTTACTAACGACTTCCAATAGATCTGACCGTCGATTTCTGAGGATCCCGGTCAAATATAATAATAGTTTTCAATGGCAATTCCGACGATAGTTTCTTTACACGTGACAATTATATGACCAAATAGCTGTTAGAAATCTTTAGACGCCGTCGGAAAATTATAACCAAATTTTAGTATGTAGTCATAGGTTATCATAAAAAAAATTAGTGATTTTTTTAAAGCTGTACACTCTTCCTCTAACCCACCACATATATTATAATCAATATCACAACTCCACTTCGAACATATACATACATACATACATACATACATACATACATACATACATACATATATATATATATATATATATATTATGAGGGTTATACGACACCTCTCTTTCGTGACACCCCTTTTGCACCTCAATAATAACCTCACATTTATAATTAAATAAGTTAGTGGTGTACAAAGAATTAGTGGAAAGAGAGAGAAATGAGAATGTTGTGAAAATCAGGAGGGTTATTGGAGTGCTGCACAATTTGGTAGGGCCGTAAATTTTGTACGAATGTCCAATGTCCGTTCGTGTCCATGACCGAAATACGTCTATACAAGTCCGTTTGATTTTTATTTAGCACACGAGTTATGACAACGAAATTTGTACGAAAAAACATGTTCGGTATGTGTTCGTTCGAATTTCTTATACTTCGATATATAGTTGAGAGAAAATCTAATATAAAATAAAAAATTATATATAAATAACTACGTCCGATCATGTCCGAAAAACACATGGGTGTGCTCGACCGATTTCATGTAGGACACGAGTTAGGACAATGAAATTTGTACGAGAAAAGATTTTCGTCCGGTCCGTGTTTGGTCCGATTTTATTTAGAAAAAAAATCGAATACACCTCTGTCCGGTCTGGTACGATCGATTTACACCCCTACTATTTGGTGTGCTCTTGATCCTATTACACACACATATTTCTTGTTTGTTACTAAGCACATCTTCACTTCTTCTTCTTAATATCATTCCTAAAACTATACCAATACACTATTTTTGAAAAAAAATCATATGATGAACAACAGTCGATCACCACAGTTTATCACTACGATCAAGCATCGAACAACAGTTGTTCGGCGGTTGGTAGACATGGAAAATCGTATTGGTTGGCAATTGTTCGCCATGCAAATTGATTTTAAGCGATAATTGATTGTCTTGTGAAATATTTTGGTATTAAGAAGTATACTTAAAATTTAATACGCATAATAAAAGAACAAAAGCATCCCCAAATCTATATCAACCATCCATCGTCTCCACCAAAAAAAAAAAAAACTTACATAAATCAACGTCGTACGATATCAGACCTCTCATCAAAATGTATCAAACACATTCTCATCATCTCCAAGAGTATATGTATAAACAAGAAAAAATAACGTACCTCTAAAGATTTATCATCCCCTTCGGAACAACTCGACGAAGGGAATATTCTATGCCGCTTCATATACTCCGCCAAGCACTGGTTCATCTGCGCCATCTCCGTAGTATGATGGCAGTCATGCTCCTACAGCTCGACAATCTACAATCATAGCTCTGTAATCTTTAGTTTATCACGAGCCTTCTGATACGCCTTTTGTGAGATTCTAACCTGCGGATAAAATAAGTTGTTATATAACTTACATAATTTGAATAAAAAAATGTGAAATATTTAAATTAGCTAGTTTTTTTCTAAATTAATTATTGCATGATTCACAAATCTATAGGACATATGGAACGACCGTCATACACCACTGATGTTCATATAACTCAATAATGCGTTGTACAGGAACCCGACTGATGCATGACAATTGTCGGGGGAAAAATTGGAAAAACAGAGGAATAGATAAGAAGGAAAGAGAACAGAAGAAAAGAGAAGAGAAGAAACACCAAGCTCAAATACACAGAGCCTGTCGTATATCTCACAGTGCATCAGATAAAATATACTAGAAATCATAGATATAATACAAACAAGATAGTAATAGCTATATAAACCATGTAATTAGAGTATACTAGCACATACAATCTCAAATAAATAGAGTTTATTCAAGAGAAAAAATGGCTCACTGACAAACTGACTCCGAATAAATAGTCAACACAGTCATGCATAGCGCCACAATGTCGCATAGTAGAATAATCAATAAAACAAATATAATATGAAAAGTTGCCACCTCCTGCTGATCCACCTGCGCAACTCCAGATAAGCCAACACATGCTACCATCCTACTCATCAATGTTTTTGATGAGTACCCAAGGTAATAAGTGAGAACACAAATTTTGGGTTAGACAACAGTCTGGAATGAGCGATAAATAATCTCAAAATACTGTAAAAGTCATAATAATAATTGGACCAAAAGTATGGTAATCCATACCTGACCTAACCGAACATCTATAGAGAGCACACAAAATAATATACTACTCTCTGACAATAATTTTAGGTGTATACGCTACGTCGGAGTACTGGGGTGCCTAAATGTTTGTATTAACGCTACCTACATCTAGTGACAATCTGAAGAATGATAAATTGCTAAGTAAGCATAACATACATCGTTCATCCTCATATTCGCTCACTCTATGCGTTGGATATATATATATATAATTATTTGATTCCACGGCAGCTACACTATATCTGAGCTGAAACAGTCTATGTAAGACCAACAATCTCCGCCTGGTTGGGAATGAGCATAAGTGGTATTCGTGAGGTAGGCCCTCATGGATAAGCAACATGTAGTCTAGTTGGATATCCATTAGACAGACTCCGAATTGGCTTACAACCTAATTCAAGTCAAAGACTGATAGACGCTCAAGCCTCAGCTCTCCAAGTACCGCCCAAACTTACATACTAACGATCCCATTTGCATACATATCTCCACTACAGAGTTTATTTTGGCACTGTCCTCATACTCCCATATAAAGCCTCCTGGTGGCTGATATGGGGCGATCATCATAGTTTTAACTATGCAGTTTAATAAGATCAAATCAAACTATGCGGTTTAATAAAATCAAATCACAGGATACAAACAGATCACATATACAAAATGGCAGAATAAATCGCAGCGGAATAAATAACTTAGTAGTTCATGAAGCTACTAATCGCAAGATCTCAAAATCAAAATACATAATCTCAAAGTAGTAAATTAATACATCAGGAATCTTAGATAAATAAATGCCTAGTACATAAGCGAGTGATGGATGTGAAATAAATGAATCGTCATGATAACAGTACAGATAAATAATAAGTTGAATCTCCAATAGATCTCTGGCTCTCAAAAGATGAATCACCAAAGCTGAACTACTTAGCCTAACACGAGTATTTAGTCAAAAAAACACTCGAGTCAGGATTAACATTCTCAATAGTAAATAACCTCAAGTGAAATGCTCAAATGAAATTCCTAAGTAACTTAAAGGATGTTTGGGATTCCATTTTTCAAGGATCTGTTAAACTATATATTATATAATACAATACGCTATTATAATAGTGCCTATGGTTAAATATAATATTGAAAATAACATAAGCGGAATTACCATTAATTCAGATATATCGTTTAGACCATTGCAGCATAGTTTGCATATAGCACACCGGTATGTTGGTGAATAGGGATGCACCGTGAAATGACAACATTAAATCAAAATCGTAGGGGACACGATAATATAATATGACAAGTCATGCAACGCAACACCCTGGGTAGGATTCTTCCAGATGCACTCCCAGACCGGTGATACTGCTAGCCACAACTACTGCCCACCTCGAACAACACTTCCAAAATCAAGGGCCCCATTCTAATCGCAAGGTAATAGATATGACATCGAATAAGTGTGTCCGATTAGAGGTGTTATCTCTATTAATCACGGTATAGCTCATATTTTAGTCATTTCAGTTATGACCCGAAAGCCAAGGTTATCCATCATTATTCTCTTACTTCATTCCAATGGGTTCGCCAAACCAACCTACTTCATTCTGGATTCTACACCACGTACACAGTTGATAAAGTGGTATTGGTATTGATAGAGAGTATGTTAATACCGACTCTGGTCTCCTCAACAACCAAACGTTTATTTCATACCTTGGTCATTTATGTTTGAAATCATATTTAAAATATCATAAATCAAATAATAACAAAACAAATTTATTTTTAAATAATTACATTCAAATATTTCAGTGTCATAAATCATATTAAATCAATTCATTATTTGGCTAAATTTGAAATTCTGATTTCAGATCTACAAATGGTTTATTTATTGAATTACATTTTGATTTCGCATTTCTATATCTCAATTGTCATTATTTCAAAATCTTTATTTTCAACATTTTGAACTTAACATCTCAGATTGGACAAAGACTTCTATTAAAACAGTTAATACAATATAAAATAGTTGTAATTAAATTAATTATATTTATAAAAAATAGTTTGACTTAAAAAATATATGTAATATATAATAGTTAAATTTAAGAAAAATGGTATAATTAAAAAAGTTATAGAATGCATAATAATTAAGTTAAAAATAGTTACATTAAACTAGTTATAAAATAATAGTTAACTTTAAATAGTATAATTTAAATTGGTTTAATATAAGATAACATGAATTCTAAATAATTCAAAATAGTCCAGTCCGAACCACTCATTATTATTTCCAAAGTTCAACTTCTTTCAGTTTAGAGTTTCAAATTTTCAATTCAGTCAATTCAAAACTTTAATCAAGATATTCATAAGTTCAGTTTATTTAGAAATAGTGTTCAAGTTGGATTATCTGATCTTATTCTTAAGATTCACATTACCTTTAAATCACAACTTATAAGTTCATATCAATAAATCTAAATTTCACGTTAATCAATTATAATATTTTAACTTCAATTATATTTAGAATAGAAACATTTACACAAAAAATTATCATCAAATAGATTTATTTAAATTTTATAATCATAACAATTTCATAAACCCATTCATTAATTTAACTTTACATCTTAAAATCGGTTTATCTTAATAAATTTCATTTCAATTATGTCATTTAACAAATCAAGTTATCATTAATTTCTAACTTCTCATTAAAGCCTTTATATATTTATATTTTATAAAAATTAAAAGTTTATATAAAATTTTATTAAATAATAATTAAATTATATTAAAAGACTTATTTATTTACTCATAAAATAATTTAAATTATTCAAAATTTAAAACTAAATATATTGTAATATAGATTCTTAAATTTATATTTTAAAAACATATATTAACTTAATAATTAAATTTGTATAACATATAATCTGCATTTAAAGCTTTATTAAATTATCAAGTACAAGTTTAAATAATGTTCTAACTTTTTTTTATAAAATTAGAATACATTTATAAATTGTGAAAATACTTTCACAATAGACCAACGGTGACTGTATATAATTTTCTACCTAGGCCATGCGGTATGGATACATATCATTTCAATCCGTTTAATATTCAATTTATGAGTATTTATCATTTCAACCCACATCCCAATAAATTCAGTTTTAATTCCTGAGTTTATGTAGTGGTTCAATTATATATCATTTCAATTTGTAGTGATTTTACAAATCTATAGGGAACTTGAAGTGTGAGGAGAAAATAAATATAACGTTATCGATAACATTGCATCATAATATATCACAAAAATCAAATATCAGTTGGAAATAATTCATGTTGTATATGTAAAAGTGCATGTGTCACATGTGCACAAATTTATAACAAACAAATCAGGTCTTCTACAGTAATCCTAACATTTCTTTTGTCATTTCAAGTGGTGTCAATTTACTAAATGAAAATTTTATTCGTGAGTGAGGGTTCTCACCTTACATTTCAAATAAAAGGAAGATGACATTGGATGATACGAACGTAGATACAAAAGCCAAAACGACACAAGCAAGCATGATCAAATCAAACTACTAACTTGAATCAAAACTCTTCCATAACAAATCAACCAAAGCTCTAGGCACAAAATCAACATTTCTTCTTATTCACATGCACTACCATTTCACCACAACATTTCTTAATTCTAAACACAACACAAACACAAATGCACTACAACAACTCACACCACACCCACACACATATACAACAGGGTTGAGGGGTTTTGGCTTAGGAAGGTGGATTTAGATTTTTACCAAAATTTACAAATACTAAAAAAAATTGGTCATTTTAAATTTATTTCAGACCAGTTAAACTTAGAATTTGGAAAAGTTATAAACTAAAAAGTGGTTGAATCAGTTAAACTTAGAATTTGGAAAAGTTGGGATAATGTTGAGGATCCAGTGCTGAACCCGCTGATGTACAGTCTAGATGCTGCATTAGCTTCTTGATTTCAGGTACATAACCCATCAAAGACGCCACACATGTATCATTATCTACAATGCTTTTACTTGATGGATGTGTTTTAGTTGGTGGTAGCAACACCTATGGCAGATATCAGTTTTATGGAGAGAAATGTCCGACCAACGTGAGTTTAGAAGTGGTTTTGTCGGGTTATCTCTTTGCTGCATCCCAAAGTTACTTCGTTTGCAGTAGAAATTAATTATCGTAAAAATTTTACCTTGCCATTTATGGTGAGGGAAAATAAAATGAGAAAACACACTTCATTGAAGTGTTTATATTCTTCTGTTCGGATTGGTTACATGGCCTTCCATCAGCCATTTGTCATTATATCATCCACCATTCAAATTGCAAGCCACAACTTCTCTTTTTAGCAAATAATTGTAAAGCCCAAAGCCCAAAACCATTAGCGTTGTAAATATTATAAATACTGGGCCTTGTAACACATTTTGCATTCAATTCGAAAGTATCAATAAACAAGAGAATATTTTCTACAAATCAGTATTATTCTGTTCATCAACAAAATCTCATTTCTGTTGATTTCTTTATATGGTTCAGAGCAAATTGCTTAACAACAACTGTCATATGTCGATCCAACAATTTGGATATTGATTCTTTAACCCATCAGAGTGTTTTCATCACTTGGGTTTATCCTCTCATCTGAGTTAACACTCATCATTTGAGAGTTGGCCCTAATTCAGATCTGTGCCTGGCCAAGTTTTGTTACTGGCTGCATCAAATCTAAACTAATCAAGCTTAAGCAGAATAATTTAGAGCAAATCAATTTCTATCGCCATGAATATCAAGAAATTAGTTCAAGAAACTACCATACCAGTGCCAGTCATCAAATTATCTTCATCACTTGATAGACATTAGGTTGCAGTTTACCTAAAGGGGAGATCGGTGATTTTCGGCATCAAGAAAGTGATTTCTCATCAATTTGATTCTGCTTATCTTTTCTGAAATTTTCTTTCAAGTTTCTTCATAAGAGGAGATTCAACTCCAGCAATTGGGTCATCTACATCCCAGAATCAGTCATCTTTGAGTCAACCTGCAACATTTGCATCATCTGTTGAACAACTTGTTAAGACTGTAATAAGCCCACAAAGTCAATTAGTCACTATAAAACTTAATGAAAGTAACTATTTGCTAAGGAAATATCAAGTCGAAACAGCTACTCAGGGGTATGGATTGGAAGGCTATGTTTATGGTACAATTAACATACCATTAAAATTTATAACAGATAAGGATAACAGAGTTGTTAGCAATCAAGAATTTGTCAAATACCATAGACAAAGATAGGCTAATTAGTGCATGGTTACTATCATCTATCAGCATCAGTCTCATGCCTCAAGTTATTGGGTGCAGAGGTTCAAATGAAATTTGGTCAAATGTTGAAAAGAATTTCAATACCCAATCTCAAGCTAAAATCATGCATTTCAGAAGAGAACTCTACAATTCAAAGAAAGAAAATGACAGTATGAAGGTTTACCTGTCAAAGATTAAGACTCTGTGTGATCAATTAGAGGTCACATGACGGAAAATGCCTGAATCTGAACAGGTATTAATCATTCTTAATGGATTAAGTAATGAATATGAAGCTGTTGAAGCTATAATTTCTTCTCGAAGAATTACTCCACCTATATATGGATGAAATTCATTCCATACTTTTATCTCATGAAGAAGGAATGAGAGTAAAAGAATTCAAGAATCTGATGTTTCTGTTAACTATACAAATAGCAACGGAAATAGAGATCAAAAGCCAAATCAATCAGTTTAGAGAAGTGGTTTTAGTAACAGATCCAGAGGAAGAGGAAGAAGTTTTAATAATAATAGACCGAAGTGTCATATTTGTGAGAAAATGGGTCATACAGCTCTGAATTGCGATTTCAAATTTAATAAAAATTACACTCCTAATCAAGGCAGTAACAGTCAGAGGAAACAACAAAGGTGAACCACATCAATGATGATAACTGGTATCATGATTCAGGTGCAACAACTCATCTGACTAGAAATTTAAAAAAATTTAAATCTTGGGTGCAAGGAGTACAAAGGTAAACAATTAGTTTGCATGAGAAATGGTAAGTCAATTCATATTACTCATACTGGTAAAGGGTGCATAAATGGAAATAAACACTTGCTATTAAATAATCTGTTAAGAGTTCCAGATATTAAAAAGAATTTATTGAGTGTGTCTCAATTTGCAAAAAATAATCATGTATATTTTGAGCTTTAACCTAATTACTGCTTAGTCAAAGACATACTCACTAAAAATATTTTATTGCAGGGCAATGAAGTCAAAGGTCTATATGTGTTCAATGCAGCCAACTACAATAATACTAGAACTAGGATTGTAAATTGCAACTTCAGTGAATGGTTCTTTGATAAAAGCAATGTGTTTGATATTTGGCACAACAAACTTGGTCATCCAAGTACTAATGTTGTTAAACAAATTCTTGTTGAAAATAATATAAAATTTGATGATATTATTGATCCTTACTTATGCACATATTGTCAAATGGGAAAAAGTCACAAACTCCCTTTTTATGATTCAACCATTGTTTACTCTAAACCATTATATTTAATTGCAACTGATCTATGGGGACCATCCCCAATTAATTCTGATCATGGGTATATGTACTATATATCTTTTGTTGATGCATATAGCAGATTTACTTGGATATATTTTCTAAAATCAAAGTCTGATACATATTATACTGTCATACGTTTCATTACACAAGTTGAAAAACAGGTGAAAGTATTTCAGTCTGATGGTGGGGCTGAATGCAAATCTTTGAAAGATATTTTTCTTAAAAAGGGTATAGTTCATAAAACTACTTGTCCATATACTTTTGAGCAAAATGGGCTTGTGGAAAGAAAACATAGGCATATTGTTGAATCTGGATTGACATTGTTAGCTCAGGCAAAGATGCCACTGAAATTTTGGCCAAATTTCTTTTATACAACAGTTTATCTAATAAATAAACTGCCAACAAAAGTACTTAAAGGAATAAGTCCATATGAGAAACTATACAATGTCAAACCTGATTACAATTTTTTGAAAACCTTTGGTTGCTTATGCTATCCTTATATCATACCTTGTAATAAACATAAATTTGATTACAGATCTAAGCCATGTACTTTTATAGGCTATGCTCAAGATAAAAAAGGTTATAAATGTTTAGAGGATAGTTAAAGAATTTTTGTTAGTAGGCATGTAATATTTAATGAAAAGATTTTTCCCTATCGTACTGAAACCATCAAAACATGTAATAGAATTTTGGATACAAATGTTTCTATACCTCAATTGGCTGTCTATTCTGAGCTAACATGTGCAGGTGAAACAAGTAGGACTTATGACAGTACAACATCACTTGATGATGACACTGTCCTGACACCAAACAATTCCAATGAGCCACCTACACTGCAAAGTCAAGAAGAAAGTGTTAGTCATCAACATAAAGAAAATGAAAACAATGAAATTGAAACATCTGAAGGAAACAGACAACCATGTGCTCAACCACAGGCTGCATCAACAATCCCATGATTACTAGAGAAAAGAGTGGGATATTCAAGCCCAAAACTTATACTGCTGTGACACTTGATGAAGAGCCAACATGTTTTGATCAAGCCAAATCAGACAACAATTGGTGGAAAGCCATGGATACAGAATATCAAGCACTCATGAAAAATCAAAGATGAGAATTAGTCAAGCCTCCAAATGACAAAAATATAGTTAGATGTAAATGGATTTTTCAAAATTAAAAGAAAATCAGATGCATCTATGGACAGATATAAGGCAAGACTTGTTGCCAAATGGTTCACACAACAGCAAGAGTTTGACTACAAAGAGACTTTCTCACTAGTTGTAAATCAATTAGCTGTCAGAGTTGTTTTATCTATTGCAGTTAGCAGAAAATGGCAACTAAGATAACTGGATGTCAATAATGCATTTCTTAATGGAATCCTACAACAGGATATATACATATGGAACAACCCGAAGGCTACATTCAAAAAACAGAATATGTGTGCAAGTTGAAAAAGGCCATATATGGCTTAAAACATGCTCCTCGAGTATGGTTTGATAGATTGAAAATCAAATTAAGTAATATGGGTTATCAATCTACCAAGTCCGATAACTCTCTTTTTACAAAATTTAATGGTTGCTCTATTATATACATACTAATAAATGTTGATGATTTTATCATTACAGGTAATGACAATGGAGAAATCAACAAACTTGTGAATTATCTGGATAATCAGTTCTCATTCAAAGATTTGGGGACACTTAACTATTTTTTGGGAATAGAAGTAATCACGAATTCAACATCAGAAATCTTCTTATCTCAAAGAAAATATATATCAGAACTACTGACAAAGGTTCAAATGGACAAGGCAAATGGTCCACCAACCCCAATGGTCAGCAGTCAACATTTGTCCAAACACAGGGGAGAAGGCATATATAATTCAAAACAATATAGAAATGTAGTTGATTCTTTACATTACGCAACTATCACTAGACCTAATATAACATATAGTGTTAATAAAGTGTGTCAATTTATGCAGGAGCCACTTGATACTCATTGGAAAGCAGTAAAAAGGATTCAAAGATACTTAAAGGCAACTTAAGACTATGGACTACATATCAAAGCTAATAGCAACTTCAATATCACTGGATTTACTGATGCAGATTGGGCATCAGATCCAGATGACAGGAAGTCGACCAGTGGCTACTATATCTACATCGGGGACAACATTGTTTCATGGTGTTCAAGAAAACAAACCACCATTTAAAGATGTAGTACTAAAGCAGAGTATAGAAGTATAGCAAACACTACTGTTGAAATGATGTGGCTAAAATTTATACTCAATGAACTCAATATACAAACATGCAAATCAGTGTTGTGGTGTGACAATATGAGTGCAGTTTTTATATCAGCTAACCCTATCTTACATTCCAGAACTAAACATATCGAGATTGATTTGTACTTTATCAGAGAACAAATTATGAAAGGAAACAGGGAGGTTAGGCACATACCAGCTACTTACCAATGAGCTAACACACTTACTAAAGCTCTATCAATCTCAAATTTTTTGAAATTTAGAGATGAATTCAAAGTCATGAAGATTGGAGAAAGCAGATCCTTTTCCAATCATCATAAAGCCAAATCGAAGCTTCAGCAAACTAAAGAGACTCAAAGCAGTGAAGATTCGAGCCAAAGTCCAAATATCAAGTTGACTGACAAAAATTATCAATCAAACTTGACACAAACCATTAGATCTGCAGCTACTAATAGATATAGTGAAGAAAAGGAAGTTATTTCATCTTTCAATTTGAAGAAGGGACAAGCAGAGACAAAGAAGACAGCAGTTTCCAGTTTCCTCCATGAAAATCCTAGCCCTAGCTTCGATTTGAAGGGGGAAATAAAATGAGAAAACACGCTTCTGTGCGGATTGGTTATGTAGCCTTCCATCAGTCATTCATCAGTTAAATCATCCAACGTTCATCAAATTGCAATCCGCAACTTCTCTTTTTAACAAATTGCAATCCACCGTTCAAATTCCATCAGTTATTCATCAGTATATGGGTTACAAGGTTAAATAAATTAATCGTCCTCTGTCATGTGGTCGTGCCGGAGTGGTTATCGGGCATGACTAGAAATCATGTGGGCTCTGCCCGCGCAGGTTCGAATCCTGCCGACCACGCTAGCTGCCGGAATTTATATCCATTTCCTTGCTCCGCTTGTTTTTCCTACAGTTTTTATTTTCCTTTGCTTTTGCAATTCTGTCAAAAACAGCAGAGTTTCCGGCAGCGGGATGATATCAGAACGAAAATTCCACCCAAATGATAGATGAACATGCCCTAATTTCATCGATGTCGAGCTTTTGTTCACTTATACGCTGGAAACAGCAACATCCGGGAGAAAAGGGAGGAAAGCGCGTTGGAGGTTGGTCGCTAAAGGTCGATTCATCGGAATCGCCGACGTTAACTACGAAGTACGATGGTTAAACGTCAAAACGACTTTGTACAAATTTGAGGATTTTTCTGGGATCTTCTATTTGAAATGCTTTATTCTCCTGCACTCACCTCGTCGATTTTCTTGACTTCCTCTTTTTATTTCAACCGAATGATGAAGAAGATTAAAAAAAAAATAGCAATAAATAGAATATAAGTACAAATCAGTTGAGCAAAGAGCTTGCTAACATAGCTCATAAAATGTCTGCATATATAATTTGTCTTTGCTAATATGTTGCCGGATAATTAATTTTCCACCATTTGCTCACACTGATATTCCACGAATTGGATAAGTAGTGATAGGTTGAGAAACCGATCTAGAAAGCTCAAAACTAGAATGGGAATGTCGTCAATCGCCATCTTAAGTAAATTCATTTTCATGGTAATTTCTATCAATAATTTTCCTGTGCTCAAAAAATGAAAATCTAATAATTGACAATGATTCATATAATCTCTCTTAACTACATTTAGTAGCATAGATCATTATCCATTTTCCTGGTTACTATATGGTTTTTATGGTTAACGATCAAGTTCCCAGTGAAGTGAAGGCGTATGGGTTCATATACAGTAGCATCATTGCTGTTATATATATCAGTATGTATACAAATTTATCTAATTCCTAACGAAGAAAGAGATTTATTCTATTACTAATTAATTATAACATTCATCTTTTATTATGCACTTTTATCGATTTTGGTTCAATTGCCTTCACAGCTTAGCTAGATGGAATTTTTATTTTGCACTTTTATAGATTTTGATTTATCATATATATATATATATATATATATATATATATATATATATATATATATGTGTGTGTGTGTGTGTGTGTGTGTGTATGTGTGTATAACATGATGAAAAGTTAGGTTAGTACTAAAATTCCATATTCTTTCCTTAGTAATCCCAACAAATAAATTATATGACCGTGTGTAATTTTGGCTTTTAAGGTTCGGTAGAAAGTACAAACTACTTTTTTTTAATCACCTCGCGTTTCTGGGTTACTTTTATTCTGGTTTTCAAACAAACCTTTTTTTCTTTTTCTTTCTAATCATGCCTTATTTTATTTTAACTAGAACCTTTACTTTCAATAAAAAAAAATGCACAATTTTGATTTTCTTTTATAAAAATATCATAAAAAATAGAGGTTTATGGATTTTAATGAAGACAAAAATAAAATGATTAAAATAAAACCACAAAACAAAGACAAAAATAAAAACCGTTTGTATTCAAAGTATGCTAGTCTTGTTTAAGGTTAAGTATCTCTTGAATATAGCTGCATTTCAAAACATGATATAGACCGTATAAAATATAAAATAAACTTGTTTTTTTCTTGTATGTGTATATATAAAACATTTCCACAAACTATGTTAATCTTGTTAGTAGTGTTAGCTAGAAATATCAAAAGAACAGAACTTGCACTGTGTAAATATAAAAGTGCACTTGATGTTGCATGCTTATGGTCCTGGTAATTCTGTTGTTCTTTTTCTTGCACAAATTTGTAACTTGTGTTTGTGCAACAAGACTTGGCTGAAATTTGTGCTACTCAGGTAGAAATTTATTTTAACAATGGTCATACATTGAAATTTGTGCAACTCAGGTAAAAAATTATTTTAACATTGGTCATACATTAAAAATTCTTTGGATACTGTATTTGCACATCAATTCTTGCTTAGTAAGAAAAGCACTGCAGTTTTCTACATGAATATATGGATCACCTTTTACTGTTATCATTCCCGGTTTAATATATCAATTTTAATTAGTTGATAGAATTCAAGATCATGAGTGGTAAATGGTAATATTGTACTGTTTTACCTCACTTGCTTCTAAATATCTTAAAGAATGGTTTACAAAAGTTCAATTATTTTTTCTCAAATGGTAAAAGCATTTGTCATTTGTAATTAGCTATGTGCATATTTATCTTATTGTTTAAAAGAAATGCTCGAACAATTTCTATTGAAAACCAGTATGTACGTAATAATTATATTTCTATAACCAAATAGAAAACTTCTAGCGAACACACGTAGCATACTAGTATTTTAATGGTTCGGTTGTCACACATTTAGCAAATTATTAATGGCCCGGTTGTGAAACAGAACACAACAAGTTTTTAGTAGTGGTCCGGTTCCGGAAATTTTGAATCTCATCCTTTTTAGACATTGGATGAATTTTCATTGTCGCACAATCCGAAACTTTGTATATTGTGAAACACGGTATAAAAATAATGTGTTAAAAAAGCTTGCATGGTAAATCAGTTAGCATCGTTCTAGTTGATGGATCGAAAACAGCTGTGTGCATGGATCGGAAAGATTTGTTCTGTGGATCGGGCATATTATGTTTGACAATGGGTCGGAAAGCTTATTGAAGTTTGGATCTGAAAATATGTTGACGCATGTAGGGCTGCAAATTTTGTACGAACGTCCGACGTCCGTTCGTATCTGTGACCGAAATACGTTCGTCCAACTTCGTTCAATTCTCATCTAGAACACGAGTTAGGACAACAAAATTTATAAGACAAAAAATCACGTCCGGTCCGTGTTCATCCGAATTCGTCTGAATTCCTTGTGATTCGATATATGGTTGAAAGAAAACCTAATAAAAAGTATAAAATATGATACAAATAGTCATGTCCAACCGAGTCCGTTCGTGTCCGTGTCCGAAAAACGTATGTGCGTTTCCATTCGATTTTATTTAGGACATGAATTATATGGAACAAGAAGATTTGTTCAAGAAAAAATTTCGTTCGATCCGACTTTTTTAGAACAGAACTGAACACATCTTTGTCCGGTTCGGTTCCGACCAATTTACAGCCCCAAACGCATGGACTGGAAAAAGCTTATGTGATGGAGCGGAAGGAATATTATAATAAGAGGCGTGGATATGCATTCCCATGCAACACACGTGGCATGGCTTTGGGGAGACCAATTCTTTTGTCTTCGTTCCCATTGTCCCCTTTGTTTCTCCAAACAGATCCACGAGGACATAACAATTGGTGCGGGCTTTGGGCTGTTGAATTGCTGCGGCATGGATCGGCATGCTAAATTGCTAATATATGGACCAATTCATAATACACTAATGCGGAGGGAAATATATAATATGGACCGGAAAACGTTGGTTTGACCTGACACATTGATTTGGCGTGCGGATCACCTGTGATTGCAAGTTTGTTCAAACTTCCTGAGTGAAATCACCATAACACCCGGCTTCTATTGATGGAAATCTGGAAGATCCATATGGATCTCCTTGATTTTCACTAATAAGAGTTGAGTGTTATGTTCATTTACCTTAAAAAAGTGTGAAAAAACTCCTATTGGATCACTTGGATCCAATCCTTCTTAGTCCAGTGGTCTGCACCAATAAAATCACCTCATTTGAAGGATTTTGCATTTTGCCCTTTGAAATTCGGATGTAATTCAGGGGAGCAAGGTGTAAATCACTCCAAAATAAAGTGATTTCATTGGTTCGGACCACGTGAATGGAGCACAATTCTTGAAAATTGGTTGGGACCATAGGGAGCAAAGTGTTAATCAAATGGGTCACAATGTGTAAGCACAGTGTGCAGGCTGGATGGAGCCCAATTCTTGCATGGACCGGATGGTTTCCTCGTTAATAGATTGGATAAAGCTGCTTCATGGATTGAGATTTGAGAACATTTGCTTCATGGATCGGAAGGCGTGTATACAATCACACATATATTACATGTGACATGGACTAGAATGCTTTAACATGGAACGGAAGTTTTATTTGTTGTTTGACCGGAAGCCTTGGACTGTTTGACCGGATAAGATTTGCACAATGGATCAGAATCTCTTCAACATCATGGAGTGCAAAGTGTAGTTTGACCGAAATGAATAAGTTTGACAGAAATAATACGGATTTGATTCATATTATACTACACTGCATACAACTAATTACAGAATTGTCACTCCTTTCAAAATATACCAACTAGTATTACCGTACAACGGTGGAAAAACCGACCGTTAAAATATATAATATAAAATTACAAAATTTTTGATAAAATTTAATCTAATTATGACCCCAAATTTTGAAAAACACATTTTTTCAGTTTATAATCATGGAAAAAAGATAAAAGAAATGATAGTATTCCACAAATTTTAAAATAGAGAAAAACATTTGTATTTGTTGATTTTGCCACTTCGAGATAAATTGATAAAACAGTTTATATCATTAATAAGTCAAATACCTCTATCACATATCAAATCCATAAAAGAAACATTAAACAATGCAAAGTGAATATTAAAACTGCTTTGCTCCACAGGAACATACTCTTGAAAATTGGAAAGCTGCTTGAATTGGATATGCTTGCTTCCGTACTCCATAGTAGGAATCCGATTATTAGAAGTTTTCTCACTCACAAATTCATATTGATTGCCTATGGTTCTGTTCTTCAGATTGTGAGTCCGCTGATTGTAAAATTCATTAAGTTTATTGTCATTAAACTTCTATTATTGTGCACTACACTACTACGAACACAATAAAGTTGTATTAATGTAGTAGTGCACTACAACAATACATAAATTATATTTAGAAATTTAATATCATCTATAATTAATATACGTAGCATTTTTATTTTAATATTATATAAATTTCTATAGGCCAAACTTAAATTAAATAAAATCTACACGCATTTAAACAACCGTTTTTCATAGCTCAAATTGAAATACATAATATATAAATTTAAATAACCATTTTCACTTAGATTGCATACATACACATACCCGTACATACCGCAAGCAAATAACCAAAAACACAATCTGCATGCATTCAATTATTCATCTTACTCCATAATGGGAAACCATGTAGCTGAAACAATCCAAATTTCAGGAGATGAAATATATAACTATTTTGATAGTAGAATCCAAAATCCATGTAAAAATAAAAGTTCAAAACAAGATAAAATTTACAGCAAAATGAAGATAAATCAAAATTTTTGATTGAACTAGAGCGAACACGTACTTTGCACACGAACCATGCAAAAATATTACAAATAAAAACATTAATACATAATAAGACTATTCTATTTTCATTTACATGGATCACAATATCAAATATAAATAATATTATAAGCGTAGGATAGTTAGAGAATGTAGTCACTATACTTGTAGGCGGAAGGCTTAAAAGAGAAAAAAAAAATGATTGTTAGTGGGAACAGAGGTAATGACGATAAATAGCAGATGCATTAAGAATTATTAAAAAGCATATGTAGTGTAAATAATAGGAGTAAATGCCTTCAATCGGGTAAGGTAAATAATCAGGAGTAAATACGTTCAATAAAGTAACCTTTTTCGTTAAATATAGTTATGTAACAATGCAGCTAAAAACATGTGATTTTTTTGTGTCAACCTTATTATTTGATTAGTTTCAAAATATAGATAGAATTATCAATGCATAGTACTACCTTAAACAAAGACACGTGGATTATATAATTTCATGGGAAACGTGTGGACATGAGACATAATAGAATGAAGAAAGCACAACAATTTAGTATCAAAAATTTTGATTCTACAATTTTTTTCAAATGATGACATAAGACGTTTGAGGGACAATAGCAGCACAATACAACTATATTGCATTTTCCAGAACTGCAATGGCTGGCGCTTTTTAATTTGATCCTATTAAGAGATGAGGAGGAGAGTTATTAGTGAGGAACAATTGTAATTTTATTGATACCAAAACATAATACAAAGAGCACATATATATAGTGCTATGAGCCCAACGGCTAGTACAAAATATACCAAATATGTATGAGTCTAATGGCTAGTATTAAATATACCAACTATGCATGAGCCCAACGACTAGTATTAAATATACCAAGTATGCATGAGCCTAACGGCTAGGGTTAAATATACCAAGTATGTATGAGCCTAACGGCTACTAGATAATTGCAAAACATACTAAATATGATAAAACGTGTTCACACGCTAACGGCTCTATTATCTTCATTATGCCCCCTCAGTTCGAACTAGGGTTTCCTTTTTCATTCTGGCTTCCACCTCCACTGATAACGTGAAGTTCCTCTCTCATTCTGATAAAATTCTTGGTCGAAAGGGCCTTTGTGAGAGCATCTGCTCTCTGATAGTATGCGGGCACATGACATATTGTAAGTCTTCCTGATTGCGTTCTTTCTCTTACAAAGTGGAGATCAATTGCAAAATGTTTCTTCCTTGAATATTGAATAGGGTTTAGAGATAAAGATACTGTGCTCTTATTATCACACCAAATGACCGGCTTTCGTCTTGGAGTGAAACCAAGCTCCTCCATCACTGATTGTATCCACGTGATTTCAACTGTAGTGCTTTCCAGTGCATAGTACTCCGCCTCTATGCTAGATCTGGATGTGGTCAGTTGTTTCTTCGTACACCAGGAAATGATATTGGAACCGAGATAAACGCAGTATCCTGAGATAGACTTTCGATATTCGTTTGCCCAATCGGCATCGCTAAAGCACTGTAAGTTAAGTTCCTTTTCTGAATTTAGGCGTATGCCGTAATGTCTTGTGCCTTGTAAGTATCATAACATTCTCTTTAATGCCATCCAATGTTCTGACAAAGAGTTCTGCATATATTGACTGAGTTTGTTGACGCTGTAGCATATGTCTGGTCGAGTAATAGTTGTGTATTGTAACGCTCCTTTTATGATTCTATATCGTTTGGCATTGTCAATAGTTTCTCCTTGTGCTTAGATAGTCTTAGGTTACTAATCATAGGCGTAGGTGATGGGTTTGCCTTGTGCATATTTGCCCTTTGTAGTATTTCAATGATATAATTTTGTTGGGATAATATTAATTCACTATTGTTTTTCCTAATCACTTGTATTCCAAGAAAGTTTTTTAGTTCCCCCAAGTCTTTAATAGCAAAATTTTGATCCAACTTGTGTACGGTTCTGTTTATTTCTTCGCTGTTGTCTCCTGTTGTAACGACCCGGATTTTCAACCGTTGAATTCTGAATATTTAAATTGGTTTAAATATTTTATTTGAATTATATATAGGAATTTATAATGAATTTATTTATAAAACGAAGTTTGAACGAATAATTATAATATAATTATAAAACGAGTTCGAAATGGCGCGACAGTTCGTAATATGGGGTTTTGAACTTTAACTGAGGATACAGGATCCGATATAAGTCAAATTTCTGTGAAACAAGAAACCTTGGAATCGTATCGACGATAGTTTTATATAAAAGAGAAAAATCCAGATTTCGTATTATAATTTGTTAGTTATGGTCAAATCAAATTTTGAAATAGTCGCTATGGAAATCGTTGTTTAAATATAGGCATTTAAAATAGTCGTTTTGCAAACGGACTCAGATTTCGACGAAATCAGTTTCATTGGGACCGTAGCGTTAAATTGTTGTACGGTATTAAAATGCGTTGCGAACCGATGTCGTATGTGACCACGGTAGCCGTAAACGCCCAGTTATTTTCTATAGCGTGTAATTAATTTAATTTAATTTAATTTAATAAAGGGTTATTTGAGTGTAACTTGAGAAGACGCTCGAATTAGGCCACGAAACCAGTCCCGTTGGGTTCGTATCGTCGATTAGAGTCAGGATAGGTATATAGTTTGTTATTTTTAGAGACCGGCAAATTTGGTGTCCGAAATGGCATTGCGGTGCACGTAAAAATGGCCTACCGGGGAAACAGTCTCAGAATGCGACGAAACTGGTGCCGTTGGGTTCGTATCGATTAATTACTACTAGATTTAAAAGTTTCAAGTTGTTTCGATTTATCTGGTGATCGTGAAAGATTTAAACGCGTGTTTATTTCTGGTTTTATAAAGGAATTTTTTTCAAACGAGGTCGGAATTCGACGAAACTTGTCCCATTGGGTCCGGAATACCTTTTTACACCAAGATTAGCCTTTTTTATCAGTAAACAGACTGTTCATTCATATGATTATTCGTTCATATTCAAGTACGCGCTTAAACCATAACGAACACTTGAAACTTTGACACCACCCCGTTCAATGCCAGAGTACAACAAACTTTGACACCACCCTGTTCAAACTTTGACACCATCCCCATGCTCAATAAAACAAACAAAACCGTGCTTGCCAACTAAAGATAACCCGTGATTGCCAAGTAAAGATAATCCGTGCTTGCCAAGTAAAGATAACCTGTGCTTGCCAAGTAAATAACAATTCCGTGTTCCTCAAACTTCTCCCCTCTTTTGAATAATGCTCGGTCTTCTTTCATTTTCTAGTTCAGACCAAACATACACAAAAAATCCCCAATTCAAACTACAATTAAAAATCCAAAACTAAATGGAAAATTCCAAACTCGAATGCGTTTAAATCCTTACAACAAGGGCTTCGATTCTTCATAAGATTTAGGGGGTGTGATCGAGACCTGTATCAACCAATTTGAGTACAGCGTCGACAAAAGGGGCAATCACCGGAGATTGGCGGAGGGCGAGGCTGTTGATGACCGGAATCCGCCTCCGGCAAGTGGGTTTGGCGAAGCAGATTTCGGTGGAGGAGGGGTTGAGCTAAGGAGTTCCATTGCGGTGGCTGTAGAGTCGTATTTCGGCAAGAAGAAATGGGTACGTTGTTATAATTAAAAACATGGTTTACTATTGAGGGGCGTTGGGTTCTCGGTTGTATGGAGATGGTTCCTGGAGCCTTGATGTTGGTTAACGTACGGTAAGGGAGGAGTTTTAATTTGTTAATTTTTGGTATGGGAAACATATATATATTTAAAAAAAAAAAAGTGGATTGAAAGGTGGTGTTTGTGGGTACAGGCGTGCGTTTCCATTTAAAAGGAAGATTAGCAGTAATGATAATACGGTGGTTAGTAGACAAAGAAGAGGATAAGTGAAGGAGGAGTGTGACCTTGCTGTGTTTTAAAGGGGAGGAGCGGTGTTAATAAGGTTCAATGGTTTACTGTTTATTGTGTGGAAGCTGGAGTTTGGTTTTGTCATTAAAGCATTACCGAAAGTGGGTCCAAGTTGTGTTCAAGAAGGGGCTTTACTGTTGTGATAATAGTGGAGGAGCTTTTATGGAGCGGGTGGTTTTACCAGTGAAGGAGTGAAGTACAGTAATTGGGAAGAAGGAGAAGGTGCATTACCTTTAACAAAGGTTGGGTGAGAAGGAGTTGAACGTTGTTTCTAGTTTTGGAGTTCGTACGGTGAAGAGGTGGTAATGATGGAGTCAAAGCTGGTCAATGGCTGTGTATAAAAGTGTGGTTGTTATGTTCAATAATGTAGAAAGTGTAACACCCCGTATTTCAGTTAATGCTAAAATTCACTAATTGCAGAATAAATAATCTCAGATGTGAGAATTTGGGGAAACGGACTGCGTCATTTTGTTCGTCTCGGAAAAATACGCAGAATAGAGTCCGAAATTTTGTAAATCGGAGTCCGTATGGCCCAGTTAAGGCCCAATGAAGTTTGCAGAAAATTCAAAGCTAAAAACAGATTTGAAAATTCAAATTCAGATTTGAAAATAGAACCAGCGGGGCCAGGCGGGAAAGTTCCCGCCCTAGCCATGTCGACAGGGCTGTCGACAGGCCTGTCGACTGGGGGGTCGACTTGCCTGTCGACTTGCCTGTCGACACGGCGTGTCAAGCCAGAGGGCCTGGGTGCACCAGGTCTGGTTTTCTGGCTAGGGCTGGGCTGGGTTCTAGAGATTTCCTAAATCTGACGGACCTAATCTAACCTAGGGCTAATCCTATGGTCTAAAACACACCCTAAACCTATAAATACACCCTAATGCAAGCCTAATCCATACTAAAAATAGAAATGATGGCCTCATGCCGCCAAAATCAAACTTAAGAGGAGCCTCCACTAGTTTATGAAGGAAGTTGCAAGCTAATCAACCTCTAATCATCATCTTCTTCATATTTAGCAACTAGTTCTACTTCATAAGTTTGCTAATCTTAGTTTTGGTGAGTTTCTATCACTTTAACATCAATTGCTAAAGTAAGTAGATTAGGTGTAATGAGACTTATGGTCTTGAATGCGGATTAGTGAGTTTGAATCATTTGTAATGATATGCTACTCTATGTTTTCCTATGTTTATGCATATTTAATAAGTGGGTTTATGCATGTTTAATAAGTTGGTTTATGCATGTTTAACAAGTGGGTTTATGCATGTTTAATAAGTGGGTTTATGCATATTTAATAAGTGGGTTTATGCATGTTTAACAAGTGAGTTATGCAAGTTCATATGCAAGTTATGTGTATGATGTTATGTAAGTTATGTGTAGGTTGTTATGCAAGTTCATATGCAAGTTATGTATATGCTTAAATGCAAGTTTAACATGATATGCAAGTTATGCATGCTTATGCAAGTATGAGAATGCTTATGCAAGTTATGTGTATGCTTAAATGCATGTTTAACATGTTATGCAAGTTATGAGAATGCTTATATGCAAGTTCAACATGTTATGCAAGATATGTGTATGATAATATGCAAGTTCATATGCAACATGTTATGCAAGTCATATGTATGATAATATGCAAGTTCATATGCAACATGTTATGCAAGTCATGTGTATGATAATAAGCAAGTTTGGGTTAAATGTAGTTGGGTTAATATATGCTCATATATGCAAGTTGACATCCTCTTAACCCATGACAAAGTTATATGCTAAGATTTGGTTAAACCCATGATATTTGTGATGGATCTTCCCTTTATTATGTCATGAAATGAGAACGATTTACGTGGGGAACGATGGGGTTAATAAATATGTTAATAAAAGTATGATTGGGTATGATTAAGCATACCATAAAAATAAATTAACATAAGTGGGAATTTACCTATTGAGTTAGGTCTACCCCATGGGAATTTACCTATTGAGTTAGGTCTACCCATGTTATGAAAAACTTGATATTAATTAGGGATAATTAATATGGGGGTGATTAATTAGGTGTAATTAATCGACTAAGACACGAGGTTGGACTCATTTGTAGTGCAAAACTGCCCGGACCCTACCGGCTTAACCAGTTGCTACAAATGTCAGCCCAATGTGAGAGGTCTTAGCCATAAATTAAATACGTGATTAAAGTAAAGACACGAGGTTAGACTCTGTTATGACGTAAGACTGCCCGGACCCTACCGGCTTAACCAGGCGGTCATAACAGCCAGTCTAATGTGGGAGATCACGGTCTTAATTAATTAAGAAACACTTAACCATATTAGCATGTAGTGGGACATGAGGGGTTAAGTGGGTGCCTTGGGTGGCATGTGGAAATCTAGTGGGTGCCTTGGGTGGCAATTGAAATATAATTGAATGACTTAGCCAAACTTTAAACATGTAAGTGAACATGATTATTAAAAGGGTTAAGTGGGATGCACTAGAAAAAGGGACAAGCTTAGGTGGGTAGCTTGTGGGGGCCCATTTCAACCAGTAACCCATATGTATCTTATTGGGCTCGACCCATGTCGAGGACGGGACACGCGTACTGAGCTTGACTATAAGAGGCCAAAATGGGGTAGCGGTGGCAACGCAAGTCCAACGGGTTTCATATGCGTGTGTGGACCCGGGCTGGTAGGTAAGACGTTGTTGCATCGTGTGGATATAAGCCGTGCACCGTTAATTATATCGGGTTGCCACTTTGGGGAGTGATACACCCCACTGTGGGGCCGGCACGGGTATCTACGGTAGGGAGCCGATCACTTGGGAGTAGTGGGTACACCTAGTGGAGATAGGGGCATACGGCACCTATGTAGTCAGCTAGGGGTATACGAAACTACTGGGTAAATTTTCTAAGTCCTTGGGAGGGATCAACCTTTAAGTAGAAATGACTGGTGTGGTGCAGTGTAGTAATTATCCTTGGGTGGGTAAATGCGTCTTTACAGTTATCTTAGTTTATCCTAAGTCTACCAAGCTGCTTAGTGTGGCCATTCATCCCCAGACATTACCGTATGTCAAGTTTATGTCTTCTCTGGTTACTTTAATGATTGTATTGTTAAAGTTATAGGACTCGCTCAGACTTATGTCTGACCCCGTTGTTTTTATCTTTTTCCCAACCCTCAGGTTCTCAGAGTGGGCCCAGCACGAGTGGGCTTTGATCAGGCTGCTTTTATTTCTCTCTTGGAGCTTGGACCCTAGATGTAGAGCTCAGCTTACCCTTTTCTTTTATGGCTATCAGTTCATGTATTGGGATTATGTATTTTTATTTATCATGATGGATATTTGTACTTGACTCCTATTATGGTTTTGTGATGTAACCAGACATGTTTTATTTTCCGCTGTAAGTGAAATGATGTTTTAAAATTTTCAAGTATTACTTATATCTGTCTTGCTGTAATTACTCTGTTCTATATTCACTCAAAATACTCCACCGATGTTATGGCATTCCCATAGAGAGTGACCATAGCGGACTTGGGGTGTTACACGTGGTATCAGAGCAAAGGTTACCGAAACAGATAAATTTTTTAGAAAACTATTTTTCTAAAAACATTTTTGGAAGATATATTTTCAAAAACATGTCTTTAAAGAGAAAAGTTTTTGAAAGAAAAGCATAATCCCCAATAGCCATATCTTTATCTTTCGAATTCTCCGTTTTGAATCTTTCCTTTTTCGTTTCAGCATGGCTGAGGATCTTAACTTTCCGGAGGGTGTGACGATACCAGTATGGTATAGGAGATTGATGGAGGCTAGGGCCACCACTGCGGGTCCAGCAAATGTTCCTCCACCAACTGTAGCACCCGATCTTCCTCCTCCCCCTCCTCCTCGCACGGATACTTTTGCTAAGACTTGCAAGGAATTCAAAGCTATGGGAGGAAAACCTTTTCAAGGATCTGAAACTTTTGTGGAGGCTAGAGATTGGCTTAAAGAGGTGGAAGAATTGATAGATATCTTTGAGATGGAAGAAGGAAAGAAAGTCAAGTTGGCTGCTTGGTTAATGAAGGGAGAGGCCTCATTCTGGTGGGAGGTCACTAATGGAGAACGCCCCGTTGACTCTTGGGCGGATTTTAAGCAAAGATTTGTGGCAAAGTTTCTCTCAAGGGCGGAGGAAAACTTGTATATGGAAAGATTCTTGACTCTAAAGCAAGGAAATCTCTCAGTGAAGGAATATGTCAACAAGTTTAATCAATTGGCAAGGTTTGGCCTAGACATGGTGAATACACAGGAGAAGAAGGCTTTGAGGTTCGTGAAAGGCTTGAATGAACCGATGCATGGTTTGGCTATGACTCATATCCCTATGGGGGCCACCTTTGAGAAGCTAGTGGATATGGCACTCATGCATGAAGAAGAGAAGGGTCCAAATGCTAATAAGGCACCCGAGAAGAAGGGAGATCAAAAGAGACCTCAGCAACAACAGCAAAACAAAGGTGGGAAAGGCAACGGTGGCAAGGGCAAGAAGAAGTGTTTCAATTGTGGGACACCTGGCCATCTAAGCAAGGATTGTCGCAAGAAGAAGAAGACTGGCTGCTTCCACTGTGGCGAAGCAGGGCATCTAGTGAAGGATTGCCCTAAGAAGGGGCAAAGGAAGGGATCTACCTCAGGAGGACAGGTGCAAGCTCTTATGGCACCGAGTCAGGCTAGGGGGCAAGTACAGGCTCTCGCGGTTCCACCGATTCAGGAAAGAGGTAGAACTATCTCCGTTGAAAGTCTGGTTTTTCTATTTGATCATCCTGTCCGTACATTGTTTGATTCAGGCGCATCGCATTCGTTTATCTCATCATCATTAGTTGAGTCACTGCACTTAGACACCAGTCTGGTAGATGATCCCTTGGTTGTTTCAAACCCAATTGGGGGCTCCACTTATTTGTCCATGATATGTTTGGGTTTGAAGATTTCTATACTTAGCATTGAGTTTAGATGTGATGCTTTTGTTTTGGGCTTCACGGGCTATGGGTTGATTTTGGGCATGGACTGGTTATCCAGTAATGGTGCCGTTCTTGATTGTGAAAGGAGAGTTGTTAGGCTCATGACCCGCTTGGGTAACACTCTCGAGATCTCTTGTAATCCCATGGATTCTGTTATGCTGAGTTATCTTGAATCGCTTGACGCTTCGGTCGAGGGTTTGCAATCTGTTAGAGTGGTCCGGGAATACTCGGATGTGTTTGAGGAGGTGAAGGGCTTACCTCCGAAGCGGGAGTTTGACTTCCGAATATATCTAGTGGATAATGCTAAACCTGTATCTTTACCAGTGCGCCACATGGCTCCTCGTGAGAGGAGGGAACTCCATAAGCAAGTAGGGGAGTTGCTTGAGAAGAGGTTCATAAGACGAAGTATATCGGAGTGGGGTGCTCCAGTAGTTTTTGCTACGAAGGCGGATGGGTCCCTCAGACTTTGTGTAGACTATAGAGAACTCAACAAGCTCACAAAGAAGAATAGACACCCATTGTCGAGGATTGATGATCTTTTCGATCAGTTGGTTGGCGCTTCAGTATTTTCTCAGTTGGACTTAGCCACGGGGTTTCATCAGTTGAGGGTGGCTGAGGATAGCATAGACAAGACTGCCTTTAGGACTCCGGATGGTTTCTATGAGTGGCTGGTGATGCCATTTGGGTTGACGAACGCCCCTGCATACTTTGTTGATTTGATGAGTAGGGTGTTCAGGGAGTTCCTTAATAAATTCGTGGTGGTCTTTGTGGATGATATCTTAGTATTTTCTAAGAGTGAAGAAGAGCATGCCCTACATCTTGGGGAGGTATTGAAGACTCTTCGAGCACATAGCCTTAAGGCTAAATTCTCTAAATGTCACTTCTGGAGGAAGGAGGTGCGTTTCTTGGGGCACGTGGTCTCCAAGGAAGGGATAGCTGTGGATCCCGCGAAGGTAGTATCAATTCAGGATTGGAAGGTTCCGAAGAATGCTACCGAAGAAAGAAGTTTCTTGGGGTTGGCGGGTTATTATAGGAAGTTTATTAAAGACTTCGCGAAGATATCAGCCCCATTAACCCGCTTAACGAAGAAGAATCTTGTTTTCGCATGGGACGTAGATTGTGATGATGCGTTCCGACGGTTAAAGAGAGCTTTAACCACTGCTCCAGTTTTAGTATTGCCAGATGGGAGCAAGCCATTTGTTGTCTATACTGATGCTTGTGGGACAGGACTAGGCGCAGTCTTAATGCAAGAGGGAAGGGTAATAGCCTATGGTGGAAGGCAGTTGAGAGTGCATGAGAAAAATTACCCTACCCATGATTTAGAGTTGGCTGCTATTGTTTTTGCGCTTAAGATTTGGCGCCATTATCTTCTTGGTGAGAGGTTCGAATTGTTCACTGACCACAAATCATTGAAATATTTGTTTTCTCAGAAGGATTTGAATTTGAGACAGCAAAGGTGGATGGAGTTCTTAGCATCCTATGATTTCGAGATAGCGTATACCCCTGACAAGGGTAACGTGGTGGCGGACGCCTTGAGCAGAAAAAGGTTGTCCTTAAGTCCATTGTTCGTGGAACAACGAAGCTTGGAGTTTATCTCGATGTTTGATTTCAGACCTTCCATTGATTATGTACCCGGTTTGCTAGCATCCTTGGAGGTCAGACCTACTCTTTTGGGGAGGATTGGGGAAGCACAGAGGGACGACCCACAGTTGGTTGAGTTGGTAGAGAAGCTCATAAGGGGGGAGTCGTCCAGCCATTTGAGTAGGTACACCCTAGGCGATAGGGGGTGCTTGCGTAGAGACGGTAGACTTTGTGTACCGCAAGACGAAGGGTTGAGGAAGGCTATTCTTGATGATGCACACCGTTCTAGGATGACCATTCATCCTGGTGGGGACAAGATGTACCAAGACATGAGGCGGGTTTTCTTCTGGGCCGGTATGAAGAAAGATGTGGCCGAATATGTCGCTCAATGCTTGGTCTGCCAACAAGTGAAGGCGGAGCAAAAGAAACCAGGTGGGTTGCTTCACCCATTGGAAGTTCCGCAATGGAAGTGGGATAGCGTCTCGATGGATTTTATTGACGGGTTACCCAGATCGAGAAAGGGTAATACAGGAATTTGGGTGGTGGTAGACAGACTTACTAAGAGCGCCCATTTCGTACCTGTGAAGAGCAAGAGGACTGCTCCATGGCTAGCTTCAGTATATCTTCGAGAGATAGTTCGATTTCATGGGGTACCCTCTAGCATAGTGAGTGATCGAGACCCTATCTTCACTAGCGAGTTCTGGAAAAGTTTGCAAGAAGCAGTGGGGACTCAATTGTGTCTGAGCACCGCATATCATCCTCAGACAGACGGCCAGACTGAGAGGGTGAATCGTGTCCTAGAAGACCTTTTGAGGCTTTGTATCTTAGATTTTGGAGGTACATGGGAAGAGCATCTTCCATTGGTGGAGTTCGCATATAATAACAGCTTTCAGTCCAGTATTGGTATGGCTCCTTTCGAAGCTCTCTATGGAAGGCCTTGTCGATCGCCTACATGTTGGTGGGAATCTACAGATAAGATCTTGCTTGGGCCTGATATGGTTAGGGTGACTTCTGAGAAGATTGACTTGATTCGAAGAAGGATGAAAGCAGCGCAGGATAGGCAAAAATCTTATGCGGACAAGAGAAGGACGGATCTTGAGTTTGAAGTTGGGGACATGGTCTTTGTCAAAGTGTCTCCGTTACGAAATGTGGTTCACTTTGGATCTATTGGGAAGTTAGCACCAAGGTTCGTGGGGCCGTTTCCTATTAAGGAAAGGATTGGACGGATGGCATATAGAGTGGAGTTGCCCGACAGACTTAGTGGGGTACATGATGTATTCCATGTGTCACATTTGAGGAAGTGCCTACATGAAACTGCAGAGGTGGTAGAGCCAAGCTTGCTTAGAGAAGTGGAAGTAGAACGTGATGCAACGATTCGACGAGCTCCTACTCGCATCCTTGGGTCAGAGACTAGGAAGTTGAGAAACAGAGAGGTTCAACTAGTCAAAGTGCAATGGGGAGAAGATGAGAGCGACGCAACTTGGGAGACGGAAGCGAAGATGCGTTCATTGTACCTATTTCTTTTTGAGGGTATGTCTTTACTTTCTCCTCTATCGTTGTCTAGTACTTATCTTATCTTTAGTATGTCCTCTCGTTAGTACTGTTTGACCTTTAGATAGGGTAAACCTATGGTTGAAACATGTGTTTGAGACATGTTATGTATGATGGATGCAAGTGGATGCAAGTGTTTGCTAGTGGTTGCTCGTGGATGCATATACACACACTTTAGGCACTAGATCGGCTCAGTCACTTCATATTGCATATTGCATATTTATGTGTGTAGGTAGCTATATTAATGGATGTATAATGGTTGCGTTATCATATGGATGATGCATTTTGGTGAATGATTGTGCACTCATGTAGATATTGTATGTGTCGATAGGATTCTCTCGCATACATAATGGATGCATGGCACTATCATGGTTTGCATATGTTCATACATTAGGTAGGGAACATATACACACACTTTTTGCATATGCTCATACATCATTAGAAATTGTTTTAAGGACAATGGATGCCCGTGGTTGATGGATTGAGTAAATGGTTGTTTGGATGGTAGGATATGCATTCTCCTTAGCTTAGAGATTTCGGGGACGAAATCCTTTAAGGAGGGGAGAATATAACACCCCGTATTTCAGTTAATGCTAAAATTCACTAATTGCAGAATAAAAAATCTCAGATGTGAGAATTGGGGGAAACGGGCTGCGTCATTTTGTTCGTCTCGGAAAAATACGCAGAATAGAGTCCGAAATTTTGTAAATCGGAGTCCGTATGGCCCAGTTAAGGCCCAATGAAGTTTGCAGAAAATTCAAAGCTAAAAACAGATTTGAAAATTCAAATTCAGATTTGAAAATAGAACCAGCGGGGCCAGGCGGGAAAGTTCTCGCCCTAGCCATGTCGACAGGGCTGTCGACAGGCCTGTCGACTGGGGGTCGACTTGCCTGTCGACACGGCGTGTCAAGCCAGAGGGCCTGGCTGCACCAGGTCTGGTTTTCTGGCTAGGGCTGGGCTGGGTTCTAGAGATTTCCTAAATATGACGGACCTAATCTAACCTAGGGCTAATCCTATGGTCTAAAACACACCCTAATCCTATAAATACACCATAATGCAAGCCTAATCCATACTAAAAATAGAAATGATGGCCTCATGCCGCCAAAATCAAACTTAAGAGGAGCCTCCACTAGTTTATGAAGGAAGTTGCAAGCTAATCAACCTCTAATCATCATCTTCTTCATATTTAGCAACTAGTTCTACTTCATAAGTTTGCTAATCTTGGTTTTGGTGAGTTTCTATCACTTTAACATCAATTGCTAAAGTAAGTAGATTAGGTGTAATGAGACTTATGGTCTTGAATGCGGATTAGTGAGTTTGAATCATTTGTAATGATATGCTACTCTATGTTTTCCTATGTTTATGCATATTTAATAAGTGGGTTTATGCATGTTTAATAAGTTGGTTTATGCATGTTTAACAAGTGGGTTTATGCATGTTTAATAAGTGGGTTTATGCATATTTAATAAGTGGGTTTATGCATGTTTAACAAGTGAGTTATGCAAGTTCATATGCAAGTTATGTGTATGATGTTATGTAAGTTATGTGTATGATGTTATGTAAGTTATGTGTAGGTTGTTATGCAAGTTCATATGCAAGTTATGTATATGCTTAAATACAAGTTTAACATGATATGCAAGTTATGCATGCTTATGCAAGTATGAGAATGCTTATGCAAGTTATGTGTATGCTTAAATGCATGTTTAACATGTTATGCAAGTTATGAGAATGCTTATATGCAAGTTCAACATGTTATGCAAGATATGTGTATGATAATATGCAAGTTCATATGCAACATGTTATGCAAGTCATATGTATGATAATATGCAAGTTCATATGCAACATGTTATGCAAGTCATGTGTATGATAATAAGCAAGTTTGGGTTAAATGTAGTTGGGTTAATATATGCTCATATATGCAAGTTGACATCCTCTTAACCCATGACAAAGTTATATGCTAAGATTTGGTTAAACCCATGATATTTGTGATGGATCTTCCCTTTATTATGTCATGAAATGAGAACGATTTACGTGGGGAACGATGGGGTTAATAAATATGTTAATAAAAGTATGATTGGGTATGATTAAGCATACCATAAAAATAAATTAACATAAGTGGGAATTTACCTATTGAGTTAGGTCTACCCCATGGGAATTTACCTATTGAGTTAGGTCTACCCATGTTATGAAAAACTTGATATTAATTAGGGATAATTAATATGGGGGTGATTAATTAGGTGTAATTAATCGACTAAGACATGAGGTTGGACTCATTTGTAGTGCAAAACTGCCCGGACCCTACCGGCTTAACCAGTTGCTACAAATGTCAGCCCAATGTGAGAGGTCTTAGCCATAAATTAAATACGTGATTAAAGTAAAGACACGAGGTTAGACTCTGTTATGACGTAAGACTGCCCGGACCCTACCGGCTTAACCAGGCGGTCATAACAGCCAGTCTAATGTGGGAGATCACGGTCTTAATTAATTAAGAAACACTTAACCGTATTAGCATGTAGTGGGACATGAGGGGTTAAGTGGGTGCCTTGGGTGGCATGTGGAAATCTAGTGGGTGCCTTGGGTGGCAATTGAAATATAATTGAATGACTTAGCCAAACTTTAAACATGTAAGTGAACATGATTATTAAAAGGGTTAAGTGGGATGCACTAGAAAAAGGGACAAGCTTAGGTGGGTAGCTTGTAGGGGCCCATTTCAACCAGTAACCCATATGTATCTTATTGGGCTCGACCCATGTCGAGGACGGGACACGCGTACTGGGCTTGACTATAAGAGGCTAAAACGGGGTAGCGGTGGCAACGCAAGTCCAACGGGTTTCATATGCGTGTGTGGACCCGGGCTGGTAGGTAAGACGTTGTTGCATCGTGTGGATATAAGCCGTGCACCGTTAATTATATCGGGTTGCCACTTTGGGGAGTGATACACCCCACTGTGGGGCCGGCACGGGTATCTACGGTAGGGAGCCGATCACTTGGGAGTAGTGGGTACACCTAGTGGAGATAGGGGCAGACGACACCTATGTAGTCAGCTAGGGGTATATGAAACTACTGGGTAAATTTTCTAAGTCCTTGGGAGGGATCAACCTTTAAGTAGAAATGACTGGTGTGGTGCAGTGTAGTAATTAACCTTGGGTGGGTAAATGCGTCTTTACAGTTATCTTAGTTTATCCTAAGTCTACCAAGCTGCTTAGTGTAGCCATTCATCCCCAGACATTACCGTATGTCAAGTTTATGTCTTCTCTGGTTACTTTAATGATTGTATTGTTAAAGTTATAGGACTCGCTCAGACTTATGTCTGACCCCGTTGTTTTTATCTTTTTCCCAACCCTCAGGTTCTCAGAGTGGGCCCAGCACGAGTGGGCTTTGATCAGGCTGCTTTTATTTCTCTCTTGGAGCTTGGACCCTAGATGTAGAGCTCAGCTTACCCTTTTCTTTTATGGCTATCAGTTCATGTATTGGGATTATGTATTTTTATTTATCATGATGGATATTTGTACTTGACTCCTATTATGGTTTTGTGATGTAACCAGACATGTTTTATTTTCCGCTGTAAGTGAAATGATGTTTTAAAATTTTCAAGTATTACTTATATCTGTCTTGCAGTAATTACTCTGTTCTATATTCACTCAAAATACTCCACCGATGTTATGGCATTCCCATAGAGAGTGACCATAGCGGACTTGGGGTGTTACAGAAAGGATCAACGCTAATAATGAGAAGATAAGGGACGTGGAAATCAACTATGAGTAAAGAAGGAGATTTATAGTAGTGTTTATGTAGTGGGGTACATTTCTGAGAAGAGAAAGGTTTTGTTGGTGGTTATGTTGATCAAAGAAGCATGGCGTAGGTCTTTTAGGGAATGAGGATGTGTTTGTGGTTGAAGCAGTACGGGTTTGAGTGGAGGTTATATTTGCGGAAGAAGGTATGGAGAAGTTTACACTTACAAACATGCAAAACGTAAGGGGATGATTCAGTAAGTGGTTGGTAGGGGTTGTTTAAGGTGTGACTTGAGTAATGGGCGAATGGTGCAGATGATGCTTAGTGTTTGGTATGGTATTGTTCCGGCAAGAAAGGGGCTGCGGAACCGGAAAGGTGTAGTAGCGTGGATGATGGCAAATGAATTCATGACCTAACGGTACTAAGAGGCGATTCAATTTAACACTAATTAAAAGAATTTTATCAAAACAAGAAGCGACAGGATTGGTATCGACGGAGGCTATGTTGCTAAACTGGTTCGAAAGGGATCAGACGCTAACGGGATTTCGTTTAATTTTAAACGTATGTTTAAAATTAAATGAAACAAAAGCAGAATCATCACTGCAAAACAAGGTGAGTTAACTCACTAACTCGGCTTTGTTTATATTTGTATATAAATGAATTTTTAAATTTATCTTAAACTGTGTGATGGTTGCTTGGTTGAATATTTGATAAAATTGGTTGATATGATTACATGGTCGATCGGTTATTAGCTCTGGTATTTCATATTGATGTGAAATAATATTATTGATGTTATTAACATCTGTGGGTGCAGGAAAAACAGGTTGGAGGGATCCAACTGGATTCCTCAACAATTTTATTACTGTTTTCATTTGTTGTGTTATATTATGTGATCTGTGATTAGCTATGTTGTGTTTGGATTACACTACCCTTAGAATTTTGGTATTTACATACCGTAAATATTTTCGAATATAGAAAAGGAATTCGAGTTTAAAAGGGAAATTATTTTTTCAAAATAGGAATTTAATTTCGAATAGACTTAAAAATAGAAAACTTGTTTTAATAAATAAAACAAGAAGTTGTTTATAAACAATGTTTATAAATCCATCATATTGAGATAAAAGAAAATATAAATCCAAGTTCGAATTTATATTGAAAAGTGGAAAGCGGTTTTAGACCGATATTTGTAATGGGAATTGAATGTAGCAAAAGGAAATTTTATTTTCAAAAATAGAAATTTAATTTTTGAATAGAGTGGAAAATAGAAAATCTGTTCAAATGAAGGAATCAAGAATTTGATTATGAATGAGAATATATATTAATTGAATTATTTATCATTGGATACATTGATTTTGTATAGCGATATGGAAATGGGTTTTGAAACCAATATTTGAAATGAGACTTAAAACTTAGCTATTATCAATGAAATGTTAAACGAGATTTTGAAAGATTAAAATAAAAAGAAATGAGACTTATGTGAGAAATTTTGAATAGAAGTTATAATTAAAAATTTGGTTTAAGGTAATATTTTTAAATATGAATCAAATGGTATATGAAGGAAATATATTCACGATTTAAGTGAATGGTTTAAAAGGAATATTTTGCAAGTGAAATATCTATAAAGGAAATTCAGATCTAAAATATGAATCCACATTGGATCTTGAATACAAAGGGAAATGAAAAATCGTTTAAAATGAAAACGATGAGTTTTATCCCAATATTTGGAATATAAATTGTAATAAATGTTTTGTAAATTCGAGATAGCGATTTTAACGCTACCGTTATAATAAGTGTTGGTAAATTATAGACAGTGATTTTAATGCTGCTATTATAAAAGATGTTCTGTAAATCTTAACAGCGATCTTAACGCTATTGCTATAATAAATGTTCTGTAATTCTAGACAGTGGTTGTAACGTTGTTGTTAAAAGCAATGTTTTATAAATCAAATATTTGGAGACAGCGATTATAACGCTACCGTTATAATCAATATTTTTATGTAAAGGAAGTGTGTTCTTAGATCGAATCCGAGAGTCGCGTAAGCGATGGGTTGTTTAAAGTTGTGAGCTGTGACTATTTCAAAGTTGAGAATGTTGTTCAATTAAGGTCTGAGAGGTAATTACCCCAACTTGATTGACTTCATGATCGATGGAGGAATGGTTAAGGTTCGACGGTGAAACTTGGTTGAGCAATATGGTTAGCTAATAAATGATTAGTGCATTGAGTTATAATAACATTGTTTATAACACCGCGTTAATTTAAAGAATTTGAAATGTCTTTCCCCAAATAAAATGAGGGATTAAGAGACAGGAATTGGAAATGATAATTTAATGAGAAATTAAATTAAAGGGGTCAGTGTTGTTTGATGCTTGATCGGTAGAAATATCCAATTGGAAATAGGACCGTTGATTGTAAGGATGTTTCTTTGATAGTTAAATCACCGACTATAAAAGTCTTTAGTTTATTTTATACCTCCTTGTCAATACAGAGAGACCAGGATCAGATTTAATATCTGAAAACCACTCTGTATTGATATAGCGTTATGAATCAACTTATGTTGAAGAGATTATGAAGACGAAGTTAAGTGCAAGGGCTGTTCTGTTAATCCTAGGTAGAAATTGCCCAAGATGGATTAACAGGATGGTGCCTTCAGTTTGTCCAGACCCAGGACAACTTGTATGGACGAGTGTCTGACAGAGTATTTCCAAAGGGGTTACGTACGTTGATTCCTTCAAACGTACGAAGTTGGTGGCATAGAAGGGAAACTTCTTTAGCCTAACAATCTAAGTATTTTTATGGGAATCAATTAGTGATTTCCGATGGATCTGACGATGTGGCATTCAAAGTGAATGATGGCCAGATGTTCTGAAAGATAATTAAAACTCAAGCCTCACAACCCAGAATTTGACAAAAATCGGGCAGGCAGCATGGCTATGTAGGTCGCACCCATTAGGATGTATAATCACCTATCTAGAGAAATTCCAATTGCTTCTTTAATCTATCGATGCTGTCCCTTTCGGGAGACGTTTGCTGATCCCAACCGTCGGTGATATACATTCGATACACTCAAGCGAAATGAGTGGTCGGTCATGTGAGGGCCGGGTTGCAAGACGTTCTTGTTGAACCCAGTGTATTCGCCTCTAGAGATACACTATTGGCAGGTGGTCCCATACCTTGTCATGTTGGAAATCCAATCTCCAATAAGCGCCCTGCGGTTTTCGATTTTATATTATATATGGAGCGTGAGATGCAAGCGTTCCACTAGATTCTATTTATTTGATGTAGACATTATTATAATATCACTGGATTTGATATAAAAAATATTTTGGGTTATCATAAGGTAAAAACCATCCGTGTTTATGTGTGGATCGGTCTTACGATTATCATTTCTTTCGAAAGGATTTTGAAAGTTAAACAAATGGTTGGAGTTTACTCACACCAGTCCCATGACTGACCCAGAGTTTATTTTGTTTGTTTTCCCTAAACTCTTGGGTGCCCTAATTTGTACGGGCATTCAAGTAGTCGGGATTTTTCAGATTCGCTTGGAGGAACTCGAAGCAGGAGGCTTCACAAGATAGCTATAGACTATCATATTTTCCGCTGTGTACTATGTTGTATCAGGAAACAGGTGTTTATAACTGTTACAGGGATAACCGTTGTGCTCTGATAATGGTATGTATAGACACTTACCGATTTGTATTTCAAAAGTTTATGTTCTCTAATATATTTTGTTCATTTCGCTGTGAGTTTGTGATCTTCGCTTCCTTCTATTCTAATATTTCTTTCTTTCTATTTCTCATCCTCTCACTTCTTTCTAATAATGATTCGTGTTTCTATGCAATTTGGGTTGGACGTGTTGTGTTATTAGTTGACTCAAAGAGTACGGAAATTCGGGCCATTACAGTTGGTATCAGAGCTTAAGGTTGATTGATAACCTTGGCTCTGTGGCGTGACTCGATAGAGATGGAGTTAGTAATACTCTAGATTGAGTTTGAGTCTATATATATGAGCGCGTATTTGTGGATTTGATATAAAATTGTTTTATATTGTGTTGGCTGGTTTGTTGAGTGGTTTACGAATTCTAGTCGATACAGGATGTACAACTGTATCGATAGGTGTTTCTAAACTCTCGAATAGAACAATTCGACGCAATATTGTTTTAAAATGGGTAAATGAAATAATTTTATCCAAAAATTATTTTGATATGAAAAGAATAATTTCTGAAATATTATAATATATGGATGTGTTGATTGTTATTACAATCAAATGAAATTATCAAATTATGAAATGGTGATATAATTTGTATACGGATAACGTATACAAATGAGATAAACCAAGAATTAAGTTTAAACCAGAATTGAAATTTAAATTCCGGGTGTTTAGAAAATATTTTCTAAATTATTATAAAGAAATATAACATTAGTTTGAAGGTGGTTGATTTTGAATTGTTTTTGAAAGGGATTAAGCACTGAAATCACTTCAGTGGCGAGAAAATAATTCTGATAATGGATCGCGACATTATCGGTATTCATTTTCAAGTTTATGAGTGATGAATTGCTACCATAGTAATTTGGGAATGAAAATTTGTTTGAAAATGACAAGATGTTTTAGAAATTCAAAAGTTTTGAATTGGGTTGATTATAAATATATGGGTATATATATATATATATATGATTTCAAACAAGTTTGAAATAAAGACCGGGAATTTGAATTCTGAAATTAAGATTTAACTTGTATAAGTTGAATAAACTGAAGTGGTGGAATGTATCAAATGAATTAAAATTTAACTTAAGTTGGACTGGATTAGAGTAATCCAGAATGAAATTAAACAAAGAGAAATACTTGAAATTGGAATTAGTAAAGTCAATTCGACGTATGTATAAACACGATTGAATATATATTGGATATTGTTGTTTGGAATTAAACTGGGGTGGAATTGAACTCAAGCAGAATAAGAGGGTTGATTTTTGAGAATAGAACTCAGTTTGGATTAGTGAATTGAAGTGAACTAATCAGAAAGTTGAAGACCGAAGGTTGGATGGATTTGGAATCGATTGGATATATATATATATATATATATATATATATGTATATATGTATATATGTATGTATGTCGAGCAGATGGAAGCAAATGCAAGAGATAGAATTTCTGCCCGACAAAAATGTACATGTTTACAATATTACTCGGGTTTGATGATTTTATGAGCCTATGGGGCTAGCCGCTTGGCTTTTTGATTTTCTTTTGGATATTGGAGAAGGCCTAGAAAGGCGAGTTGTGCCGATTGAGCCGTGCAGAGGAGATGCTGCCGAAATTTTTCAGAATTTAAAGTGTTAGAAAATTTCAGAATTTTTGAAAATTTTCGTTAGTAAGAATAAATTAATATTTTAATTGAAATAAATTGGTCCAGTTAAAACTGAAGTTAAGAAGTCAACAGAAAGGATTTTTGGACTTAGTTAATAGGGTATGTAGCATCTTTTCCTACCTTAGCAATTTTGAGGACGAAATTATTTTAAGGGGGAAGGAATGTAATGACCCGGATTTTCAGCCGTTGAATTCTGAATATTTAAATTGGTTTAAATATTTTATTTGAATTATATATAGGAATTTATAATGAAATTATTTATAAAATGAAGTTTGAACGAATAATTTATAATATAATTATAAAACGAGTTCGAAATGGCGCGACAGTTCATAATATGGGGTTTTGAACTTTAACTGAGGATACATGATCCGATATAAGTCGGATTTCTGTGAAACAAGAAACGTTGGAACCGTATCGATGATAATTTTATATGAACGAGAAAAATCTAGATTTCGTGTTATAATTTGTTAGTTATGGTCAAATCAAATTTTGAAATAGTCGCTATGAAAATCGCTGTTTAAATATAGGCCTTTAAAATAGCCGTTTTGCAAACGGACTCAGATTTCGATGAAATCAGTTTCATTGGGATCGTAGAGTTAAATTATTGTACGGTATTAAAATGCGTGGCGAACCGATGTCGTATGTGACCACGGTAGCCGTAAACGCCCAGTTATTTTCTATAGCGTGTAATTAAATTAATTTAATTTAATAAAGGGTTATTTGAGTGTTAACTGAGCAGACGATCGAATTAGGCCACGAAACCAGTCCCGTTGGGTTCGCATCATCGATTAGAGTCAGGATAAGTATATAATTTGTTATTTTTAGAGACCGGCAAATTTGGTGTCCGAAATGGCATTGCGGTGCACGTAAAAATGGCATACCGGGGAAACAGTCTCAGAATGCGACGAAACTGGTGCCGTTGGGTTCGTATCGATTAATTATTGCTAGACTTCAAAGTTTCAAGTTGTTTCGATTTATCTGGTGACCGTGAAAAATTTAAACGCGTGTTTCTGGTTTTATAAATGAATTTTTTTCAAACGATGTCGGAATTCGACGAAATTTGTCCCATTGGGTCCGGAATACCTTTTTACACCAAGATAAGCCTTTTTATCAGTAAACAGACTGTTCATTCATATGATTATTTGTTCATATTCAAGTACGCTCTTAAACCATAACGAACACTCGAAACTTTGACACCACCCCGTTCAATGCCAGAGTACATCAAACTTTGACACCACCCTGTTCAAACTTTGACACCATCCCCATGTTCAATAAAACAAACAAAACCGTGCTTGCCAAGTAAATATAACCGTACTTGCCAAGTAAAGATCACCCGTGCTTGCCAAGTAAATAACAATTCCGTGTTCCTCAAACTTCTCCCCTCTTTTAAATACTGCTCAGTCTTCTTTCATTTTCTGGTTCAGACCAAACATACACAAAAATCCCCAATTCAAACTACAATTAAAAATCCAAATCTAAATGGAAAAATCCAAACTCGGATGCGTTTAAATCCTTACACCAAGGGCTTCGATTCTTCATAAGATTTTGGGGGTGTGATCGAGACCTGTATCAACCAATTTGAGTACAGCGTCGACAAAAGGGGCAATCACCGGAGATTGGCGGAGGGCGAGGCTGTGGTGACCGGAATCCGCCTCCGGCGAGTGGGATTGGCGAAGCATTTTTCGGTGAAGGAGGGATTGAGCTAAGGAGTTCCATTGCGATGGCTGTAGAGTCGTATTTCGGCAAGAAGAAATGGGTACGTTGTTACAATTAAAAACATGGTTTACTATTGAGGGGCGTTGGGTTCTCGGTTGTATGGAGATGGTTCCTGGAGCCTTGATGTTGGTTAACGTACGGTAAGGGAGGAGTTTTAATTTGTTAATTTTTGGTATGGGAAACATATATATATTTAAAAAAAAAGAAGTGGATTGAAAGGTGGTGTTTGTGGGTACAGGCGTGCGTTTCCATTTAAAAGGAAGATTAGCAGTAATGATAATACGGTGGTTAGTAGACAAAGAAGAGGATAAGTGAAGGAGGAGTGTGACCTTGCTGTGTTTTAAAGGGGAGGAGCGGTGTTAATAAGGTTCAATGGTTTACTGTTTATTGTGTGGATGCTGGAGTTTGGTTTTGTCATTAAAGCATTACCGAAAGTGGGTCCAAGTTGTGTTCAAGAAGGGGCTTTACTGTTGTGATAATAGTGGAGGAGCTTTTATGGAGCGGGTGGTTTTACCAGTGAAGGAGTGAAGTACAGTAATTGGGAAGAAGGAGAAGGTGCATTACCTTTAACAAAGGTTGGGTGAGAAGGAGTTGAACGTTGTTTCTAGTTTTGGAGTTCGTACGGTGAAGAGGTGGTAATGATGGAGTCAAAGCTGGTCAATGGCTGTGTATAAAAGTGTGGTTGTTATGTTCAATAATGTAGAAAGGATCAACGCTAATAATGAGAAGATAAGGGACGTGGAAATCAACTATGAGTAAAGAAGGAGATTTATAGTAGTGTTTAAGTAGTGGGGTACATTTCTGAGAAGAGAAAGGTTTTGTTGGTGGTTATGTTGATCAAAGAAGCATGGCGTAGGTCTGTTAGGGAATGAGGATGTGTTTGTGGTTGAAGCAGTACGGGTTTGAGTGGAGGTTATATTTGCGGAAGAAGGTATGGGGAAGTTTACACTTACAAACATGCAAAACGTAAGGGGATGATTCAGTAAGTGGTTGGTAGGGGTTGTTTAAGGTGTGACTTGAGTAATGGGCGAATGGTGCAGATTATGCTTAGTGTTTGGTATGGTATTGCTCCGGCAAGAAAGGGGCTGCGGAACCGGAAAGGTGTAGTAGCGTGGATGATGGCAAATGAATTCATGACCTAACGGTACTAAGAGGCGATTCAATTTAACACTAATTAAAAGAATTTTATCAAAACAAGAAGCGACAGGATTGGTATCGACGGAGGCTATGTTGCTAAACTGGTTCGAAAGGGATCAGACGCTAACGGGATTTCGTTTAATTTTAAACGTATGTTTAAAATTAAATGAAACAAAAGCAGAATCATCACTGCAAAACAAGGTGAGTTAACTCACTAACTCGGCTTTGTTTATATTTGTATATAAATGAATTTTTAAATTTATCTTAAACTGTGTGATGGTTGCTTGGTTGAATATTTGATAAAATTGGTTGATATGATTACATGGTCGATCGGTTATTAGCTCTGGTATTTCATATTGATGTGAAATAATATTATTGATGTTATTAACATCTGTGGGTGCAGGAAAAACAGGTTGGAGGGATCCAACTGGATTCCTCAACAATTTTATTACTGTTTTCATTTGTTGTGTTATATTATGTGATCTGTGATTAGCTATGTTGTGTTTGGATTACACTACCCTTAGAATTTTGGTATTTACATACCGTAAATATTTTCGAATATAGAAAAGGAATTCGAGTTTAAAAGGGAAATTATTTTTTCAAAATAGGAATTTAATTTCGAATAGACTTAAAAATAGAAAACTTGTTTTAATAAATAAAACAAGAAGTTGTTTATAAACAATGTTTATAAATCCATCATATTGAGATAAAAGAAAATATAAATCCAAGTTCGAATTTATATTGAAAAGTGGAAAGCGGTTTTAGACCGATATTTGTAATGGGAATTGAATGTAGCAAAAGGAAATTTTATTTTCAAAAATAGAAATTTAATTTTTGAATAGAGTGGAAAATAGAAAACCTGTTCAAATGAAGGAAACAAGAATTTGTTTATGAATGAGAATATATATTAATTGAATTATTTATCGTTGGATACATTGATTTTGTATAGCGATATGGAAATGGGTTTTGAAACCAATATTTGAAATGAGACTTAAAACTTAGCTATTATCAAGGAAATGTTAAACGAGATTTTGAAAAATTAAAAAAAAAAATGAGTGTTATGTGAGAAATTTTGAATAGAAGTTATAATCGAAAATTTGGTTTAAGGTAGTATTTTTAAATATGAATCAAATGGTATATGAAGGAAATATATTCACGATTTAAGTGAATGGTTTAAAAGGAATATTTTGCAAGTGAAATATCTATAAAGGAAATTCAGATCTAAAATATGAATCCACATTGGATCTTGAATAGAAAGGGAAATGAAAAATCGTTTAAAATGAAAACGATGAGTTTTATCCCAATATTTGGAATATAAATTGTAATAAATGTTTTGTAAATTCGAGATAGCGATTTTAATGCTACCGTTATAATAAGTGTTGGTAAATATAGACAGCGATTTTAACGCTGCTATTATAAAAGATGTTCTGTAAATCTTAACAGCGATCTTAATGCTATTGCTATAATAAATGTTCTATAATTCTAGACAGCGGTTGTAACGCTGTTGTTAAAAGCAATGTTTTATAAATCAAATATTTGGAGACAGCGATTATAACGCTACCGTTATAATCAATATTTTTATGTAAAGGAAATGTGTTCTTAGATCGAATCCGAGAGTCGCGTAAGCGATGGGTTGTTTAAAGTTGTGAGCTGTGACTATTTCAAAGTTGAGAATGTTGTTCAATTAAGGTCTGAGAGGTAATAATACCCCAACTTGATTGACTTCATGATCGATGGAGGAATGGTTAAGGTTCGACGGTGAAACTTGGTTGAGCAATATGGTTAGCTAATAAATGATTACTGCATTGAGTTATAATAACAATGTTTATAACACCGCGTTAATTTAAAGAATTTGAAATGTCTTTCCCCAAATAAAATGAGGGATTAAGAGATAGGAATTGGAAATGATAATTTAATGAGAAATTAAATTAAAAGAGGTCAGTGTTGTTTGATGCTTGATCGGTAGAAATTTCCAATTGAAAATAGAACCGTTGATTGTAAGGATGTTTCTTTGATAGTTAAATCACCGACTATCAAAGTCTTTAGTTTATTTTATACCTCCGTTGTCAATACAGAAAGACCGGGATCGGATTTAATATCTGAAAACCACTCTGTATTGATATAGCGTTATGAATCAACTTATGTTGAAGAGATTATGAAGACGGAGTTAAGTGCAAGGGCTGTTCTGTTAATCCTAGGTAGAAATTGCCCAAGATGGATTAACAGGATGGTGCCTTCGGTTTGTCCAGACCCAGGACAACTTGTATGGACGAGTGTCTGACAGAGTATTTCCAAAGGGGTTACGTACGTTGATTCCTTCAAACGTACGAAGTTGGTGGCATAGAAGGGAAACTTCTTTAGCCTAACAATCCAAGTATTTTTGTGGGAATCAATTAGTGATTTCCGATGGATCTGACGATGTGGCATTCAAAGTGAATGATGGCCAGATGTTCTGAAAGATAATTAAAACTCAAGCCTCACAACCCGGAATTTGACAAAATTCAGGCAGACAGCCTGGCTATGTGGGTCGCATCCATTAGGATGTATAATCACCTATCTAGAGAAATTCCAATTGCTTCTTTAATCTATCGATGCTGTCCCTTTCGGGAGACGGTTGCTGATCCCAACCGCCAGTGATATACATTCGATACACTCAAGCGAAATGAGTGGTCGGTCATGTGAGGGCCGGGTTGCAAGACGTTCTTGTTGAACCCAGTGTATTCGCCTCTAGAGATACACTATTGGCAGGTGGTCCCATACCTTGTCATGTTGGAAATCCAATCTCCAATAAGCGCCCTGCGGTTTTCGATTTTATATTATATATGGAGCGTGAAATGCAAGCGTTCACTAGATTCTATTTATTTGATGTAGACATTATTATAATATCACTGGATTTGATATAAAAAAATATTTTGGGTTATCATAAGGTAAAAACCATCCGTGTTTATGTATGGATCGGTCTTACGATTATCATTTCTTTTGAAAGGATTTTGAAAGTTAAACAAATGGTTGGAGTTTACTCACACCAGTCCCATGACTGACCCAGAGTTTATTTTGTTTGTTTTCCCTAAACTCTTGGGTGCCCAAATTTGTACGGGCAGTCAAGTAGTCGGGGTTTTTCAGATTCGCTTGGAGGAAATCCAAGCAGGAGGCTTCACCAGTTAGCTATAGACTATCATATTTTACACTGTGTACTATGTTGTATCTGGAAACAGGTGTTTATAACTGTTGCAGGGATAACCGTTGTGCTCTGATAATGGTTTATATGGACACTTACCGATTTGTATTTCAAAAGTTTATGTTCTCTAATATATTTTGTTCGTTCCGCTGTGAGTTTGTGATCTTCGCTTTCTTCTTTTCTAATATTTCTTTCTTTCCATTTCTCATCCTCTCACTTCTTTCTAATAATGATTCGTGTTTTTGTGCAATTTGGGTTGGACGTGTTGTGTTATTAGTCGACTCAATGAGTACGGAAATTCGGGCCATTACACCTGTTATGAGCATGTCGTCAACGTATACTAGAATGAACACAGTTCCATGTATGCCCTTCTTCATGTATAGAGAATTGTCTGATTTAACTTGTGAGAAACCCATATTAGACAAAGTTGGCTTTAGCTTTTCATACCAAGCTCTCGAAGCTTGTTTAAAGCCATATATTGCTTTATGTAGTTTGCATATTTTATCACCAGTACCATATCCTTCAGGCTGTTGCATGTATACCTCTTCAGTCAATTCCCCATTCAAAAAAGCATTGTTGACATCCAGTTTCCTCACATTCCATCCTTTGTTTAAAGCAATGGTCAGTATAATTCTGATGGTTGTGGGTTTTATGATTGGGGAAATTTTTTTGTTGAAATCAAAACCAAATTTTTGTGCGTAACCTTTTTTGCAACCAGTCTGGCCTTGTATTTGTCAATAGATCCATCTTCTTTTCTTTTTATTTTGTATGTCCACCTACAGCCAATCACATTTTTGTGTTTTGGTTGAGTCACCAAGCTCCAAGTGTTGTTTCTTATGAAAGCTTTATATTAAGTGTCCATTGCCTCCTTCCATTTGTTTGATCTTATGGCCTGAGTGAAATTCAATGGTTCGATCTCACTGACAGAAACATTATATACTTTGGGTTTGAAGATGCCTCTCTTTGGCCCGATGATCATGTGATGTCCATTTGATTGTGGTGGTGTCTGCTGCTGTGTATCATTGTTGCTGGTAGTGTCAGCATGGTTGTTGTTTTCTGTATCTTCACTATACTGCATGTTTTGATTTGATTGATGTATGTTTGTATCTTCTGAGTCATTGTGTGTCTCATTGGTTTGCTCATTTGTTCGATCCATAGTTTCTTCCCGTGTGTTTAAATTTCCTGTGTGTTGTTGCTCTTTATTTCTATCAATTGAAGGTGGTTCAGTAACGAATGGCTCGAACCGTATGTTATTGTTTATGCTTTGTTCCCCATCCTTTTTGCCGATTTGCTTTTCTACATAAGGAAACTTGTTTTCATCAAATATCACATGTCTAGAAACATATCATTTTTGTCCATGCACTTATAGCCTTTTTGGTTTTCTGCGTACCTAATGAATGTGCATGAGCTTGATCTCATACTTAGTTTATGATTGTTATAGTCTCTCAAACATGGAAAACATAGACACCCATAGGCTTTCAGAAAACCATATTCTGGTCTAACACTGTATATCATTTCATGAGGGCTTTTATTGTTTAGACTTTGGTTGGCAACTTGTTAATGAGAAATAAAGATGTGTAGAAAGCTTCATTCCAATATTTCATGGGTAATGCACTTTGTGATAACAAAGTTAGACAAGTCTCTACTATATGTCGATGTTTTCTTTCATCTAAACCATTTTGTTCGGATGTATGGGGGCAAGTTAATCTATGTTTGATCCCTTTTTTGAGAAAGTAATTAGTTAGAGGTTTAACCTCAGCTCCCCCATCTGTCTGAACAACCTTAATAATACTGTTCATTTGTTTTTCGACATGAGTTATAAATTGCATAACTGTATTGCAAGCTTCTGATTTAGTTTTCAGCATGTATATCCAAGTATATCTAGAATAAGCATCCACAAAAGAAAGATAATACATGTGTCCCTGATATGAATTTAGAGGCGCGGGTCCCCACAAGTCAGTGGCTATAAGCTCCAGTGGCTCATTATAGCTGGTTTCAAAATCACTAAAAGGGAGCTTGTGGCTCTTGCCGAGTTGGCAGTGTGTGCATGTTTGTTTGATAAGTACATTTTTATAACGAATATTATTATTATGCAGAATATTCTTAACAGTTTCCAAATTAGAATGTCCTAATTTTACATGCCAAGAATTAATCATGTTACATTTACTATTATTATTGTCATAATCAACGTTATTGCAGCTATTCCTAATACAGTCATTGTCACTACTAGCATCAACATTATTGCACCAGAATTCTCCACTTGAGTTTGCAGTCTTCAGGTTGTTGAATTTGTATAAACCATCGTATAGGTTATAACCTTGAAGTAATATTTCATGATTTAGGGAATCTTTAACTAAGCAAAACCTCGGATGAAATTCAAAGAAAAATTATTGTCGTTGGCAAATTTTGATACATTAACAAATTTTTATTAATCGCGGGTACCCTGAGAAGATTGTTCAATTTGAGTTGTCTTTTCCAAAAAACTGTCCCTTTGCCTATGTGTGTGATACTAGCAGTACTACCATTACCCATATGCAAATTCCTCATACCTGAGTAATTTCTTCTCCTAATGTTTAGATTCTAAAGATTGCTAGTTATGTAGTGAGTCGCTCCTGAGTCAGGGTACCATTCTTTAAAGCCATTGTCTTCATTTTTTACTTTATTGTCTTCTGCAACATTATGTCTTCGGTTTGCGCCATTATTATTTTGAGCTGAATTCCCTGTTATTGCCATATTTGCTTGTGCTCTTCTTTGTGAAGAGTAATTTTGGCTTGCCTGTTGTCCACCTGTGTTTGAATTATACCTGAAGTAACATTTGTTCTCCATGTGACCAAACTTTTGGCATATTTGACATTTCACACTATAGTTGTTGTTATCTCCTTGTATCTGCTTATTTCTGACTGTGGCATAATTGGTAGAGAACTTATTTATACTGTTTTTCTTTGTTCAGTTCTGCCTTCATGAGTGAGAAGTGCTGATCGAACGAACTGTAAGTCAGGTAAGTTTGTTGTGTGGCTAACACAGTTACTAAAGATTTGTATTCTTCATCTAATCCACCAATAATAAATAGGGTTTTCTCACTATCGCTGATCTTATGGCCAACAACATTTAGTTTGTCACATAGGTTTTTAGTTTTTCTTAAGTACTCTTTCATGCTTGCCTCCTTTTTTCTAGAATCTTGTAATTCCCTTCTATATTGCATGATTCTAGCAGCTGATTGTGAACTGAAAATCTGTTGCACAGTGGTCCATATTTCATGAGATGTGTTGCAGCCTACTATCTGTGATAACAAACTCGGGCTTATCGATGATAGTAACAATGATGATAACAGGCTGCAACACCCCGTAATTCTGTAACACTAGGATTCACAAATTAAGGCAGAATTAAAATTTAAAATCAAAATCAAGGAAAACGGGCTGCACCATTGCGTTCATCTTGGAATTCTGCATGAAAACGAGTCCGAGTTTGCGAGAATCGGAGTCCGTATGAAGGAGTTATGGTCTTCAGAAGTTTCAGAATTCGATTTAAAATTCGAACAGGTCAGAAACGAATTCAAAATTCAAAATCGGACCCAGATTGGGCTGGACGGGAATTTTCCCGCCCAAGGCACCCAGGTCGACTGGGTAGTCGACCCCCCCCCCCCCCGCTTTTTCCAGTTTTCTGAACCTGGTTCGTTCTGATGTATTTGGTCACGTTTTCTGCCTAGGTTCGTCCGCCTAATCCTATATAAACAGCCCTAGTCTCCTTCTCTATTCACAATTCTTTTCTATCCTTATGCTGCCTCTAAGAAAATGTATAAATAAATAATATATAAAATAAATTAAGACGAGGAAATGCTGCTAAAGACTTTCAAGAGGAGATTCAAGTCAAGCTAGGATTCAAGTGAAGATTCAAACGACTTCAACGACTGTTTTTCTGTGACTCTAATCTAATCTCTGTAAGTCGGTTACTTTTTAGATTTGAACGTTTCTCTCTGTTCGTGACATGAAATTAAAGGAATAAAAGAATATGCCAAATCTTTCTATTCGAATCTGTGCCTATTTCTTTGGACCTAATTAAGAACTGTTATGATTCGATGACCAATTAGGCCTTGCCTATGACTATGAACACTGCCTATGACTATGAACATTGTCTATGACTATGAACACTGCCTATGACTGTGATTGTGACTATGAGAATTATTTCCTTAACTATGAACACAAGCCTATGCCTTTGAATAGAAAACATAAACTATTGCCTATGACATAACAAGAACAACTGTGATTAAAACACCTACGATTCATGACTAGGAAAGTGTTGCTTAAGTTTTGTGACTGTGAAATTGGGTCTAAACCTGATTATCTATTCTGTCTATTCTTGGTTTTCTTTGGTTTTAGATCTTGGGAATTTACCTATTAAGTTAGGTCTACTCATGCTCTTGAACCTACGTCGTTATTCAACCCTTTTTATGTCATAAGATTTTCAGACCTATAGGCCTTCGATGTTTTAGATCAATTTCATTGAAATTCGTTAGGTCTGTAACTAGTAAATTAGCATTCTATGCCAGTTGTTATGTCTATCTTTTTCATAGCAATCTTTGGTTCATTCCCTATTTTCTACGAATCTAGATTTATCTATAATCTAGATTGAATCACGATTATACGAACGTTGGGAATACGATTTGGGCAAAATATGAAATTTACTAAAAACGTAGTTTTAAAACTTGGAAATTGGCATAAATTGGGGAACATGTATTATGGCATGTTCATAGAAATGCAAATTGAATAAATTTGACCTGATTTATAGGATGTGTAATTTGAATCTAGTATTGACTTGTAAATCTAGCATTTACATGAACTGTGAACTAGAATAATAGGTCTAGTTTGACATGAACTGTAATTAGAATGTTAAATCAGAATTGGATTAGCTAATTTGGCATATTGGCATAAATTTGAAATTGGCCATAATTGGGAGTAATTGTCAGGTTTAGCAAAATCATGGTTAGTGACACTTAATTTGGTATAGTTTACATACCAAAAAGCATAAATATGATTTAGACGGGGAAATGGGCCATAAGAATGAATGTTGACAATTTACATTAAAAGAGTAATTAGGGGATAAGTAAATTAGGAATAATTTACTTATAGAATTTGTCCTAAATGAGAAAATGAAAATTTAGACAAATTAAAGGTTTATTAACGACATCTCTTTTAATAACACACCAGAAAGTTCTAGGGTGACAGAGAGGATAGTGTCTAGGCTTGGGTTTGAAAAATACAAGTTTCCTGCTCTCCCTGGCTATCCCTAATTGATCCGACGGACAGGATGGTTACTTTCAAAACCCGATTTGAAAATTAATCAAAACCCTTTGAACTAAGAAAACACGAATATGCCTAACCCGAGGTTAGACTGAGTCGCGATGTAAACCTGCCCGGAACCAACCGGCACATCCAGTAATCGCAACAATACCTGTCTAATGTGAGTGGTCGCGGCTTTAATCTATTTAATTAAAGCTAGAACAAGAATGGTAGGGTTAAGTTAACTAAGACACTTAACCAATTCAACATGATAACCAGACGGTGGGTAGGGTTAGGTTCATACAGACACTTAACACAGTTAAGCTAGAATGGGAGGGCTAAGTCCATAGGGACGCTTAACCAAACTTAACATCGTAACAAGACAAGATTTGTAGGGGTTAAGTAACTAAGGAAACACTTAGCCAAATTAACATGTTAACTAGACTAGAAGGTGGGGTTAAGTAAAGTTAATACACTTAGCCAAATTAACATGTTAACTAGACTAGAGGTTGGGGTTAAGTAAGATTTAATACACTTAGCCAATTTGATATGTTAGCTGGACTAGACCGCAGGGTTAAGTAAACTTGAACACTTAACCATCATATTGGGATAAAGGAATAGGGTTAAGTCTAAAACATGAAGGGATAATACTTAACCATTAATAACATGTTAGTTAAAATAGACGGGCTAGGTTAAGTTAAAAAGGAACACTTAACCAATACAGGGTGAATGGGTAAGGTTAAGTAATAAGAAATACTTAACCAATATAACTTGGTTTGTGGTAGGGTTAAGTCAACATGAATTACTGATGACACTTAACCAGTTTAACAGGATAAATGAAGAGGGTTAAGTTAGCTTGAATTGACTAATGACACTTAACCAATCCGAATTGACGGGAAAGAGAACTAAGTAGTAAACCTTAGTTAAAAGGAGCTAAGTAGTAAACCTTAGTTAAGAAAACAACGATTCGGGAAACTAAGTGGTAAACCTTAGTTAACAGAACTAAGTAGTAATTCTTAGTATAACACGGGAAGGAGCGAACGTCCGTCAGATTAAAACGAAGGCTCCAACGAATTGGGTTACGAAGCCCGAGGCTTCGAGGGGACGTGAGGGTACTCTTGGTATCCCTCTGTGAGGCTGCAGATGATCCTCCTGGGCTCACAGAGGTTACGGTCTGCGGTAGAAGAACCAAGGGTATGCCTTGGTTGCAAAATTTGGCAACCTAAAGACTAGGATGGACCAGCGTGATTCAGCGAGAAAACGGTAGCCCTGTGATAGCAACTCGTTGTCTACCATCCATCTTCAGTCAATCGAGATACGTGAAGCAGAATGGCGGAGAACTCCAAAAGACCATATACTTGCTATCTAGTTATGGTTGCGGATGGCCATAGGACAGTGGGGCATAGGGTGGCCTGCGTATAGTTCTCATTTTTCAAGGTGTGCCTTTCATTAGTTGAGGGAGGGGTCGAGTGGGACCATAGCCACTGGAATAAAAGCAGACCTTAGCATCTGCATCGGCAGATATCTGAAAGCTCCCGACCGAGTTCTGTGTTTCTTGATTTGCCCTGCCACAGGACTCGGGTCGCACATTACAGGACATGTGCATCTAGACAAGCGATAACGATTCGCGATACATGCGTGGGGAAGTATAGGAACATATACCACTCTAGGTAGTGTGTCCTAGACTTGGGGGCATCGTTCGATAGGTAGCATAATCCCTAGTTGGACTAGGTGGCATAAACCCTGAATCCGAGAAGCGTTCAGCAGATAGCGTAAACTCTAATTGAATCTAGAAAGCACTTGATAGTAAACCCTAGATTAGATCTAGGTAATAAATGTATGCCTGAAGGCAATGGAAACTACAGGGATTGGGATCACATTATCGTTACTAGTTGGGACACTAGTTAGGTGGTGCAGAGATATAGAAATCGGTATAACAAGGAAATAGCGAAGCGGCGAAAGTATTAGAGCATATCCAGTTTATCTTATCTTAGCATATCTTGTGATTATCTTGTCTAATCTTGCTGACCCTATCGTCATGGTGTTATCTTATATTCAGTTAATTCATGTCGTTCTGTTTTTCCATGTTCACATGCTAGAAGTTACTGAACTTACTCAGGCTTTATGTCTGACTCTATTTTTCTTTCGTCTTCTTTTCTTCCGTTCCCCCCCCCCCCAAGGTAGTAAAGAAGGGGATAGTATAGCTCAGGTTAAGTTGGATTGTCACTCTTTCCCAACTTGAAGATTTGTCGAAGTTTTGCTTGGATTCTCTTTTCAGATGCTATGGCTGGCTGTTGCTACAATTGGGGAATATAAATGTATTTTTATGCTTCTTTATTTTGTAAGACAGATGATACTCTGATATTGTAAAGAAATCATTGTACAAACTATTTTATCAATAAAGCACAGTTTTATTTTCCGCTGTTTTAATTTTTGTCTGTCTTGTAATTTATCTGCATCTTTTACCTTAAAATGCTCCACAGAACTTAGTGCATTCCCTTTGTGAGTGACACTAACGGATGTGGGGTGTTACACGTGGTATCAGAGCTGAAGGTTACCAGATCAAATAAAAGATTTGAAAAATTATTTTCAAAACGGTTTTAAAAGAAGTATTTTCAAGAGAAAAGATTTTGTTTTAAAGGCATATTCCCCAAAGCCATACGCACTATCTTCACTTCCTCTGTTTGAATTCTTGTCTCCTTCTTTCTTGAGTCTCTGGGGCTCCTAGCTTTCTGGGAAGTAACCTCATCGATGGGATAAGTAGTGCTCGGCTTCCATCCATAGCCGTAGTTGTTTCACCTACGGCTAGTTTTCTTTCAAGCTTATAGGGTTTTCTGTACGATGGAAGCAGCTTTCGAGAGATTTGTCAACATGACTACACACGGAAGAGGATGAGGCATTCATGGATGTAGATTTAGCTCACAAAGAAGGAAGGAATTATAAAACTTAAGACAAGAGGAAGTATCTTTACTAGGGTATGATAGGGCCAGAACGAGGAACAAGACTTTCAGAAGGGCAAGTACATACTTTCGCCACCAAGCGTACCTAGGAGAAAGGTAGTAAAGTTCTGTTGGAAGAGTCTAGTTTTGCTGTTCGTACTATTTCCTTTGGTTTTAGCGCTTCACATTTGTTCACATCCACTTCCATAGTTGAGTCTCTGCACCATAGTACTTGTATAGTAGAAAGATCCCACTAGAGTCTCAAATCCAATTGGTGGTCCGACAAGTTTATTTTTGGATAACAGGGATTTGAGAATAGCTATCGAGTTTTCTTATATCATCTCACGTAGATCATCTAAATTCAGAGGAGATATTCCTTGGGTGCTTGTCTGATATTGGTTTAGGCCTTTGGGGCTTGTACTTGAGGAATGTCGAGTTCGACTAGGGTGGTTTGCGTGAGAGATGAATAGTTGTGGCAGGCATTCTAAAAAGCACGTAGTGACCTTTCGACCCTAATAGTTATGGCATGGTGGATAAGAGGGAGACCTCTAATCATCTTAGTATATACACTTGGTACCGTGATTGACATCTGTTTATTTTGGAAATGGAGATCAGAGACTTCACCATCGTGAAGTTAAATTAGTTAAGATACAGTGGAGTAAGGCTCAAGAAGGCTAAATACTAGCATCATACCCTTTTCCTTAAGGGTGCATCCTTGATTTCTTTGTTTAGGAGCTTTACGCATAATTGTTTCTCTCTTTCCAAAGTATATCCTCTAGGTCGTATCTTCGATCCTTAGGTAGAAACTCTTTTGGATGTAAACATGTATTTGAAACATGTTATGGTTGATGGTAACGAGTGGTTGCTAATGGTTGCTCGTGAATGCATATACATACATATTAGGCACTAGATCAGTTCGGACGCTTTCATATTGCATTTACAGATATGTATTTGTTTGTAAATTGAACTTGATATGTTATCATATGGATATTGCATATGGATGAATGGCTATGCACACATGTAGTATTTACATAACTAGGGATGCTTGCATACATGATTGGGTGCATGGCACTGACATGATTCGCAATAAGGAGGTCAACTGAATCAGTAGACCGCCTGATTTTGCATTAGATAAAGACATATACACACACTATGCATATGAACATGAAAGCATTAGAAATCTTTTAAGGACAACGAATGCCTGTGATTGAATGGTTGAGTAGATGGGTGATTGGATGGTAGGACACATTCTTCCTAACTTGAAGATTTCGGGGACGTAATCCTTTTAAGTGGGGGAGAATGTAACACCCCGTAATTCTGTAACACTAGGATTCACAAATTAAGGCAGAATTAAAATTTAAAATTAAAATCAAGGGAAACGGGCTGCGCCATTGCGTTCGTCTCGGAATTCTGCATGAAAACGAGTCTGAGTTTGCGAGAATCGGAGTCCGTATGAAGGAGTTATGGTCTTCAGAAGTTTCAGAATTCGATTAAAAATTCGAATAGGTCAGAAACGAATTCAAAATTCAAAATCGGACCCAGATTGGGCTGGGCGAGAATTTTCCCGCCCAAGGCACCCAGGTCGACTGGGTAGTCGACCTGGGGGTCGACCCCCCCCCCCCCTTTTCCAATTTTCTGAACCTGGTTCGTTCTGATGTATTTGGTCACGTTTTCTGCCTAGGTTCGTCCACCTAATCATATATAAACAGCCCTAGTCTCCTTCTCTATTCACAATTCTTTTCTATCCTTATGCTACCTCTGAGAAAATGTATAAATAAATAATATATAAAATAAATCAAGACGAGGAAATGCTGCTAAAGACTTTTAAGAGGAGATTCAAGTCAAGCTAGGATTCAAGTGAAGATTCAAACGATTTCAACGACTGTTTTTCTACGACTCTAATCTAATCTCTGTAAGTCGGTTACTTTTTAGATTTGAACGTTTCTCTCTGTTCGTGACATGAAATTAAAGGAATAAAAGAATATGCCAAATCTTTCTATTCGAATCTGTGCCTATTTCTTTGGACCTAATTAAGAAATGTTATGATTCGATGACCAATTAGGCCTTGCCTATGACTATGAACACTGCCTATGACTATGAACACTGCCTATGACTGTGACTGTGACTATGAGAATTATTTCCTTAACTATGAACACAAGCCTATGCCTTTGATTAGAAAACATAAACTATTGCCTATGACATAACAAGAACAACTGTGATTAAAACACCTATGATTCATGACTAGGAAAGTGTTTCTTAAGTTTTGTGACTATGAAATTGGGTCTAAACCTGATTATCTATTCTGTCTATTCTTGGTTTTCTTTGGTTTTAGATCTTGGGAATTTACCTATTAAGTTAGGTCTACCCATGCTCTTGAACCTACGTCGTTATTCAACCCTTTTTATGTCATATGATTTTCAGACCTATAGGCCTTCGATGTTTTAGATCCATTTCAGTGAAATTCGTTAGGTCTGTAACTAGTAAATTATCATTTTATGCCAGTTGTTATGTCTATCTTTTTCATAGCAATCTTTGGTTCATTCCCTATTTTCTACGAATCTAGATTCATCTATAATCTAGATTGAATCACGATTATACGAACAGTGGGAATACGATTTGGGCCAAATATGAAATTTACTAAAAACGTAGTTTTAAAACTTGGAAATTGGCATAAATTGGGGAACATGTATTATGGCATGTTCATAGAAATGCAAATTGAATAAATTTGACCAGAATTATAGGATGTGTAATTTGAATCTAGTATTGACTTGTAAATCTAGCATTTACATGAACTGTGAACTAGAATAATAGGTCTAGTTTGACATGAACTGTAATTAGAATGTTAAATTAGATTTGGATTAGCTAATGTGGCATATTGGCATAAATTTGAAATTGGCCATAATTGGGAGTAATTGTCAGGTTTAGCAAAATCATGGTTAGTGACACTTAATTTGGTATAGTTTACATACCAAAAAGCATAAATATGATTTAGAGGGGGAAATGGGCCATAAGAATGAATGTTGACAATTTACATTAAAAGAGTAATTAGGGGATAAGTAAATTAGGAATAATTTACTTATAGAATTTGTCCTAAATGAGAAAATGAAAATTTAGACAAATTAAAGGTTTATTAACGACATCTCTTTTAATAACACACCAGAAAGTTCTAGGGTGACAGAGAGGATAGTGTCTAGGCTTGGGTTTGGAAAATACAAGTTTCCTGCTCTCCCTGGCTATCCCTAACTGATCCGATGGACAGGATGGTTACTTTCAAAACCCGATTTGAAAATTAATCAAAACTCTTTGAACTAAGAAAACACGAATATGCCTAACCCGAGGTTAGACTGAGTTGCGATGTAAACCTGCCCGGAACCAACCGGCACATCCAGTAATCGCAACAATATCTGTCTAATGTGAGTGGTCGCGACTTTAATCTATTTAATTAAAGCTAGAACAAGAATGGTAGGGTTAAGTTAACTAAGACACTTAACCAATTCAACATGATAACCAGACGGTGGGTAGGGTTAGGTTCATACAGACACTTAACACAGTTAAGCTAGAATGGGAGGGCTAAGTCCATAGGGACGCTTAACCAAACTTAACATCGTAACAAGACAAGATTTGTAGGGGTTAAGTAACTAAGGAAACACTTAGCCAAATTAACATGTTAACTAGACTAGAAAGTGGGGTTAAGTAAAGTTAATACACTTAGCCAAATTAACATGTTAACTAGACTAGAGGTTAGGGTTAAGTAAGATTTAATACACTTAGCCAATTTGATATGTTAGCTGGACTAGACCGCAGGGTTAAGTAAACTTGAACACTTAACCATCAGATTGGGATAAAGGAATAGGGTTAAGTCTAAAACATGAAGGGATAATACTTAACCATTAATAACATGTTAGTTAAAACAGACGAGCAAGGTTAAGTTAAAAAGGAACACTTAACCAATACAGGGTGAATGGGTAAGGTTAAGTAATAAGAAATACTTAACCAATATAACTTGGTTTGTGGTAGGGTTAAGTCAACATGAATTACTGATGAAACTTAAACCAGTTTAACAGGATAAATGAAGAGGGTTAAGTTAGCTTGAATTGACTAATGACACTTAACCAATCCAAATTGACGGGAAAGAGAACTAGGTAGTAAACCTTAGTTAAAAGAAGCTAAGTAGTAAACCTTAGTTAAGAAAACAACGATTCGGGAAACAAAGTGGTAAACCTTAGTTAACAGAACTAAGTAGTAATTCTTAGTATAACACGGGAAGGAGCGAACGTCCGTCAGATTAAAACGAAGGCTCCAACGAATTGGGTTACGAAGCCCGAGGCTTCGAGGGGACGTGAGGGTACTCTTGGTATCCCTCTATGAGGCTGCAGATGATCCTCCTAGGCTCACAGAGGTTAAGGTCTGCGGTAGAAGAACCAAGGGTATGCCTTGGTTGCAAAATTTGGCAACCTAAAGACTAGGATGGACCAGCGTGATTCGACGAGAAAACGGTAGCCCTGTGATAGCAACTCGTCGTCTACCATCCATCTTCAGTCAATCGAGATATGTGAAGCGGTAAGGCGGAGAACTCCAAAAGACCATATACTTGCTATCTAGTTATGGTTGCGGATGGCCATATTACAGTGGGGCATAGGGGGGCCTGCGTATAGTTCTCATTTTTCAAGGTGTGCCTTTCATTAGTTGAGGGAGGGGTCGAGTGGGACCATAGCCACTGGAATAAAAGCAGACCTTAGCATCTGCATCGGCAGATATCTGAAAGCTCCCGACCGAGTTCTGTGTTTCTTGATTTGCCCTGCCACAGGACTCGGGTCGCACATTACAGGACATGTGCATCTAGACAAGCGATAACGATTCGCGATACATGCGTGGGGAAGTATAGGAACATATACCACTCTAGGTAGTGTGTCCTAGACTTGGGGGCATCGTTCGACAGGTAGCATAATCCCTAGTTGGACTAGGTGGCATAAACCCTGAATCCGAGAAGCGTTCAGCAGATAGCGTAAACTCTAATTGAATCTAGAAAACACTTGATAGAAAACCCTAGATTAGATCTAGGTAATAAATGTATGCCTGAAGACAATGGAAACTACAAGGATTGAGATCACGTTATCGTTACTAGTTGGGACACTAGTTAGGTGGTGCAGAGATATAGAAATCAGTATAACAAGGAAATAGCGAAGCGGCGAAAGTATTAGAGCATATCCAGTTTATCTTATCTTAGCATATCTTGTGATTATCTTATCTAATCTTGCTGACCCTATCGTCATGGTGTTATCTTATATTCAGTTAATTCATGTCGTTCTGTTTTTTCATGTTCACAAGCTAGAAGTTACTGAACTTACTCAGGCTTTATGTCTGACTCTGTTTTTCTTTTGTCTTCTTTTCTTCCGTTTCCCCCCCTCCAGGTAGTAAAGAAGGGGATAGTATAGCTCAGGTTAAGTTGGATTGTCACTCTTTCCCAGCTTGAAGATTTGTCGAAGTTTTGCTTGGGTTCTCTTTTCAGATGCTATGGCTGGCTCTTGCTACAATTGGGGAATATAAATGTATTTTTATGCTTCTTTATTTTGTAAGACAGATGATACTCTGATATTGTAAAGAAATCATTGTACAAACTATTTTATCAATAAAGCAAAGTTTTATTTTCCGCTGTTTTAATTTTTGTCTGTCTTGTAATTTATCTGCATCTTTTACCTTAAAATGCTCCACAGAACTTAGTGCATTCCCTTTGTGAGTGACACTAACGGATGTGGGGTGTTACAAAGGCTGTCTAATTTCTGAAATTTGACGTGGTTAGGGTTCGGTGAGAGATTGTCATCTTGGTCTGCTATTATCACTGGTGGTATAGTTATGGTTCCATTGACATACTCTTGTAGTCCATAGTCCTTTAACGTAATTTCAATTTGGTATTTCCATAGTATATAGTTATCCTCGTCCAACGATTTAGTAATGACTTGACTTTTTGGTTTGATCAGGTTATGATGGTTTGGTAGGGTGCTGTTGATAGCGCTTGCTGATACAACTGATGTAGCGCCGGAATCATTGGCCATTAGATATGAGAATATGATGAGGCAGTTTACTTATACTTGCATCCTATTTGTCTCACTTATATCACTGTAACGTGATAAAGCTCACGGCAACATGTAGAGATCCGGAAAAGAATGAAGGTTGAAAGAGGTCTAGCACTACAAAGTTGGTGTTGTAGCTGTGATCAACACTTTTGATAAAGTATAAGCCTTTTGGCATTAAGGCTCTGATACCATATTAAGAGATGAGGAGGAGAGTTATTAGCGAGGAACAATTGTAATTTTATTGATACCAAAACATAATACAAAGAGCACATATATATAGTGATATGAGCCCAACGGCTAGTACAAAATATACCAAATATGTATGAGTCTAACAGCTAATATTAAATATACCAAGTATGCATGAGCCTAACGGCTAGTATTAAGTATACCAAGTATGAATAAGCCTAACAGCTAGTATTAAATATACCAAGTATGCATGAGTCTACCGGCTAGTAGATAATTACAAAACATACTAAATATGATAAAACGTGTTGACACGCTAACGGCTCTATTGTCTTCATTAGATCCTCATGAGCTCTCAACCAAACAAATTGAGATGCTAACATATTTCTCCTGTTATAGAAATGTACAACAATAATGTCAGAAAATTATTATACAGTTGAGCTTAGTACTTAGGTAAAAGTTAAAAAGTAGTTAGGAAACAAAATATGGATAGCAGATTGTAAGAAAAAATCATAGTTCATTTATACGCAAAATGGAAAAATTATTGAAATCACAAATCATTTGAGTTGATGGACTGTTAATAAATTGAAAATTCCTGATGGTCATTCCGAACTTGCATTCTCATGTAGAAATGATCATCAAAGCCAAATAATAACTTAGTAGAAAATTCTAGTAAAATTGCATAACCAATTCAATCAACTTTGTATAATAAAATTGCATGCACAGAACAAACATTCCAGCAAATTCTCTGTTATGTTTCCTTGCATGCAACCATTATGATTAATTATGGACCACAATAATCAACTATAACCGTTAATGCAATAGTTCAGTCACTATAAATTTTGAGCTCAAGAATAGAGATACTAATTGCATTAGATATTAAAAATGAGAAATGTAAAAATTGAATATTACTTATTGGCATTCAATACTATTTAATTCAAAAGTTTAACAACGTTAAAGTTGAAACAAAAAAGGGACACAATAAAGATTTAGAAATTAAATATTGTGGTGATTCAATAAGCTGAAGTTTACCAAATATGTAGGAGTGTCAAAAAGAATATTAATTTATTCCCAATTTTAACATATAAAATTTCAGAATATTAAAAGGAAAAAGAATAAACTGAATTGAAGGAACATTCAAACTTCATCAACTTTTTCTATTAAACTATATACACCTCTGTTCATGTTCTCCTATAGATGCTCCGGTATGAACGTAAACTTAAGTGGAGTACTCGTGTTGTGGCGCAGCTAATATCATTTAAATTTATATAAAAAATTATGTAGCTATCAATTAAATCTGTTGGGCCGTAAAAATCGAGATTAGTAGCATAGCTTGAATTCTGACTTCCAATCAATCTTCCATTCTGTTAGCTAATTGAAAGCACTTCAGAGCTTATATTCTTATTCAACAGCTATAGAAAGTCAAATTTCAGATTTTGGAGAGATAAAAAAACTGATATTTGTTTATTAAAAGAGGACGTTGATAGCATTTATGGAATGATAGGCAGATCCAGATGTAAGTGAGGGAAATGATTAAGGTTAAGTTAGACCAAATTTTTATAAAGAAAATATAAAGCAAAAAGAGCAATCATCCACATCACTATACTGGCGTTATTATATGTAAAATGAGACGACATATGATGAGTGGGTAAACTGGTTACATTTGCATAAGAGCAATGGATTGGCAAGTGGCATTATAGTAAAAAAATGTAATCATGAGTTGATGACAATTAGCGATTCCTGTTATACCTCAACTTACATATTTGAGTTAATGATAATTCTTATTTTATTTTAGAAAAAAAATGAAAGATAGGTCATCGATGACATTTTATAATTAGTTTTGTTTTTAGTTACTCTGGAGTACAAAACTAACGACAGTAAAATAACTAAGCTTTAAAAGAACTCTTGTATAAAATACTCCTAATTAAAAATTAGAGAAACTATGATAATCATAGTTGGTTATCTGGGTGTAGCATATATGAAGACATATGAGAAAGTATTATTCAGGAAGAAGGTTCAAATAGAAGCAGAAGATCGAAAATGGAATGCCTAATGTCCTCCAAATGTAATAAATCTCAGGCTTGAAAATGTGATACATGATTTCTCTAAATCAAATAAGCATAGAATGATAATACATTACTATATTCAATTAATAATTGGAAAGGAAAAATTTAATTAACAAATATAATATATCATCCAGATAAACTATTTCCAAAATTAGTTGAGTATGCTTTAAAAATATTACAAATTACAAAGGGTGCGTTTTTTACAGGTCCCTGTTATTGTTTCAAAATAGAAAAAAAAACCGGTCATAAACTTATTAAAAATTAGGTCTCTATTTTCTGAAAATTCATCAAAAAAAATATAAAAAAATATAAAAAAATCATGTAAATTCGTATTTAAATAAAACATGTAAACGCTAAAAAATTCAGAACAAAAAATCATCAAACAAGGCGTCAAAAATCAAAAAAAAAAAAAAAAAAAAAAAACGAAATTTCCAGTTAAATGCATAATAGTATGCACATATATCATTTTCCTGCATACATCCGTGCTTATTTTTCAATACATTCATCTTCGTTGATTTTTCTTCATGCAAATACGTGCATACATGTGTGCAAATATTTCAAATACTTGCACACATTTGTGCAGGTTTATTTTCAGTTTTCAATCCGAACACAGCTTACGGAAAAGTTGCATACATATATGCAATTATCAGTAATAATTGCATAAATGTATGCAACTATTTTTTTTTGATTTCCGTACAATCCTGACATTATTTCCAGATTTTAGAATTTTTTTTTATGAATGAAAGTACATTTAAAAAAATAAAATAAAAAAAGGCGGAAGTAATAAAATAGGGGGCGGGTTTAAAATTTTCAAAACTTTTTTTTTTATATAAATTAGGTCCCTACTTTTAGCCAGTGTGTTATCCTATAAAAATGTTGCACACATGTGTGCATGTTTTCTGAGAAATTTGCACATTTGGATGCAATTTAAAAGGAACTGAAATATTAAGTTAAATCTATGCGCTGGAAGAACTGCAATAATTGCACATATGCATGCAATAAAATCAAAAACGTGCATAATATTATGCATTTAACTGCAGTTTTTTCTGTTTTTTGCTGTTTTCTTCCTTCTGACATTATTTTTGTTGTTTTTTAACTGAATTTTTTGTATAATGCATAATATATTTTATTACTAATTTACGATTTTTTTTATTTTTTTTTAATTATTATTTTGTAAGTTTTGAAAACAGGGACCTAATTTATATTAAGTTTATGACCGGATGTGAGCCTAATTAAGTTTCAAAATAGGGATGTGAGCCTAATATTCACAATTACAAATCATAAACGATATACATCGCATAGATACATAATAATCAAACAAAATATGAAGTTTGACACTATCAAATTATATTACACATTAATTTTTCCAAAGAATAAGCGACCTTGATTTAAGAAACTTAAGTCAGTTTCATAATATTTTTATCAATATACAAAGAGAAAAACCAAAACAATATCCTAAGATATTGGATATGGATGAAAATTACTTGTAATACCAATGAACTAAAACAATAGTAACAGTTATAGCAAATCTGTGAAAAATGAGTATTTGTAATAACATATTTCTTGTTTTTACTAAAAATTAGAGTATAATAACATGGAACTAAAATATTTGCATTACACAATCAAGGTAATCAAATTCCTCCCCATTGTCATATAAGAAAACAACAAGGGTTAAAAGGGAAGGGAAAACGCCATTCCACTTGACTATAAAATATAGTGAGCCTACTTTGATAGAAAATGATGAAGGAGTTCAAGCTAAGACAGAATGAGTAGAACTGCTCATCACGTGCATTCTTGCTTTTCTCAAGATAAGTTTAGGGTTTGTATTTTATTATTTTGATGCATTAAATACGCAATTTCGATATATTACAACATCAATTTACCAAAAATTGTATTTGTTAGATATTTTCATTGATTTAGTAAACGAATTTTAAGTGGTGTGTAGAGGCGAAAGAAGAAAAATATTTCTATATGTACATGTGGACAAAGTATTTCCAGAAATAGTTGTATGCACATTAAAAATATTTCAAATGGTAAATCATAAATGATACATATGGCATAGATCCATGATAATCAAACTAAACATGAATTTTGCTACTGTCTAACTATACTACACATCAATTGTTTTACACAATAAGCGATACTGGATTAAACAAACTGAATTAGTTCAAAATGTAATTTTCACCATATATAGAAAGAACCAAGGTAACATCCTAAGAAATTGAATATGGGTGTTAGTAACTTCTAATATTAATAAACTATATTAATAATTCTTATTATTATACCAAATCTGTGGAAAATTTGACGATATATAATAAAAAATTGCTTGTTTTTGGTAACAGAATCTGAGTATAGATGCTTATTTACTTGAATAAGACTGAAAAGAAAATTATTGAAAAATAACACAAACACATGGAATTTCATCATTGAGAACTGCCCAATACCGATGAATTGCATTGGCTTCCGAAACTGGCTGGGGTCAACAACTTATTTTAATGCATATTGGCAATGGCTAGCACATTATATATTCAGCTTGTAGCATTAATGTGGTCCAGAAACAAAAAAAATATATAGCAAAGAGACCAAGCAAAGCAATCTAGCTGTTCAACATAGCTTCTTGACTAACATTGTAACAATTGTTCATGGGTGTGAGTTCTTACGTAGTTCACATCTATTAAAAATAATTAAATAGCCATTTAGGAATGAAAATAAATTAATAGTTCAAAAATAGTCTGAAGGTGTTTAGGAAAAAATAATACAGGCACAATCTTAAGGATTTCTACCTATGTATTTTTCTATACCCCATAACCTTGAAAATTTCAAGCACAACAACTTGTGTGAATAAAAAATGTCAAGTTGATTCCTTTTATGTCTATTGTAAAACTGCAATAATTGCAACTGGACTATACCGAAATGTTCATTGTAAATCTGACAACATTAACAAAGCAATGATTCCATTGTTAAGCTTGGGGTATAGAGAATAAATTAAATAACATTCATAACCCACAGCGGATCATCGACTAGGGCAGCTGCAAAGCCACCCAAATTTGCATTTGTATCAAGCACATTTCTATACCTACTCTTCTGCTGTATGCTGCTAATTCAACAAATAGACATGATAATAATTTTTATCATTATTACATATACCAACCTCACAAAAATTCAACTTATCGTTGACAATAACTTTCATACCTGACATACTGAAGCAAACCTCCAATTGATAGAACTCCAAGTATTGTATAAAGGGCTAAGGAGTTTACACCAATCAAATGTCTAATCTCTTAAAATTTCAGAAACATAAGTAGAAATGTTTGGATAATCAGATTGAGAAACCCAAAATAATTTGTAAAGTGAAAAAACGATAAAATCTAATGAATACGAAGTGAAACAATTGAAAAACTCAAAATAATTTTCTTAATAACCATTCCAGGAACGATTTGAGAGGCTGAGTAGCAACAAATGTTCGCGAGGTTGTTTGAGGGACAGAGCAGCGACTATTGATTTGAGAAGCAGAGCAGTAATTATCAATTTGAGGGACACAGTAGCGACGAGCAAATTTGAGGGGTAGAGCCATGATTTTTGGTGTAGTGAATTTTCAAAGCAGGTGGCGAAGTAGTGTTGTATTTAGAAGAAAGTTTGGATTTCACAAGAAATTCGGGGAAGAAATAATCGTACGAAGAAGAAATAGGATGGAGAAGAAATAGGACTATGAAGAAATAGGGTTATGGACAATAAGCAAACCTCCCTAACGGTCGGTTTGATAAATACCCCTCATTTCCTTTATTCCGAGGCGGAATTCTCCGACGACGAAGTGCCTCCATTTTCATTCCTCAAACGCTCTAAAGCAACTCAAACTCCATTAAAGCTCTCCAAAGCTAGATCGAAGCTTCTCCATCAACAATCCCAAGTAGAAATCATCAGAGTCCACCACTAATCGAGATTATCGAAGAACTTCAACAATCGACGATTCTCGTGAAGATTGATCGTTTCAACTTTGGAAAGAGATAGAGATCAAAGAAGATAGAGATTTTATAGAGGGAAGAGAATTATTGTAAAGAGATATGAAAATGTATGAAATAGAAGAGATTGTGTACCTGGTAAAAATCGTGAAGCTAATGAAATCCTCTCTTATAGTGGATGTAGGTCGAAACTGAGATCGAACCACTCTAAATTTTTCCGTCTTTACTATTCTATTTTTATGACTACCACTTTCTAGATCTTAATTGTTTGTAAAGTGTTGAATTACACCTTGGTCGTTAGTGATCAATTTATGATGTTAAGATTTTGGTACCCACCGTGGGGCCACATTCACATTCTAAGGTCAAGTGCTTTGTGAGGAATTTCGAAGTTTAGGGCTTGTTTTGTGCGATAGATTCTCAAGATCTAAAATCCAAGCCAGTTGAGATAGTGTCTTCAAAGTCCAACAGATTTTCTGAGATAATGCCACCGAAGAAGTCGACAAGTAAGTCCGTAAGAACTTCAGGCTTAGAGAATGTTTCGGATAATACTACAAGTCCGCAAACTAATCTTCATGAAATTGGCCAGTCCTCAGGAACAGGAGCTGGTGTGACCAGGGATGAATTAAATGAAACCGTTAATGAAGCTGTTGCCAGTTTGACTCAGCATATGGTGATCTCAAACAAAGCCATGAGATGGATATATTAGAAGCTCTTTTCGCTACTCAATTCAACTTATGGATAATGCTAATTCTTCTTCTTTAAGTCCCAATCGTGATTATTCTGTTCAAGAGATCGATGACTCCGATAATGCTGATGTTAAAGAATCTAAACCAATTTCTAAGAACCATTCCGTAAGAGGAACTTCTCGAACCGTGGTTAGTCACACCAATGGAGCATCTCCCCAAGAAGGAGGTCCAGGGCCCCGGATCCTGACCGAAATTGTTGGCTAAAACAAACATCCGACAAAGGTGATGGCATCCGCTCGATGAGTCGGCATGCATAGTGAAGAAGAACATCTTTCGGAAATGGTGAGGCAGATTATGAAAGAAAACATGGAAAAGGATGATGACGAGAAAGAATGGGAGTTCGTCCTTAGTAAGACTCCACTCATTGAAAGAATTATGAAGGCCAAGTTCCCGAAAAAGTTTACTCCACCAATGATTTCAACTTACGGTGGAACTAGTGATCCTAATTTATTCCTATACAAGTATGACCAACATATGGATGGTGCGCGGGCCACCGGTGAGATCAAATGCTTATACTTCCCTGTCTATCTGGAAGGAGTGGCATCGCTCTGGTTCACCAAATTACCGCCAATTACTGCCAAAATTTGTGGATGACTTTTCTATCTTAGCAAAGAATTCAGAGAGCAGCTTAGGTTGTAGACCACCAAAGTTAAAGATGTGATGTCACTAAATAAGTTGGATCAAAGACCGGGAGATCTTTTAAAGCCTTTCTAACTCGATTTAATGTTGCTGCAGCAGAGGTGGCAAAATTAGAACTTCGATTAGTCTTGATGGCACTAAATCGGGCAATAAACAAGAAGTCAGAGTTCAGAAGGTGGATCAAGATGAAGAAGCCAAATACTCTGAAAAACTTCTATAAGAAAGCAGAAGAGTTCATCAGTGTGGAGGATAAACCTAATGTTGCTAAAAGTATTACTGCGCTGGAAAAGAAGGATAACGGTGTTCAAGCCAATCAGAAGATTCCTGGAGGTCAAAAGAGAGGAAAAGACTGGAAAGATAATCGAGATGGCAAGAGGTCTCGCTTCTTCACATCCGCTGAATTCACCCCTCTGAATGATACCCCGGAGAACATATTATTCACCACCAAAGATGCAGAACATTATCCGGAACTACCATCGCTGAGGATTTCAAAGAAAGCCGCGAACTCTGGAAAGTTTTTCCGCTTTCACAATCAACCCGGTCACAATAAAAATGAATGTAGACATCTCGAAAGATTGATTGAGGAGTTGATTAAAAAGAACAGACTGCAACAGTATGTGAAGAATCCGAATACCACAAACTCTGCTCCAGCTCTTTAGAGGAAAAATGCACCCAATAATCAAACCAGTCCAAGTAACGAAACTCCAGCACGGGTTAATACATGGCCAGTGATTAACTGGCGACCGTTGATGGCATTCCAATTTCAATGGCTCGGAATAAGCGATCATCTACGCCACTACTTTACTTCATGCTATATTCAAAATTTCTTGTAAAAAAATCTGTAATATTTTACAAGCATTGTATTGAACATTAGCTCTATGCCTAAAAGCAAACTTTCCTAAATAAATCTCTTACTTGCAAAATTTTCGTTAACTCATAATTTGCAAATTAGATACAAGGGCAACTTTAATGATTAGATCGAGGGCGAAGACAAACTAAAATCACATTATGTCAACCTTAAGTAAAATTTGATTTCCTATGTTTAGAAATTTAATTAAAAATAGAAAATGATCCACCAAATTGCAATGAATAAAAGTGATTTCAATAATATTTTAGTCGATTAGCCTAAGTAATCATAAACAATAGAAGTTAGTGGTTTGGAAAGCTAAACAAATATTGTTTCATAACTTAAAAATAGCTTATATTATATCATCTATAACATAAAATGAAGTCATTTAAAAGCTAATTTCATTTAGCATCTAAAAATTCCATATATAAAGAAGCAAACATATATGCATTTTTCTTTCCATCTTGAATTTTCTTATATTTTCTTTCTCTCTCCATATTTACAAAAACAAAAAAATATTTTCTAATTAATTTTCAATCTTACATTTGCAAGCAAATGCTTTTGTAATTTATTTTTATTTTTTTGTGAAATCCCAGTAAGTGTTCTTAATTTTAAATGTTTAGAGTTTTTCCAATTAAAATGTGAGTTGTCCTTGATGTAGATAACAAAAGTTGGATGTCCTTGAATCTATTTTTTTAGGTAAAATGTGTCCTTAAAACAAATATCCACTTGTAATAAATATAACCTTGAAAATAAAACTTCTTCATAATAAACAAATAATACTAATCAACCATTAAAGAAGATAATCCGATAATGACATACTTTATTGGAAACTAAATGAACGTGTAGCTATATATATATATATATTTTTAATGGCATCACGATCAGTTGCAACGTACAATAGTTACAGTTGTGTTTCCAAATGAGTTCATGTCAATAACCACTCAAAATTTAAGATGGTTCTATTAGATCGGTTAATATAAATAGAAACTCAATTTTCGCTTTACATTAATATGTATGCTTCCTTCAAATTGAACTTTACCATCTAGCAGATAATGACCTACTCAATCTAACTGCCCATCTTGCTACATTTTAACCTATATGAATTTATTTTTGTTGTGTTACATATATGCCACTTCACTATATTAAAAGGTTAATGATATTTTTCAACATGTTGTTCATGCATAACTATAACTCCATGCTTCTGTTTAAATTTTTTTGTATAAAAACTATTATACATGAAATTTTGTTCCATTTAATCTACATAGCATTTTTTTAGAGGGCAGAATATATACGAGCAGATAAAGTAAATGTTTTATATAATATACCTCATGTTTCTTATTTTTTTTTTAATCTTAATTACTGCTTCCACTATGCGATTATACCTTATACTCCCACTGAAACACAATGAAGGAAGTTATAAGTTTTATTTGCTTGAAGATAGCATTCAATACATGTTGCTTAATCTGTTGTGACTGACAGTGTTAACCTTTTTAATCAGGGATCGATGCAGGTTCATTGATGTTGTATATTTACATTCATATTATATTTGACGTAGTCCTATTATTTCATAGGATACCCGATAAGGATCCGACTAAGGTGGAAAAAAGCTGCGCCTATATTGTCAGGCAACCTGCTAAGAGAATTATCACTAATGGACTCATGACATTGCATTGTGCAAGTGACCCTGAGCCGTTGTCGGTATTCGTGGATAATTATGGAACTGGTAAGTTACTCGATAAGGAAATTTTGAAGATTGTGAAGGAGAGCTTTGATTTCAGGCCTGGGATGATCTCACCGTTAACCTTGACTTGAAGAGGGGTGAAAATGGAAGGTTTTTGAAGACTACAGCTTATAGACACTTTGGAAGGGATGACCCCGAATTCACTTGGGAAATTGTTAAACCACTCAAGTGGGAGAAACCAATAGCTTAGGATCATTATATTATATATTGCATATTTTGTATATGGATGGATAGGTACCTGTCACCTATACTGATTTGTATTAGTAAGTTAATCCACCCTATTTTATTGGATCGTTGACTTTTACTAAAATTAAGATTTTAATCAGTGTATCCACAAAAAAACGTACTTATTTTCTCTTCCTCTTTGTTTTTCATCGTCTTCTTATTTCTGGAATTCTAGCATCTAAATCCAAGCTTAAGCGGAGTAATTCGACGTAATAACAGTAAGTATTTTGTTTAATTTTTTTTGAAGTTGATTAATTGTATACAAAGTTGTATTTTTTTAATATCATCATTATCACATATAACTGTAGTTAGCTATTTTCTGAAATCTTGAAAAATTTATACATTAGTAGAATATCAATTTATTCAAATATTGTAATAGGAGTATAGGTTGTTTGGATAACATTCACTATCTAGACCCCCTAAGTAGTTATACTCTCAAACAAATATATAATTTTCTCTTTTATTGATCTGTTAGTATTGTTTAATTACTTGTTATTTGTCTAATATGTAGATCTTGAATTTGATTTTAGTGCTTATTTACTGTTGTTTCCCGGTGCAATTGGTGATGTATCTTCAAAATATTAACCTATTTGAAAACATTTGATGCGAACTACTCTATTGGAATTTTGATCTTAGTTTTTATTTTCATAATTATCTACTACCATATCATGTTTGATCATGTTCAAAGATAATTAGTGAACTAATTATATCTAATTGGTTGCTTCTTTGCTGAATTCAAGTGCTATTAACTCTATTTTTAACACATATTTATTTGTTACTACTTTATCAAATGGGAGGGACAATTCAGCACAAATAATTGTGAAATAACACAGAATTGTGAAAGAAGAAGCACAAAATCGATTGTTAGCTATATTATAGGATGAAATCTTTAAGTTAATCCACTCATGGATTAACTTACAAAATAGTTGTGGATTAACTTATTAAAGTAAAATGGTGGATTAACTTATTAAAACTGTGGATTAGAATAAAAACTACCTTATTATTATATAAGAAAAAGCAGTACAATATAGGTTAGCATACTAACCGTTACAAGATAAAAACTTAAAGGTAAACATGAAAATACAAGTAAATCTAAATCTAACAAAGATAAAAACCAGCTCATGATGAGTCCAACCCCTCTTATAACTCACTGCACTTGAGCCCAATGCTCCTTTCAGCACACACGCTTTCTGTTGACAATTCTTCATCGCTATTATTCACCTTAGTTTACCATGTAGGCGATGGCTTCTCCGCACCTAAACAGTGGATTATTTGCTGGATTAAATAAGAGGGGAGCTTCCTGCTAGACCTTCAAGATATTGGTGGAAGTGTAGCATAAGGACAATCTTCATTAGGTGCTTCTCCTGGGAAGTTGATGCATTTGCACCTTATGAAAAGAAGAATCACGAGCTCCTAAAGTTTGGCAACCACATGCATGTGGTGAAATTAACAAAATGAAAGTTGAAAATCCACAAGGGACCAAAGAGGAAGGTATGAGATTGATGTACTAGAAAGCATGAAGTTCGTCTACTGGTATCAGCAAGTGAAACGTTATTTCTGTTATTTCCTAGCTTGACTGTGTGCACTTTTCTATATATTTGATAGATTAAGCCTTTCCTTTTATTATCCTGAGCATTTACTTGCTTATGCTTTTGTATTGTTATTTGAGTATGGATCTATGTAATGCCTTTCTGACCATTCTACCAATTTTCCTTATGGTATATCATTTATCATATCACTGGGGAGAAAAACACATCTAACAACGTGTTTTATTATTTCAAATCACTAAGAGAAGCACCAATGAACAACTAAAAAGAAGCTATTTTATTGTCGTTGAAATGTTCTACAGCTAGAAAGTGGTATTGGTTTTACCGAACATTTTGAAATAGTAATGGTAGAAGGTGATGTTGGTTTTACAGAACATTATGTAGCTTTGCTTTTCAATGGGTTATGGTAAAGGTTGGTTTATTTATTTTTCATTTCTATTCATGATGATGCCTAATTTTCCAGCCGAGCATTTAGCTCCTTATCATTTTTGGTTACTTTTTCTATGAATAGTTACTGTCATTTCATTTAAATTCTCAAGCACCAGATGATTTGCAACAATTTTTTAATTTACTTGAGTATATTCATCCTTTTGCAGTTTTGCATTATTTTTTCCATTTGTTGAGGGTAAATTTAGATGTTTCCCATGTGGAGTAAATTTGATGCGATGGACTACGCTACTCATTGTCAGCCTACGTCAAAATTGTTCTTATAATACAATACATAGTTTTGCTTAACGAAGGCGATTAGCTTCAGTTAAATTTTACTATCTTACATTATCAATATATATCTGGGTAATTGGTAAAACAATTTAATTTAAATACTGGCATGCTTCATGTAACAAGGGCTAACACAGAGTTGGAAGGAACAAAAATAATAAACAATGTACTGCCAAATGACTAAGAGAAATGCTATCATACTCAACAAACAAACAAGTGAAATAATGCAAAAAGAAACATGATCGGAATTGCTACATATTCTGAAAATAAGAGAACACGATGTTATAAAACAACAAATGAAAAGCTTCGGTGATATAATTTTACTTTATAATGTTCATGGGCCACTGTTTTATATTGTACACAGGCCTGGCTTAAAAGCCCAGTTATTCTTTACATCAAAAACTGCTATATATACATTATGTACTCTCTCTGTTTCAAGTAATAAAAAATCTTGTTAGTCTTTCTTGCTCTCTCAATATTCTAATATGGTATCAGAGCTTACAAAGCTTAACAGCAATCAAGAATCTTGAAATCAAAAAAGAAAAAAAAAAAAAAAAAAAAAAAAAAAAAAAGAAAAGAGAAAAACAGAAGACTCGTCAGCTATATTTCATCATCCGAGTCCCTCCCATCAAAGATAGAGTTTCTACCTCATCACTTAGGAGTTGCTACTTGATCATAATAGTTTGTGCCCTGCCATATCTCTCCATATAGGCTGCATCAAAGTAATCAGATCAAGTTTTTTGCCGAGGGTCATCTGAATTCTTTAAAACCGATCAAGAAGTCCAAGAAAAGGGAAAATCAGCAGTAATAAAGTGCCATACCAGAGTGCTTCATCAGAAAAATAACCAGTCTTTGGCGTATAATCATCATCTGAAGCACTTCAGGTTGCAACTTCATCAACTGTGAAATCTTTTCAAGAATTCTCAATTCTAAAGCTTAAAGAATCAGTTCTATTATCTTGGTATCATTATGGTGGATGATAACAACTCTTCAACAAATCCTCCTGGAAATCAACCAGTTCTTCCTGGAAACTCATCTGCAAATCAAAGTCAAGCAACATCAGTCAATCAAAACACAGCAAGTGCAGAATCTCTTGTAAAAACAGGTATAAATCCTCAAACCCAGTTAATCACCATTCATCTTGAAGAGAACAACTACTTGCTATGGAAATTGCAAGTAGAAACAGCCATACAAGGATATGGTCTTGAGGGATACATTCTTGGCACTATTGCTATTCCACCCAAGTTCATAACTGATGCTGATAATAGGGTAGTCAGCAATGATGAGTATGTTAAATACCATAGGCAAGATAGGTTGATTTGTGCATGGCTATTGTCATCTATAAGTGAAAAAATTTTATCTCAAGTAATTGGATGCAAAACAGCAAATGATATTTGGACAACTATAGAAAAGTCTTTTAACACTCAATCATCAGCCAAGACAATGTTCTATAGAAATCAATTACAGACTGCCAGGAAAGATAACTTGTCAATGAGAGAATATTTGACAAAAGTTAAAGGCATTTGTGATCACTTAGAGGCAGCAGGTCAAAAGATTAATGATTCAGAACATATTCTATCAATTCTAAATGGACTAGGTGAAGAATATGAGGCTGTTGTAGCAGTTATTACATCACAAAAGGTAACCAGTTCTATGGAGGATGTGTATTCTATTCTTCTTGCTCATGAAGCAAGAATTGAAACAAAAAGGTCACAATTAAATGAAATTTCTGCTAATGTTGCTGAAGCCAAAAACAAGACTCAAAATAGAGGGGATTCTTTTAATCAGAGAGGAGGTTCATCTAATAGAGGCAGAGGCAGAGGAAGATGGAATAATAATAACAGACCTAAGTGTCAAATTTGTGAAAAAGTGGGTCACACTGCCTTGAAATGTTATTTCAGGTTTAATAACAACTATGTTGGTAGTCAAACACAAAACAGTCAAAGAAGAGCCAATCCTGCAGCAAATCTAGCCAATGTTGAAACTGACAGTCAAAGCAATGCAACAAGAAATAGTCAAACTGATGATATTGGTGATGACAACTGGTACCCTGACTCAGGTGCCACTAATCATATTACTAACAGTCTCAACAATCTCAATCTAGGTCAGAGGGAGTACAAAGGTAAAAATTCTTTACTCATGGGTAATGGTGATAGTGTAAACATTACACATATTGGCTTTGGCAGCATAAAAGGTAAAAAGCAATTATATCTTAACAATTTACTTATGGTTCCTCATATAAAAAAGAATTTACTCAGCGTATCACAGTTTGCTAAAGACAATAATGTGTACTTTGAGTTCCATCCATATCATTGTTTGGTTAAAGACTTATTGACTAATGAAATTATTCTGCAGGGTAAAGCATGCAAAGGACTATACAAATTCAGTACTGTGAATTCTACAAGCAATGAACAAAAGGAAAATAGTTGCTACCTATCAGAAATTAATGATAATATTAGTGTATTTGATCTATGGCATATCAAACTTGGTCATGCTAATGTGAATATTGTCAAGAAAGTTTTAATTGCCAATAATATCTCACATGATAATATTCCTATGCCATATGTTTGCACTTTTTGCCAAATGGGCAAAAGTCACAAGTTACCTTTTACAAACTCCCTAACCAATTATTCTAAACCACTTGAACTTGTTGCTGCAGACCTATGGGGACCTGCCCCAATAAATTCTGACTATGGATTCAATTATTATATTTCTTTTGTTGATGCTTATTCTAGATATACTTGGATATATTTCCTCAAATCAAAGTCAGAAACCAGCAAAGTAGTTATTCATTTTATTAATCAAGCTGAAAAACAGACAGGTGAGAATTTAAAGATCTTGCAAACTGATGGAGGTACTGAATTCAAACCTCTAAACGAATTTTTTCAAAGAAAAGGCATAATTCATAGATTAAGTTGTCCCTACACTTCTGAGCAAAATGGTTTAGTTGAAAGAAAACACAGACATATTGTGGAGTGTGGTCTCACTTTATTAGCTCAGAGTAATTTAACTATGAAATTCTGGCCTGAAGCTTTTAATACCTCTGTATATTTAATAAATAGACTGCCCACTAAGACTTTGAATAACAAATGTCCTTTAGAAACTCTATATAATATCAAACCTGATTATCACAGACTTAAAGTGTTTGGCTGTCTATGCTATCCATGTCTAAGGCCATATAATTCTCATAAGTTAAATTTTAGATCCTCAGCATGTACTTTTATAGGGTATGCTAGTGATCAAAAAGGATATAAATGTCTTGATGACAGGGGAAGAATTTATATTAGTAGACATGTTGTATTCAATGAAAAGGTATTTCCTTTCAAAAGCAAAGATGTTGCCACTACACAGAAAGTATATAATTCAAGAAAATCAATACCAGGATTACCTATATACTCTGACAGTTTTACCAAAGATACCGGTGATGGTAGCTCAGAGTCATCTCAACAGTTCACATCATCATCAAACAGTGAGTCATCTGAGCCCTCCAATCAATCCAGCAACAATCAACAAAGTGAACATACACTGCAGGACTCAAGTTCAGAAGTTAGAAGCATTTCATCAAATATCAGAAATGAAAATGCTGAAACTCATGCGCAGCAAAGTGAACAAGTACAAACAGGTCATCCAATGATTACTAGATCAAAAAGGGGTATTTTTAAGCCTAAAGTCTACAATGTTATCAGTGACTTTGATGAACCAGTGAATTACAATCAAGCCATCAAAAATCAAAACTGGAAACAAGCTATGGATGATGAATATCAAGCTCTAATAAAGAATAACACATGGACACTTGTTAAAGCTCCAACAGACAAGAATATAATAGATTGCAAGTGGACATATAGGCTAAAAAAGAATGCTGATGGGTCCATAAATAGACACAAGGCTAGGCTTGTTGCAAGAGGTTTCACACAACAATATGGTTTTGATTTTGAAGAAACATTCTCTCCAGTTGTTAAGCCAACAACCATACGAATAATACTTACCATAGCTCTACATAACAACTGGAAAATACAACAATTGGATGTCAACAATGCATTTCTGAACAGTGATCTAAAAGAAGAGGTGTATATGAGTCAACCTCAAGGATATCAGAAAAATAAAGAGCTTGTCTGTAAACTGAATAAAGCCATTTATGGGCTTAAACAAGCTCCCAGAGCCTGGTTTGATAAATTGAAATTTGTGTTGACAGAACTAAAGTTTCAATCTACCAAATCAGATCATTCACTGTTTGTCAAATTTAATAATAACATAACCATTTTTATTTTGATCTATGTAGATGATTTAATCATTACAGGAAATAGTGAAGCTGAAATTAGAAGACTCATTCAAATTTTGGACAAGCAGTTCTCAATTAAAGATCTGGGTGAACTCAATTATTTTCTTGGAATCGAAGTAATAAGGATATCCAAATCAGAATTGTTTCTGAATCAGAAGAAGTATATCAATGAAATTCTTATAAGGTCAAACATGGAGGCTGCAAATGCTTTATCTACACCCATGATAACAAGCCAACAATTATCCAAATACAGGGGAGAAAACATAGTTAACATTAGACAATACAGAAGTCTGGTTGGAGCATTACAATATGCTACCATTACTAGACCTGAAATAACTTACTGCGTTAACAAACTTTCACAATTTATGCAGGAACCAAAAGAGGATCATTGGAAGGCTATGAAGAGAGTGCTAAGATATTTAAAGGGAACTGTGAACTATGGTTTACACTTTACACAAGGCAAACAACTTAACATTACTGGGTATAGTGATGCAGATTGGGCAACAGATCCTGATGACAGAAGATCAACATCAGGTTATTGTATTTACTTGGGAAACAATCCTATATCCTGGTGTGCTAAGAAACAAACTACAGTCTCAAGATCCAGCACTGAATCTGAATTCAGAAGTATTGCAAATGCTACAGCAGAAATTATGTGGGTGCAATCACTCCTCAGTGAATTAAGATTATCAAATCAAAGGATACCAACGCTATGGTGTGACAATCTAAGTGCTGTATCACTATCATCTAATCCTATACTGCACTCAAGAACTAAACACATGGAGATTGACTTATATTTTGTTCGCGAGCAAGTAATAAATGGGAAATTACAAATTAATCATGTGCCAGCAAATTATCAGATAGCAGATATACTTACAAAGCCATTATCACATAAAAACTTCATCAGACTTAGATCGGAACTCAAAGTAACTGAAAGATCAAACCTTGGAGGAGAAGCAAAGCATACAAGTTCAGATCTGAAATCTGTAATACCGAGGAACCTTATATGGAAGCCAAAGAACATTGTTAACTTGATTGGTGAAGAATCCAAGGTTGCAAGCGGATCAGCATCGAATGAAAGCAATCTGAAGCAGATACCCCCAAGCGAAGCAAGCATAATCTTCAATAACTCAAATCCTCGCCATCATAATGCTATTTTAGCAACATCAAAGCTGATTTGAAGTTAAGATTGAAGATTTCTCTCAGATTTAACATCGCAAGTTGTGGCGGCTGAAAACACGAAAACCCTAGCTTTCATTTGAGGGGCGATATAAAACAACAAATGAAAAGCTTCGGTGATATAATTTTACTTTATAATGTTCATGGGCCACTGTTTTATATTGTACACAGGCCTGGCTTAAAAGCCCAGTTATTCTTTACATCAAAAACTGCTATATATACATTATGTACTCTCTCTGTTTCAAGTAATAAAAAATCTTGTTAGTCTTTCTTGCTCTCTCAATATTCTAATAGATGTAATTTTTATATTCATTGTAGTTTAACATGTGCACTTAACTTTTATATTAAGGCCTTAAGATATTCAAGTTCTATGGTATGCACTACATGAATTCATTTTCCATTAAAACCATTTTCAACTAATTTCACATAGCTCCTTTGTACGATAACCGTTTACTATATTCTAGATGTAGGCATAAAGGAGGGTAAACTTACCAAGAAGAGACTCCAAAGAAGTATGGATAAAAAGGAAGACATCCATGGAAAGGAGCTTTACCATATTGTTTATTTCCATTTGCATCATTAAATTGTTTCCTAGTTGCATGCAGGGACGGAACCAGGATTTGGGTTAGAGGAGGGCGAATTCAGAGGGGGACCAAAAAAAAATTTCAACACACATTAAGGTGTATAAATACATGTACAAACGTCTTTAAAATGGTTATTTTTGCATAGCGGTACATGATTTAACCAAATTTTTTTTTTTTCAAAATATGGAACCAAGGGGAGGGGGGGGGGGCATGGCCCCTACTTGCCCCCCCTACAGTTCCGTCCCTGGTTGCATGTCAATCCGTCTGTGTATCCAACACTTTCGCTGTTATTGTAAGTTTCTATTGTAGTAACTTATCTTAATGTTTCACTATCTACACTATTCTGATTATCATCGGATAATACTACACTATTCATCTAGCATAGACTATTCAGACCTGAACGTAATCTCTATGTAATACCACTCTCTTTGTTAACTCTATTCCATTCCAGCATGGACCAACATAGTTTAAATAGTAGATATTGTCCTTTGTTTATGGCATTACAAATTCCTATTCAAATTTCAGTGCCATTTTTTTTATTACTATTTAGGTCATTTAGTTTGTGTTTTCGAATCAAGCGTTACATGTTTATGTACTTGCATTCCTTTATTCAAATTATTGCTCTATTAAATTGAAAATTTTAATGCAACTAAATCTAAACTATTAGAACCGCACGGTCCAAACATACATTACACTATTATTCTCCTATTCGTATTTAATACATAAATATTTCCAACCCCGAATATGCTACCACGTAAAACTACTAAATGCATGGAAAATTAATTATACAACACATAAAAATCCTACTATACTTGTCAGTAAATTTGCATTACCAACTTAAGTAACATCAATATCACAATATAGATACCTATTTATTACTATATAACTAAAACTACAAACTAGCCAACACATTTCATGAAGTACAACGAATCAATAAACTTTATAACAGTAAAAATCAAACTTTGATCGTAAACTTATAACTATCTACCCCTACGCGTAGCACGGGATATACACTAGAGTGTGTGTGTGTGTATATATGTGTGTGTGTGTATGTGTGTGCGTGTGTGTGTAACTTTCCAATAGATTTGTAAATCATGGTAAAATATTATTTTATTTCAAAACTAATTTTTCCTTATATATTACCTAGGTTTTCTTTTACATGATGTCGCCTCTCTGAGGCTAATTTCCAGACATCAATACTACTTAGATTTGAGCAAAAATTTGAAAACATAAACTAGGAATCGAGGACAACATATAGAAAAAAGAATCACCTCATTTCGTCAAGAAATGAGGGAGATATATATTCAGCTCCGAACATGGGTTTTTGTCAAGATTAACAGCTCAGAAACACACAGTAAGAAAAAATATGTAACTTTTAATTTACTAAACGAAATTTCACACAATAACTTACTAAATCAAGTTATAAGAGTGAGTGTTAGAATTTAGATCAGAGAGAAGAGAGAGATGAAACAGTAAACAATCAAAAGGCTACATTTTTCTTAATATGAATTGATGGCTATTACAATGCTAATTCTCATATATATACATGATACAAAAGTATTTGCAATTGGCAAATATTGTAAAACTGGAAACTCATTAACTACTCATTAACTCATTCCTATTCTAAATTCATGTCAATAATATTCATTCTTATCCTAAATATTGTAAACCAGGAAACTCAATAATTCATTCTTAACAACATTCTTAATAAAGGAAGGCAATATATCCTCTAGCCCAATCATAGCCCAATCAATGGCATCATATTCTCTAACATCCCCCCTCAAACTCACGATGCTGAAAATCGTGAGTTTGCCAAATAGAAACTGCTACTTCAACATCGCCTCAGACGCAAACTTCCTCCTCCATTAGCAACTTCAAACTTTCATATGCCATTAGCAATTCTTCACTTTTACAAATGGTTTTTAAAGTGGACCACACTCAATAATGGTTTTTAAAGTGGACCACACTCAATGGTTTTTAAAGTGGACCACACTCAATAATGGTTCTTAAAGTGGACCACACTCAATAACGGTTTTTAAAGTGGACCACACTCAATAATGATTTTTAAAGTGGTTTTTAAAGTGGACCACACTCAATAATGGTTTTTAAAGTGGACCACACTCAATAATGGTTTTTAAAGTGGACCAACCACTCAATGGTTTTTAAAGTAGACCAACCACTCAATAATGGTTTTTAAAGTGGACCAACCACTCAATAATGGTTTTTGAAGTGGACCAACCACTTAATAATGGGTTTTAAAGTGGACCAACCACTTAATAATGGTTTTTAAAGTGGACCAACCACTCAACATCATCATCTTCTTCTTTTCTTTTGTCCTTTTTTTTTAAACAAACTTTCACATATACAAACTAAGACTACAAATTAAAACACAACAAAAGAAGCAGCAAAGTTGTGATCACTCCGGCAATGCAAACAAGTCCATCATTACTCATCGTCGACTATGTCAACACCACAGGCTTCATCTCCAATTCATCCAAATATCTGATCGATCAACAAGTATCACAATCTCATTCATTCACCAAACCATCTCAATCATCGTCAAACAACTACAAGCAACTTCCACATAATTCCATCCAGTTCACATCGCACTCTTCCTTCATCATCAGTCATAAATACAAACATCATTCACCTTCATCTTCACATACATCACACATCAGGCTCACGCCCTCCTTCCTCCTGATTTTTTTTTGTCATAATTTCATCCACCGATTTAATCAAAAGTAACAAATATACAAGTTCAAACTGTATACACCCATATCAAGTTCGATAAAAAATGCCTAAAATGATTCCAATACAAACAACCATGAATCAAAGAAAACCAAACAAAGAGGTCTTTAAATTAAAGATCGGGAATTATATATTGCTAATCAGACAAGAGCTCCAAATTCGCTTGTTGCTGCTCTTGCAGAACTGCTCTCCTTTTCATTTCTTGGTCGTACTTCTTCAGATTCTCATTCATCTTCTTTTTGTAGCTCTTTTCCAATCGATGCATGACGTAGAAGCCAATAGGGAATTAGAGACAATGATTTTTTTTTAATATATATATACATATCTCTCTCCTTCCTTTGACCTGCTCTGATACCATGTAAGAGAACCCCGAATTATCACAAAACCAATTGGTAATGTGAAGGGTGAACTCATTATAGTTATACAGGATTCATTTTACAAATTCCCCAATGTGGGACTTGTCTCAACAGAGTCCAAAGTCTCCAGTTGAGAACTCCAAGTATCTATTCCTGTGAAATGCACTATTTGCAGTTCCTTGCATTTTTTACGTGAATGGCACTTTCTGCAATTGCAATTTTTTTTTTGGTTATAAAACTATAATTTGTGCTTGTGAATTGCAGGTTCTAGAAGTTGGATGAGCTTACAAGCCGAACACTAAGTGATTTTTCATGTAATCTTGTTTTGAAACGTTGTTTGAACAATATGTATGTTAATTGACTTATTTCTATATTTACTAGTAGACTTGTTAACTTTGACTTTGTAATTGAAATCAAATATGCTTTTGGTATTAATTTTTTGTTATTGACAGTTTTGTCTTGTGAATTTACTGTTTAATTGTTTAAACTGTGCACAAATTAAATAAGAGATTTTCTATATATAAAGATCATAGCTGATGTTTTTATATATTGAAAATATTAATTGCGGAAAATTGCTTTTATGAAAGTATAAGGTGAAGGCTATGTAAAAAATTAAATAGTGTGGAAAAACTTTTCATATCATTAAATGTGTGCTATGAAAACACAGATAATGCTATATATACTACAAATATTCATAGCGGAGAACTCCCCTTATGGAATAAAAATGTGAAATGCTATTAAATCGTGAGGATAACTTTTCATATCACTGAATATGAGCTATGTAAACAAGGCTAATGTTATGGAAAATATTTTTCATATCAATGAATATATGCTATAAAAATATTGATAACGCTATAAAAAATTAAACAAACATTTTAGTAAGCAAATATAATTGCAAGGTCTGAACGCTATGTAAAACATTTGATGGTGGTGGACGTGCACTATAAAATGTATAATTCTATAGCGTTTACATTTTAGCTATAAGATATGACCGGGCTATTATAACATGTCGTTATATAGCATCTTCACTAATGCTATTATAGCCTATTATAGCGTTTTTCACGTGCTATTAAAAGCAAAATCTGTTGTAGTGGGGTTTCTTGGTCATATAATTATGTGCTAAAAGAAAAAAATTTGGACACTTTCTGCTTTACAATGGCACAACTGGGTTTGGAAGTGTATGATCAGGCTCAAGGCCTTGATTCTTCCTCACTTTGAGCATGGAAAGCTTCTTTTGACAGAGTTAAGTTCTGGAAAGACCCATGGTTAGACCTTGCCATCATACTTATGAATGAAATTTCATTCAGAATATTTGTCAAACTGGCATTAGCAATAACAGTTATGTGTCTAGCATATTTGATGGCACCAGTTTAATATTGCCAAACTCATCAAATCAGACCGTCAGTGCTCTTTGTGTTAAGATTCACAACTATAATGCATCAAGGAATAACCTAGCTTCTGCTATCTGGAAGTGGAAAGTTAAGCAATTCTCCATTCAAAGCCTATACCATGAATTTCTTGGTGTTTCAAGTTTACCTAAATGCAGATGGTACAAAAATGTTTGGAGAAGAGACAATTGGGCTAAGGAAAAGTTGCACACGCAGAAGATTCTAGTGGAGCAGTTCACACAAAAGATAAGCTAGCAGCTTGTGGCATGATTGAAACGACCCGCAAATCCGAGCTATCTGAGTTGACTAAATACATCACACGTCCAACCCAAATAACACAGAAATATGAACCATTAATAGAAAGAAGATAGAGGATGAGAAATAGAAAGAAAGAAATATTAGAATAGAAGAAAAAGAATACACAACATCAGGGTAAACATGAACCTCACAGCGGAACGAATAAAATATATTATATAACATAAGCTTTGAAATACAAATCTGTTTGGTACCTATATACATACCATCATCAGAGTACACATAACATTTGATTCAGCGGAAGTAACTCTAAATAACTAACGTTGAAGCCTCCTGCTTCAAGCTCCTCCAAGTATATCTGTAAAAGCCTGAAACACTTGACTGCCCGTACAAATTTGGGCACCCAAGAGTTTAGGGAAAACAAAATAAAATAAACTCTGGGTCAGTCATGGGACTGGTGTGAGTAAACTCCAACCACTTGTTTAACTTTAAAAATCCTTTCAAAGAAAAGATAATAGTAAGACCAGCCACACATAAACACGGACGGTTTTTACCTTACTATAACCCAAAACACTTTGATACGAAAATCCAGTGATATTATAATAATGTCTACATCAAGTAAATAACCAAGTAGCAGAACGCTTGCATCTCACGTTCCACATATATATTATAAAATCAAAAACCGCATGGCGCTTATTGGAGATTGGATTTCCAACATGACAAGGTATGGGACCACCTTCCACTAGTGTATCTCTAGAGAGGAATACACTGGGTTCAACAAGAACGTCTTGCAACCCGGCCCACACATGACCGACCACTCATTTCGCTTGAGTGTATCGAATGTATATCACCAACGGTTGGACTCAAACCACCGTTTCCCGAATGGGCAGAATCGATAGATTTAGAAACAAAAGGAATTTCTCTAGATAGGTGATTATACACCCTAATGGGTGCGACCCACATAGCCATGCTGCCTGCCCGATTTTTGTCCTTTCCCGGTTGTTGAGGCCTGAGGCTACGATTACTTACCATTCCTTGATAACACAATCACTTTGAATGCCACATTGTCAGATCCGTTAATCTCTAGTTGAGTTTGCACAAATATTCTGGATATTATGCTAAGGGATAAATCCGTTGCAACCATATATATTCATACAGACCAACCCATTTGATCATTGGAAATACTTTGTCAGACAATCGTCCATTTACGTTCGTTCTGGGACTGAACGAAACCGAAGGCACTATTTCCATTAATAGAAAAAGCCCTTGCACTTCACTCCGTCTTCAATATATTCAGCATACTTGGTTCGCAACGCTTATGCCGATACGGAGTGGTTCTTCGGATAATAATCCAACCGGTCTCTCCATATTGACAACGATGGTCAAAAACTTCGATAGTCTGTGATTTAACTATCGAATAAAAACAAGTGTTCAATCAACATATCAACAAATCACTGGGCTCTTTTAATTAGTTTTTCATTAATTAAATCTCTTCTCCATTTCCTTATCAATATTTGTTAACCAAATATTTTCAATAATCAATCTTGGCCCTTCACGCTATTTTTGATTTCGTTTCCTTATCGAATTCTATATATATCGATATATAGATTTCTAATTGTCAAATTTCTTAAAAATATTCTAACTCCTTAAATTCCCGGAAAAATTCGCCATAACCTCCCCTGTATCGGGAGCATCGGGAAATTTCAAATAGCTTTCCCGGTCCTTCTAATCTCAAAAAGAAAAAGAAGAAGCCAAGCGGCTTGCCGATACGGCGCATAAAATCTCATATATGAATTAAACATGTACCTTTTTGTCGAGCACATAAATTTAAATCTTCATATACTTCATCCCATATCTGTTTAACACCTGTTCACCTGTTTCCAATTCAATTCAACTCAATCCATTCGTTTGAATCAAATTTTGAGTTGTTTGAATTCAGTTTCGCTCAATTTTTCTTTAATTAGTCATTTAGCCTATTTCACTTCTTTGTTTGAACATAACATGTTTAAACAAAATATTTAACTCGTTCATAACCAAATTGAATTTCAATTTCAATTCTAGTTCTCTTTTCTATTTCGAATATAAATTTCAAATCGAATTTTCTTATTCAAACCCCAATATCCATTCGAAATCTCCTTAACTAATTTCTATTCAATTTAGTTAATTCTATTCAATAATCAAAATCTGGTTTCTGTTTCAAAAATCATATTCATTTACACACTTGAATTCGCATATATTTTACAACTCAACTCTGAAATTTTCTAAATAGACAATTCGGATTTTCTCGCTTAAAATCCTTTTATAATATTAAATAAACCATTATGGTTTTAAAACGATTCTGGCGCTGCTTTTCTGAAAATTTGATTTTGATATAACTCAAAATATGTACGACGAAATCCAGATTTTTCTCCTTCATTAGAAAACTATTATCAAATCGGTCCTGACGTTTCTTGTTTCGAAGAATTCCGACTCCAATTGAGTTCTGTATACTCAATTGAAGTTCGAGTCGCCAATTTACGAACTGCAGCGCTGCGGCGAGTTCGTTTTAATTATATTTATAAATATAAACTTTTAAAACTTCGTTAAATGAATTCCACTCCCTTCTAATATATATATAGATATATATTCCAAATTCCATTTGAATCTTTATATTTCAAATTCCATAGTTTTAAATCCTGTATTCAAATCCCATTTGAAATCCTTTATTCGAATTCCATTTCAAATTCTTTATTCGAATTCCATTTCAAATCCTTTATTCGAATTTCATTTCAAATCCTTTTTGAATTTCTATATTTGAAATTCATACTTGAATTTAGATATTCAACTCCATTTTGAATTCCCTTTATGAAATTCAAATATTCAAACCCCATTTGAATTTCTATGTTCAAATCTATTTCCAACTCTATTTGAATTAAAATATTCCAATTTTCTTTCAAACACCATTGAATTCTAAATTCGAATTCATTTACAAATACCATTTGAATCCTAAATTCAAATTCATTAGTTAAACTCCACATTTAATTTTCTTGACTCCCAATACCTAAATTTATTCCTTTGAATTAAATTCCACTTTAAATTCTATAATCAAATCCCTTTTGAATGGTTATATTTGAAAATCATATTTGAATTTAAATATTTAAACTTCATTTAAATTTCTATTTGAAATCTCATATTTAAATCCCATTGGAATTTCTTTATTCAAACCCATTTGAATTCCTTTGAATTCAAATTCCATTTCAAAACCATTTGGATTCCCTATTTTGAAATCCTGTTTGAAATTCTATTTCCAATTCTACTTTGAAATCCTATTTTCAAAGTTTATTTCAAATTCTATTTTGAAATCTCATATTCGAATTTCTACTTGAATTTCTGTATTCAATTCCATGTTCAAATTCAATACTCGAATTTCTATTTCAAATCTCTATTCAAATTTCATATTTAAATTCCATTCAAATCTCTATTCAAATTTCACATTTGAATTTCTTCCTTGAAATACTATATTTCAAATTCTATTCAATTCTTCTTTGAAATTCTATATTTCAAATTCTATTTTGAAATTCTACATTCAAATCTCTATTTGAATTTCTTTATTCGAATTCCTTTGAATTCAAATCCTATTTCAATTCCCTTGAATTCAAATCCCATATTTAAATTCCTTTGAATTCAAGTTCTATATTTGAATCCCTTTTGAATTTCTATAGTCAAATTCTCTTTCAATTATATTTGAATTCAAATTTCATTGCAATCCTATTTTTGAAATTCTATTTTCAAAGTCTATTTCAAATTCTCCTTTGAAAATTCTGTTTTGAAATTCTATTTCAAATTCTATTCGGAAATTCTATTTCACATTCTCTTTGGAAATTCTATTTCAAATTTTCTTTGGAAATTCTATTTCAAATTCTCTATATTCAAACACCATTTGAAAGTTCTATATCCAAATCCACTTTGGATTTTCTATTTGAATTCTAAATTCAAATTTCCATTTCCTTTTCTATTTGAATTCAAATTTCCATTTCCTTTTCTATTATTCAAATTCTATATTTAAATTTCCTTTTGAATCATATTTTCAAACACTTGTACTTCTATTTCTGAATTATCAAATGATAATTCTTTTCACTTCATTTATAACTTCGTTATAAAAGAACCATTTATAAACTTCGTTTATAAAGGAACTACTTGTTTTATTTTTCAAAAACCAGTTTTATATTTTATTTCCATTAAAAATTCAAATTCTATTTAAAAATAGAATTTTCTTTTTTTAAATTTCAAATATCCTTTCACGATATTTTTAAATATCATTTCTTAAGCCCCGTGATATTTGAAACAATCAAATCACACAATTTTCAATCATTTGATTTTTAACACATCATATATGAATATATATGCAAACAAATAAACAAACAGATAATATATTTTTGAGGAATCCAGTTGGATTCCTCCAACCTGTTTTCCTGCATCCACAGATGTTAGTACATAGATAATACCCATTCTGCTTCGTGGCAGAATATCGCGGTATAGAAGGTCATCCACTAATCATAGCGTGGGGCGTATAGGGTAATCATCCGCTATGAAACTGCGGGCATCCGCTAATGAGACTGCGGGAATCCAACCAATCAATCAACCCAATATATATATAATAGCCTAAATAACTAATATATATATATATAAAGCCAGAAAGCATTCACACAAGCAACAAACAATTATTTTTAATGAAATAAAAATAATTCTAAAGGTGAGTGAGATTTACTCACCTGTTTTCTATTTGCGATCCATCCAATGAAGCCAATTATATAGATTTCAGAAGGATTTATCCCACCATCTGTTTTTCAATGTAAAATCATATAAATAAAATTTTTAGTTATCGAATTATTCGAATTAAATTTATTAATTACCCGTGTAAACTAAATTCAAATTTTTAAACCTAACTTTATACTCAAATTATAAATTTACCACTTAATTCCTTTATTGACAAACTATATTAGTTTGTAAAATTTTCTTTAATTAGTTACAAATTTTGTAAACTAGCTTCCATATCAAAATCTTAAATTTCAGAAATTAATTTAAGTTATCAACTCAAACTAAATTACCTAATTTCTTAATTATATCATAAAATAGCTAATACCTTCTTCCTTGACCATACAGTAGAAACTGTACCCGGCTGCTGCTTTGAACAAGACTTCGAATACCCCAGTTCTCTCTAATCAAAATTGACCCATCGTGACCTCCAGTGGTATACGCGACGTCGATCCTCATGAACTCTCCAGAACCCCGCTCATCATCTGTATAATCGAACCATATCCAATCGACAGTTCCGATTTCACTTCGAACCCTTAAAGACCGAACTCGAGTTTCCCATTCCGCACCGCACATCCATCGCACTTTCGCCTCAATCACCCCTGCGTTGAACCCTAGACTCACGAGTTCGAAGTCGAACTCGATTTGAAGACCATCGAACTACTTGTGATGCTCCAAGCCTTCGACAATCGGAACCCTAGAATCATCGCTCGAGCTGTCGAACTATCGAGCTTCCCAGACTAGCGTACGCCATTGGTATCGAGCAAGGAGTGGAGCGCGGATTTGGTTTTGAGAGGAAAAGGAAGGTGCGGTTTCGATTTTTTATATGGAAAGGGGAGCTTCGGTGTTTATTTCTTGGATTTGGTAATGAAGGGAAATAAGCCGATGGGCTGAATATATAGACGTGATGGGGAAACAATTCGTACGTAGCCATTACTTCATGTTTTACTTTATGTTGAAGGGAGGGAGCAAATTTTACAGCTCGAGGAAGAGATATAGCTGAGCGACTTCAGTTTTTAGGTCGGCTGGAGCTGTTTTGATTTGATTTGTTTTTATATATAATACCCTAAGATATCTCGCGGTCCTTGCTTCAACCACGAACCCCTATTTTTACTTAACGACCGACATCTCTAAGTCATACTGCTATTCTGAATTTAATGGATCTGGTTTTGAAATTTTATTTCGACTGTATAGAAGAGCGAATTATTTTAAATTAACGAATTATATTAAATACGATTTAAAATATAACTTGATTTTAAACATTAAATTCATTGATAAAAATCTATTATTATCGTTCTATTCGATATTAAATCATATAATGATTTTTAAACTGATAAATTCCATACTAAAAATCCATTTATTTTTGAATCAATATTTAAAACTAGGGCTGCACAAAGTATGGGTTGGGTCGGGTTAGACCAAATACTTTATCCGACCCACATAGGTATGGGTTTAAGGTAGCTCAACCCGTACCCGACCCTATATGAGGTTGGATATGGGTTGGGTTGAAGTATGGGTTGGGTCGGGTTAAGTAAGGTTGGGTTGGGTCACTTGAATACAATAAAAAATGAGAATATGAGGGATTTTTTCTAAAAATTATATCAAAATATTCAGCATAATATATCAGATTTTAGCTAGCATAATGCATTTAAATAACCGACTCATTACAAGACATATAATTAAAATTTCATTATAAAACACATCATATGAAAGTAATTTACTACATAGTTGAGCAAGTGTTTCATTTTAAAATACATTAAAATGCTCTTTAAAATATATTTATCAAATTCTATCTAGTTTGGATTGACATGAAATATTTTTTTGTACATTTATTATAGAATACATAAACATTATTCTAGGATTATACTATTCTAATTTTAATTGGATGGATATTAAATTAGTTTTTTTTAAATAGGTTTGGGTTGGGTTAAAATGAGGTTGGGTTGAACAAAATGTCAAACCCGACCCGCATATAGTATGGGTTACAAATTGTAACCCATATCCGACCCGAACTAGGATGGGTTGGGTTGGGTTTATGTGGGTTGGGTCGGGTTGGTGGGTTGGGTCGGGTTAGATATGGGTTGTGTGCAGCCCTATTTAAAACTATATTAAATATTTAAAATTAATCGGCGAAAAATCTGGGTCGTTACATTCTTCCCCCCTTAAAATAATTTCGTCCTCGAAATTGCTAAGGTAGGAAAAAGGGTACAAATCCATTTCTTTTCAACATCTCACTTATGTTGAAACTCAACTCCTCATATTTCTATGACTTTAATTTCAACCAAAACTTTTGGTTTTCTTCCTTTCATATGCCTTCACATTCAATTCATATTTATTTCAATTTATTTCAATAAATCTATTTAAATTGATTCTAATCAATTCATTCACTTCGACCCATTTAACTTGTTTATGTTAAATTTAAATTCTAGAATTCAAATCCTTGGGTTTTCATTTCAAATCCTTTTGAAATCACATATATTTATAACTAATTCAAATTCAAAATATTTGAATATTTCCAAACTATTTGTTTTCTTCCAAACAAATTTCCATTAAAAATTTCTAAGGTAGCAATCCATCACTTAGAAACTCGAAAATGAACACTGATGATGTTGAAATCATTATCAGTATTATTTCCCAGCCACTGAAGTGAGTTCAGTGCTTTATTATTTCAAAATTCATCTAAAATGACTTTCTTTCAAATCCTTCTAAAACAAATCTATATTATTTTAATATACTTTGAAAAATATTGTCAAACTTCCCAAGATTTTAAATTCTTAATTCTGGTTTGAATTTAATTCTAATTCATCTCATTTGTATATTTAATTCATATACAAATTCTATTTGGTTATAAATAACCATTTCAATTTTATACTCTCATTTGATTATAAAATCAACATCCAACACATCCATATAATAATTCTAGAAAATTATTCTTTCTATATCAAAATAGAAATTTGGGTAAAATTATTTCATCTACCCACTTTAAAACAATATCGTGTTCAATCTCCTGTTCGAGTGTTTAGAAATTCCTATCGACTTTGTGGCGTCCCACTATCCGACCAGAATTCATAAACCACTCAACAGACTAGCCAACACAATATAAAACAACTTTTGTATCAACTAACAAATACGCTCTCTCGTATCTATATACTCAACTCATTCTAGGGTACTACTGACCCTATCTCTAATGAGCACATGCCACACAAGCCTAGGTGTTCACTCAACCTAAGCTCTGATACCAACTGAAACGACCCGCAAATCCGAGCTATCTGAGTTGACTAAATACATCACACGTCCAACCCAAATAACACAGAAATACGAACCATTAATAGAAAGAAGATAGAGGATGAGAAATAGAAAGAAAGAAATATTAGAATAGAAGAAAAAGAATACACAACATCAGGGTAAACATGAACCTCACAGCGGAACGAATAAAATATATTATATAACATAAGCTTTGAAATACAAATCTGTTTGGTACCTATATACATACCATCATCAGAGTACACATAACATTTGATTCAGCGGAAGTAACTCTAAATAACTAACGTTGAAGCCTCCTGCTTCAAGCTCCTCCAAGTATATCTGTAAAAGCCTGAAACACTTGACTGCCCGTACAAATTTGGGCACCCAAGAGTTTAGGGAAAACAAAACAAAATAAACTCTGGGTCAGTCATGGGACTGGTGTGAGTAAACTCCAACCACTTGTTTAACTTTAAAAATCCTTTCAAAGAAAAGATAATAGTAAGACCAGCCACACATAAACACGGACGGTTTTTAGCTTACTATAACCCAAAACACTTTGATACGAAAATCCAGTGATATTATAATAATGTCTACATCAAGTAAATAACCAAGTAGCAGAACGCTTGCATCTCACGTTCCACATATATATTATAAAATCAAAAACCGCATGGCGCTTATTGGAGATTGGATTTCCAACATGACAAGGTATGGGACCACCTTCCGCTAGTGTATCTCTAGAGAGGAATACACTGGGTTCAACAAGAACGTCTTGCAACCCGGCCCACACATGACCGACCACTCATTTCGCTTGAGTGTATCGAATGTATATCACCAACGGTTGGACTCAAACCACCGTTTCCCGAATGGGCAGAATCGATAGATTTAGAAACAAAAGGAATTTCTCTAGATAGGTGATTATACACCCTAATGGGTGCGACCCACATAGCCATGCTGCCTGCCCGATTTTTGTCCTTTCCCGGTTGTTGAGGCCTGAGGCTACGATTACTTACCATTCCTTGATAACACAATCACTTTGAATGCCACATTGTCAGATCCGTTAATCTCTAGTTGAGTTTGCACAAATATTCTGGATATTATGCTAAGGGATAAATCCGTTGCAACCATATATATTCATACAGACCAACCCATTTGATCATTGGAAATACTTTGTCAGACATTCGTCCATTTACGTTGTTTCTGGGACTGAACGAAACCGAAGGCACTATTTCCATTAATAGAAAAAGCCCTTGCACTTCACTCCGTCTTCAATATATTCAGCATACTTGGTTCGCAACGCTTATGCTGATACGGAGTGGTTCTTCGGATAATAATCCAACCGGTCTCTCCATATTGACAACGATGGTCAAAAACTTCGATAGTCTGTGATTTAACTATCGAATAAAAACAAGTGTTCAATCAACATATCAACAAATCACTGGGCTCTTTTAATTAATTTTTCATTAATTAAATCTCTTCTCCATTTCCTTATCAATATTTGTTAACCAAATATTTTCAATAATCAATCTTGGCCCTTCACGCTATTTTTGATTTCGTTTCCTTATCGAATTCTATATATATCGATATATAGATTTCTAATTGTCAAATTTCTTAAAAATATTCTAACTCCTTAAATTCCCGGAAAAATTCGCCATAACCTCCCCTGTATCGGGAGCATCGGGAAATTTCAAATAGCTTTCCTGGTCCTTCTAATCTCAAAAAGAAAAAGAAGAAGCCAAGCGGCTTGCCGATACGGCGCATAAAATCTCATATATGAATTAAACATGTACCTTTTTGTCGAGCACATAAATTTAAATCTTCATATACTTCATCCCATATCTGTTTAACACCTGTTCACCTGTTTCCAATTCAATTCAACTCAATCCATTCGTTTGAATCAAATTTTGAGTCGTTTGAATTCAGTTTCGCTCAATTTTTCTTTAATTAGTCATTTTGCCTATTTCACTTCTTTGTTTGAACATAACATGTTTAAACAAAATATTTAACTCGTTCATAACCAAATTGAATTTCAATTTCAATTCTAGTTCTCTTTTCTATTTCGAATATAAATTTCAAATCGAATTTTCTTATTCAAACCCCAATATCCATTCGAAATCTCCTTAACTAATTTCTATTCAATTTAGTTAATTCTATTCAATAATCAAAATCTGGTTTCTGTTTCAAAAATCATATTCATTTACACACTTGAATTCGCATATATTTTACAACTCAACTCTGAAATTTTCTAAATAGACAATTCGGATTTTCTCGCTTAAAATCCTTTTATAATATTAAATAAACCATTATGGTTTTAAAACGATTCTGGCGCTGCTTTTCTGAAAATTTGATTTTGATATAACTCAAAATATGTACGACGAAATCCAGATTTTTCTCCTTCATTAGAAAACTATTATCAAATCGGTCCTGACGTTTCTTGTTTCGAAGAATTCCGACTCCAATTGAGTTCTGTATACTCAATTGAAGTTCGAGTCGCCAATTTACGAACTGCAGCGCTGCGGCGAGTTCGTTTTAATTATATTTATAAATATAAACTTTTAAAACTTCGTTAAATGAATTCCACTCCCTTCTAATATATATATAGATATATATATTCCAAATTCCATTTGAATCTTTATATTTCAAATTCCATAGTTTTAAATCCTGTATTCAAATCCCATTTGAAATCCTTTATTCGAATTCCATTTCAAATTCTTTATTCGAATTCCATTTCAAATCCTTTATTCGAATTCCATTTCAAATCCTTTTTGAATTTCTATATTTGAAATTCATACTTGAATTTAGATATTCAACTCCATTTTGAATTCCCTTTATGAAATTCAAATATTCAAACCCCATTTGAATTTCTATGTTCAAATCTATTTCCAACTCTATTTGAATTAAAATATTCCAATTTTCTTTCAAACACCATTGAATTCTAAATTCGAATTCATTTACAAATACCATTTGAATCCTAAATTCAAATTCAGTAGTTAAACTCCACATTTAATTTTCTTGACTCCCAATACCTAAATTTATTCCTTTGAATTAAATTCCACTTTAAATTCTATAATCAAATCCCTTTTGAATGGTTATATTGAAAATCATATTTGAATTTAAATATTTAAACTTCATTTAAATTTCTATTTGAAATCTCATATTTAAATCCCATTGGAATTTCTTTATTCAAACCCATTTGAATTCCTTTGAATTCAAATTCCATTTCAAAACCATTTGGATTCCCTATTTTGAAATCCTGTTTGAAATTCTATTTCCAATTCTACTTTGAAATCCTATTTTCAAAGTTTATTTCAAATTCTATTTTGAAATCTCATATTCGAATTTCTACTTGAATTTCTGTATTCAATTCCATGTTCAAATTCAATACTCGAATTTTTATTTCAAATCTCTATTCAAATTTCATATTTAAATTCCATTCAAATCTCTATTCAAATTTCACATTTGAATTTCTTCCTTGAAATACTATATTTCAAATTCTATTCAATTCTTCTTTGAAATTCTATATTTCAAATTCTATTTTGAAATTCTACATTCAAATCTCTATTTGAATTTCTTTATTCGAATTCCTTTGAATTCAAATCCTATTTCAATTCCCTTGAATTCAAATCCCTTATTTAAATTCCTTTGAATTCAAGTTCTATATTTGAATCCCTTTTGAATTTCTATAGTCAAATTCTCTTTCAATTATATTTGAATTCAAATTTCATTGCAATCCTATTTTTGAAATTCTATTTTCAAAGTCTATTTCAAATTCTCCTTTGAAAATTCTGTTTTGAAATTCTATTTCAAATTCTATTCGGAAATTCTATTTCACATTCTCTTTGGAAATTCTATTTCAAATTTTCTTTGGAAATTCTATTTCAAATTCTCTATATTCAAACACCATTTGAAAGTTCTATATCCAAATCCACTTTGGATTTTCTATTTGAATTCTAAATTCAAATTTCCATTTCCTTTTCTATTTGAATTCAAATTTCCATTTCCTTTTCTATTATTCAAATTCTATATTTAAATTTCCTTTTGAATCATATTTTTAAACACTTGTACTTCTATTTCTGAATTATCAAATGATAATTCTTTTCACTTCATTTATAACTTCGTTATAAAAGAACCATTTAAAAACTTCGTTTATAAAGGAACTACTTGTTTTATTTTTCAAAAACCAGTTTTATATTTTATTTCCATTAAAAATTCAAATTCTATTTAAAAATAGAAATTTCTTTTTTTAAATTTCAAATATCCTTTCACGATATTTTTAAATATCATTTCTTAAGCCCCGTGATATTTGAAACAATCAAATCACCCAATTTTCAATCATTTGATTTTTAACACATCATATATGAATATATATGCAAACAAATAAACAAACAGATAATATATTTTTGAGGAATCCAGTTGGATTCCTCCAACCTGTTTTCCTGCATCCACAGATGTTAGTACATAGATAATACCCATTCTGCTTCGTGGCAGAATATCGCGGTATAGAAGGTCATCCACTAATCATAGCGTGGGGCGTATAGGGTAATCATCCGCTATGAAACTGCGGGCATCCGCTAATGAGACTGCGGGAATCCAACCAATCAATCAACCCAATATATATATAATAGCCTAAATAACTAATATATATATATAAAGCCAGAAAGCATTCACACAAGCAACAAACAATTATTTTTAATGAAATAAAAATAATTCTAAAGGTGAGTGAGATTTACTCACCTGTTTTCTATTTGCGATCCATCCAATGAAGCCAATTATATAGATTTCAGAATGATTTATCCCACCATCTGTTTTTCAATGTAAAATCATATAAATAAAATTTTTAGTTATCGAATTATTCGAATTAAATTTATTAATTACCCGTGTAAACTAAATTCAAATTTTTAAACCTAACTTTATACTCAAATTATAAATTTACCACTTAATTCCTTTATTGACAAACTATATTAGTTTGTAAAATTTTCTTTAATTAGTTACAAATTTTGTAAACTAGCTTCCATATCAAAATCTTAAATTTCAGAAATTAATTTAAGTTATCAACTCAAACTAAATTACCTAATTTCTTAATTATATCATAAAATAGCTAATACCTTCTTCCTTGACCATACAGTAGAAACTGTACCCGGCTGCTGCTTTGAACAAGACTTCGAATACCCCAGTTCTCTCTAATCAAAATTGACCCATCGTGACCTCCAGTGGTATACGCGACGTCGATCCTCATGAACTCTCCAGAACCCCGCTCATCATCTGTATAATCGAACCATATCCAATCGACAGTTCCGATTTCACTTCGAACCCTTAAAGACCGAACTCGAGTTTCCCATTCCGCACCGCACATCCATCGCACTTTCGCCTCAATCACCCCTGCGTTGAACCCTAGACTCACGAGTTCGAAGTCGAACTCGATTTGAAGACCATCGAACTACTTGTGATGCTCCAGGCCTTCGACAATCGGAACCCTAGAATCATCGCTCGAGCTGTCGAACTATCGAGCTTCCCAGACTAGCGTACGCCATTGGTATCGAGCAAGGAGTGGAGCGCGGATTTGGTTTTGAGAGGAAAAGGAAGGTGCGGTTTCGATTTTTTATATGGAAAGGGGAGCTTCGGTGTTTATTTCTTGGATTTGGTAATGAAGGGAAATAAGCCGATGGGCTGAATATATAGACGTGATTGGGAAACAATTCGTACGTAGCCATTACTTCATGTTTTACTTTATGTTGAAGGGAGGGAGCAAATTTTACAGCTCGAGGAAGAGATATAGCTGAGCGACTTCAGTTTTTAGGTCGGTTGGAGCTGTTTTGATTTGATTTGTTTTTATATATAATACCCTAAGATATCTCGCGGTCCTTGCTTCAACCACGAACCCCTATTTTTACTTAACGACCGACATCTCTAAGTCATACTGCTATTCTGGATTTAATGGATCTGGTTTTGAAATTTTATTTCGACTGTATAGAAGAGCGAATTATTTTAAATTAACGAATTATATTAAATACGATTTAAAATATAACTTGATTTTAAACATTAAATTCATTGATAAAAATCTATTATTATCGTTCTATTCGATATTAAATCATATAATGATTTTTAAACTGATAAATTCCATACTAAAAATCCATTTATTTTTGAATCAATATTTAAAACTATATTAAATATTTAAAATTAATCGGCGAAAAATCTGGGTCGTTACAATGATGGTGGATCAAATTTTCTCTCTTTGCGATAGGGAAAATGAAACACTTCAGCATCTCTTCTTTGACTGTGTTGTAACCAAACAATTATGGATGGATGCTCAAATACAAATCACTGGAAGTACTACAACATGCAACCTATGTTTCAACTGGGAAGAAATAAGTAAGAAAGAAAGAGGAAAGAGCAACAACGCAAGATTGTTCAACTTTTCTTTTGAAGAAAATTGTTATAGGAATCTGGAAATAAAGGATTTTGCCAGTGTTTGATCCCACTTGCAACATGAATTATGGCCAATGGAAACAACTTGTTTGGCATGATATCCGAAAGGGTCTCAAATACATAAAATTTACTTATGATCCTAGAATTTTTGGCTAGCATTTGTTTTTTCTTCTTTTTTCTAGCTTCCTGTAGGCATTAGTATATCGTGTTCTCTGTGTTTTCTTTTGTCTTGTTCTAGCTTTGTTTTTATGTACTTGTCTTTTGGTATATCAATAAAGTAGTAGAGGACCAATCAATCCCGTCGGGTTTTCCAAAAATGGAGGAAAAACTTTTTTTATTTTTAGGGATTGAGATATCTTCTCAATTTTAGGTCTTTCATTGTAATCAATTGGTGGATTAATAGAGGTTTGTTTAGAGGAATTCGTTTGTCATTGTTTTCTTCTTCCCTCTTTCAAAATCTAATTATGTAGAGATAACGGGGAAACCCTAACATTTCTAACTTTGATTCATGAATTTACTGTGAGTGATTTGCATGTTTTTGTAATTGACAGTACGGGAAGAAAAACTTCATTGCCTTACCTATTGAGCTTCTTAAAGCTCCAATCCATCTTCTTTCTTCGGTAAATCAAAGGTAAGGGTTCGCTCACTGTTAGAGAATATGATGCCATTGATTGGGCTAGAGGATATATTGCCTTCCTTTATTAAGAATGTTGTTAAGAATGAATTATTGAGTTTCCTGGTTTACAATATTTAGGATAAGAATGAATATTATTGACATGAATTTAGAATAGGAATGAGTTAATGAGTAGTTAATGAGTTTCCAGTTTTACAATATTTGCCAATTGCAAATACTTTTGTATCATGTATATATATGAGAATTAGCATTGTAATAGCCATCAATTCATATTAAGAAAAATGTAGCCTTTTGATTGTTTACTGTTTCATCTCTCTCTTCTCTCTGATCTAAATTCTAACATGGTATCAGAGCAGGTTTAATACGTGCGCACAGTGCCACACTTATCCACATCACCCAATATAAAGGTCCACGTGTTAGGCTCATGATATGCCACACGTGCGGGGGCGTGTTGAGACAAGTCCCACATTGGGGAATTTGTAAAATGAATCCTGTATAACTATAATGAGTTCACCCTTCACATTACCAATTGGTTTTGTGATAATTCGGGGTTCTCTTACAGACTCACACAGGTTTCTCTAATGAGAAGTGTTGTTTGGTTCTGGAGGATAAACCAGTATTCAAGAGACTAGGATATCAAGGAAGAAAGATGATCTCTTCAAAATATGATCACAGTGGAAATATAGTGTAAGATGTGGACAATCTAAAAAAACTAGTAATGTAAATCTAAAAAGTAACAAAATCTCCAAATCTCTGAATATCATAATATCGCAGTCCTAGAAAACCATTCATACATGTCAAAATATTGGATGATCATAGAAGTAATCCTCATAAGCAAAGTTCTGAAAGAGCTAATGTACTAATAGTAATAAATACATGATAAAAGGTAGAACAAGGCAAGATTCCTAGCGTAATAACTGAAATCAATGGTGGACTTGTCAGGGGTTGCTGCATGTGGTGGAAAAAGGAAATAGTTCAGACATATTTCTAGTGAATGAGAACATGGTTAACAAGGAAATTAAGTGGAAACGTCTCTTTAGTCTGAGTTATATAAAGAATGTGTATTGTTCACGTGCACCTAAGCATATATATCAATGGCCATAATACCAACATATATATGAATGGCCATAATACCAACATCAACAATGTCTACAGATCGAAACCTACTGAATGGTCACTACATATAGGGATCTCCTAACCTGCTTTAACTTATGATGAAGAAAACATTGAAACCAAATAATGTATGTGGACAGTGGGCACACATTAATTTCATCAACAGCTTCATCATCACGAATCATTATTAAAGAAATGAAAAGCAGGCCAATGACATTATAATTAACCTTTGGTGTTATAAAATGTAAGGTAATTAATTGACTTGTTTTTCACATTTCAGTGTTTTACCAATGACCCGTCATTGTTCTTAACATATGCCCACTGGACAGATACTGCATTGCCCTTGTCATAAAAATGATACAGATTTTCAGAGTATGAAACATGCTAATTATTCTTATGTTCATACATATAGCAGTTCCTACAAGTATCCGAGTCCAACAAAATAAAAATATTTACAATAAAGTACTTAAACAGTGAAGTTTGGACCTAAACAGTGAACCTAAACAGAGATTAAACAGTAAGCAGTAAAGTTTGGACTAGAATTTTCAAGGGTATGAGAATAAAAGCCATTGTAGAGTGGATAGTAAGCAGTAAACGCAAGATAATCAACATGCGAAGTGGTGGATAAGCAACGGAGATTAAACAAGTATAAACATACCTAAAGTAATTCCGTGTACTACAAGCTGAAATTGCCATATAGAGAAAAACAAAGTATGTTGCAGCTGCATTGAGGAAAGAAGAAAACCGTTCATTCTAAGATACAAAGGTAAATGTTTTTCTGCCATCAATCTAAAAAAAAAGTGACATGAAAACTATTAAAAAAAATTACATATATAGATAGCCAAAGTCCACATCTATTTTCCAAAGATGATCAATTACGTATATACAAGTAGGATATTTGATTCATAGATTCAGAATTTTATATTTGAACAATTGTATTTAAAATTAATGAGATGCTTACTAGAAGATGAATCCGTTACAATATTTGCCATAGGCCAAGCTATTGTAGAGCCAACAACATCTTCAATGCATTCCAACTCAGCCGTAGGTCTCTACAAACGTGCAGTTGGAACTGTTGCAATGTCAACACAAACTCTAGCCGCACCCTCTCCTAATGGGACGAAATGTACCGTTACAATCCAAAATACCCTATGATTGATTAAAAAAACAGAAAATTATATTAAAAACCGAAAAACAAATGTTGCAATGTAACTTGAAGTTACCGTTTCAGATGTACTTGTATCAGTCCGATTTTCTACACCCTAACAAATAAGTAAATAAGTTAGAGCTTTACAACACAAATCGCTCTAAACAATAATATATGATATCATATAATAAACAAATTACTGATATTTATCAAATTGTTTACTAGCATGCGAATCGTCTGCTTCAGTTCCAAAATTGTATTCTGACAGTCGGTTAGTTTTTTATCATTAGCCTGTGATAAAATGAACTTGGTGAGAGTTATTCCTCTTCCCATTGCTTTTAAACGCACTGGTTTATCTTGTACTAGCACTTGTGAAAGAGCACCATTGCTTGGTAAACTAGCTTGTGATAAAGGCATAAAACCCATAGAAAAATCAAAGTAAAAAATCTTATAAATTGCTATTCAAAGTTGAGAGTAGATCGTATGGTGAGAGAATCGTTTAATCCATATCCAACTTCTTGTACATAATAGATAAGTAAACATGGGTATCTTTGTATGCGTATGTATGCAGTAGTTATGTTATCATACATATTAGCCAATTTGTTAAGAAAATTCCACAAAAAATTAAGTTTGTGCCAAGCTTATCAGTGATTCGTAAAACAATGGGGACATCTGATCATAACACGAAGCAACTGGTATCTGACAGTGGGATATGTATTTGGTGTAAGCATGATAAATGATATCAGGTCCACTGGTTAAGCAGAATTATGTACCTTGGTGGCCAACAACGGAAAACAGATAATGATCAAAGGAGAAAAACCATTAAAGTAAAAGGAAAGAGAAAATTTGATTATTTTACCTCTAGATTTCACAGTTTGTATTACATCAACCATGAATTCAATTAACCAATACGTGCACAGTACTTAAATCTCAACTTTCAGGGATAAATAAAGTACTCCTCTTGGTCAACCATTTATACTTGAGTAGCATCCAATAATTGAGGAGAATCAAAAGCTAGAAATTTCAGTTGACTATGAATCTTCATGTGCCGTAGAAAACCTTTTTTCTACCTATTTTTCCTTGTCAGCTCTAGCCCTGAAGATAAACACATGGTGCAGTTAATACATTGTGATCATGGCCAAACTTCTTTTTTTTTTCATTATTTGAATTTAAATGAAGAGGACACATTTATATGCTTCGAACTTAGGAATTTTGTCTATGTCCCTTATTTATCCCTTCACAATTTTCTTGATGGACCTCGGAAATCAAAAAAATCATTTGAAATATAACATGAATCAAACTTGCTTTCGAATCTTCTTTGTCCACTACCAAGATTTTCAATTATCTTATTTCTCCTCACACTGATTCATCAAGCTCAAACGAACCAAATTATATACTCCTTTCATTTTTAGAAGTAATATAGAAAGAAACCCAATGAAAAAAATGAAGTTTCAAGCCAGTAGATGTAACAGTCTATGACCGTATGAACACAGTTATACTCACCGAATAACATGTCAACCATGTTAAAATATTATCACTGAACATGACATTAACACTACCGGTTTAAATTTTTAAAGCGGTATGACCATATAAGGCTTTAACTTGTATACATCCATATCTCTTTATAAATGATTTCATGACATTAACACTACTAGTTTAAAGTTTTAAAGCGGTATGGCCACATAAGGCTTTAGCTTTTATGCATCCATAATATATTATTATAAATGATTTAACGACATTAACACTACTGGTTTAAAGTTTTAAAGTGGTACGACCGCATAAGGCTTTAGCTTTTATACATCCATATATCTTTATAAATGATTTCATTCATCTTTATTTATGATGATTAGGTACCAACAGTAAGAAACAAATTCAGAATTCGCTGAACATGACATGGATGGAAAAAGCCTATAAAAGTTTCCACATTAAAATATGCACCAGAAGCATAGATGACCTGTGATTAAAAAATATACAACTCTTAATGTGGCAAAATGTTCTACTTTTTACATTTATGAATTGAATGGCAGCTGGAGAAAAGGTAACTGATAAACACGTGCATTTCACTGATGTAGCTTCTAGGGTATTGTGTTGTACTAAAAATGAACAAAATTAAAAAAAATATGTCTTAAAGATTTAACTAAGACAGTAGCGTATATGTGCACACTGTTTTGTGGATCATGATATTTTAATTAGTTTTAAGCTAATAACAAAATTAAAATCTTACTCTGGATGGACATAAACATGGATATAAACATAAAAACGTTGATTGCGTATCTTTTAACGGTATCATTAAACAAACTTTAAATTGATGGGGGTGCATAACATAATTTCAGTATGAAATTAACAACTAACACCTATTGTCTATCTATAATCATATTAATTTATACATCCGGTATTAAAGTAAAGCAAGGTTATAATAGTGAAGGCATAATTTTACCAACCGACAATCAGAGTAAATTGATGGATTTATGGAATTTTGGTTTGTTAAGAAAAAATTGAAAGGTTCACTTTGATTTTAGTGCAAATTCCATAGTTTTGTATATAAATTCAGTGCTAACAAAAACTTATATTATATTCTTCAGATTACACTCAAGATACATGTTTGATAAAAATGCAGTACTTGCAAAATTCATAATAAAAAGTATAACCTGAAGTAAGTAATATAATTTAGTATGAAAAGGTGCATGATATAGTTTTCCATTCACCATGGCGCACTGAAAAATTAAATCCACTATCATGTCCATCATATTATCATATAGAAACTACTAAAAAAACAACCTAGATAGTACAACACAAAAGAGAGGCAAGGGGATACATAGGTAGCACTTGTACGCTTGAACAATCGTATATAGATCGGTTGACCCAAATGATTATTGATAATCGGAAAAAAAACCAAGTTACATCAAGCGAAAAAAATTCCATTTGAAAGAAAGATGAATGAATGTTATCTAACTCTTATCAAATACATGGATATAAAATTGTTCAAGGGTCAGTTTTAGCACTCAAGTATTAACTATAATGAATTCTTATATTAATAATAATTAATTAAATTCTGCTGATTTTATCTATTATTACTTTCCAGTCTTTGATCCTGTAAATATTTTTTTTATTGAATGACACTTAACTTGATCGTTTCATTCAACCCTTGCCTTTGCAATTTAAAGCTTTACAACATTCTTTTTCCTTGAAAAATGCCCACACATTAGTCTAAAACTATCTGCCAAAAAAGTATTCATGAGATTTTGTCCCTACCATGTATTATGATGAAATATCAACTAAAAACATGGTTTTCATTTGATTAGCTAAATGATTTAGTAACAACAGCATGTAAGCAACTTTGGTGAACTAATCAAGTAAAATTAAACCACCAACCTCATATGCTACGTAATGGGATAAACTTACGTGAGCAACTTTATTAACGTTGCGGCAATCGTTACGTCCAATTATACTGATTGTTTGTAAACAAACTATAAATATAAAACAAAGCATAGGGTAAATATTTGAGTTAGAACAAATATAAAAAACTATTAAATATAAATGTATTTGTGAAGAACTATGCTTTGTTGTTCAAATATAGTTGCTTACATTTAGCAATCCAAGGGAAAATTGATAAGTATGGTTTAGCTTAAAGACAACAATATGACTGATAAAATTTCTTATTTTTAACCTTTGGTTAAATATTTTAGGAAGTATAAGGAAAACATATAATAACTTCCAGTAAATATAGTAAGTATAAAAATCACATAAATTCTTTGTAATAAAATAGTCATAGTGGGAACAAAATGTAAGTTACACGATGTGATTGTTAGAAATTGTACATGTTTGTCCTAGTAATTAGGAACAATGTGTAGCTGTCATGTTGTCCTGTTTTCGTGTATAGTAATGTTGAGTAGTTGTCCTAGTTTTGTGGTTCTTTTGTGTGTCACGCAAGCCATGTAATAGTCTATAAGAGACAGTCGGTTCTTCAATAAAATTATCTATTTTTTTGTGCAATTCTCTTCCTCTTGTATTATATATCTAACATTGGTATCAGAGCTTGTTGCTCATATGAGTTTTTCGATCCTGAGTATGCCACTCCGGCTGCGGCAGCCACCATTATAGGTTGTCGTCCGCTGGATCTTGTCGAGGTTAAAAGTTTGAGAAGATTATGTTTAGCTAGAGTTATGACTGAAAGTATCTGCTGTAACAACATGAAGCATGGAAGGTTGATGGCTTAAAAGGTCAATGAAGATAATGTCGTTGTAATGATGGAAATGAAGTATCATGCAGCAGTTTTGTGGTAGGCAAATGGATATATGTAGGAAAGAAGTTACATTGCTATCAAAGGTGAAGAAGCATAAAGGAGATGGGTGGTTGAATGGGGCTGGACTTAGAGGCCAGTGGATGTTGTCGGAGTAGGTAGGGGTTTCTATACGGTTTTATGTTGCGTGAGCTTGTGATGGGTTATGGTGAAAGCTGCTGAATAGTGATAAGCTGGTGCTTGTTGAAGGCAGTTTTTTGTGGAAAATGGAGTTACAGAGGGCAGTTTGAAGACAAATTTGGGGATATGGGAGAGTGGAAGATGCTGGTGGGAGTTTGAATTATGCGGTGATACTCGTATTTATAGGAAGCAGCTGTTGCTGGTGTTTGTTGTACATGAATGAAATTGTGGTTTGGGCGAAGTTTGTTATAGCTGGTTGTGCGAAAATGTTCTGGTGGTTTGCGAGTTTGAATGGCAGCAAGGTAGCATCGCAGCAGGGGGTGGTCAATTAAGCTTGGTATTGGTGAGGGCTTATTGTTGAGTTTTGTGATATAGTGTTAGTTGTGAACTGTGATAGGAGGATTCTGTTTTAGGACAGTGTGTTTTGAGAGGAAGAAGTTTGACTGTCTGAGGATGAATGAATTGGAGTTTGTGGTTTGTATTGCAAGTGCAGAAGAATTGCAGTAAAGATGTAGATGTATTGAATGAAGAGAAGCACGAGTTTGTGTGTTTGTGTGAAGTTATAAAGATGAAGACGACGGAGAGTAAAACGTCGGTTGTGGTGTTGGATATTTGTGAAGTTGCTCAAAGAGAACTGTTTGATGATATGTCTATGAAAAGATAGACATGCCTACAAGTGAAGTAGGTGAGTGAGGAAGCTTGGTTTTGTGTCATCCAACAAGTAAGAAAGAAGAGCTGCGGTTCTCACTTGTTAGGGAGATGACATATACAAGGGAGACCCGAATGGAGAGGTCAGTGGATCCTTTAGAGGAAACCAAGAGTGTCTGTTGATGGTTAAAGTACCATCAACGTAAAATAGTTGAGCATGTCCAACCTAACAAGAATGAAAGTTGTGATCGCAGTTCACGTTTAAGAGTTTAAACCGAATATTAGCACATTCAGTTTAAGGGAGGGTGTTAGAAATGGTAAATGCCTGTCCTAGTAATTAGGAATAATGTGTAGTTGTCATGTTGTCCTGTTTTCATGTATAGTAGTATTGAGTAGTTGTCCTAGTTTTGTGGTTCTTTTGCGTGTCACGCAAGCCATGTAATAGTCTATAAGAGACAGTCGGTTCTTCAATAACATTATCTATTTTTTTGTGCAATTCTCTTCCTCCTGTACCATATATCTAACAGAGACTGGTTATTAAGGATATAAAGGCAGAAAATAATGAAATTTAATGTACTAAATAAGTTACCTTATGCAGTGAAATAACGCCGACGAAATGGAAACTAATCAAAAAAATTGTTAGGTGGGAAATATGGTCATCAAAACTGAAGCCTGATAGGAAAGCATTATATTTATAATGGATATAATGGATACATGAATTTAGTTTTATTATGCAGCTAATTATAATACAATTACTTCTAAAGTATGCTCTTCAAATTATGGTAAAGTGGAATAATAAGGTAGGAGCATATCATACAATTCATTTAGAAAAGTTCCAAGAAATATACCTTCATTTGCAGCTTTGAATTTGTGTGGTACGTGATGAAGAAAATGTACATAATGTAAACAAAGGAAACAATGCTTCTAAAATTTTTGTGTCCTTTATGTTTGCTTTATATGTCTGGAACAAAAAAGCAGCATACCACAAAAAAATGATTTGCATTTGCTTTATGTAATTATTGAATCAAGGAATACAATTTTAAGAGCAAAACTGGTTTCTGAGATTATGAAATTGAATGGAAATACAAATCAAAGTAGTGGCATGGGAACACAAAAATAATTTTTGTTACAAATAGAGAAAATCGTTGATTAATTTTGAATTACTAAAGGCTGTTATGATTGCATATGGCAACTGGGTATGATGAGGCAAACAATTTTATGGTTCCAAATGATAATAAAAATAGGTTAACTTAAAAAACTATTCTTCTTCAAGAGAAAAGAAACTGAACACAAAGAAATCAAACAAAAAATAGAGTTCATAAATTTGATCGTGTAGAATACAATATACTTTATTTATTCCTATTACAGTAGCATTCACCTTTTGATAAAGGAAAGTAACAATCTTCTTTTATCTGAAACTTTGTTTGTAAAATAAACTAAATGTTAGGTCTCAAAATGCTTCTTCATTTCATGTTACAAACAGAAAACATCGATGAGCTGGATGACATTGCCAACAATGCTGAAGTTGATGGAAGAACAGAGCAAAACTAATATTGACATGTTAATATATGTGAATTGTCAAGACCATTATTTATAGATCTACTGCCCATGTTTTTCTTAGCCAAAAAAAGGATTTAATATGTGCGTTTAAATTTCTATTTGCATATGAATATTCCTTCCATTGAACGTTATTTGCATAATTTACATTTTAAAACACTAATTTTGTAATTTTAGTAATAAAGATGATAAAATCTAATCCATACCTTAGTGGAAGAAAAATTCAATGCCTAATGTTATAAAGCGAAAACATTGAGTTGGAGGCTGTTCTATCTAATACAAATTCATAATTTATATTTCAAAGCTTCTAAATTTAATAATACAATAGACATCAATTTTCATTTTGAAACACTACAAATTTGGACTATGAAATTAAAATTAAAAAATAAAAAATAAAAAGATCATTGCTTCCAAATTCATGAATATTAAACACGCCAGCTATAATTTTGGAAAACCCAATTTTACTTAACCGAAAAGTCTTTAGAACAAAGAACGTAAAGGTTGAAGCATTTAAAAAGGAAATAAAAAATTTATAAGTTCAAAGACTTTAAAATTGATAAACTCAATTTCTAATTGCTAAATAGTACGAAGGTCCATTTTTTTAATTTGGTATATAGGTTCTAAAAATTCAATGGTCTTGGTGGAATAAGGTTTGGACAATTGAAGAGAGCATTGTTGAGTTTTTTAATGTGCGTAAATGGCCAAAAATTTCATGGTTTAAAATATCAAATTTAAATATTTTAGAAAACCTAAAGTTGAATTAAGAAATGTAAAGCAAAAATTCCTTAGAAGTTAGAATATGGAAAATAAAGGTTGAATCAATAAAAATAAGAAAGTTCGTGATAAATTCATTCAAAATTTATTAGCTCATACTCTAGAATGGAAGAAATTAATCACTACTTGCTAAAATCCCACAAAATTCCCATTGATAAATTCGATCAGTAGGTTATTAAAATTCGGTAGTCTTATAATTTATCTACTAGAAATGAAATTGGATGTCTAATAGTAAATTTGATCTATTGGTTATAATCAAAATCAGTAGCACATCAAACTATGTAAGCGTAAATATGAATGTTTGAACATCAAAGTGACAGAAAATTTTATTGTAGGTTTCTAGTAGAGAACTTTCTTAAAGCCTAAAGTTTTAGAATGAAAACAACAAACGGGAAGCTATTCTAATAGAAATTTGAACTTAGTAATTTAAGAAGTTAATAACAAGATTAGCAAAGAAAGGGGGAAAACTGTGGCTAACTATGGCTATATATAGTTCACTATTTTCTGTGGGAAAGAACAGGATTTACAATCACTTTTAGTTGTAACAAGGAATATTACGGATGTTAGGGCAAAAAAGTTGAAATGTTCACGATCTAAGTATAGGTAAGTTTACAACATACCCATAATTTTATACTCATCTTGTTAGCATACAAATAGACGAGTACAAATGCCTAAAGACAAAATGTTGTTTAAGAAATTGAATTAGTTGCATATTATTCCACCTCCCTTTCAACTAAATCTGCATCCTCTGGTATAGAGAAGAAGAAACAAATTTCATGATAAGGGGTATGGACAATGGAATTAGTTGCATATTATTCCCGGGCCATAATAATCAGATTATGTGTAACTCTGTGCATTCAAATTTAAAAAAATAGAAAAAAAATTATGTTGCTCACAAAACTATTATTTGTTAGGAATCCACTTATACTTTTTTTAGTAGATCATTTAGTTCAAAACACCGGGTTCTAATTAAAAATAGAATGCATTGAACAGCCTTATGTGAACCATAAGCCAAAGAAACTCGCACCAAGTATCTCCTTTTGAGGCCCAATCAATCATTACAAAACAAGTTTCCTGTTTCTTGATTTTAACTCTGGAATCTGAAAGATCCAAGAGAATACCAATATATGAATTTGAAACAAAGCACCATAGGCATAATAGCTGATTTGAAAGAAAGCTATATAATGCAATATGAAAAGCATTTCCCTTCTTTTGTTTCAAAATTCTACATTAGCTCACGAAGAAAGAGGGAACAAAAGGAAATAGTGGGCAGGCGACCGTTATAACTAACTCAACTTAAACTGCAAATTTAACTTTAATATTAAACAAAGACCATTATAATGACATTTAATTTGTAGTTACTAATCTTAAACGCATTTCCCTTCTTTTGTTTCAGAATAAAAACGCCAATGCACAAGGACTTTTAAAAACAAAGATGGAACTGAGATTGATCATGAGACTAACATCAGTTACTTGTAATAGTAGTATCATATTATGATAATTTTGTTTATTTTAAATTTTACACTACATATGTTATAGTATTAATATTAACACACAAGCCTTTTTTTTTTACATCCTACAATTTAACTTTAATATTTAAAAGGACCGTCTGCGTTCCATATGTTAGTCTTGCTTAACCAACTACAGCCTGACATATCACAAAGATTAAGGCTACTTGCACACATGATTATAATTTATAAGTCATCCATTAATCATCCACTATCTTCTAGCACTTTAATTTTAGTTTTATCCAACATTTGTAACTCATAAATACATTGAAATTTCATTAAAATGTGAAGTTTGAAAAAGTATATAAGATAGACAAGATTAAAAGTCCTACATTGCTTAAATTTAACTATATAGAAGTAGAGATTCATGCTCTTTATTTTTCAGCAAATGTGTTATTTTCAATGTTAATAATTTGGTTTGGGCTTGGAAAGAGTGCCATCTGATCAAAAAAGAATAAAATAGTGTTAACTTCGATATTATGCATTTTATTCTCTTAGGCTCGATCTTTATTTGTATATAAAAATAGTTGTTTGTTATATATACTAGCAGTATAGAATTATAGGTCATAAAATGATCAACAAACAATGATAGTATTTTTTTTACAAAGGTTTAGCGTATCTGAACAAGTATTTTATTAGTGAATTTAGTGTAATATCATAGTTGCAGACTGTACTGAGAAGGAAGAAACTGTAAGGGAAGACTACAGCCACAAAAAACAGAGCGGGCACCGTAGACTTAACTCGCACTAGTTTGTCTGTAGTTTTTTAACAATCGCGACCGGATTCTTTAAGCACTTGTCTATGCCTCTTGAAAAAAAAAATTGTAGGACTTTTATAGCATTAAGCCGACTTTATTGATAATTGTACGGTAACATATACATGTCATTTTAAATTATATTTGGAAACCTCATTTGTATTATCTTCACTTATCATTATAGGAGTGACTAAAGTTCTCAGATGTGAAATGAAAATTTGTTATTTCAGGTACAGTACAAGCAGATATCGATGTTTGTCAGTTAACTACCATAATGGATCACACTGCCCAAACAGGCAAACACACATGTGAAAAAAAATATCGTTATTTGGTTCTTGTATCGTCGACTTATTACAGTTCTCACTGGCTCTTCTTTTAATACTTCATAGACTGCACTGAAATAAATAGTGCCACCTGAGTCTAGTGCGAAATCGACAGGACAGAGTGCACATTACCAATAATTAAACTAAGCCCACTTCAACATAGATTTAAATAACTAGAAAAATAAGGCACAAATAATCTAAATAATATTCGAACAGCTTAAAACTTAACAAATTATCCATCTAAGCATTTTGCAAAATAACACAGGTTGAGTTCAACTATACATTTATATACGCAATCTATTCTGGTGATACTAGGTAAGACAGTAAGGATTTTAAAGAATCCTTTTTAGGGTTAAAACATACATCTGAATCAAGGTCTGAAGAATGCCAAAGACTAGAAATTAACACCAACGCATTACAAATCATGCGAAATCAACTTAGGGATTCAGTTGAATAACAAAAGATAAACATCCAGTGGAGCGAATTTATAAACGAACGAAAGTAAATGAATTCATAAATTAACGATTTCAGAAAAAATTTACTATCGATGTGGAAGAGACGGAGTGAGAGACGCTCTCGATTGCTGGGTCGGAAATGAACGAGGATGTTGAATTGAACGAGAGATTGGATGATGGCAAGTTTCAGTGAAGCCAAAAAAACAAAAAATTTAGGGATAAAGTCTGGAGGGGACGGAGGGAATTTTTTAATTTGGCGACCTTACATTTCATTTTACTCCCACGTTGGATTTTCGCTCCCGCTTTCTCTGTCAACACCGTTAATATAGCGGAACATATTAATGCATTATTTTATACATAGCACAATATTTTTGTATCACCGTTAATATAGCATAATTTTTTTGTTAACTTTTTTGCTTCCTTTACATAGCCCAATTTATGCATTATTTTATTTTCTTTAATTATTTTATTATATCATTTTAATGTAAGGCTATGATACAATGCTATATGTACCATATTTTCTTGTAGTTCCCATAAACTTTCCTTCTTATTTAAAATGTTTTCCCAATGCAGCACAATTCCAAATACAAGTATTAGTAATACCTAAACCCCTTTTGCTAATAGGTTTCTCAAGCTTGGCAAATGAGGTAGGTGCTATGTATTTTTGGTGTATATTTCCTTTCTAGAAATATCTCATGAAATATGTTTTGATCATGGTGAGTAACTTTTGTGGTAGAATAAATGCACGAGCCCAATAATCTTGCATTGTACTCACAACAGATTTGATCAAACTTAGTCTACCAGCTTGGCTTAATTTTCTGGCAGACCAACAATCAAACTTATTAGTAATTCTACTATATAGAGGTAAACATTGCAAGGTGGTAGTTCTTGATGTTGCCAAAGGAAGGCCAAGATAATTAATAGGTGAATCATAGTGCCTTAGGCTAGTAATGCCTTGGATCTGATTTATGATAGCTAGAGAGACCTCGGCTGCCATAAATTCCGATTTATCATGATTTACTTTAAGGTCGGTCATCAAGTGAAAACTTATCAAGAGTATTCATAATATTTGTGAGTGTACTAATAGTAGGTTTGCAAAATATAATGAGATATCAGCAAACATTAGCGACGTAATTCTAGGATTTTTGCACTTTAGATGTAAATCAAACTGGTTACAACAAGATTATCAAGTAATCTAGTTAACAGCTACATGATGATAATAAATATATATGCATATATACGGTTTCCTTGTCTTACTCCCTGTTTACTAGCAAAGAAACCAACCGGACTTCCATTCACATTGACAGAGAAATTTGCAGTAATTATACAAGCATATATTCATACATTAAAGCACGAGGAAAGGTTCATAAAATTGAGAATTATGGTAATGGATTTCCATTGAAGGTTATCAAAAGCTTTTCTAATGTCTAACTTTATTATAATTCTAGGAGATACTGTAACACCCCACACTTTTCTACACCTAAATTTCGACAAAAATCGAAACTCAAACACATCCAATTATGGAGCGAGTAAATCTTGTACCTGCAATAAATGAGCATCAGCATAATCAGAGTAGAATAAAATAACTCACAGCGGAAACAAAATAGGATGAACTAGTATTAACTCAAGAAACTACCTTTTTCAAAGTAAGTCACTTTGCTAATACCGAGCATGAGAGAGAACAAGAACTAAAAGCTAAACTTAATCATCTGCGAGAACCCAACCTTCTCTATTAAAACTGAGAGGTTGAAATGAGGAGGGGGGGGGGTCAAAACAACAAGTTCCAGTGACTATGAAATGTACAACATAGATTTGTATTCCGTTTGGTTCAACCTAAGATGTATGCTTAACAAGGTAAGTAATTCTAACCTAACCTTGTAGCGGTTTACACACGACTTTACTACTCTTCCCAAAGTAGTATTCCTAAATTATAATATCGAGATAGAATGTTTATGCATGTATTTGTGAAGCCTTTATACCAGAACATGACTGGTTATTTAATCGAAAGTCGACCCCTAACTACGGAGTTTCTATATATGTATGTATCCTCATTCACTATCCATTATTATTTAATGCCTCACTATCAATGATAGATAGGGTAGATTCTCCCTGCTTAAGACCCTAGGCGGACTTATTGGTCGATTATTAACCCTCGATAATATATTGAACGTTAACATAAACTAAAGGGCACTAGCTATGGGCCTTACTAGTTAAAGCTTCCGTCATTCATGCATATACCCTTTCCCCATGTAAGGTGAGAGGTGGTATTTTATCGTTCGCTATACCAACTAGCCGACCTTACTGGATAAACTCCTTAGCCTCTAGTTACTTCCCATAGGATAGGTAGCCATATCTGACCTTTTAAGTTTCCAGGTTTGGGCAGACAATACTCATACATGTCTTTTAATACCCCGAAACTGAAGGACCTACTCCCAGGTGGACTCCTAAACCCAAAGCCACTTAAGACCCAAGGAAGCGAACTATACGTGAAGGTTATTGGATTCGTACCACATTTTCCTTTAGCACCTTTCCTTATTAGGATAAAGTAGGCTACATTATTAAGTCGTTCCCATTTAGTCCCTCTACACAGAAATCCCATACTTACACGAATCATTTTCGTCACAGGTTTATATGGTTAATAATATCTTACATTATTAACCTACTAAGTCCCACTATATTTTCTATTTTCGTTAATATAAACAAGGAAGGATATATCCTTTTTTCCTTAGGATATTATTTGATATCTTCCCTAATTTGGACTTAGCTATTTAAACGACCATCATTAATTCACTTACGACACCCATTGTCGCGACCTGAACTTCTTGGCCGGCCTAAACCGAACAAGAAGGCGAACTACTTTGAGAACACGACTTATCAGAACACAAACATGGGAACATTTCATTGCTATTATGACAATTTACATCAGAGTACAAATAAACAATTTACAGTGGAAAAATATCAGAGATTTAAATTACATTTAAATACATAAACATAATGTGCAGCGGAAAACATCAACTACCACAGCTGAAAGAAATACATGGATACAAAACATTCCGAATATAGCTCCAGCTGTAATCCAGGATCCCGTGAAAATAAATATCTACAAAAGCAAAACTACTAGCTGCCCGTATGGAAGATATGGGCACCCGGAGTTTAGGCGAAACCAATAAACTCCAGGTCAGTCATGAGACTGGTGTGAGAACTAAAACAGTTATTAACTTTATTTTAAAAGTTTGAAACTCATGGGACTATGCCGTATGACACGGAACGGGTTTACTCCACATGAATATCAGTTAAAAACAAAACAACGCAATGCTTTTTTGGAAAATGAAGCTACTATAAGACTCAGGTCCCATCACACAATGCGACGCAAGCTGGAGGATAGAGTTTTACCTTATAATAACCAAACATGCTTGATACGTTTTAAAACAAATCATTTTGATATTACTATAAGTGCATAGTGTCAAAAACAATTTCAAATATAAATGTATCAATCATAGATGGCTTAGGTACCATAAATTATGTCTCCATACATAGATTTACAACTAAAACCGAAAAGTCGTGTATTGGAAATTGGATTTCCATCATGAGTCAAGCCAAGGGATGGTCTCCTGACCGATTCGGATCATCTCTATCAAGATGACCCAGAATCACACACTTGGGCAACCCTTGATCCTACAGTGCCAGTCCTCTCCTACTTTTGAGGATTTTTTATTCCTGAACAATATGTTTTCCGGTCCGATCGGACCTCCAAAATGGTTAGTACATCTACCAATCAAGAGCCATTGGAGACTCATATCAAATCTGAGGGGCCTCGCTATCCATCATCTACATAAGTAAAAATGTCTGGGCTCCATACCATGACACCACTTCTAGTTAGAAAGAAACGTATGCACTCATTGCGTCCCTTTTCCCGTTATAGGCTCATACCGGAGTGTGAGGCTCGCGAATTAACGCTATACATAAAGCTGTGCTAATTAAAGCCATGCTTTGATCATCAACCAAAAGACCCTGATTTTCAACAAAAGCCTTGTTCATTGCATCTTAGCATGCCATATTATCAATCCATACCATACCATTGATTTCCACCAATATATATAACCTCCAAGCTCGTATGTCTCAGAGAAGGGTGTTAAGCAAGAGAATAAATTCTCTACCGAAAAACGGATACATATTCAACAGAGATCAATGAATATAATACATAATACAATGTCAGACATACAATCCATTTACGAGTCCGTTCTGGGTTTGAACGAAACCGAAGGCACCTTATTCCTCGTCCTATATGTCCAATACTGAAGAGAAGCCCTCGCATATTCGGTCGATCTCTAAGTACGTCTGGACGATCACCACTTACTACCTCGTCTTGGGTGTACAGGCCAATCAAGACATCAGTAATCATCCATTCGATGTGAAGATCTCCAGTCTTCAACCACCATCTTCATCATCGACATTTAATCGTTGTAACAGTTATTCTGAATGGGTTAAACCCGGTCTTTCCAAATAACCCGCGTATCTTATAATCAAGTGCTATAATAAGACATCATACGCCTCATTCCAATCCAGAATATTCTTTTATTCAAATATTCCTTACATTGGGAAAGGTTCCTATTAATTTTATCAAAGATAAATTCTTTTAGACTTATTCTTTAGTCTTCCTTTAAAAACCATTGCAAAAGATTTTGTATTATCTTTTAACAATCTTAAACCAAATTAAGGTTTATCAAACTAGTCGGGATTATCGAGCCCTACCGAAGTAATCATTTATTTTATTTTTCCAATCCCAACCTTTTCATCCCATGGAGCAAAACTGGTAGTACTCCATACCTAACACCCACTATGTTATAGGTAAAATTAATTATCATTTCACATTTCAAATCTGATTAATGATTTAACTACCGCATAGAGTAAAACTGGTGGTACTCCATTCTCGATCACTTCTTGAATTCGGTAAATTTAATTACCTCATTCCCATTCCAATCTAATTAAAGATTAATTAAAACTCGAACCTGGTTTTAATCTCAGAAATCATTACTTAATGATTATTCAACTTTAAGGAATTAATCTTGTCTTTAACGGGGTTAAAGAACTAGTGTCATTTAAAACAAAGTTCACGATAAGCCCAAATTCATCTTTCATTTAATATGGAATCTTCACAGAAATCAAATCAATCATAGTCAATATGAATTTCCATATCTGACTAGTACTATAAGTGGAATAATGGCGAGGCCTTTTAAATTCCATAAATTATACGGGTCTTTCTTCACAGAAACTCGTCTCGATTATTAATAAATCGAGTCCCACTCAATTCCAATTTAATTTAATTAACTTGGAAAACTTTCTTAAATCTTAAATGAAAGATTTATTACTTTCACACGTCGCCTCAAGAACAATATCATTTAAGATACCATCCACAGCGAACCCCAAAATCCAGTTTGATATTAAATATAAGACCTTAAATGGAAATCATGTCGATTTACATTCAATACTAAATTCTAAGACTTACAGATAAGGATATCAATATCTTCCAAATTCCCACCACAATATCCATATATTCACGAAATCCAACATTGAACTATCCGAAGATAATTCCCATCCAAATCCATTCCAATATATTCGTTGGAAAACTCTGGTTATTTCAAACCATTCCCAATCCAATTTATTAATTTAAAATCATTGGATTTCTAATCCAGTTGTTAATTAGTTCATTTAGATAAAAATATCTTTTATCTTTTCAAACATGGAATTTTTCATCCAAATTTTTTTCAAATCATTTATTATGATTTTACATAATTTATTCATTTTTCATTAAGGTCCTTACAGTTGGTTTCCAATATCGGCCACCGAACTGCATCCATAGCGACCTTTTTCAAAACTGATTTAGACATATTTGGAAATTTAACCTTTCAGATTTAAACCTCTTATATTCATTGGAAAGATATTCTCGATACGAACCCAATGGTTCTGGTTTTGGGAGGATCCGACGGTTAGATCTCCCGTTACGTCCATTCGAGGTTAATGGTTGAAATTCGCGAACGGTCGCTGCGTGTCACGTTCTATTTAAGCTATTCAAATATATATATAATATATTTCATCGATTTTCATTCAAAATTTATCTTATAAAATGTTTAAAAATTCGTTTAAAAACGATATCAAGTTCTATTTCAATTTTAAATAAAAATTGAATGCCCATTATATTATAATCTCAAAATGATAATATTTTCAAAATGTAATATTTTGAAATTCAATCTTCTCGATATTCATTATTAAAATGAATAAAATCGATATAAAAATCCATTCTAGTCAAAATAGCGTTTATATACTTAACTCGGCTTCGTATTTTTATATTTTCGTGTCCATCCAAAATCGGACATCAAAATCAAAACTTCTAATTTTTAGTGAATATTACGTTATAAAAATATTCATATTTATTCCGGATTGGAGTAATATTCAACCAATATCCATATAAATAAATTTATATGGATTACATTCGTCATAAACTTCCAATGATATATAGTTGTAAACAACTATCACTGTAACACCCCACCCCGAGACCCACTCTAATAAAGAGCATTACTAGGTAATACTGTCTATTAGAGCGGAGAATAGGGCTGGTTAAGGGCGACCAATCATAGATTTGCATAAGCAAGTCTTAAGTACGTCGAAGAAGTGGTTACTGTTTTTTTAGAAGCTCGACATACTTAATACTTACACAATACAATTCCATCGTAGCTACAAGATCAGCTCAGAACACAGTACATATAAATACACCATTACAGATCACAAACAATCACACAATATTACATCATTAGAGTACAACAAATACATGTGCTACAATAAGAATAGATACAACACTAGCACATATACAATATGATACAAATGAATTAATGGAAAGCCTCTACAGTTCGATCGCAACTAGAGCTGCGATAGAAAAGATATCCCAAAGAACCCGCTAAACCCAAAGTCAGCAACTATACCTGAAACATCTCGGTCTGACTCGAGAAATACTCACACGGGTCAGTCTAGTTTACAAATCAGTATAAGAAATAAATAAGCAAAAGATGTACAACTTTTGACCCTAAGAGCTGTGAATATAATGACATAAAGGCATTAATTGGTTTTAAATCACATATCACGACACAAAGAATAACTATACAAATCTCGTGGAGTAGAATTAGGCTAAGTACATAATCGTACTCGACTAGCAATGAAACATACACAAAATCATTGAAGTCATCATATTCATTTCAATGAGTTAAAGTATCAATAAAGGGATTACCTCACTTCAAAGGATCTAAACCTCAAAATATAAGGGATTAGAAATCCAAACGCCCTTAGCAAATGTACGATCATCCCGATCGAGTTAAAATCATCAAACCCAAATCATAAAAGAAATCATATGAAATGTACACGTGCTATAATAATAAAGCCCATCCCAAGCTATAATGTTGCTCATCCCGAGCAATAACCATGTATCATCAAATGAAAATCTGTGAAATCAGCGTATAACTCGAGTGAGTCAAATATCACTGAAGAGGCATCACACTCCAAAATAGAAAATCACAAAATGCTTATGTAAATTCAAACAATAATCTCCAATGTATGATCATATAGATCAAATCACAAAATATCATCATAATATGTATCCAATAGAAATAAATATGCACATGCAACCTCATGATAATATAGCTCCCTCCGAGCTTAGCTCAGTACTTGTACGTATTCAAGTTAGGCGCCTATCACTGCGACCCCCCGTTCGAATGTATCTTGACCCCTACGGTCAAGTGAATACGTATACATGACTCCCCCTGAGTCTCGGTTTCCCCCGAAGCAAAGTACTGGCTTAACAAAACACAATATGCGTCACTGACTCACAGTCAGTAACCCGAGTAGTGGTAATAGTGCGTGTCATACCACACGTTCTCTCTACCGGTTCACTAACTGCTCGTCAACTCCGCACTGGAAAACTCAGAAATCTTCAATCACAAAAGTCTCATAAATCACAACAATAGCACGATAGCTTCAATCAGACGAAATAGGAAATTAACCAATCTTGTATACCACCATGTCCCATACCACAGGGTTTACGACGTTGTTTAATATCCTTAACGTCATCTCGAAGGGTGCAGAAAAGTGCGGTATATAACTAGAAAATACTTGGTTTAGAAAAACAAATTTATTAATCGATTTTCCTAAAAATGATTACTTTATTTATGAAAACTATATTATTACGAAAATAATTTTATACTATTGTTTTGAGGCCATTTAATTTTTAAAAATAAGATAATAAAACTCATTTAGTCTCAAAACTATAGTGAAATCCATATTTATGTATATATTGGAAAACTAGTTAAAATCGTGTATACTCAATGTCAATATAAATCTCACAAAAAGTCTCAACAATGAATCACCATAAATTTTTCCCACAATCCTAAGTTCAGATTGTTTAAAAATATGAACTTGGTTTCTAAGTTAATAATGTAATAACCAAGTCACAACAACACATAAAATCACATGGAAATCAAGTATCAAGACAAGAAAACGCACCCCAAATCACTTTAGGTTGCAACTTTCAGGTATGTACAAGATGACAAAACGATCACCGATTGGTCTAAAATTTGATACGCACAAACTAGAAAGACCTAACTTTTAATAGAAAAAGAATTCACTGAATTCCGACATCGCTCGAAAAAGTTATTAAGCTCCAAACATGGACTTGGACTGAATTTCAGCTATGGCTGAAATCACTTCCGGGTTCAACTTTGTGACCAGGCCTGAACAGCCAAACAACCTCGAATTAGGCTAAAAATTTGCAAGCATATAGAAAAGATCCCAAACTTTATAACACAAAAAAATTCACTCAAATGGACAAATAATGAAGGGGATACAGAACCCCAAAGTTGGGTCTTGGCGCTGTTTTTACTCTGAAAATTCAACTTAGGTCTAAATCACGACCAAAGTTTGACTTTGAGGTCAGTTTAAAGCATTTAAATGACCTCTAAGTGATTTGAAAATTGACATGCACATAGTATAAAATGTTATCTTTCCAACAAAAAAAAATCAATGAATTTCGATATGATATGAAAGAGTTATGGACTCTCAAAAAAGGACACATGCCATGTTTGCAGCAACAAAACGTGCACTTGCAAAATCTTGTGGCCGAACTGCTTTTGCAACAATGGTTTTAGATATAAAACAAAGTAGTTTTGCATAGAAATTCTTACGTGTCCTTACTACAACACATGAACTATCAATAGAAGAAAATCCGGCAACATTCCTTTGTCGGAATTGAGAAAAACAACATGCAAATAGCAACTAAACTCGGTTTCATTAAAACTAAACCTTAACATGAAATTCAAATAAACTTGAGCCACATACAAAGATAAATGTTTAAACTAGAATATGTGAGTGTAACAACTCACCTCAACCTCATGATCTAGCATACAAGCCTCAATTCATCATCAATTTCCAAAAAAACTGCATTTTTAACCTCGGTTGCAACAAGGGTTCGACATAGCAAACCTAATTATTTTCCAACGAAATTTTTATAGAAGCTGGTTAATGAGTTGAGAATAATATATCCAAATTTCGGAATTTTTGGATTTTTGTAGAATTAGTCACGAATTTTCTACTGACCTTCGTTTTCTGCTCAGATCTGACCCAAAAATTTCTTGATGAAAGAAGATGTTTGATGCTTCAAAACTAAACCAAATGCCACGAAAATTAGACGAGAGGTGCTTGAATGTGTTAGCAACAAAATATCTAAATTTCAGAATCTTTCAAATTTTATTTGATTTTTGCAACAGATAGGGTTTGGGTTTTTTAGGAGGAAGGCATGCCATGGATTCACTAGAAAAGCTTCAGCTAAAAGAAAGAAGAAGGATGAGGGAGAAATGTACATACCTTCCTTTTCTCCAGAATTCTCCTTAGATAAGTATGCAATTAGTCCATAATCCTTTAGTTAAGCCACGAAGTGATTATTAACCCTCGAAAGCCCAAAATTAGGCCAATTAACCTATGTTTTACCTTATTGATCACACACACTCAAAATTTAACAACAAACTAAGTTAAATAAATTTGTAAACCTTTATACAATCATTTCAAAGCTTATTATCTTTAAATTGTCATTTTTACACAAAATTTCAATTTTAATCATAAATTTACATAAGTTACACTTTATAAAACCTTTCAATTATATTTTTACATCCTTTAAAATACAAATGAATAAATATCTCAATTTGCTCATTTTTAATTTAATGTTTCTTAAATTATGTCAAAATACACAAACACATTTACACTACATTAAATATTAATTCCAACATAACATCAAAATAAATGTGTTAGTTGAAAATATATTTATTTATACTTGCCAATCTCTAAAACACACAAATAAATAGCATCAATGACTTATTTTAATCAACAATTACTCTCAAATATTGAAAATATGTTTTCCCCTTTAAGTATTGATTACCAATCAATATTTTATATTTTTAATATCACCCAAACATTCTAATTATAATCTTGAAGTGATAATACATATTGGAATTAATCCCTTATTATGACCAAGTTATATATATATATATATATATATATATATTCCAAATACTTAGTTTAGAAATGCTCAAAGCTTTATTTTCTTATTTAACTGTTATACGAGTTAGTCTCACAAACTCGTATCTCCAACATATTATCTTAAGAATCACAAAAACCCATTAAATTTGTACTTCTCGGTTGCTCGAAAATCCCGGTTGTTACAGACTTCCCCTTTAAATAAATTGCGTCCTCGCAATTTGTTAAGGTTAGTTTCATCAATTTAGATTCTACAAGTTATTTATCTCAATTTGCCACTTAGAACTTATCGATTTAGGAAACTAACATATGGAATTTAGAAATTTTCATCATATTAATAAAAAAAAATTAACATCAATATCTCTCACTTGAACTTACCCAGACCCTAAATAAAGCTTTGATCATATTCATTAACTCACTAGTATCAAGCTTTAAACAACATAACTTATCTTTCATAAGGCTTAATTTGAAATACACACTCAATATTTTTTTTCGCTCTCCCATCATTGCTTGACGCTACCTTACATTTGGAGTTATATAAATTTCCTCCAAGTATAGCTGCTCTTGGACTTTCAATCATCAAATAGCCTCGCCATTTCTCAAGGTATATATCCAACTCTGTGGCGGCAACTAGCCACGTGAATGTAATTATGAATATGTATCCCAAAAGTGACGCGCTTGTTTTAGGAAGTTGTATATTTAAAACTCTATTATATTTAACCCATTTTAATTTTACCTTTACAATTTAATTGGCATAATATTAAACCACTATTTTCTATCAATCCTTCTTAGTACTTGGCTGCGATGTCGACAAATCATCATCACCGCCTCGCCAAAGTCAGTATACTCCGCATCGCACAAGGCACATAGTGGTTTAACACTATTCTAACGTGGTAATTTCGTATCTTACTTTCTAACAAATCATATTCCAGTGCTTATCTTCAATGTTATATAGTCTCGCATAAGTGTTTAATAAATTTCTATCGATATAGCTGATCAGACGTATCGACCAAAACCGTTAAAACACTCATCAAACCATTCAACACATAAACGATAACAATTTGAATTCCATACAAGGTTTTTTTTAGTATTACACATCATCACGATTCTTATCTTTATACAAATAAACGATCTGCATCCCCAACTTTTAATTTAATCATTGGTTTACAAAGTAATTAACTCATTAATGTTTATAATTCATTATTATTCCCATCCCTTATCTCATGTTTAATTACTTCAAAATTTTAGCATAGCTGAAGTGATCTTCATGCTTTCACTTTGCACTCTGATTTACTTATTTCAACTCTAACTTTCCATGCTAATGGTAAAATTAACTTTTAAATTTTAAGTTACAATTACCCTCAAATTACCTTTTACCAAACCCAACAACCAACTCATTATTATTTTTTCATCCCTTGCTTAAAGTGAAAATCTCTTTAAAATTTGGGTCTCAAGATACTATCATATTCCTATTACAAAACCCAACGATTAACTTAAACATTAAGGATAGTGTGAAACTTTTCCTCAAAAATTCACCTAAAAAGGTCTAAACTCGAAAGATTAGAAAGGATGGATGGATTCTCTAATCAAATCACACTACGAAAAGAGATATTAACAATGGAATACTCATGGAATGAACCCTTTATTCCTAGATGTATTCCTCACCACAAGGATCCAAACAACTCTCGGATAAGAAACTCAAGATAGGATAACAAAGGAAATGATAAAGTAGACACGATTGTTATCCTTCCACATTGTAACACATGTACTATTCTGGTTCTGTTCTATGTCTAATGTACTTTGTTCTGAACCTTGCTTTAATACCATTTTGTAACGCCCCAACCCGAGACCCACCCTAATAAAAACATCACTAGGTAATACTGCCTATTAGAGCGGAGAATAAGGCTGGTTAAGGGCGACCACTCGTAGATTTGCATTAGAAAGTCTTAAGTACGTCGAAGAAATGCTTAATAGGTTTTTTTAGAGGCTCGACATACTTAATACTTATGTAATACAATTCCATCGTAGCTACAGGATCAGCTCAGAACATAATACATATAAATACACCATTACAGATCACATAATAGTTACACTTACAATATGAATAGATACAACACTAGCACTTATATAATATGATACAAATGAGTTAATGGAAAACCTCTACAATTCGATCTCAACTGGAAGCTGCGATAGAAAAGATATCCCAAAGAACCCGCTAATCCCAAAGTCAGCAACTATACCTGAAACATCTCGATCTGACCTGAGGAATACTCACATGGGTCAGTCTAGTTTACAAATCAATATAAGAATTAAATAAGCAAAAGATGTACAACTCTTGACTCTAAGAGTTGTGAATATAATGACATAAAGGCATTAATTGATTTTAAATCACATATCATGACACAAAGGATAACTATACAACTCTCGTGGAGTAGAATTGGGCTAAGTATGTCATCGTACTCGACTAGCGATGAAACATACACAAAATCATTGAAATCATCATATTCATTTCAACGAGTTAATGTATCAATAAAAGGATTACCTCACTCTAAAGCATCTAAACCTCAAAATACAAGGGACTAGAAATCCAAACACCCTTAGCAAATGTATTATCATCCTGATTGAGTTAAAATCATCAAACCTAAATCATAAAAGAAATTATAAGAAATGTACATGTGCTATAATAATAAAGCCCATCCCAAGCTATAATGTTGCTCATCCCGAGCAATAGCCATGTACCATCAAATGAAAATCATCGAAATCAGCTTATAACTCGAGTGAGTCAAATATCACTGAAGGGCTATCACACTCCAACATAGAAATTCACAAAATGTTTATGTAAGTTTAAAATCCAATGATCTCCAATGTATGATCGTATAGATAAAATCGTAAAATATCATCACAATATGGATTCAATAGAAATAAATATGCACGTGCAACCTCATGATAATATAGCTCCCCCCGAGCTTAGCTCAGTACTTACACGTATTCAAGTTAGGCGCCTACCCCTACGACCCCTCGGTCGAGTGTATCTTGACCCTCCCTGTCAAGCGAATACATATACATGACTCCCCCGAGTCTCGGCTACCCCCGAAGCAAAGTACTTGCTTAACAAAACACAATATGCGTCACTGACTCACAGTCAGTAACCCGAGTAGTGGTAACAGTGCGTCCCATACCACACGTTCTCACTACTGGTTCACTAACCGCTCGTCGACTCCGCACTGGAAAACTCAGAAATCTTCAATCACAAAAATCTCATAAATCACAACAATAGTTCGATAACTTCAATCAGACGAAATAGGAAATTAACCAATCTTGTATACCACCGTGTCCCATACCACAGGGTTTACGACATTGATTAATATCTGTAAAGTCATCTCGAAGGGTGCAAAAAAGTCTGGTTTATAACTAGAAAATACTTGGTTTTGACAAAACAAGTTTATAAAACGATTTTCCTAAAAATGATTACTTTGTTTATGAAAACTATATAATTATGAAAATAATTTTATATTATTGTTTTGAGGCCATTTAATTTTTAAAACTAATATAATTAAACTAATTTACTCTCAAAACAATAGTGAAATCCATATTTATGTATATATTGGAAAACTAGTTAAAATCGTGTATGTGTACTCAATGTCAATGTAAATCACATAAAAAGTCTCAACAATGAACCACCATAAATTTTTCCCACAATCCTAAGTTCAGATTGTTTAAAAATATGAACTTGGTTTCTAAGTTAATAAAGTAATAACCAAGTCACAACAACACACAAAATCACATGGAAATCAAGTATCAAGACAAGAAAATACATCCCAAATCACTTCAGGTTGCAACTTTCAGGTATGTACAAGATGACCAAACGATCACCGATTGGTCTAAAATTTGATATGCACAAACTAGAAAGACCTGAATTTTAATAGAAAAAGAATTTACTGAATTCCGACATCGCACGGAAAAGTTATAAAGCTCCAAACATGGACCTGGACTGAATTTCAGCTTGGGCTGAAATCACTTCCGGGTCCAATTTTGTGACCCGGTTTGAACAACCAAACAACCTCAATTGGCATAAAAATTTGCAAGCTTATAGAAAAGATCCCAACTTTATAACACAAAAATAATCACTCAAATGGATAGATAACGAAGGAGATACAGAGCCCTAAAGTTGGGTCTTGGCGTTGTTTTTACTCTGGAAATTCAACTCAGGTCTGAATCACGACCAAAGTTCGACTTTGAGTTCAGTTTAAAGTATTTAAATAACCTCTAATTGATCTAGAAATTGACATGCACAGATTAGAAAATCTTATCTTTCCAAAAAAAAAAAAAGAATCAATGAATTCCGATTTGATATGAAAGAGTTATGGACTCTCAAAAATGGACCCAGACCATGTTTGCAGCAACAAAACGTGCACTTGCAAAATCTTGTGGCCGAACTGCTTTCACAACAAAGGTTTTAGATATCAAACGAAGTAGTTTTACATAGAAATTCTTATGTATCCATACCACAACACATGAACTATTAATAGAAGAAAATTCGGCAACATTCCTTTGTCGGAATTGAGAAAAACTAATTGCAAATAGATTAGCAACTAAACTCGGTTTCACTAAAACTAAACCTTAACATGAAATTCAAATAAGCTCGAGCCACATGCAAAGATAAATGTTTAAACTACAATGTGTGAGTGTAACAACTCACCTCAACCTCACGGTCTAGCACCCAAGCCTCAATTCATCATCAATTTCCCAAAAAACTTCATTTATAACCTCTGTTGCAACAAAGGTTTTACATAGCAAACCTAATTATTTTCCTACGAAATTTTTATAGAAGTTGTGTTAATGAGTTGAGAATAATATATCCAAATTGCGCGATTTTTCTAGAATTAGTTATGAATTTTCTACTGACCTTCGTTTTCTTGCTCAGATCTGACCCGAAAATTTCTTGATGAAAGAAGATGTTTGATGCTTCAAAACTAAACCCAATTCCATGAAAATTGGAGGAGAGGTGCTGGAAAGTGTTAGCAACAAGATATCTAAATTTCAGAAGTTTTCGAATTTTATTTGATTTTTTATGATTTTTGCAACGGATAGGGTTTGGGTTTTTGAGGAGGAAGCATGTCATGGATTCACTAAAAAAGCTTCAGCTTAAAGAAAGAAGAAGAACGAGGGAGAAATGTACCTACCTTTATTTTCTCCATAATTCTCCTTAGATATGTATGCAATTAGTCCATAATCCTTTAGTTAAGCCACTAAGTGATCATTAACCCTCAAAAGCCCAAAATTAGGCCAATTAACCTATGTTTTACCTTATTGATCACACACACTCAAAATTTAACAACAAACTAAGTTAAATAAATTTGTAAACCTCATTATACAATCATTTCAAAGCTTATTATCTTTAAATTATCATTTTTACACAAAATTTGCAATTTTAATCATTAATTTACATAAGTTACACTTTATAAAACCTTTCAATTATATTTTTACATTCTTTAAAATACAAATGAATAAATATCTCAATTTGCTCATTTTTAATTTAATGCATCATAAATTATGTCAAAATACACAAACACATTTACACTACCTTAAATATTAATTCCAACATAACATCAAAATAAATGTGTTAGTTGAAAATATATTTATCTATACTTGGCAATCTTTAAAACACACAAACAAATATCATCAGTGACTTATTTTAACCAACAATTAATCTCAAATATTGAAAATATGTTTTCCCCTTTAAGTATTGATTCCCAATAATTATTTTGTACTTTCAATATCCCCAAAATAATCTAATTACAATATTGAAGTGATAATACTTATTGGAATAAATCCTTTATTATGACCAAGTTATATATATTTATTCCAAGTACTCAGTTTAGAAATGCTCAAAGCTTTATTTTCCTACTTAACTGTTATACGAGTTAGTCTCACAAACTCGTATCACCAACATATTATCCTAAGAATCACAAAAACCCATTAAATATGTACTTCCCATTGCCAGAAAATCCAGGTTGTTACAAACAACATCCAAAATGACATTCAGTGTGCGTTTTATTTTCAGATAAGCTTCAATCAAGTAATTGACGCTTACATAAATCCGTCAATCAACTGATTAACCGAAATTTCACACAAGGGAGATGTGTGAGTCAATATCATCCGAAGTTTCGTGTGAGGTTTTCAACTAACAACAATTATTTAATGAATCATTACTCGTTGATGTACACGTAAATATGAATATTTATTCACACATTTTTTCTTGTTTTAGTTTAAACAAATGCCATATGTGGGTACTTTATCGTGATTAAACCATGATTCAGTTGTTTTCAAAATATCATACATTCATCATCGTATAAAGGAAAAATGGTCGTTTTTGTGCTTAAGTTATTTTGAGAATTTTTACTTGGACATTTTTCATTGTTTTTGTAGAAATATTGGTGCATATGGAAGAGGGCCTCATGAAGATTTATATGGTATAAAGAAATGAAGAATTAATTCTCATACATATTCATGGAGGACCCCACTTACTACACTTAAAAGCCAATGGACAAATTAGTGGATGTTAAGGCTTCAGGCAAATTTGATGATGGATTAAAGCTTGATGATTACTTGGTGGATACACTTCCTAAAGGGCATTCTTGGTAGCACGCTAAAAGTGAATTAGGGTTTAGTAATATATAAGTAACCCATGTATGTTGATGTAAAAAAGACCTGGGATTTAATTTAGTTTAGAGTGGAGGCTGAAATCTAAGCCTCTATTTTTTCTTCCATGGCTTCTTAGCCATTTTTCTTATATAATCTCAGTTTTATGCAAGTAGTTTAGATCTATTTTATTGTTGTTAATCTGTTCTTTCTTTTGTTTTGCTCATATTTATGTTGAAACTTACATGTGTTGATTCGATAACACATATGAGTGGCTAATCCCTTTGATTTGGGGGTAATGAAGCTCTTTAACTTTATATAAGTCCAACATTTTTATGATTTGTGATCTATAATTTGTGTTTCATATTAGTGGATGTTGATGTAAGTTTATACAATTGATTTTGATAGTCTATGTTTTTTGACAACAAAATAGGCTATGCTTAGTCAGTGTAAACACAAATTACATCAATATTTGCTAAGTGATTATTGATTTTGAAATGAAAGTAAGAATAAAATTTGATGGTTTATAGTTCTATTAATTTTTCATAAGCCATACTTAAAATAGTTTTTCTCTTTAGTTTCATTTTCATGAGAATCATAAGTGGTTTAAATGTTGCATTTCTGTCACTTAATGGAGATCATAGATCGTACATTTGTTAATTTGCATAAATATTAGAGGGGATTTACCTCTAAATTACTTTCATTTCATATTTAGCACTCAACTTAGTTCTAGTGTTAATTAGTTTTTGTTAGTTAAATCAATCCGAATTTTGGTTTAATTTGATTGAATATAATTAAAATTATTTCTTTTTCCGTGGATCGACTTGTACTCACTAACGTACTACAGGTGTACGCCTTGCGCTTGCGGTTTATTACACTTCGCAACGGTTTTCTAATCGATAGATTATCCATCGTCGAACAAGTTTTTGGCGCCGTTGCTGGGGAAAGAATTTAATTTTAGTTTTATTCTTCGAATTAATTTTCTAGTTTGTTCATAAAATAAAAAATAAAAAAATTGTGTGCATTTGTGTGTTTGTTTTATTTGATCTCGTTTCAATTGCATTTGTGTGTGTTTTGTCGAGTTTAATTGTCCATTTTTGTTTGTTTGTTGTTTCTTTAAAAGATAAAAGAGAGAAAAAAAACTTTTTTTTTGTTTCCTTTTCATTTTGTGTGTTTGTGTTGTTCGTTTGTGTGTGTTTTCGTTTTCTAGTTTGTTGTTCTTCTTAAAAAAAGTGTTTCTTTTATTTATTTTTCCTTCTATTTTCTTGTGTATATAAAAAAAAAATTCTTGTTTAATTGACTTGGTATTATTTATTGATGCCATAATCTCAAGGACAAGAGAAAAAAAACACTAACAATTCGTTTTCAATTTCTTTCCTGATTTCAATACAATAGAAAAAAACTTTGTTGCATTGTTTGTGTCCTTTTCATTTTGTGTGTTTGTGTTTTTCGTTTGTGTGTGTTTTCGTTTTCTAGTTTGTTGTTCTTCTTAAAATAAAAGAGTTTGTTTTATTTATTTTTCCTTCTATTTTCTTGTGTATATAGAAAGAATATTCTTGTTTAATTGATTTGGTATTATTGATTGATACCAAAATTTCAAGGACAAGAGGAAAAAAACACTAGCCATTCGTTTTCAATTTCTTTCCTGGTTCAAGTACAATCTCTTTTCCTCTTTTTCGTTTATTTCTTTCCATTTTCAATTCTTACAAATAAACAAATTAAAAAAAATAAAAGGGGAAAAATTTATTGCTTTCCTTTTCTTCTTCTCTTTCCTCTCTAATATTTGCTTGTGCCTTAAGTCCTCCACTTATTTCTACACTATTTTCACCACCATAACCACAGATTTGATTTTCTATCACGCACAAACTTCATCACAGCACGTCCAAAACCATGCCATTCTCTCGCAAAAACCAAACATCTGCCTCTTCTGCCCCATTCTCCCTTCTATACACAACGGCGTCATCACCCCTCTCTACCTGAACAACCACTTGCAACACCTTGTTCAACCTCAAAACCGTACACCATGCCCAGAAACCACAAGCTCTTCGCTACAATCACTCACCGCAAATGACCTTTACAATCCACACAATCACCTCCCTCTTCTTCAATCGAACGTCGAACATACGAACTCTCACCATCGATCATCACAAATACACTTCATCCCAATCAATTTTCACTAAAACCATCCTTCTGCATGTACAATTCATAAACCACATTTCCATCTCCGATAACCCATTCCACAACGTTCTGCCCTTCATCAATCCCCATTTACCACACAACTGTCACAAGTGCTTCAACCCGCTACAATTAGCCCACATCAAACCCACTTCATCTCACTGACCACCACCTTCGTGCTCATGACACTCAAAAACGTCAAACCAGACTCCCCCCAGCCTCACCTCTTCACAAGTTTCAATCTTTACCGACTGCTCTTTGTTCGACATCACTTCCCTCAAACAAAGCACCTCCAGAAGAATCAATAAACCTCATTCACACACTCAAATCCCTTAAAGTCGAACACCACAATAGTACCCAAAGTCCTTTCACCAACTCCTTTCCGCAGTCTCGAAATCGCAGTTTGCAACAATCCCCTCTCGCCCCGTCTTCGCGAATCACCACAACCCTCTAACCAACTCCCAAAACCCCCAACTGATTTTGGAATTAGAGATTTTGGGATTCCTCTTATTATTATTTGTTTCTTTTTTCTTAAACTCTTCGTTTCTGAGGAAATTAGCAGGCGTGTCTTTGGAGTTAAACAGATAAATGACAAGTAGTTTTGGGTAAGGAGTTTTAATTGGGCTTTGCACGTGCATGGGATTTAATTTGACGAAATTGTTTGGGTGTGTGGGCTTTAAATTGTCTGGGCCTTTGTTTGAAGTGTATGCGCAAGTTTGCGAGTTAGCCGCTTTTTAGTTTATTTTCTTCTCACATTTGTTTTTCTCTTTTTCTTTTTTCAAAAAAAAATCAATTCGTTTGCCCTTTGTTTTTATTTTGATTTCTTTCGCTTTTCAATCTTCGTTTTTCACTCATTTTATTTTTTTTAATTTCATTTTAATTTTCTTTTAAAAAAATCTTTTCTTCCACTTGTATGTATAGTGTCTTCACTTTTCAGGAAATCATTGAAGGAATTGCTTTGCTTGTTTGAATCCACTTGGAACTGCTTTGCTAGAAAAAAATTGCGCTGCCTTGCTCGCTTGCTTGCTAAAAAATATGCCGCTAAAAATAGATTGTTAATTCAGACACTCTGGTATTGTTTTCTTCTCCCTTGTTTTCGTTTCATTGCATTGTTGGTTGCTTGCATTTGCATTCAAAAATCCAAAAACAAAACAAGAATTCATTCGCAGCTGCATTGTTAATTCATGTTTGGTTTCTGTTTTGCATTCATTTTATTTTATTTTTTATTTTTTTAAGGACATTGTTATATTTTGACAAACTGGTTTCTTTTTAACGAATTATTTCTCGATGTCTAGACTACGACAGAGTAATAATCGTTCATAACAATTACGATGATTCGTAAATATTATTGCGGTTGTTTCTCTGAAGGTACTTAAACCTTCGGTTGCATTTCTAGGGTGATTCCTGGTGCACCGATAACTCCTATCCGTTAACTGGTTGAGAAATCTTTTGTTGAAATTAATCTAACCGTCATTATATAATTTTAGAAAATTTGTAAATAAATTTTTTGCATTCATATAGTTGCATTAGGTTCATGCATATAAAAAAAATACAAAAATCCAAAATCTAAACAAAAAACAATTTTCTTTTGTGAATATTTCTTTTTCTCATACCAAAAAAAAGAAAAATCTTTCTTGAAAATGTCCCAATTTCCTAATTCTCATGAATTTTACGATAGTTGTGAAAATCAATATAATTTTACACCAAATTCATATCGATATTTTAATAACAACTATTGTACGAACAATTTGGATTTTACACCACCAAGTTTTCAAAATTTTCAAAATAATCCTGATTTTGCACCATAAAATTTTCAAAATCTCGGCCAACCCTCAAATCTTGAAAAAAATGTCGAATCTTTACTTGAAATGTGCACACAACAAAATCGAAGAATAAGTGAATGGTGTAACTCATACTTGGGAAACAATTCAAGTCAAAATTTTCAATATAATCAAAATTTGAATTCACTTCCAAATTCAAATGGTTTTGATTATAACCCTTGTCAATTCAATTTCGAACTCCAAAATGAATTTCAAATTCAAAATGGAAATGTGAATCACTTCTCAAATAATTTTGGCAATGGGAATAATTTCAATTGTGGTGCAACTGAAATTTTTTGTTCTCAGCAATTTCAAATTGAAAATTCTCATGTAAATAATTATAACTTTGATTTTGTTGAGCAAATGAATGAAATTCATGATAATCACACGTGTTTGTTGTTTTAAGACTACTTGAATTTTCGGGAAAAACAAAATAATCAAATCCAAATGTGTGACAATTAAAATAAAAATCCACCTTTGCCCACAATCGACGATCTTCAACTAACAACTTTTGAAATTGATGAAAATATTAATGAAGTTATTGAAATCTCTGTGGTTGATTTGAATTTGAATTCTCTTGAAAACGAAGACATCAATCTTCAATTTGATCTTCTTCTCTTAGATTCTGAAAATTTAGCAACTTTAGATTGCCAACTTGACAAAAATGATGAAGTTGTTAACAATTGTTTAACTGAGGATGACTTTGATGAGCAAATAGTTCTTGAACTGGTTGACGATGATGTTGTTGGGTCAGAAACCGAAAATGGAACATTTGAAAACTTTGAAATTCTTGAGGTTGAAAACAATGAAACTGCTGAATGTGATCTTAAGCACAATAACGATTTTTCCGAAACTGTTGAAACTCCTTGCGACTTGATCTTTTCAACTGAGCCTCACTGTGATCACTTGTTTTTCAATGATAAATTTCAATAGTATATGAACTCTTTCTAGAACAACACTGTTTTTGAGAAAACACTATTTTGAAATTTACAAAAAATTCATTTGTTTGGTTTTAACTTTAGGTTTACGAATGAACCTTTAGTCAACAAAATTCTGAATATCAAAGCACAACTGAACAATGTTTCTCAAAACAAGTGTGGGTGAGAACGATGCACATGTCTCTTCATTTATACATCATCTAAACAAATCAAACTTTGTTTTTGAAATTTTTTTTGAACCCCGGCTCACTGACCTCTCTTTAGTCGCAGTACAAATTCAATTCGATTTTCGGATCAATTGTAAGCTCAAAATTTTAAAATTAGCAACTCAAACTTTTGAAAAAACAAAATTTGTTTTTCCAAATCTAAAATGTAATATAAAATCCTTTATGATTTGGTTTTCTGTGCTTAAGCCGTGTTTTATAATCGTAAGGAGGCTGATCCATTGGTCCATTGTGGACCGATTCATCTATTCGATGACTGCATATTTTCTGCATGCACATTCGGTAAGTCGCACTAACCCTCTTTTGTACATATGTAAATATTTCCCTTCCCTTCACTCATTGTGTCATCCATTGACTTTGGGGACACAGTCGAAATCATGTGTGGGAAGGGGGTCTCATTTTCATTCTATTTTTCATAGTTTAAGTTTGCATTTTTTCCCTTTCTCTTTTTGCATTTCCCCCTTTTTCCTAAAATGTTTGGATACTTCTCTTAGTGGATAATGAAAGGAAAGTTTGAATTATAAGCAAATTTGGTGTAACTGGTATATAGGGAGATTCGTGGGTGAAGAGTATGAAGTTTTTTCTGAATTGTAATCCGATTAAATGAATGGTTAATTTAGAGTACTTGCGATAACATTTTAGATCTTTTAAGTGAAGTTGTGCTAAGATATTCTCGCTTAACTCTCTCTGTCTCTCTCTCTCTCTCTTATGTAAAAAAAAGAAAAAGAAAAAAAAAGAAATGTGTATATATATATATAATAATCCAAGGGTATGCAACATTGCTAGTATATCTAGCGTTGGTGTGTAAACCCGCCAAGCTCTTTTCGATACATTGTTGAAAAAGTCAGCGTTAGTATACCTTGGTCTCATTGTATGAGTTGGACACCTTAGAATTACTGACTCTCATGTAAGTTGTATTGCAGTGCAGGGGTGGTATACCAAGGTATTTGTAAATAATAGTAATGTGAATATTTTGTAATAAAGAGAGAGTTAGAACTTAAAATCCAAGCACATACTTCACTTATTCAACCTAACTTGTTAACAAAAAGGAAGTTGAGATGCCGTTTTACGACTGTTGATATCGATTATAGAATTCATTTCATATTTGCACTATGTTTCTACCGGAACAACTGGCCAAGTTGGAGGAGTTCGTGATGATAACATGACTTTTGTTTGAAGTTTTGACTAATAACAGACTCAAATTTCATAACGATGACCCAAATTTGTGTTAACTCATTTGATGTCTTAATTATAAGGAAATTACCCATTTGCAAATATATTTTTTGTCTGAAAATTTGCATTCCTCTTGTAAATATTTTCGAATCTTGCATTTTGTAAATAATTTTTTGCAGATAACTTTTGGATTTTGTGGGTAGTATCCGCTGAAAACCCTCACGAGACAGCACCCGTCCTGCTTGGACCCCCAGAGGTTTAACGGCTTGTTGCATAGGCTCAATGCAATCGTGCTCCCTACGAAAACGAATTTATCTTAGTTTTTTCTTACTTTATTCGAGAATGAATAAAAAGATAAGTGTGAGAGTATTTGATTTGCACGTAAATATGCATATTTATTCACACATTTATTCTTGTTTTAGTTTAAATAAATGTCATATGTGGGTATTTTATCGCAATTAAACCATAATTCAATTGATTTCAAAATATCATACATTCATCATCATACAAAGGAAAAATGGTCATTTTTGTGCTTAAGTTATTTTGAGAATTTTTACTTGGACATTTTTCATTGTTTTTGTAGAAATATTAGTGTATATGGAAGAGGGCTTCATGAAGATTTATATGCATGCAAAGGAATGAATGATTAATTCTCATACGTAATCATGGAGGACCCTACTTACACACTTAAAAGCTAATGGACAAATTAGTGGATGTTAAAGCTTCAGGCAAATTTGATGATGGATTAAAGCTTGATGATTACTTGGTGGCCACACTTCCTAAAGGGCATTCTTGGTAGCACGTTAAAAGTGAATCAGGGTTTAATCATGTATAAATAACCCATGTATGTTGATGTAAAAAAGACCTGGGATTTTATTTAGTTTAGAGTGGAGGCTGAAACCAAAACCTCTATTTTTTCTTCCATGGCTTCTTAGCCATTTTTCTTATGTAATCTCAGTTTTATGCAAATAGTATAGATCTATTTTATTGTTATTAATTTGTTTTTTCTTTTCTTTTGTTCACATTAATGTTGAAACTTACATGTGTTGATTCGATAACACATATGAGTGGCTAATCCCTTTGATTTAGGGGTAATGAAGCTCTTTAACTTTATGTAAGTCCAACATTTGTATGATTTGTGATCTCTAATTTGTGTTTCATGTTAGTGGATGTTGATGTAAGTTTATACAATTGATTTTGATAGTCTATGTTTGTTGACAACAAAATAGGCTATGCTTAGTCAATGTAAACACAAATTACATCAATATTTACTAAGTGATTATTGATTTTGAAATGAAAGTAAGAATAAAATTTGATGGTTTATAGTTCTATTAATTGTTCATAAGATATACTTAAAATAGTTTTTCTCTTTAGTTTCATTTTCATAAGAATCATAAGTGGTTTAAATGTTGCATTTCTGTCACTTAATGGAGATCATAGATCGTACGTTTGTTAATTTGCATAAATATGAGAGGGGATTTAACTCTAAATTGCTTTCATTTCATATTTAGCTCTCAACTTAGTTCTAGTGTTAATTAGTTTTTGTTAGTTAAATCAATCCGGATATTAGTTTAATTTGATTGAATATAATTAAAATTATTTCTTCCTCCGTGGATCGACTCGTACTCGCTAACATACTACTAGTGTACGCCGTGCGCTTGTGGTTTATTACACTTCGCGACGGTTTTCTAATCGATAGAATATCCATCATCGAACACTCGCATATAGTGCACACACCGTAGTCATAAATAAATAAATACTCAACTATCAAATGCCATTTAAGGCGCCACAAGTGCCTATCCACGGAGTATGAAATGCGAGTGTCACATTTTCACACAACGCTTCTAATGCAAATGATTTGTGAAGAGTTCATGTGTTGAACTCCAAAAGGGATATTATAACTACATGATGTAATTTCTAACTTGCAACCTAAAATGCATAACTAGTCATGACATAATAGCCTAACAATAATATTTTGGTGAGCAAGTTCTCACCCATAAGCAAAATCAATTCGTCGCGACTCTTTTAATGTAGAAAATTCTTCGCCGTGCTTCCACCGTTTGTCGGTTTTCGCACTCGAATTCGCATCTTCAACTCGAGAATTTGCATACGAACTTCAATCTTCACCAAACTTTGTCAGTAGCACAAACACGCGATTACGACAAATTTTGCTTAGTGAACTTTCTTCTCAAAACGCTCCAATTTGCCATAAATCACGAATCTTCGCTCCAAAACTTCAAACTTCACACGTGTTTTTCGAGAAACTCCGAATTCTAAAACTCAATTGTGATATATCAAAATTGTAGAGAAAATTGTGATCTTCAACTTTGATATTGAGGAGACTTGGCCAAATATGCATGGATTGGAAGCTGTTGAGGGAATAAGGAAGAGGGTGGATTTTGCAAAATGTGTTTTGAGAATAAAATGTGATTTTTATGGGTTTGCGGGCATGTGGGGGCTCATGGGGCTGCTGTTCGGCACAAGTCAGGGAGAGTGGAGGGTTATGGGTGGTCGGGAGGTTGTTCCATGGGCATGTGGGGGACCACATGAGGTGGTTGGTGGTGGTAGAAAGTGGTTTTGGTGCTTAAAAATGCAACCTTTGCAAACTAGAAAGAGAATGAAGGAGCTTTAGGCCACGGGAGGGGAGAGTTGGCCATGGACTAACCTAAGGAGGCAGAGGAGGGACTAGAGCAGCGGCTCCGGTGGTGGTGGTGGCCATGGGGCGGCGACATGGAGGTTAGAGAAGAGGGTTCCCCCATTTTTGAATTTTTAGAATTTCTAATTTAGGTTTTAGAAAGTGAATGATAACCTTAACTCTAGCTACACCTAATTACCTCTAATCATGTCACAGAAGCTCAACTTAGGGGGAGCATGAAAAATGAAGGGGAGAGGGAGTGAGTTTTCTAATTTTAATTGGTTGGTTACTATTCACGAATTGACTAATTTTGCCAATGTATTAATTCTACATTTCAAACTTTGTTCTCGTCTCAAGACCACACGTTAACTCCAAAATTTTTGAATTTTGGCATCTCACTATATTTTAGAATTATGGTTCCAAAGAACCTAGTCGTGTCGAATTTGGAGACCGTTTGAAAAATGGCCTTATTTTCAGCTTAAAATGAAAACTGACTGAATTTTCAGCTTACGATTATTTACCGTTCTCTCACATACGAACTCCATTTGACTTGAAAATTGGAATCCTGACATATTTCTACATTCCAGATCCAATAAATGTAGTTTCGTCGAATTTCGAGACTGTTAGAAAAATGGTCATTTTATCAGCAATCGATATAACTTTAAAAATATTGATTTTTGAGTTCATACTTATAAATCGAATTAATAATTTTACTGAGCTTGTTTTAAGTCAAGTAAAGTATAATAAGTATTTTTAAAATTATTCTCATATTTTATTTAGCAAAAATAACCAATTTATATTCAAAATTCAATAAAATAGATTAAATTAAAATTTAAAATTGGTTCTGAAATTCCAGATTGTTACAATCTCCCCCACTTAAAACTTTTTCGTTCTCGAAAAGGAACGGAGCTGAAAGTTGTTTAACTAACCAACTCAACTTTCATTCTGGCTTTAGTTCTTCAACTTTTCAGTTTCTAAGAACTTTTAAATTTCTCTGAAATTTGGCTACCACCCTAAATTTCTGAAAAATTTCGCCATAACCTCCTTTGTACGGTGTGATCTGGACAAATTTATTGAGTCGTATTAGGCAACCAATAAATCAATATATCGCATATAAATCAAATGTGAATTATCTACGCTCAAGGGAGATGTGTAAAAAAATCATCCCTTGACCCAGTGATGGGAATTAATCATAATCCATGTGCCGTATCTAAAACAAGAGAGACGTGTATATTTTTGACATCTCAAGACCTGTGTAGGGTTTGTTATTAAATCCTGCAATATTCCTTTATAGGTTATTAAGTCCATAATTAGTCTTTTGTTCAACCTGTAATTCATTCCTCGCCATACAAGCATCTCGCTCGTATGGTAATCCAAACCTCTTCATATAAGCGCCAAATGCTTATATGGAATAGGATGTGCTATGCTATCTTTAGTAGTATGTTATGCGTTGTAGTCCATAATTTATTTGTTACTATCCTATTGCGTATGTTTTAATTTCACACAGAACAACCATCACAGTGCATCCAAATCATTCACAGTAGTTTAATATAATAATAAAATTGCGCAATCAACTCATTAAGGTGCACCTGTTTGTCGGGCACACAATTTATTTCTCTACTCAATTGTAAATCCATAACCTGCTCAACATATATATGTATATCCATGCATATAAAACCAATTCGAACTAATTTTCAATTCAGTTCAACATTATATTTGATTTGGCTTAAATTAACTTTCATTCTTATATTGTTTTTGTTATTCCAATATTTTAAATTAGTAAAACTAATAATCACACAACCCAACTAGTAATCAATTATTTGATTAGCTTTTCAAATATGTAACTTATATATATATGTAATATCATATTTTCAATGCCAAATCACAAACAATAAACTCTAACTAAGTTTTGGTTCTCACACCAGTCAATTGGAATCATATAGATATCCTACTTTCGAAAATCAAACATAAATACTGATAATGCGGCCGCATTACCAGAATCATCCACGGGCGACTAGAGTGTGATTCTATATCTATCCAGTATGTTTGAGACTTCGAATACACATTAGTTACGCGTACACTCAAAATCTACTTATACTCGATAACCCAAATTCAATATGAAATAAAATACTCAAATATATATAATAAGATATAATTTTCAAAACTAAATTCGTTTTTATAAATATCACTCTTCAAACTCATTTTAGGGCATTACTAACCCTATCTCTAACGAGTAATTCTTATAGGATGTTACTAATCCTATCTCTGATGAATTCTTTCGTTCATTTCTAATGTGTCTTGTTCTCGAGCTTTGTAAACCAAAGATCTGATACCAACTATAGCGACCCCAACTTCCTGGCTGACTTAAACCGAACAAGAAGGCGGACTTCTTTGAGAACACGACTCATCAGAACACAAACATGAGAACATTTCATTGCTATTACAACAATTTACATCAGAGTACAAGATATCAGAGTACAAGTAAATAATTTACAACGGAAAAATATCAAGGATTTAAATTACATTTGAATACATAAACATAATGTGCAGCGGAAAATATCAACTACCACAGCTGAAAGAAATACATGGATATAAAGCATTCCGTATATAACACTAGCTGTAATCCAGGATCCTGTTAAAATAAATATCTACAAAACCAAAACTACTAGCTTCCCATGAGGAAAATATGGGCACCCAGAGTTTAGGAGAAAACAATAAACTCCAGGTCAGTCATGGGACTGGTGTGAAAACTAAAACAGTTATTAACTTTATTTTAAAAGTTCAAAAATCATGGGATCACGCCATATGACACGGAACGGGTTTAATCCACATGAATATTAGTTAAAAACAAAACAAAGCAATGCTTTTTTTGGAAAATGAAGCTGTTATAAGACTCAGGTCCAATCACGTAATGCAACGCAAGCCAAAGGATAGAGTTATACCTTATAATAGACAAACTGTAACACCCCCGATTTTTGAATAATCGAATTAAATAAATTAAAGAATAATTAATCTCAGACGTGATAATTAAGCGAATGGGGTTGCGCCATTGTGTTCGTCTCGGAATTCTGGTTGAGATAGAGTCCGAGTTTGCGGGAAACGGGTACCGGATGAAGGAGTTATGGACGAACGAAGTTAGGTGGCAAAACAAGAAAAAAAATAGATTGCATTGGCGCACTTGGGAAGTGCGCCAGTAAAGATTTGCAGTGGCGCACCTGCCAAGTGCCGTTAGGCCGAGGTAGCAGGCCTGCACAGTTTTTTGGTTCAATCTGACCCATGTTGCTGAGTCCTTTCTGACTCCTTGCTGAGTCATTAGGGCTGAGGTGTCACCCTATTCCGACTGAATGGTTTTGATTAACCCTAAGATCATCCGACGGCTTTAATTAAATTAAAATTCTATATAAACATGGGTAGACTCAAACCCTAAATCAGAATTAAAACTGAAACTATGGCCGTCATGCTGTCGTCTTGTAACCTAGAATAGCCGCCACCAATTAGAGAAGAAGAACAACAAATCAAATCAATTCTCTTCAACTTTAACAACGAATATTCTTCAAAGGAAAGCCAATACAACTTCAGAATTCAGAACTCAAGACCTTCTTTGAGTTGTGAGTTCGATAATTTTAATAAAATAATAAGCAAATTAATTGGATTGAGTTATGATGTGGATTATTTGGATACGATGTGAATTATTGATGTTATCATACATGTTCTACGATGATATGATGTGATCATCTATGTTGTAAAGTTATGATGCTATCACCTATGTTGTAATTCTATGATTAGCTTATGTATAATCAAATTATCTTGTTGTTCATATACTAGTTTGGTTATGTTGATTCATATGATAGATCACAAGTATGTATGCAAGTTTAGATATTGATTTAGACATGAAGTTAGTATAACCTTACATGTTTCGTGACATCAGTTTTAGATCTAAAGTTAGGCTATGACATGTGTGAGTTATATGATAGATTCTACATGACAGTTTACATGTTAGATGTAAGTTTACACCATTGTTATGTTGCATAAATCACATATGCAAGTTTATGTAAATATATGAGTTTGGAATATGAATCATGTTATGCATGTTTGTGGTTATTGCCTATGCAAGTTTACACCCTTTAGATGTAGATCCATGACATACATGATTTATGCAAGTTTGTGACCATTATCTCAACAAGTTTACACCTTTAGATTTGGATCTATGACATGTAGTTTTATGCAAGTTGTAACTTTGGCCTATGCAAGTTTTAGATGTAGAACATCATTCACACATGCAAGTTCACCCTTATGTTTAGATCTAGTTTTAATTATATGTATGTTGTGATGTTTCTCTTTATTCCATGAGTTAGACTATTCGAGTCTAACATATATTTTACATTAAACGAACGAACGTTCAATGTGGGGTAAAGGGGATAATATGAAAAGATTTAATTGACATAAAGGCCTTAAATAGCATAAAATAAATTTGTGGTGAAAATTGGTATGATTTTACATTCCATAAATGGATGGACATAATTGAGTCAATTATGGACATCGTTAAATTTGGAATTGATTGATAATTTGAATACGGAAAGTAATTCAAATTGGGGAATGATTAATTAGGAGTAATTAATCGTCTAAGACACGAGGTTAAGCTCTTTTGTGGCGTAAGACTGCCCGGACCCGCCCGGCAAGTCCAGCTGCCACAAACGCCAGTCTAATGTGAGAGGTCTTAGGCATAAATTAAATATGTAACAATTGTAAAGACACGAGGTTAGGCTCTTTTGTGGTGTAAGACTGCCCGGACCCGCCCGACAAATCCAGCTGCCACAAATGCCAGTCTAATGTGAGAGGTCTTTACGAGGTTACGGTCTTAATGAATTAAGAAACACTTAACCAGATAAACATGTAGTGGGACATGAGGGGGTTAAGTGGGTGCCTTGGGTGGCATGTGGAATCTAGTGGGTGCCTTGGTTGGCATTGGAAATACGATTAGAAACACTTAACCAAAATTGAAACATGTAATTGAAACATGAATAAGAAGAGGGTTAAGTGGGATGTACTAGAAGGGACCAAGCTTAGGTGGATAGCTTGTGTCAAGTAATGGGGGCCCATTTCAACTAGTAACCCATACATATCTTTGTGGGCTCGACCCAAGTTGAGGACGGGACAGGCATACTGGGCTTGACTGTAAGAGGCCAAACCGAGTCAGCGGTGGCAACGCAAGTCCAACGGGTTCATATGTGTGTGTGGACCCGGGATGGTAGGTAAGACGTTGTTGCATCGTGTAGGTATAAGCCGTGCATCATTGGTGGTATCGGGTTGCCACTTTGGGGAGTGATACACCTCACTATGGGGCCAGCACGGGTATCTACGAGTTAGGGAGCCGATCGCTTGGGGGTAGTGGGTACGCCTAGTGGAGATAGGGGCAGGCGGCACCTATGAAGGCAGCTAGGGGTGCACGAAACTACCATTATCATTATTAAGTTTTGTAGGTGGGATCAACCTTAGGGTGACTAGTGGTGGTGTAGTATAGCAATTATCTTACAGTGTTGATGCAGTATAGTAATTATCTTATAGTGGGTTAGGTGCGCTTTAACGTTATCTTAGTTCGTCTTGTTTCCTTGTTTACTCTGCCATACTCAATGGTTCATGGTCATTTCCTTATTTTCCAACTTATGCCTTAGCCTAGTTACTTTGGTAATTATATTGTTAAAGTTATCGCACTCGCCAGACTTTATGTCTGACCCCCTTTGTTTCCTCTTCTTTTCTTTCCTCCCCTCCAGGTGCTCAGGTTGGAACTAGCACCAGTGGAGCTTGATTTTGGACGGCTGTTTCTCTACTTTTAGAAGATTGCTTGGATCGCTGAAGTAAAGTTCAGCCTCTCTTATTTATGGCTATTTTGTATTGGGGATTATGTCTTTCCATTTATGTACTTTGGTTTAGTCAAGATGGATATTATGTACTTTGACTCTGGTTTTTGATGATGTAATCAAACATATGTATTTTACGCTGCAATGAAATAAAGTTTTTAATGTTTCAAGTACTATTTATATCTATCTTGTTGTTAAGTTTCTGTTTTATACTCACTTAAAATGCTCCATAGAAGTTAATGCATTCCCTTTGTGAGTGACATTAATGGACGTGGGGTGTTACACGTGGTATCAGAGCTGAAGGTTACCAGAACAGATATGAATTTTGAAAAGGTTGTTTTTCAAAACCATTTTTATAAAGAAGTTCCTTCAAAAGTATGTTTTAAGGAAAGTATTTTCAAGAGAAAAGCTTATTTTAGAAGGCATAACCCCAAGAGCCATATATCTTTCCCTCGGTTCTTTTATATTGAATCTTTCCTTTTTCGTTTTAGCATGTCTGAAGCATCTGAGATACCAGAGGGTGTTCGTGTACCCGGTTGGTTTCATCAATATCTAGAGGCTAGGGCCTCCACCGCAGGTCCAGCAAATACTCTTCCTCCTCCTCGCGTCGATACTTTTGCTAAGATATGTAAGGACTTTCGGGCAATGGATGGAAAACCTTTTCACGGGACGGAGACATTTGTTGAAGCTCGAAACTGGCTAAAGGAAGTGGAAGAATTATTTATAATCTTTGAAGTGGATGATGGAAGAAAGGTCCAGTTGGCTGCCTGACTAATGAAGGATGAGGCCTCGTTTTGGTGGGAGGTCACTAATGGGGGACGTCCAGTCGATACATGGCCAAATTTTAGGTAGAGGTTTGAGGCGAAGTTTCTCTCACGGGCTTAAGAAAATTTATATATGGAAAGATTTTTGGCGTTGAAGCAAGGGAATTTATTGGTGAAAGAATACGTTAACAAATTCAATCAGTTGGCGAGATTTGGCTTGGACTTGGTGAATACTCCAGAAAAGAAGGCCCTAAGATTTGTTAAGGGTTTGAACAAGCCGCTTCATGGGTTAGCTATGACCCACATCCCCATGGGGGCTACCTTTGAAAGACTAGTTGACATGGCGCTTATGCATGAAGAGGAGAAGGGCGCCAATGCTATTAAGGCACCCGAGAAGAAAGGGGATCAAAAGAAGCCGCAACAGCAACAATAGAACAAAAAAGGTGCCAAAGGCAACAATGCTAAGGGAAACAAGAGGTGCTTTAACTGTGGGACACCCGGCCATCTAAGCAAAGATTGTAGGAAGAAGAAGAAGACTGGTTGTTTCCATTGTGGCGAAGCGGGACATCTTATTAGGGACTGCCCAAAGAAAGGGCAGAGGGCAGTTTTAACCTCGGGAGGACAGGTGCAGGCTCTTATGGCATCAGGGAAGGCAAGGGGATAAGTTCAGGCTCTCGTGGTCCCACCGCTGCAAGAACGAGGTAGAGCAATTTCCATTGAAAGCTTTGTTTTTCTGTTTGATCATCCTGTCCGTACTTTATTCGATTCTGGCGCATCACATTCGTTTATCTCTACATCATTAGTTGAAACATTGCACCTAGATACTAGTCTAGTTACGGATCCCTTAGTAGTCTCAAATCCTATTGGTGGTTCGGCTCATCTTTCTATGATTTGTCGGGATTTGAGAGTGTTTATCTTGGGCGTTGAGTTTGAATGCAACGCCTTTGTTCTTAGCTTCATGGGCTACGGTTTAATTCTAGGTATGGATTGGCTAACTAGATATGGGGCCATCTTAGATTGTGAAAGAATGGTAGTTAGATTGTTGACTCGTTATGGGAAGACCCTTGATATTTCTTGTGATCCTAGAGGTCCAGTAATGCTTAGCTACCTAGAATCCCTTGATGCATCCAATGATGATTTACATTCTGTTCCCATAGCCCGTGAATATGCTGATGTCTTTGTGAGGTGAGGGGTTTACCCCCAAAACGTGAAATAGACTTTCGAATATATCTAGTAGATAATGCAAAGCCAGTTGCATTGCCAGTGCGCCACATGGCTCCAAGAGAGAGAAGAGAACTCAATAAGAAAGTGAAGGAATTGCTTGAGTAGGGGTTCATCAGACATAGTATATCGGAGTGGGGTGCTCCAGTAGTATTTGCCACGAAGGCAGATGGGTCCCTTAGACTTTGTATGGACTATAGAGATCTTAATAAGCTTACTAAGAAGAATAGACACCCACTGCCGAGGATTGAAGATCTCTTCGATCAGTTAGTTGGTGCCTCAGTGTTTTCGCAGTTGGACTTAGCCACGGGTTTCCATTAGTTGAGAGTGGCTGAGGATAGCATAGACAAGACTGCCTTTAGGACTCCAGACGGTTTCTTCAAGTGGCTTGTGATGCCCTTCGGTTTGACAAACGCCCCCGCATACTTTGTTGACTTGATGAGTAGGGTGTTTAGGGAGTACCTTAATAAATTCGTGGTAGTCTTTGTGGACGACATCTTGATCTTTTCTAAGAACGAGGAAGAGCATGCTCTACATCTTAGGGAAGTGTTGGAGACTCTTCGAGCGCATAGCCTTAAAGCTAAATTTTCTAAATGTCACTTTTGGAGGAAGGAAGTGCGATTCTTAGGGCACGTGGTTTCCAAAGAAGGGATAGCTGTGGATCCCGCGAAGGTAGTGGCCATCCAAGATTGGAAGGTCCCTAAAAATGCTACCGAGGTGAGGAGTTTCTTAGGGTTGGCTGGCTACTATAGGAAGTTTATCAAAGACTTCGCAAAAATATCAGCCCCAATAACACGCTTGACGAAGAAGAACTTAGTTTTCACATGGGACGTAGATTGTGATGATGCGTTCCAACGTTTAAAGAGAGCTTTGACCACAGCCCCAGTCTTAGTTTTTCCAGATGGGCGTAAGCCATTTACCGTTTATACCGATGCTTATGGGACAGGACTAGGCGCAGTCTTAATGCAACAGGGAAGGGTAATAGCCTATGGTGGAAGGCAGTTGAGAGTACATGAGAGAAATTACCCTACACATGACCTAGAGTTGGCCGCTATTGTTTCCGCGCTTAAGTCTTGGCGCCATTATCTTCTTGGCAAGAAAATCGAATTATTCACTGACCACAAATCGCTAAAATACTTATTCTTTCAGAAGGACTTGAACTTAAGGCAGCAAAGGTGGATGGAATTCTTAGCATCCTACGACTTCGAGATAGCATATACCCCTGGCAAGGGTAACGTGGTGGCAGACGCCTTAAGTAGAAAAAGGTTGTCCTTGAGTCCGTTGTTTATTGAGCGACGAAGCTTAGAGTTCATCTCTACGTTTGACTTTAGACCTTCCGTTGACTTTGTACCCGGTTTTCTAGCATCCTTAGAGGTCAGACCTACGCTTTTGGGACGGATTGGTGAGGCACAACGAGATGACCCACAGTTGGTTGAGTTAGTAGAGAAGCTCAAAGGAGGGTTGGTTGCATAGGGACGGTAGACTTTGTGTACCACGGGACGAGAATTTGAGGAAGACCATTCTTGATGATGCACATCGTTCAAAGATGACCATCCATCCCGGCGGGGACAAGATTTACATGGACATGAGACGAGTTTACTTTTGGGCCGGTATGATGAAGGATGTGGCTGAGTTTGTCGCTAGATGCTTGGTGTGCCAACAAGTAAAAGCAGAGCAAAAGAAGCCCGGTGGATTGCTTCACGCATTGGAGATCCCACAATGGAAGTGGGAAAGAGTCTCGATGGACTTCATTGACGGATTACCGAGATCGAGGAAGGGTAATACGGGGATTTGGGTCGTGGTAGACAGACTTACTAAGAGCGCCCATTTCATTCCCGTAAAGAGTAAGAGGACTGCTCCGTGATTAGCCTCCGTATACATTCGAGAGATAGTTCGTTTGCACGGTGTTCCTTCTAGCATAGTGAGCGACCGCGATCCTATCTTTACTAGCGAATTTTGGAAGAGCTTGCAAGAAGCGGTAGGGACTCAGTTATGTTTGAGCACCGCATATCATCCTCAGACGGACGGCCAGACCGAGAGGGTGAATCGTATTCTAGAGGACCTATTGAGGCTATGTGTCTTAGACTTCGGAGGTACATGGGAAGAACATCTTCCATTAGTAGAGTTCGCATATAATAACAACTTTTAGTCTAGCATTGGCATGGCACCGTTCGAGGCTCTTTATGGATGGCCGTATCGTTCGCCTACATGTTGGTGGGAGTCTACAGATAAGATCTTGCTTGGACCCGATATGATTAGAGAGACTTCGGAAAAGCTCGATTTGATTTGAAGGAGGATGAAGATGGCGCAAGATAGGCAGAAATCTTATGCGGACAATGGGAGGTCAGATCTCGAATTTGATATTGGGGACATGGTCTTTGTCAAGGTGTCTCCATTACGGAATGTAGTTCGCTTTGGGTCCATTGGGAAGTTAGCATCAAGGTTCGTAGGGCCGTTTCCTATTAAGGAGAGGATTGGTCAAATGGCGTATAGGGTGGAGTTGCCCGAGAGACTTAGTGGTGTACACGATGTATTTCATGTATCACATTTGAGGAAGTGCCTGCACGAGACCACAAAAGTGGTAGAGCCAAGCTTGCTTAGAGAGGTGGAGATTGAGCGTGATGCGATGATTTGACGAGCTCCTACGTGCACTCTTGGTCGGAGATTAAGAAGTTGAGGAATCGAGAGGTCAAGCTAGTCAAAGTGCAATGGGGAGACGATGAGAGCAACGCTACTTGGGAAACGGAAGAGAAGATGCGTTCATTGTACCCTTTCCTTTTCGACGGTATGTCTTTTAATTTCTCCTTTATCGCTTAGCTGGTACTTATCTTATCTTTAGTATGTCCTCTCGCTAGTATCTTTGACCTTTAGATAGGGTCGTCCTTTGGTTGAAACATGTGTTTGAGACATGTTATGTATGATGGATGCAAGTGTTTGCTAGTGGTTGCTCGTGGATGCATATACACACACTTTAGGCACTAGATCGGCTCAGTCACTTCATATTGCATATTGCATATAAATGTGTGTACATAATTAAGTAATGGATGTATAACGGTTGTACCATCATATGGATGTTGCATTTTGGTGAATAGTTGTGCACACATGCAGAAATAATATGTATCAATAGGGTTCTTTCGCATATATAATGGATGCATGGCACTATCATGGTTTGCATTAAGGAGGTCAACTAAATCAGTAGACCGCCTGATTTTGCATTAGATAAGGAACATATACACACACTTCTTGCATATGTTCATACAGCATTAGGAATTTTTAAGGATGATGGATGCCTGTGGTTGATGGTTGAGTAGATGGTTGTTTGGATGTTAGGATATGCATTCTCCTTAACTTGGAGATTTCGGGGGCGAAATCCTTTAAGGATGGGAGAATGTAACACCCCAGATTTTTGAATAATCGAATTAACTAAATTAAAGAATAATTAATCTCAGACATGAGAATTAACGGAATGGGGTTGCGCCATTGTGTTCGTCTCAGAATTCTGGTTGAGATAGAGTCCGAGTTTGCGGGAAACGGGTAACGGATGAAGGAGTTATGGACGAACGAAGTTAGGTGGCAAAACAAGAAAAAAAATAGATTGCACTGGCGCACTTGGGAAGCGCGCCAGTACAAATTTGCACTGCCGCACCTGCCTAGTGCGCCCAGGCCGAGGCAGCAGGCTTGCACAGTTTTCTGGTTCAGTCTGACCCATGTTGCTGAGTCCTTTCTGACTCATTGCTGAGTCATTAGGGCTGAGGTGTCACCTTATTCCGACTGAATGGTTTTGATTAACCCTAAGATCATCCGACGACTTTAATTAAATTAAAATTCTATATAAACATGGGTAGACTCAAACCCTAAATCATAATTAAAACTGAAACTATGGCCGTCATGCTGTCGTCTTGTAACCTAGAGTAGCCGCCACCAATTAGAGAGGAATAATAACAAATCAAATCAGTTCTATTCAACTTTAACAACGAATCTTCTTCATAGGAAAGCTAATAGAACTTCAGAATTTAGAATTCAGAACTCAAGACCTTCTTTGAGTTGTGAGTTCGATAATTTTAATAAAATAATTAGCAAATTAATTAGATTGAGTTATGATGTGGATTATTTGGATATGATGTGAATTATTGATGTTATCATACATGTTCTACGATGTTATGTTGTGATCATCTATGTTGTAAAGTTATGATGCTATCACCTATGTTGTAATTTTATGATTAGCTTATTTATAATCAAATCATCATGTTGTTCATATACTAGTTTGGTTATGTTGATTCATATGATAGATCACAAGTATGTATGCAAGTTTAGATATTGATTTAGACATGAATCATATGCAAGTTAGTATAACCTTACATGTTTCGTGACATTAGTTTTAGATCTAAAGTTAGGCTATGACATGTGTGAGTTATATGATAGATTCTACATGATAGTTTACATGTTAGATGTAAGTTTACACCATTGTTATGTTGCATAAATCACATATGCATGTTTATGTAAATATATGAGTTTGGAATATGAATCATGTTATGCAAGTTTGTGGTTATTGACTATGCAAGTTTACACCCTTTAGATGTAGATCCATGACATACAAGATTTATGCAAGTTTGTGACCATTATCTCAACAAGTTTACACCTTTAGATTTGGATCTGTGACATATGTAGTTTTATGCAAGTTGTAACTTTGGCCTATGCAAGTTTTAGATGTAGAACATCATTCACACATGCAAGTTCACCCCTATGTTTAGATCTAGTTTTAATTATATGTATGTTGTGATGTTTTCTCTTTATTCCATGAGTTAGACTATTCGAGTCTAACATATATTTTACGTTAAATAAACGAACGTACAACGTGGGGTAAAGGGAATAATATGAAAAAAATTAATTGGATAGCATAAAATAAATTTGTTGTGAAAATTGGTATGATTTTACATACCATAAGTGGATGGACATAATTGAGTCAATTATGGACATCGTTAAATTTGGAATTGATTGATAATTTGAATACGGAAAGTAATTCAAATTGGGGAATGATTAATTAGGAGTAATTAATCATCTAAGACATGGGGTTAGGCTCTTTTGTGGCGTAAGACTGCCCGGACCCGCCCGGCAAATCCAGCTGCCACAAATGCCAGTCTAATGTGAGAGGTCTTAGGCATAAATTAAATATGTAACAATTGTAAAGACACGAGGTTAGGTTCTTTTGTGGTGTAAGACTGCCCGGACCCGCCCGACAAATCCCGCTGCCACAAATGCCAGTCTAATGTGAGAGGTCTTTATGAGGTTACGGTCTTAATGAATTAAGAAACACTTAACCAGATAAACATGTAGTGGGACATGAGGGGGTTAAGTGGGTGCCTTGGGTGGCATGTGGAATCTAGTGGGTGCCTTGGGTGGCATTGGAAATATGATTAGAAACACTTAACCAAAATTGAAACATGTAATTGACATGAATAAGAAGAGGGTTAAGTAGGATGTACTAGAAGGGACCAAGCTTAGGTGGATAGCTTGTGTCAAGTATTGGGGGCCCGTTTCAACCAGTAACTCTTACGTATCTTTGTGGGCTCGACCCAAGTCGAGGACGGGACACGCATACTGGGCTTGACTGTAAGAGGCCAAACCGGGTTAGCATTGGCAACGCAAGTCCAACGGGTTCATATGCGTGTGTGGACCCGGGCTGGTAGGTAAGACGTTGTTGCATCGTGTAGGTATAAGCCGTGCATCATTGGTGGTATCGGGTTGCCACTTTGGGGAGTGATACACCCCACTTTGGGGCCAGCACGGGTATCTACGAGTTTGGGAGCCGATCGCTTGAGGGTAGTGGGTACACCTAGTGGAGATAGGGGAAGGCGGCACCTATGAAGGCAGCTAGGGGTGCACGAAACTACCATTATCATTATTAAGTTTTGTAGGCGGGATCAACCTTAGGGTGACTAGTGGTGGTGCATTATAACAATTATCTTACAGTGTTGGTGCAGTATAGTAATTATCTTATAGTGGGTTAGAAGCGCTTTAACGTAATCTTAGTTCGTCTTGTTTCCTTGTTTACTTTGCCATACTCAATGGTTCATGGTTATTTCCTTATTTTCCAACTTATGCCTTAGCCTAGTTACTTTGGTAATTATATTGTTAAAGTTATCGCACTCGCCAGACTTTATATCTGACCCCCTTTGTTTCCTCCTCTTTTCTTTCCTCCACCTCAGGTGCTCATGTTGGAACTAGCACCAGTGGAGCTTGATTTTGGACTACTGTTTCTCTGCTTTTAGAAGATTGCTTGGATCGCTGAAGTAAAGTTCAGCCTCTCTTATTTATGGCTATTTTGTATTGGGGATTATGTCTTTCCATTTATGTACTTTGGTTTAGTCAAGATGGATATTATGTACTTTGACTCTGGTTTTTGATGATGTAATCGAACATATGTATTTTCTGCGGCAATGAAATAAAGTTTTTAATGTTTCAAGTACTATTTTTATCTGTCTTGTTGTTAAGTTTCTGTTCTATACTCACATAAAACGCTCCATAGAAGTTAATGCATTCCCTTTGTGAGTGACATTAATGGACGTGGGGTGTTACACAAACATGCTTGATACGTTTTAAAGCAAATCATTTTGATATTACTATAAGTGCATAGTGTCAAAAACAATTTCAAATATAAATGTATCAATCATAGACGGCTTAGGTACCATATATTATGTCGCCGTACATAGGTTTACAACTAAAACCAAAATGTTGCATATTGGAAATTGAATTTCCATCATGAGTCAAGGCAGGGGATGGTCTCCTAACTGATTTGGATCACCTCTTGCAAGATGACCTAGGATCACACACTTGGGCAACCCCTGGATCCTGCAGTGTCGGTCCTCTCTTACTTTTGAGGATTGGTTATTCCTGAATAATACGTTTCCCGGTCCTATCGAACCTCCAAAATGGTTAGTATGTTGACCAATCAAGAGCCATTGGAGACTTATATCTAATCTGAGGCCCTCTCTATCCATCATCCACATAAGTAAAAATGTCTAGGCTCCATACCATGACACCACTTCTAGCTAGAAAGAAACGTATGCACTCACTGCGCCCCTTATCCCGTTTTGGACTCATACCGAAGTGTGAGGCTTGCGAATTAATGCTATACACAAAGCTGTGCTAATTAAAGTCGTTCTTTGATATCAACCACAAGACCCTGCTTTTCAACAAAATCCTTGATCATTGCATCTTAGCATGCCACATTATCAATCCATACTATATCATTGATTTCCCCAATATATATTACCTCTAAGCTCGTATATCTCAGAGAAGGGTGTTAAGCAAGAGAATAAATTCTCCGCCACCAAACAGATACATATTCAGCAGAGATCAACCAATATAGCACATAATACAATGTCAGACATACAATCCATTTAAGAGTCCGTTCTGGTCTGAACGAAACCGGAGACACCTTATTCCTCGTCTCATATGTCCAACACAGGGGAGTCCCTCACATATAAGGTCGATCTCCAAGTTCGTATGGATGATCACCACTTATTAACTCGTCTTGGGTGTATAGGCCAATCAAGACATCAGTAATCATCCATTCGATGTGAAGGTCTCCAGCCTTCAACCACTGTCTTCATCATCGACTTTTAGTCGTCGTAATAGTTATTCAGAATGGGTTAAACCTGGTCTTTCCAAATAACACGCGTATCTTATAGTCAAGTGCTATAATAACACATCATACGCCTCATTCAAATCCAGAATATTCTTTTATTCAAGTATTCCTTACATTGGGAAAGGTTCCCATTAATTTTATCGAAGATAAATTCTTTTAAACTTATTCTTTAATCTTCCTTTGAAAACCATTGCAAAAGATTTTGTATTATCTTTTAACAATCTTAAACCAAATTAAGGTTTATCAAATTAGTCAGGATTATCAAGCCTTACCGAAGTAATCATTTATTTTATTTTTCCAATCCCAACCTATTCATCCCATGAAGCAAAATTGATAGTACTCCATACCTAACACCCACTGTGCTATCGGTAAAAGTTATTACCATTTCACGTTTAAAAACTAATTAAAGATTTAACTATCGCATGGAGTAAAACTGGTGGTACTCCATTCTCGACCATTTCTTGAATTTGGTAAATTTAATTACCTCATTCCCATTCCAATTTAATTAAAGATTCACTAAAAGTCCATCCTGGTTTTAATCTCAAAAACCATTACTTAATGATTATTCAACTTTAAGAAATTAATCTTTTCTTTAACTGGGTTAAAGAACCAATGTCATTTGAAACAAAGTTCACGATAAACCCAAATTCATCTTCCATTTAATATGGAATCTTCACGGAAATCAGATCAATCGTAATCAATATGAATTTCCATATCTGACTAATACTATAAGTGGAATAACGGCGAGGCCTTTTAAATTCCATAAATAGTATGGGTCTTCCTTAATAGAAACTCATCTCTATTATTAATAAATCTAGCCGCACTCAATTCCAATTTAATTAAATAAACTTGAAAACTTTCTTAAATCTTAAATGAAAGATTTATTACTTTTCACATGTGGGCTTAGGAATGGTATCACTTAAGATACCATCCACAACGAACCCCAAAAATCTAATTTGATATTAAATATAAGATCTTAAATGGAAATCATGTTGACTTACATCCAATACCAAATTATGAGACTTACAGATATCGTTTTGGAATAAGGATATCAATATCTTCCAAATTCCCACCACAATATCCGTGTAATCACGGAATCCAACATTTTACTATTCGAAGATAATTCCCATCCAAATCCATTCCAATATATTCATTGGAAAACTCTGGTTATTTTAAACCATTCCCAATCCAATTTATTAATTTAAAATCATTGGATTTCTATTCTAGTTGTTAACTAGTTCATTTAGATAAAAATATCTTTTATCTTTTCAAACATGGAACTTTTCATCCAAAATCTTTCCAAATCATTTCTTATGATTTTACATAATTTATTCATTTTTCATTAAGTTCCTTACAGTCGGTTTCTAATATCGGCCACCGAACTGCATCCATAGTGACCTTTTTCAAAACTGATTTGGACATATTTGGAAATCTAACCTTTCAGATTTAAACCTCTTATATTCATTCGAAAGATCTTTTCGATATGGACCTAATAGTTCTGGTTTCAGAGAATCCGACGGTCACATCTCCCGTTACGCCCATTCGAATTAATTGTTGAAATTCACGAATAGTCGTTGCGCGGCATGTTCCATTCAAGTCCTTCAAATATATATAATATATTTCGTCGATTTATATTCAAAACGTATTTTATAAAACGTTTTTGAATTCATTTAAAAACAATCTCAAATTCCATTTCAATTTTAAATAAAAATTGAACGTCCCATTATTTTATAATCTCAAAACGATAACATTTTCAAAATTTAACATTTTGAAATTCAATTTCCTCGAAATTCATTATTAAAATGAATAAATTCGATATAAAAATTCGTTCGAGTCAAAATAGCCTTTATATTTCATATTTTTATATTTTCATGTCCATCCAAAATCAGACATCAAAATCAAAACTTCTAATCTTTAGTGAATATTACATTATAAAAATATTCATATTTATTTCAGATTGGAGTAATATTCAACCAATATCCATATAGATAAATTTATATTGTTTACATTCATCATAAACATCCAATGATAGTTGTAAACAACTATCAACTTCCAAAATGACATCCAGTGTGCGTTTTATTTTCATATAAGCTTCAATCAAATAATTGGCGCTTACATAAATCTGTCAATCAACCGATTAACCGAAATTTCACATAAGGGATATGTGTGAGTCAAATATCATCCCAAGACCCGTGTGGGGTTTTCAACCAACAACATTTATTTAATGAATCATTACTCGCATGTAATGCACACACCATAGTCATAAATAAATTAATACTCAACAATTAAATACATTTAAGGTGCCACAAGTGTCAATCCACAGAGTATGAAATGAGAGTGTCACATTTTCACACAATGCTTCTAATGCAAATGATTTGTGAAGAGTTCATGTGTTGAACTCCAAAAGGGATATTATAACTACATGATGCAATTTTTAACTTGCAACCTAAAATGCATAACTAGACATGAAATAATAGTCTAGCAATAATATTTTGGTGAGCGATTTCTCACCCATAAGCTAAACCAATTCGTCGTGACTCTTTTAATGTAGAAAATTCTTCGTCGCGCTTTCACTGTTTGTCGCTTTTCGCACTCGAATTCGCCTCTCCAGCTCTAGAATTTGCATATGAACTCCAACATTGTCATTAGCACAAACGTGTCATTACAGACAACTTTTGCCTGTTAACTTTCTTCCCAAAACGCTCCGATTCACCAGAAATCGCGAATCTTTGCTCCAAAACGGCAAACTTCACATGTGTTTTCTGAGCAACTCCGAACTCTAAAATTCGATTGTGATGTATCAAAATTGTAGAGAAAATCATGATTTGCAACTTTCGTTTTGAGGAGCCTTGGCCGGAAATACACGGATTGACAGCTATTGAGGAAATAAGGAAAAGGGTGGTTTTTGCAAAATGTGTTTTGAGAAAAAATGTGATTTTTATGGGTTTGCGGGCATGTGAGGCCTACGGGGCTGCTGTCCGGCGCAGGTCAGGGAGAGTGGAGGTTTGTGGGTGGTCCGGAGGTTGTTCCATGGCCATGTGGGGACCACACGAGGTGGTTGGTGGTGGTAGAAAGTGGTTTTGGTGCTTAAAAATGCAACCATTGCCAACTGGGAAGAGAATGGATGACATTTAGGCCACTCGGAGGGGGGGGTTGGCCACGACCCGACCTGAGGTGGAAGTGGAGGGACTGGAGCAGCAGCTCCGTTGGTGGTGGTGGCCATAGGGGTGGCGACATGGAGGTTAGAGAGGAGGGTGCCACCATTTTTGAGTTTTTAGAATTTCTAATTTAGGTTTTAGAAAGTGAATGATAACCTTAACTCTAACTACACCTAATTACGTCTAATCATTTCATGGAAGCTTAATTTAGGGGGAGCATGACAAGTAGAGGGGAGAGGGAGTGAGTTTTTTTAATTTTAATTGGTTGGTTACTATTCAGGAATTGACTAATTTTGCCAATGTATTAATTCTACATTGCAAACTTCATTCTCGTCTCACGGCCACACGTTAACACCAAAAATTTTGAATTTGGGAATCTCGCTATATTTTGGAATTATGGTTCCAACGAACCTAGCCGTGTCGAATTTGGAGACAGTTTGAAAAAAATACCTTATTTTCAACTTAACTGAAAACTGACTGAATTTTCAGCTTATGATTACTTACCGTTCTCTCACATACGAACTCCATTTGACTTGAAAATTGGAATCCTGACATATTTCGACATTTCGGATGCAACAAAATTGGTTTCGTCGAATTCCGAAACTATTAGAAAAATGGTCATTTTATTAGTAATCGATATGACTTTAAAAATATCTATTTTTGAATTCATACTTATAAATCGAATTAATAATTTTACTGAGCTTATTTTAAGTCAAATAAAGTAAAAAATAATAATTTTATAATTATTCACAAATTTTATTTAGCAAAAATATCCAAATTATATTCCAAATTCAATAAAATAGATTAAATTAAATTTTAAAATTGTTCCAAAATTCCGAGTTGTTACACCCATTTCCTTTTTTCCCCTTTTATTGCCCTTTATGACCATGACGGTCATATTTTCCTTAGGAAACTATTTATCAGCCCCAAGTTATCTACTTGTTGTACCCAATAGGTAATTTCTATACTTATTTCTTTACTAATATATATATATATATATATATATATATATATATATATATACGTACCAGGGCTCTCACATTAAGTTGACAACTTGTGGATGCTGGATTTACCCGTCGTTTCTGGGAAGACTACTACCACAAGTTAAACTTAACCTCGTGGCTTAATACAATTATATTTATGCAGTAGACCCCTCACATCAAGCTGATTACCTGTGGTTGCTGAATTTTCCAGTTGGTTCCGGGCAAGCTTATACCACAAGTTGAGCTTACCTCGTGTCTAAATCCAGCTATAGTTCAAATTTCCTAATTTGGGTTTTCAACATTTGTCCTAATTGATTTTAGGAATTTTAACCATTTTTCCTATCACACTTATTTTCCCCAATCAGTATGGTTACAATTGTTATTTATTGATTTACGGTCTTATTTATAGCAGTTAATTATATTGATTGCTACAAATGGTCACCACAAATACATTAATTCAATATGGATTACATTTACATATAATTCCATAATTGAACCTTATACAAACATTCAAACATTCCATACAATGTATATTTTACCATTTTACGCTGATTCAGAAAAATAATATGTATATATCTATTTCTATGTTTTCGTGCGTTTATCGTATAGTTATTATTATTCTTATTTTTTAAATTAATGATTTGGTCTAATCAATTTACCAAACATTTCCTTTTATGTTCAATCTTGCCAAAAAGGTAGGGCTGTCAACTTCCTACACGACCCGTGACCCGACCCGAAACCCGCACGGAAATTAGCAGGTTAACCCGACCCATTTAGTTAGCAGGTCATTTTCGGGTCAACCCGAATTTGACCCGTTTATAAATGGGTGGGTTTACGGTTGACCCGCTAACCCGATTTTGACCCGCCAAACCCGATTATATGTTGTATCTCTTCCACATTGTAAGTCTTTTATGTATACTGTTAGTGTTAATCTTTTATGTATGCAGTATTCAGTATGCTCGTATGTGTAAGCTGTTATATTTTACTAATTTATTCTTGTATATTGTTAGTTATATATTTCTTATAACAACTGTATCTCTTCCATACTAGTAGTCTTTAATTTTTGAAGTATGGGAATATATACTTATGTATAGAAAATGATTTTTGGATATGGTGATTTAATGCTTTATATATGCGTTGTATGTTGGTGACTTTGCAACTTGTTGCAAGTTGGTGATTATATAACAGTGTGCATGTTGGTGATTTGGCTCTTATGTTGCTTATATTAGTAGGCAATATCTATCAATGGGTCAAATGGGTAAACCCGACCCAACACGACCCGATACAACCAATTTAGTTAAATGGGTTACGCTGGTTGGGCCGGGACAACCCGTTTATAAACGGGCCGGGTTAGGGTTGGGAAAATATGACCCATTTAATAAACGGGTTGACCCGACCTGTTTATAAATCAACCTGAACCCGACTTGACCCGACCCGAACCCGACCCGACACGACCCATTGACAGCCCTACAAAAAGGTTTCAAATCACATAAAAGACCGTTAGCCGTAATCATTGTATATAATGGCTAACTAGTGGAATTGACATATTTCCAAATCACAAGAAATATATGTAAATATATATTTAGGAATAGTCAATGCAAATTACATACAAATATATATATATATATATATATATATATATATATATATATATATATATACGTGCATTTGCACCACTTTCCCTTTTTAATCCTTTTTATCATACCGCTTGTGATTTCAAATTAATGCCTTTTTAATAAAAAGGAGGAAAGCGACATGTTTACAATGATTAAGCCAAAACCCAACAATATTGAATACAAACAGGAATATTTCCTTTATTTTTACAATCACATAATTCTCAAATTTCGTCTTTTTACCCAAATTCACATATTTCATTATTCAACACTGAATTAAAGATATAGAATGTAACTACATCTAATTTGAGTTAAATGGGACTGATTTCCAGATCCACGGTGCTATGCAACATGTATAACGTATTTTGTATATAATTGTAGGAATACATGTGAACAAGTTTAAGAATCCTAAAATTTATGTTATACATAACCACAACTTATAATTCACAAGTTCTAACCATGTTTATAATCAGATCTAATGGTTGCCAATAAATTCACAATATTTAAATGAATAGATCCGATAGGCATAAAAAGATGGATTTAATTTAAACGAAATAGTTAAGTCATTATAACTATATTCACAAATTTCTCACTCACCTTATAGCCTCCACATTCAAAGTTTGAACCCTTTAGACCTACAATCCCCTAATTCTTATAAATCTACAATTTATTTGGAAAGGGGAAAATTGCAGATCTATAGAAATGTAAGAAAACAGAAAGAGAGGGGAGAATATGATTTGGAGCTTCACTTTGCATTCCTTTCCATTAGATCTGCTTGGCCTCTCAGTTTCATATGAATTGGATTCACTATGCCATAGATGAATATCGCAATGAAAATCCATGGTGTTGCTAGCTATAATGTTGTCATTGCTATGCTGTTTTTTGTCTATTGCAATGCACGCTTAAATGTGTTAGCACATATATCAACATATGTTGCAGTACCCGCGTGAATAAAATTATCAATCCGCATCAACATGATCCAATGGTCCAGGTTAGCGATCCGCGTGAAATAATGTTTAGTCCTGTGTAGCAATCCATGCGTGAAATAATGTTTACGGCGGGAAGCAAAAACAAAAGGGGAAAACTAACCAAATACTGAAAGTTTCAATCGAAATTTAACAAAATACTCCACCGTTCAACCTCTCAAACAATCACTCTTGGGTTCAATTAGGGCTAAAAGTTCAAGTTTACAAGCTTAATTGAGGTTCAATTAGGGCAGGTTCGAGTTCAAGTTCAATTAGGGCTTCGGTGTTTCAATTAGGTCCTCAATTGGGGTTCGTTTGGGTTTCAGATTTCAGTTCGCGCTTCGATTTAATATGCTTCTTAAGGTATCGCTCAATGTATATTTCAATTTTTTCTGGTTTGGTTGTGGTGTTGCATAATGTACTGCTTTACTTGTGCCTAATTTACTGCTTTAAGGTATCACTCAATGAACGACGAGGAAAAACTATGGGCAGAACTTCCTAAATTCAGTGAAGAGTTCAGAGATGCCAAATGGACAACACAAAACAGTGGTGTATTTTTGACAGCCTTGACTACTAGCTTTGTAAGTTCGAAAGTTCAAAATCCATTGGTTGGTGAAGTTAGTTACTATGGATCAATTGAAGAAATATTAGAACTAGATTATTGGGGAGAATTTAGTGTGGTTTTATTTAAGTGTTGTTGGTACCAAGAAGAGAAAGATTTATACAGGCTGACTTGTGTCAATTTTAATCGATTGTGCTAGAAATCTGATCCTTATGTTATGGCTTCACAAATAAAACAAGTGTTTTATATAGAAGATCCAATTGATAAGATGTGCCACAATGTTATCAAGAAATTGCCGAAAGACTGGTGTGAACTCGAAAGAGAATATAGCAAGGTGAAAAAAAGGCTTCTTAATTTCATGTTTATGTAGCCCAAGTCCCTTACAAATGTGCAAATCGGAGGTCATATACAGGCACACACTACTGGTATGTATTTTTGCTTATTTTTATGGTTGGCTGGAGGTATGCTTCAGAATTCTTACAATTTCCGCTTGCTGAAGAATCAGTCTAATTCTTACAATTCTTTAGTACAATGCTGGTATGTAACTGACCATGTACAAGACTGATGCTTCAGTAATGAACTACAGAATTTTAAGAATTTTATTTTCTCTTCAATTAGTAATGATCGTGTCAGTTCACAATTGATGCAATGGTTGAGTTTGTACTTGAATGAGTCATGGCATGTCTAAATTTTTACTGAAGCAAAAAGAGGCATTTCTTCAAATTGTATCACACTAAAGCAATGCCTTAGGCATGCTATTACATTCCTTGATATTGTTCATGCTTTGAACAAACTGAGTCATTGCATCAATTTGCAACTCAGCCACAGATGGTGTAATGCAACTTTGTGCTGAAAAGCAACTCTGGCCATAGTTTGTGCCGAAATGTCTCTGTGTTGAAGTGCAAGTAAGTTATACTATGGTTATAGTTTGTGCTGAAGTGCAACTGAGGCATGTATGTCATCCATTTTGTGTTACAATGTAAACGAGGCATCACATCAGTTTGTAACCGAGGCATGCATAACTTTAATTGTGCTGAAATGCATTAGTTGTACTAAAGGCTTTTGTTGAATTGCATGACTTTTGAAATTGCTTTATTTTGCAGGTGAAGGAGGCAGTAGCGGTATTGAATAAACTGGAGGCTCGTGCCTTATTAATTTGAAACTGTTTTAGTTTGATGTTAACATGAATTTAGTACCGGCTATGTTTGTAAGTACTCTGTAAAACTGAATTTATTGGCTATGTTTTGTTATTCTGTAGTTAACTAAATAGCACTTGTGTTAGTGGTTAATTTGAAATGAAAAGTTGTTTATTAATTTCAGTGCGTGATGTTAATTGCTGTTATGTTGCAGTATGTTGTATAATGTTGCAATAGCTATGACATAATGTTGCATTATGTAATGTTAAATGTTGTCGTAGCTATGATATAGTGTTGCCATAAATTAATGCATGTGGGCCCCAAAACAGGATTCCGTGAACCCGGCTATCAGATTTTAGTAGCACAACAGGATCCGGTGAACCCGAGATTTAGAATTTAGTGGGCCCCACATTTTTGTAAATTTAGTACATGTAGCAAACCTGTAGCGATGTTACCTTTGGACAGCAAAGATGTTGCCTTTGACTCTAGGGCAACGCGACAAAAGGCAACCCTAAGAAAGTGTTGCCACAGATCATTTTTGGCCTATAGAAACATTTTTTTGCACCTCCTGCATCACTTCTCTGGGGTTGCCGTATGCAATCTATGGCGTAGTGATTTGATTTGTTTGTACGAATATATTTTTATTTTACAATTTAGGTTTGGCGAGAGATAAAAATGGCAGAACTTCGCTGCCTTTGCAGATTTATGCGAAAAAAGAATGAGGCCTTACCCCTTTATTTATAGGGGGCAGAATGGCCTAGAACCATTGGACCAGTTTTAAATTATATTCGTCCATTCGTTGTATAAATAATTTACCATAACCTTTCAAAACCTAGCCTCCACTGGGCAGCCTGACGTCCAGTAGGTCGACTGTGGCGATCGATCCCTACGGTTGACTGCCTGGGCATCAGATTGCCCAAGTCAACTTGGTTAAATTAGGTAAATTATAATTATAAATTCTGGTTTATTTATTTTCGGTCGTTTTCGTATTTCGTCCGTAATTTTTTCATACGAACTGTTCGCGAAACTCCAAAACATTAAACTTGGCCAGATTTTCGAGATGAACACCATGGTTAAAGGTTCGTGGACAAATTCCATCATTTGTAGAAATTCCTGTTTTTAATAATTAATTTATATCGCCAAAATTTCAGGTTGGTACATTCTTCCCCCCTTAAAAGGATTTTCGTCCCGAAATTCTGACGCCAATAGTTCTATTCTACACAACCAATTTGTATACATCCAGTTTCCAACCATATGTATATGTGCATGGTGTACATAATGCAATTCAACCCTAAAATATGCGTGCAAGATGATTCTAATCAGATCCTCTTATATGTTTGCATTAAAATTTTGAAATACTTTTGAAAACATGATGCAGAACATCCTAAATATACTAACAGTTCTATATGAATGCAAATTTTGAAAATTCTTTTTCATCCACAACCCTCACATAACTATGAATAGAAGTGTGAAGCAACCAATTTTAAATCCAAACCCTACCATCCAAAATGTGCGCAATCTTATACTTTCCTTTTAACCCCTCCTAAACCCCAAAAAAGGAAATTAAGGCGAAGAATTTTAACATTTCCTTTGCTTCTAAATATTCCATTTCCCGCCTTACGGTGGAATTTTCACCTCAGTTACCCAAAATACCCCAAAAATTTCCAACTGTAGACTGTAAAAGAGGCTTAAAACAAGCTCTAAAACGTAAAACGGGTTAATTAGTAGCTCGCCCGCATCGTTGACAATGTATGGAAACAGCGTTTCCAAGGCTAAAACGACACTTTCCTTATTACCGTTAACCTTTTTGAACGTATTGTCGGTCCTACTGCACCGCTAAAACGCGCACACAAAGCATCTAAAATCTTCCTTACACCATTCATGTGACAAAAATCGAAATTTTTCACAAAAATAAATTTCCACTTAAAGACTTGTCATGCTTGTTTTGAAAATTTCCTTTCAAAACCGTTTCATTTTCCCATAAAATAAGAAAATGATAAAAATGTTTTTTTTCAAACAACATTTTCCAAAAAAATTCAAAAAATGTATTTTGTGGAAACTTAAACGATTCAAGTCACATGTTGGTGAAGAAGGAAGTTAGTTATGCCAAAAATGTGAAAACTGAAATCACACACAAAGACCAAAGTAAATTTTAGTTTTAACAAGGAACGTTGATTTATTTATATATCCTTGACGTAGAACCATTCCTTTACTAAAATTTATCCAACATGGAATTTTATTTTTTCGAGCTTCAGGACAAGTGCTAGTAAATAAATGAGATTTCATTCAATTACTCGAGCATGAATGACAAAACATATTTTTTCTTCAACATAGAAACCTCATTACTAAAGTCGTGCAAAATTTTCATTACTAGCAATTACAACTGCAACACTACATCAAAGAAAACTTAAAATGTCAGAAAGGGAAACACACGATACAAGATACGACATGTACAAGACATGTGCCAACAACAACGACTAGCACTACCCATTGTAGGCTGGTAATTGTCTTTATTGTCACATCAATAACTTCAATAGCATGTATCTTTGATTTGGTATAATAAAAATAAAAAATAAAATCATTTGATCCATGAAATGATTGATTCATTAGAAGTACTGTAATAATTTCCGCGGCTGGAGCCTTATCCATTACCACGTCCATGCCAGGAGTGTAGTATAGAGGAGATGCAGCCAATCTCGTGCGCCTGTCAACGCTGCTCGTCATGAACCTCTCAGAGCTCCTCCTGCATAGCATGGATGGAAGTGAGCTCTGGGCTCTAGTGACTGGGCTATTGTGGCTGCTGAGCTGGAGCGGGTGGTGCCAGTGTAGGAGCATCGAGTAGTTGGATGCCCATCTTCCGGAGAATGGCGCGACTGATGGTGGTTAGCACCTTCCCCACTGGGGCCTCTCTAGAAAATCTCACCTGGAAGTGTCGGAAACATGGGTAAGAAGATGGCTATAGGGAAAATGGCTCCGTGGGGGTGCCGATGAAGGGCTCGTGGAGATGGATCATAAGCACGTGCCCCTAATTGACGGTTATGCCGCCAAGGATGGCATAGGTGGCGCGACGAACAAAGGATAAATCTTCTCCAAGATTCCCGTCTTGAGGTGATGTTGTGCTGTATGATGCGCACAACTACACGGGTTACTGGTTGCAAAATGGCGGTGGTCCAAGCTCCAGGCTCTCCAACAAAGATACGCTGAAGGATCTAAGGGTCCTCCATCTCAATAGCATCAAGCAAGTCTCCCTCTACTGAGATATCCAAAATCTGAGCTAAGTCAGCATTAGTGAACTTGATGTGGATACCCATGACATCAGATCTGATGATGTAGGACTCATCATCGATGTTGGCATCTATCTGGGCATCGAACAGACAGACGCAACACGGATACAAGTCGTGCTCAAAAGTGTCGAAGTGCAGGATCGGTGCTTGGCCTGCGACAACTAAAAGCTCCTCCAAACCAAATGCGGCGAAGTCAACGAACTTCACCGGTCGACCAAAATGATACTCATAGCTGGTCGTGGACAAGTACTGCATAATCTTTGCCTCATCACGATCTAACCAGGAAGCTTTCTGAGGCATAAGACCGGGGTGTTGGTTGCGAATTTCACGGAGGAATCGGTGAAATGGGCAAGAGAAACTGCAAATTCGGTGTATAATCAGGTAGAGATTTGCATGTGGAGGATTTTGGTGGTAATTAGAGGTGAAATGGACCTGGTTTGCTCGGGTCGGAGCTTAGGAAGGAGGAAGGTTTATGTACGGTGGAAATTTTAGGGTTAGGGGAGAAAGGGTTGGTTGACCGATGTATATATACATCGTTCTTCCAATACGAGTTGGGTCAACCACGCTCGCCCATGGGCTAGCGGTCGACCGCTTGCTCCATAGTGGGAATGGTTTGAACCTCGGACCAATGACCCATTTAAATTGTGTATAAATTAAAATAAAAAAATTTTATTACGTCGAAACAACTTCTACTCCCAACCAAATTCTCGTATCGACTTCGAACATTCATCTAGTCGTGAAATTTAATTTTCCAATGTCTTTTCCCTGCCTAAAAAATAATTTGTGACCACCGAAACGAACGAACTCGTAACAGGAAATAAGCTAGAAATCCATAATAAAATGTTAAAATGGATTCTCCCCCTTACTAGTCGACATAAACTAAACGATTCAAATTCAAATACCCCAATAATCAAGATGAAGGATTTTCCATAGCCTTTTTGAAGAAAATTTAAAACTTTTCTAAAAATGTAATTTATTTATAAACTAACGGTTTCGTATTTATAAATCCATTTTTATTATTACTATTTATATTTAATTTTACATTTCAAACTAGAAAACCTTTTCGTGTTCAAAAATATTCGAGCTAAAAACAATAAGGATTAGTTTTGATAACTTTAACAAATTATCCAATACATATAGGAAGATGGATACTAAAAATCACATGGAATTGATATTTATTATTCGTGAAGTTAGTGGTATATTTCTTGTTATTTTTAATTCCTTGTTTCCTACCAATCATACCATATTTATTAAAATTACCAAATGGTTCCGGAATTTTTTTGAAACACGATTAGATTAAGAATTAAAAACTATATCTTCACAAACTATTTTTCGAAACCGTATTTCAAAACCGTTTGAAATCCATTTTTATTTTTCAAATTGTTTTAAAAATAAATTTCCTCGAATACAAGGCCAAGAACTCAATTGAATATTTCAACAAAGGTAGATTCAGAATTTTAACAAAGTAACATATAGATACACCTCGTAATTATATTTTCGAAATGGATACGACATATTAACGTGGGCTTTTCCCATTTTGGATGGAGAAATGGTCTTAACTTGAACTACCAATAACATCAAACCAGGAATTATGACTATCTCGATTGTAGCTAGTTTTTTATATTAATAAATGCTATTCCGGTTTCCAATCTCGAATCAACGGAATCCACCATATGTCGTCCTCATGCTCTTTACGACGAGATTGTCAACGTACTATGGGGTAAGACAGAATTGGCTAGAAACCCGAACTTAACATATTTCTACTCTTAGTCGCTAAAAACCCATTTTATATAATTAGGCCCACGACTAATTCATCATCGAAATAAATTTAATTCGAGAAAGAAAGATGAAGAAAAATAGAAAATAAAATCTAATTACATACTCTCACGAGTCCTAATTTAACTAATTCCTCTAATTATTTAACCTAAGCTCTAATACCAAATGTAACACCCCACACTTTTCTACGCCCAAATTTCGACAAAAATCGAAACTCAAACACATTCAAGCATGGAGTGTGTAAATTTGATACCTGCAATAAATGAGCATGAGAATAATCAGAGTACAATATAATAACTCATAGCGGAAACAAAATAGGATGAACTAGTATTAACTCAAGCAACTACCTTTTTCAAAGTAAGTCAGTTTGCTAATACTGAGCATGAGAGAGAAACGAGAACCGAAAGCCAAAAACACGTCCTTCTCTATGAAACCTAGAAGGTTGTAATGAGGAGGGGGGGTCGGAACAACAAGTTATGTGACTAAGAAATGTACAACACAAATTATAATACATAGATGTATCCCATTTGGTTTAACCTAAGATGTATGCCTAATAAGGTAAGCAATTCTAACCTAACCTTGTAGATGTTTACGCACGACTTTATTACTCTTCCCAAAGTAGTATTCCCAAATTATAATATTGAGATAGAACGTTTATGCATGTATTTGTGAAGCCTTTATATCAAAACATGACTGGTTATTTAATCGAGAGTGGACCCCTAATTACAGGGTTTCTATATATGTATGTATCCTCATTCACTATCCTTTATTAATTAATGCCTCACTATCAATGATAGATAGGGTGGATTCTCCCTGATCGCTTAAGACCCTTGGTGGACCTATTGGTCACTTATTAACCCTAGATAATATATTCAACGTTAACATAAACTAGAGGGCACTAGATATGGGCCCTACTAGTTAAGGCTTCCGTCATTCACGCATATACCCTTTCCCGGTATAAGGTGAGAGGTGGTATCTTATCGTTCGATATACAATCTAGCTGATGTTATTGGACAACCTCCTTAGTCTCTTACTAATTCCTGTAGGATAGGTAGCCATATCTGACACTTTAAGTTTCCAGGTTTGGGAAGACAATACTCACACATGCCGTTTAATACCCCTAAACTAAAAGACCTACTCCTAGGTGGACTACTCAACTCTAAGGCACTTAAGACCCAAGGAAGCGGACTATACGCGAAGGTTGTTGGATTCATGCCCCATTTGCCTTTAGCACATTTCCTTATTGGGATAAAGTAGGCTACGTTATTAAGTCACTCCCATTTAGTCCCTCTACATAAAAATACCATACTTACATGAATCATTTTCGTCACGGGTTTATATGGTTAATAATATCTAACATTATTAACCTACTAAGTCCCACTATATTTTCTGTTTTCATTAATATAAATAAGGAAGGTTATATCCTTTTTTACTTAGGATATTTATTTGGTCTCTTCCCTAATTTAGACTTAGTTATTTATACGACCATCATGAATTCCCTTATGACACCCATTTCCTTTTTATTACCCTTTATAACCATAATGGTCATATTTTCCCAAGACAACTATTTATCAGTCCCAAGTTATCTACTTGTTGTACCCCAAAAGGTAATTTCTATTCTTATTTCTTTATTAATTAATTAATTTATATATATTTACGTACCAGGCCTCCCACATTAAGTTGACAACTTGTGGATGTTGGATTTTCCGGTCGGTTCCAGGAAGACTTCAGCCACAAGTTAAACTTAACCTCGTGCCTTAATACGATTATATTTATGCATTAGACACCTCACATTAACCTGACTACCTGTGGTTGCTGGATTTGCTGGTCGGTTCGTAGCAGGCTTATACCACAAGTTGAGCTAAACCTCGTGTCTAAATGCGGCTATAATTCAAAATTCCTAATTGGTGTATACAACATTTATCCTAGCAGATTTTAGGAATTGTAACCATTTTTCCTATCACATTTATTTTCCGCAACTAATATTGGTTACAATGGTTATTTACTGATTTGCGGTCTTATTTATAGCAGTTAATTATATTGATTGCTACAAATGGTCACCACAAATACATTAATTCAATATGGATTACATTTACATATAATTCCATAATTGAACCTTATCCAAACATTCAAACATTCCATACAATGTATATTTTACTGTTTTACGCTGATTCGGACGGATCATATGTATATATATCTATTTCTATGTTTTCGTGTGGTCAACGTAGTTATTATTTTTATTATTATTCATATTTTTTAAATTAATTATTTGGTCTAATCAATTTACCAAACATTTCCATTAGTACAAAATATGTCTGTTGCATTGCTTCATTTGCTTCGGTTGTGCTTACAACGGAGGCAAATAATATCGTTTGGCTCAGTTGTGTTAGCAACCGAAGAAAATGCACCAAAGCAAATAGTATTAATTGCTTCGATTATGCTCACAACAGAAGCAAGTAATATATTTTTCTTCGGTCGTGTTAACAACTGAAGCATATGCATCGAAGCGAATAGTGTTACCTGCTTCAGTTATTCTTACAACCGATGCAAATAGTGTTATTTGCACTGATTTCATAGAATTGAAGAAAATGCATCGAAGCAAATAGTGTTATTTGCAACGGTTCTTCAAGAACTTAAGCAATTGTAACTTACTTTAGTCGAAGCAAATGTACATATGAACGATTATAAACGACAGCTTAGATATGTCATTATTTATAATCTATTGTCATTAATTATTATAAGTAAATAATTTATAATTACTAATTATTATATGTAGTTAATATTTTTTTGCATTAATATTATTATAGTTAATTATTAATAATTAAAAAATTATAGTTAATATTTATTAATTGCATGTTATAATTCATAATCATTATCTAATGATTAATGTTTAATAATATTTAATTAATAAGTAATATTTAATAATTAAAAGTATTACTTATTAATTAAATTTTAATAATGGCTAATTAATAATTACTATTAAATTATTAATTATTACATAATAATCAAGACTAATATTTAGTATCTAATAACAAATTTAATATTTATGAAATGATATTTAGTATCTAATAATTGATTTTAAATAAGCAGTGATTAATAATGACTATTAAAAATCAATAATAATCAATAAGTAAGAATGATATTTAGTAGTTCATAGGTATCCGAAATACTAGTTGTTAAGGAGTAACATTTAACATTAAAAACTTTATAATTATATGTATTAATTATATTTAATATTTAATACCTAATTTTTTTAATAAATTATTTTTAATAATGAGTATAAATTCTAATACGTAAGTAATAATATGTACTTAATGTTTTATATTTTGTAGTTAAAAATTTATTATATTAAATGATTTACAAATAATAATTTATAATTTTTGATTAATAATTTCAAATTAATTATATGTTACATGAATCAATAACAATCTCTTATGCTCGTATAGGGTATTCGTATAGGTTTAGCTGTGTCGTCCATCCAAAGCACATGTAACGGGCTTGGAAACATATAAGTTGAAAACTCGCCCGACCCTATACTATAACCCTAATTTCTACGCCTCCACCCATCCTTCAGTCAGATCAGCAAATGCGAAAACGAAAAGAGAGAAGGGAGTGAAAAAAGCTTAAGCAATACACATTTTTCGTTTATGTGATTCGAAAATGTTTGCAAACCTCGAATCTGATGGAGTCTCTACGAATTGGACTTAATCAAGACAATTGTGCAACAGAGGTAAGATTTGGTTTCATTTTATGTGTTTTGGTTCTTTTTCTTCTTCTTATTCTCTCGTTCCTTGGCATATTCTCCCATCATTTAAAGTAAATCTGTCGTTCACTAGATTAATAAATCGTTTTCTTTACAGACTTGTCTTAATTAATCTATATTGAAGTAGATTCCGCAATATGTATAACATGGACTGATTTATCTGTGTTATACTGTTCTGTGAATTAATTTCGTTCATACTGCAACTCCGTAGATGGGGATCCACGCAAATCCTAAAAGTGAGTGGTCAAACCTAGTTCAATAATCGCAAATAAGAGTTGAAAGATATGTTTGGTTTACAGGTTGAGTTAATTTTCGTGGATTTTGTATGACTACATGTGTTTTTAAAGATTACGTTTTGGTTTTTTAATGATATTGCTGTAGAGCTTGTCTACTGTGATTTTCAGGATTTATTTAGAATATTGTGTCACAGCTTAAGGCTACTACACAGCTTCGAAAATTGATTTCACTTGATATAGTTCGACTGCACATCTTTATTTTCCTTATTTTTTGATAGTACTTTTTAATTATCTGTTGGCTTTCATTTGAGATGGTGAGTTGTGAACTTGTTTATCTGAATTAATGATTTTAATCACCATAACTGAGCAAGATGTCTATTATACATTAAGATGTAGAATTATTATTAGTTATGTTGGGGAACTAAGTAAACTATCCAATTCTACAAACAATCAGGGTTATAATTGCTAATGTAAACTATCCAGTTATATTGTAGAATTATTATTAGTTATGTTGGGGAACTAAGTAAACTGTCCAGTTCCTTGTAAATTCTATTAGACACAATACTTCAACATTTAAAATAGTGTAATATCGTACAACTTAAGTTGTACAGTAATAATTGGCCTGTGTTATAATTTTTGTTTCAATCTACTTTTCTCTTGTAAAGAATAGTGTTTCACTGTTTTGTATATTATATACTATTGACATGCTGCTTTCGTTATTGAACTCTTCACCCAAGTTGGAACATTCAAAAAAAAAATTGGAGACCAATCATGGGCGCAAGACATTGGCGATTATCAAATTACGTAGTATAGTTTGTAGGCGATCAATACGAATGAGATCTGTTGACAAAATGTCAATATGTGACTGCTCCAGGATAATTGTTGATGTGAGGACCATATTACGTGTACATTAATATTTTTTAGAGAGAATATATCAGTGGAAGTTTTAACCAACCTGGGTTGATATGATGAATTTTATGTGTATATCTTTATATTTTCTTCTATACTAATAATTTACAACTTTTTATGATCTCAGGTATATTTTAAAGCATAATGGAGTCTGGGTGCTATCTTTTGTGAGAACCTAGCTTGTTTTGGAAAGTTTACCTTTATTAGGGACTACATTTTGTTAATAGTGTATTATCTTCATCTTTATGGAGCTGTGGTTTTGTTAGTAAGTTAGAATTCTTAGGTTGCGATTGACTTTTTTTTAATATAAATTGTTGACGCATCAGTTTTGGTGTGACTTTTATATGCTAGATGTTATATTTTGTTGAATTAAGATCAAACTATTAATTCTAGAGATGAATTATATTGTTTTCTATTGTGTTGTCGCCCTTAAATGTATTGATTATTAACACTGTCAGTGGATTATATCGTTAATTTATATTTGTTATATGGTACGATTATATAATTGCAAATGATTATTATTTGTTGTAGGGGAGCGTGTATATATTGCTAATTATAGTGATTTATCATTTGGTATATTTTTGTCAAAGGGGGTTCTTGCTTCGGTTGTAACCACAACTGAAGTAATAAGTAGAATCTATTCAAAGCCCGTTATGTATTTTTTGCTTCTGTTGCTGCCATAACCGAAGCAAAAAATGGATTTTGCTTCGGTTGTTTAGCTGAAGCAATAGATTTTGGTCTGTTGCGTCATCTGCATTTGCTTCGGTTGTTAAACAGAAGCAATAGGAGGTAAACAACATAAGCAAATGACCTGTTTTGTAGTAATGTTCCTAGTTATATTCAATCTTGCCAAAAAGGTTTCAAATCTCACAAAAGGCCATTAGCCGTAATCATCGTAAATAATGCCTAATTAGTGGAATTGACATATTTCCAAATCATAAGTGATATATGTAAATATATATTTTTAAATAGTCGATGCAAATTAAATACAAATATATGTATATATATATATTTATATTTATACCTACAATTGTTCCACTTTCCCTTTTTAATCCTTTTTGTCATACCTCTTGTGATTTCAAAATAATGCCTCTTTAATAAAAAGGAGGAAAGCAACATGTTTACAATGATTAAGCCAAAACCTAACAATATTGAATACAAACAGGAATATTTCCTTTATTTTTACAATCACATAATTCTCAAATTTCATCTTTTTACCCAAAGTCATATATTTCATTATTAAACACTGAACTAAAGATATGGAATGTAACTACATCTAATTTGTGTTTAATGGGACTGATTTCCAAATCCATAATACTATGCAACATGTACAACATATTTCATGATATAACTGTAGGAATATGTGTGAACAAGTTTAAGAATCCTACAATTTATGTTATACATAACCACAATTTATAATTCACAAGTTCTAACAATGTTTATAATCAGATCGGATGGTTGCCAATCAGTTCACAATATTTAAATGAACATATCCGATAGGCATAAAAACATATATTAAATTCAAATGAAATAGTTATGTCATTATACCTATACTCGTAAATTTCCCACTCACCTTGTAACACCCCGTATTTTCTGTGAATGTTAAAGTAACGAATTAAAGAATACTTAATTTTAAAAGTGGGAATTAAGGGAAACGGGTTATGCCATTGCGTTCATCTCGGAATTCTTCTTGAGATAGAGTCCGAGTTTGCGTAAATCGGACACCGTATGAAGAAGTTATAAGCCTTAGAAGTTTGTGTACGTCCAAGGAAGTATATATATACATATAAAATAATTCCAGAAGTCAAAACAGGGTTCAAATTTCGAATTTGGTTCAAAGTAGGCTGAGCGGGAAATTTCCCGCTCAGAGGTGTCGACCCCCCTATAGGGGTGTCGACCCCCCTATAGGGGTGTCGACCCCCCTATAGGGGAGTCGACCCCTGTTGGCCCAGATCTGGCCGATGACGTGTTTCGCCATGTGTCGCTTTCTGGTTCGCTGTGTGATGTGGTATTCTGCTCTGGACGATTCTGATGACTTCTAGACTGATCTGAAGGCTCTAAATCCCCCTATTCACCTATAAAAAGACCCCTAAACCTATTGCTTTCTCCATACGAATTCATAAGCGTTTATATGTTGCTAAAACCTGAAGTGACCTAACCTCCACCTTAATCAATCAAATTAGAGTTTTCAAGTCAACAATCAAAGTCTACATCAAAGGAATAGCTAATCAAATTCAGAAATCCGATCCCAGAATTCAAGACAGTTCTGTAATTTGTAAGTTCATGTTACTTTCAAAAGTAAATTTAAATTGTGATTCTGACATGTACTAAATCTGAATCTGAGATTATTCCTATTTCTATTTGTCTTTCTACATCCATTGGATCTATCTCATTGATATTATTATGTCCATTCTTTGTCTCTTCTTTCCTTCTTCCTTTTTTGTTTTTGTTTTTATAGCCAGGCTACTGCGAGCCTGAACCAAATCTCAGAAGAGATGAACGTATGTTGGAAAAAATTGGACATAATATATGATTTGGACATGGCCAGCGCTAAAATTGGGAAAAGCTTTAAATTATATATAATTGGGCATAACTGATTTGTAACGGATTTAAGGACATAACACATGTTGTATTTAAAACATATAGTGTATAGAGCATATGACTTGAGATTTGATGCATAGAGTATATTGGACATATGACTTGGGGCGTAAATTGAACTGTAAGCATGTAAGGCATAGTACATGTTGTGGTTTAAGACCTAAAATTGGGGCATATATGTATGATAGTTTATGACTTGGAAGAAGAAGATTATTGTGTATAGTAATGTATGGCTTAGGCATGAAAACCTATAGTAGGATAGGGATAACTGTTAAATGTGAACACACCTAAATTGGTATTTTGGGTAATTGGCATGCACTCTAATTAAAAGCTATAATTTGGCACAGTTTATAATGTGAATCAGGATTGGGGGTTTTTGGAGAATATTTTGTATGGTGCAATTTGACTAAACCTTAGGGCATCTGTTATATTGTGATTTGTAGGGCATGACTATTATTGCAAACTTAGGAAAATTGGGGTGTAACCTATTTTGAGTAATAACTTGAATTTGAATTTGTGAGGCATAACTTGCAATCAACTTTGTTGGGGTATAACTTGAGAATTGGAACATGACTAGTTTCGTGAATTTGGGATGATTAGCATATACAATCTAGACTTGGACATGTGTGGTAAATATGCTAAAAGATAAACATGCCTAACCCGAGGTTAGATTGAGTTGCAGTGTAAAACTGCCCGGAACCACCCGACACATCCAATAACCGCAATAACACAGATCTAATGTGAGAGGTTAGCGCATTTAGCCCAAAACCCAAGATTAGAATGAGTTTGCGGTAGAAGTCTGCCCGGAACTGCCCGACACATCCAGCAATCACAAACAACAGTTCTAATGTGAGAGGTTGGGGCATTAATAAATCAATTAATGCCAATAAACAAACATGCTAAGAATGGTAAGGTTAAGTAAAATTTAGAACACTTAACCGTTATAACATGTTAATTAGACAAGAAGGTGGGGTTAAGTAAATATAGAACACTTAACCGTTATAATATGTTAATTAGACAAGAAGGTGGGGTTAAGTAATGTAACATTCCAGAATTTTAACTAAGTTTGATTTGGATTTTTATTATCTAACTTTTGGATTTTCTGAATATAAAAGATTTTATAAGGTTTGAATATAAAATTTTCACTTTGAATAAGTATTTTGTTTTATTAAATATGATTTTTTTATATAAGAAAGACTTATTTTAAAGGTTATATTTAATTTATAAGATTTATGTTTAAGTAATGATATTTTCTGATTTTGATAATATTGAAATATAAAATATAAATTTGTTAACAAAAAATTTATTTTTAAGATTTTACAAGAATTATTATTATTTTATTACTTAGGAAAATTATAATGATGTTTATAAAATTTATTAAGCAATTGTTTTAAACCATTTAGTATAAATTTTGGTAAAGTATATAAATATATTTGCTAAATAATATAGATAAATACTTATATATTATAAATAAGTTATATATATATTTTATAAATCTTAAGTGATAAGATGTTACATTTATTTGGCAACATTTATAAGTGTTACAACTCATGTTGCTAAAATAAATAAATTAATTAAAATAAGGTGTCCTCTTACATGTCATGATGCATGGAGTAGTTCATGTTTTGATGCCAAGTAGCCATGTATGTGTCTATGTGCATGAAGAGGTTTGCCTATTGAATTCCATGTGTCCATCTTGGTGTCTTCATGCATGTATTAGTTTCATGAAGTAGTGCCATATGTCCATGAACAAATTGTCTAAAATACCGTTGAATCATCCCTATATAAAGAGGAACATAGCTTCATTTTCCTCCACACTCCATTCAGTAACCACTTCAGATGAAGATCCTCTCGTCGTTCTCCTTATTGTACCACGTTTTCAAATTTTCCAGTAAAAGAGAAATTTACACCTCTCTTCATTTAAAAATCCAAATCTCTCAATCCGTTGAGTTTTAGCTAATACGATATGCGTGGAAGTTGTTCAGGTCATCGTTGCCGATTTTTAAAAATTATCGGATCCAGTTTTCACTGAATGATAAAGGAGAATTCTCAGATTTACCGAGAATCGCATAAATGGGTTCAGATCTTCGAAAAATCCTTTCTCTCAATCCGCTTCAAATTGAATCGCGCCGTCAACACCGTTATGATTAAAAGAGCGTGTAGTATTTTTCATGCGAAAACGGGGCTATTCCATGACGATGATTTGAAAAGTTGGGAATTAGGTTTTGAGTTTGTGTATGGAGGAAGCTACGATCGAAGAATCGGTGAATGGTTTTGCGACAAGATTGGAAAAATCTTCGTTGTGGTATAAATTGGTGAAGATTGGTGATAAAAAAGTGTCGATACCTGTGGGAGCTTACGCATGGTTCCAGATCGGTGGAACGTCGAATTTTGATTGCGGAGGCCGGAGGTTTAGCGAGCTAGTGCAGTTGATTGAGGAGGGGATAGCGAGTTGGTGTATGAGTTCGGATTTGAAGTTTGATGAAGAAATGGAGTGTGCAAGTGCACAACCGTGCACTATTTTGGGTTCCAGGGAGAAGTTCACGCAAGGAAAAGAGGAAGAAGAAGAGGAGAGGGTGTGGACCGGACTTTGAACGTGAATATGGGCTTTGGGCCAAAGATTTTGGGTATATTTTTGTTTATTTTCAAGTTTAAATTTGTTCAAACTTTAAACCACTCTAACTCACTCGTTTTAAACTGGATTTGCTCACCATCAGAAGCGTTGGAATCGTATCTGAAAATAGAACGCAGTGATATATAAATTTGATAATTTTTTAAGTATAAATTTATATAAAAATAAAATAAACGTTCCTTATATATGAATAAAAATGTAACAAACAACGTTCTTAATTTAAATTTGATATATATAAATTAGCAGAAATTTCTAGCTGCTGATAAGAATGGACTGAGAGCAGTACGAGTAAAGGTGGCAGTATTCGTTGATCTGTTCGCTTAGGTAATGAAGATTTTGAACCTCGATTGGTGAGAACTTCTAATTTAAATTATTTATTTAAATTAGTTAATTATAATTAGCAGAGATAATTATAATTAGTTGATGATGATTGTGTGATGGATGTTGATGTTTGAATGATTGTTCATGAAATAGATAATACACTGGACACTAGTAAGCGTTATTGTCTGTAACGCTTGTGCACCGTTAAACGTTTGTTGTGATGAATGAATTCATATCCATCTGATCGTATGGTTCATTTGGATATATATGATTGCATTGTATGATATCACACACACAGAAGCACACCGTGGTTGTGGAAATATTTAGGTGATCGATTTAGAATCTCCTTCCTACATACGATTTTATTTAATTATTAAATAATATTTAATATTTTGGTTTTGAATAAAATATCAACTTATAAATATTAAATCAGGATTTGGAAAATGATTTATATTATGTATTGATTTTGTATAACGATCTATATATCTATTTGAAACTAGTTTTGGTAAAAATAACATATATGTTATTTTCAATTTAATTCGAAATGAGATTTTTTTAAAATTTGAATATGGTTTTATATATTATAACAATGATATAATATACACCATAACGTTCTAGGATGACAGAGAGGATGGTGTCTAGGCTTGGGTTTGGAAATTCAGTTTCCTGCTCTCCCTGGCTATCCCTAACTGATCCGACAAACGGGATGGTAAATTTGAAATCAAATTTGAAATATATTTTGAAACTGTTTCAAATGATTTGGAAATATAAATTAAATTCGAAAAGGATTTGAATAATTTATATTTAAATCATTATATGGTTTGAATAGAACGCACTATGATGCAACAATTCGTAGATATTGATTTCAAGTTTTGAATGGTTTTAACTTGATTATTTGAAATTAATTTGACTTGAAATAAGAAATGTTGAATTGCAAATGTTAACAGTTTTGAATAACAAAGGAAATTTGAAACATCCAACCTCCGTTAAGGTCACTCACAAAGGGAATGCCTTAACTTTGGTGGAGGGTTATAGGTACTAAACACAGAAAAATTTACAAGACAGATAAATATAAGCAGCGAAATTCAAATATTTATTGCAAACGTGATTCTATACAAAAGCATTACAGCAAATTGTCTCAAAATAACTTCTAAAATATTACACCATAATTTCTATCTTGATTATTTATTAAAGAAGCATAAACCATAAATAAAACTGAATAAATCCCCAAGGGTAGTGTCCAAAATCCATAGCCAAGGTGAGAGAGTCCCAATCATACATCTACTTTATTGAAGCTTGCAAAGAGTCTGACTAAGCTGGAGTATTCCCTCCCTGTGGACTGGGGTGGGGGAGGGGACGGAAGAAAAAAGGACGGAAGAAAACGGGTCAGACAATAAGTCTGGTAAGTTCAGTGATTACTAGTATTTAAACAAGGAAAGGGATCATGACACTAATAACAGAACATAGGATAATACCCTAATATAAGATAAGAGGAACATGCGATTGCACCCATTACTATAATCTCTGCACCTACTTAACCAATGGTTCTACCAGCCCCACGTGTTCATAACAAACGATCCCCTTAATGATCGGCTCCTACTCGCATGCATTCATATCATGTGTCATTCGGCCCCGCTTGACTGTAGATACCTGTGCTGGTCCCACCATGGGGTGTATCAGTCCCTCTGGTGGCAACCCGACACGATTCAAGATGCACAGCGTATACTACTGATGCCCAGCGCCTGCTTTTTCCACTCTGGAGTACGTGCACGCCCATACGCCGTCGGAACCTACACTGATGCACCAACCACCGACGTTTTGACAGCTTATAATCAGCTTAGTAATCGTGCCCCACCCTGCCTAGTTCAGGGTACCATGATACATCTATGTGGGTTACTGCTGAAATGGGTCCCCGTTATTAGGGTTTTCTAATCAACATGTTTATTTGGTTAAGTGTCCAAATTTACCTAACCCCACCCATCCGTTTAGTTAACATGTTGAGTCGGTTAAGTGTTTCCCTAATTGACTTAACCCTACCAATCCCGACTTAGCTTTAATTTATTCATTAAAGCACCAACCACACACATTAGACAGGTCTTGTTGTGGTCACTGGATATGCCGGTTGGTTCCGGGCAGTTTTACACCACAACTCGGTCTAACCTCGGGTTCTTTTTGGGCTTGATGCACTAACCACCCACATTAGACAGGTCTTGTTGTGGTCACTGGATATGCCGGTCGGTTCCGAGAAGTTTTACACCACAACTCAGTCTAACCTCGGGTTAGGCATATTCGTCTTTTCTAAATCCATATATTTTCTACATATGTCTAATTCTATATGTAAATTAATCTTAATTTAATCATGCCATAATTATCCTTTGATTATGCTCATAACAAATGGTATATCAAATATACCATTTTATGAACAAATCTATGCCATGAAATTTTCATATTTTCCCATCGCTATCCCCGTGGAACGTACGCATGAATCACATAAAATGTTGGGCTAGTAAATTAGCCCAAACCCATAAACAAAAAGGGGTAATAAATAAGGGACATGAAATAAACAAAAAATAGCATACATTTAACTTATCACATGTAACTTGGCATAGAAGTATCATTAACTTAATTAAATGGGTAAAGGTGAACTTGTGACTAAGTTGGATCTAATTGTCATGCATGTAAACTTGATATAGGTCTAGCATTGAGGTTTAACAGATAAACACAATTTTAAACCACAACATAGCATATTAACTTATGTATGTCAAAACATAATAAAGCTACTATAAACATATTTAAATCACAACTTAGCATGATAACTTATGTGTGTTAAACATAAGAGAGCTATTATAAACATATTTAAATCACAACTTAGCATGATAACTTATGTGTGCTAAACATAAGAGAGCTATAAATCCAATTTTACAAGATAAATAGATTCAACTTAACATAGTTCTAAATATACATGAATGTTGATCTAACATGTAAGCATGTGATTTAGATCATAAACTTGCAAGTAACCACTAAATTATAACATGACATGTTTCGCCATTCAGTTGGCATAATAAATCTATTACCCAATCATAATAGATTCCAATAACATAAAATATGGCATGTTCATCATCAAAAACATATAGGCATGATCGATCACAATGTTAGTTTAAGATAAATGAGAATCAAACTTTATTTATCTTATACATAACCATTATTCTATATTCGAATTACAACATGTCATGATTCATTTAAAAGAATGTTTAAATCTATGTAATAACCAACTTACAAACTAAAAAGGAATTCTTGATTTCTGAAATCTGAATTATGAAGTTGGTAAGCTCGCCTTTGATGTAGATCGTTGAATTAGATTACTTTAATTTGATTTTGATTCAGGTTTTTATCTTGTCTTTGAATTGAAAGCGGTGACGGCTACTCCAAGTTCTCTACTGACAGCATGATAGTTCCAGGATTATTTTTGTGTGATTTTAGGTTGAGCATTGGGTTGTTTATATAGAATTTCAATTTAATTAGAGCCATCAGATGATCCTAGAGTTAACCACAACCATTCAGTCAGGATAAGGTGACACCTCAGCCCTAATGACTCAGCAAGGAGTCAGAAAGGACTCAACAATGACTCACAGTATGGATCAGATCACACCAGAAAGCTGTGCAGGCTCTCAGCTCGGCCTGGGCGCACTTGGCAAGTGCGCCAGTGCAATTTTGTACTGGCGCACTTCCCAAGTGAGTCAGTGCATATTTCTTTCTTTCTTTCTTCTAGTTTTCTGCTTAACTTCGTTCGTCCATATCTCCTTCATACGGTATCCGGTTTACACAAACTCGGACTCTATCTCAAGCAGAATTCCGAGATGAACGCAATGGCGTAACCCGTATCCCTTAGTTCTTACATTTGAAATTAATTGTTCTTTGATTCGTTATTATAACGTTAACGAAAAATACGGAGTGTTACATTCTCCCCTCCTTTTTGGATTTCGTCCCCGAAATCTTCAAGTCGAGAAGAACTTATATCCTACCATCCAATCGCCCATCTACTCAACCATCAAACACAGGCGTCCATTGTCCTTAAAAGATTTCTAATGCTTCATGATCATATGCATAGTGTGTGTACATGTGCTTATCTAATGCAAAATCAGGTGTTCTACTAATTGAGTTGACCTCCATAAGTCAAATTTTGTCAGTGCCATGAGTCCATAATGAATGCAATTTTTTCCTACTCAAAATTTCCTACATGAGTGCACAATCATTCATACAAATGCAATGTCCATATGATAACACATCAAGTTTCAATCCATATACAAATACATATACGCATATGCAATATGAAAGTGACTGAGCCGATCTAATACTTAATGTGTGTGTATATGCATCCACGAGCAACCACCAGCAACCACTTGCAACCATCAACCATAACATGTTTCAGCTACATGTTTTCATCCAAATGGGTTTCTACCTAAAGATAAAGGATAGGATCGAGGAGATATACCTAAAAAGGTAGATACGAGCATAAACTTAAGGAAAAAGAGATCAAGGATGTACCCTCAAAAAGAAAAGGGTAGGCTGCGCGTATTCTGTCCTCGGTTTCCCAAGTCGCATCTTCCTCGGCATCGCTCCATTGAACTTTGACGAGATTAACTTCACGGTTGCGTTGCTTTTTGACTTCTGTTCCCAAGATACGGATTGGAACTCTCCTTACAGTTGCTTCTCGTTGAACTTCTACTTCCTATAGCATGCTTGGTTCTACCACTTCCGCAGACTCGTGTAAGCACTTCCGTAGGTGAGAGACATGAAAGACATTATGAACCCCAGCCAATCTTTCGGGAAGCTGTACCCTATAAGCCATCTTCCCAATCTTCTCAATGATAGGGAATGACCCTACAAATCTTGGTGCTAACTTTCCTACGGATCCAAAGCGAACGACGTTCCTCAAAGGAGATACTTTAAGGAACACCTTGTCTCCAACTTCGAACTCAAGGTCAGTTCTTCTTTTGTCTGCGTAGGACTTCTGTCTATCTTGGGCAGTCTTCATTTTTCTTCGTATCAAGTCTACTTTCTCTGAAGTTTCCTAATCATGTCTGGTCCAAGTATGAGCTTGTCTGTTGGCTCCCACCAGCAAGTTGGTGACCTGCACGGTCTTCCATATAAAGCTTTGAAAGGCGCCATGCCTATGGTGGCTTGGAAGCTATTGTTGTAAGTGAATTCCACCAAGGGTAGATGATCCTCCTATGTACCTCCGAAGTCAATAATGCATAATCTGAAGAGGTCTTCTAATACTCTGTTGACTCTTTCCGTTTGGCCATCGGTTTGAGGGTGATAGGCCATGCTTAAGCATAACTGTGTGCCTACAACCTCTTGCAAACTCTTCCAAAACTCACTCGTGAAGATAGGGTCATGATCACTCACTATGCTGGAGGGTATCCCATGGAGTCGAACAATCTCTTTAAGATATATGGGTGCTAGAGATGAGGCAGTCCTTCTACTTTTGACAGGTATAAAGTGAGCGCTTTAAGCAAGCCTATCCACTATTACCCAAATGACGGTATTGCCCTTTCTTGACCTAGGCAACCCATCTTTAAAGTCCATCAAGATGCTATCCCATTTCCATTGTGTGACCTCTAGAGGATGGAGCAGACCACCAGGCTTCTTCTGCTCCGCCTTGACTTGTTGGCATATTAAACACTTAGAAACAAATTCAGCTACGTCTTGCTTCATGCCATTCCAAAAGAAAACTCTTTTGATGTTTTATTCATTTTGTCTCCGCCTGGGTATATGGTCAGCTTGGAATAGTGTGCCTCTTCTAGAACCGTCTTTACCAAAAACCTTGTTTGTGGGACACATAGTCTTCCATCTCGTCTCTATCAGCCCTTGGCATCAATGGAGTATCTATTGAGGTGACTAGAAGTCTCACCCCTAATTAACTTGTCCAACATATCGGCTAGCTGAGGGTCTTCTCTTTGCGCGGCTCCGATCGAGTCTAATAGAGTTGGCTGCACTTCTAACATTGCTAGCAAGCCAGGTACAAAGTCAGAGGAGGGTCTAAAGTTAAAGCTTGCTATGAACTCCAAGCTTTGCCTTTCCACAAAGAGAGGGCTTAAGGTCAGTTTCTTTCTACTCAAGGCATCTTCTACTGCATTTCCCTTGCCAGGAGTGTAGGAAAACTCAAAATCGTACGAGGCAAGAAACTCCATCCATCTTTGCTGCCTCAAGTTGAGATCTTTCTACGAGAAAAGGTATTTCAACGATTTATGGTCAGTATACAATTCAAATTTCTCACCTAGGAGATAATGGCGGCAAGACTTAAGCGCAAAAACGATGGCTGCCAACTCTAGGTCGTGGGTTGGGTAGTTTTTCTCATGTACTTTCAACTGCCTTCCACCATAATCCACTACCTTCCCTTCTTGCATCAGAACAGTGCCTAGTCCCATTCCGCATGCATCTGTGTATACTGTAAACATCTTGCTTCCATCAGGCAATGTCAGAACTGGGGCTGTTGTTAGAGCCCTTTTCAAACGTTGGAAAGCAATATCGCAATCTAAATCCCAATTGAAAGCTAGGTTCTTCTTTGTCAACCTTGTAAGTGGAGCTGAGATTTTTGCAAAATCTTTGATGAACTTTCGATAAAAGCCTGCTAGGCCGAGAAAGCTTTGGACTTCGGTTGCGTTTCGAGGAACCTTCCAAGCTTGCACAACAACCACTTTCGCGGGGTCCATAGTTATCCCCTCTTTGGACACCACATGTCCAAGGAACCTAACTTGTTCTCTCCAGAAATGGCATTTGGAGAATTTAGCTTTCAACTGATGTGCACGGAGAGTATCCATGAATTCCTTTAGATGCTGAGCATGCTCTTCCTCATTCTTTGAGAAGATCAAAATATCGTCTAGGAAGACCACCACAAACTTATTGAGGAACTCTCGGAACACCCTGCTCATTAAATCAACGAAGTAAGCAGGTGCATTTGTCAAGCTAAAAGGCATGACAAGCCACTCGAAAAAACTATCTGGAGTTCTGAACGCGGTCTTATCAATGCTGTCTTCAACCGCTCTTAGCTGATGAAACCCGGTAGCTAAATCTAATTGGGAGAAACCGATGCCCTACAAGCTGATCGAACAAATCATCTATTCTCGGGAGTGGGTTCCTATTCTTCTTGGTCAGCATGTTTAGCTCCCTATAATCAACGCACAGGTGAAGCGAACTGTCCGCTTTAGTTGCGAACACTACTGGAGCACCCCGTTCAGAAATACTCCGCCTTATAAACCCCTTCACAAGCAATTCTTTAACTTGCTTGCTGAGTTCTTTCCTCTCCCTTGGAGCCATGTGTCTAATGGGTAAAGCAACAGGTTTTGCGTTGTTAATGAGGTATATGTGGAAGTCTATCTCCCGCTTCGGAGGTAAGCCCTTTACCTCTTCAAACACATCCGAGTATTCACAGACTACCCTTATAGACTGCAAGTTCTCAACAGACGCATCAAGAGATTCTAGATAACTAAGCATAACGGAGTTCATGGGATTACAGGAAATTTCGAGAGTGTTACCAAGGTGAGTCATGAGTCTAACCACTCTCTTTTCACAATCGAGGACGGCACCATTACTGGATAGCCAATCCATGCCTAGAATCAACCCATAGCCCGTGAAGCCCAAAACAAAGGCATTACATCTAAACCCAACGCTTAGTATAAATATTTTCAAATCCAAACAAATCATTAACAAATAAGCTGAGCCCCCAATTGGAATTGAAACAACCAAGGGATCCTCTACTATACTGGTGTATAGGTGCAGAGATTCCACTAACGCGGTAGATATAAAAGAGTGCGATGCGCCAGAATCAAAGAGTGTACGAACAGGATGATCAAAAAGATAGACTAAACTTTCGACAGAAATATTTCTACCTCGTTCTTGCGGAGGTGTCGTGAGAGCGTGAACTTGTCCACTAGAAGAAGGTCCAGCTGCTTGCCCTTGCTTCCTTGGGCAGGCCTTAGCCATGTGTCATGTCTCACCACAATGGAAACAACCACCCATCTTCCTTTTCTTCTTCTTGCAGTCTTTGACCAGATGTCCAGGAATGCCAAAGAAATTACACTTTCTCTTGTCACGGTTTTTTTTCTTCCTGCCTTTCTTTGAATCGGCCTTCTTGTTCTGTGACCCTTCCCCCTTCTTATCTTGCGGCACTTCCGCTTTTGCCTCTTTCTTGCCCTTGTCTTCCTCATGTAAGAGTGCCATGTCCACTAACCTCTCGAAAGTAGCCCCCGTAGGTACATGGTTCATAGCCAGGCTATGAAGTGGCTCATTCAATCCCTTGACAAAACAGAGAGCTTTCTTATGAGGAGTATTCACTAAATCTAGTCCAAATCGGGCCAGCTGATTGAATTGGTTGATGTACTCCTTGATCGTCATACTTCCTTGCTTAAGAGAGAAGAACTTTTCCAACTGTAAACTTCGTTCAGCTTGTGAGAGGAATTTCATCTCAAACCTCTTTCTGAAATCCATCCATGTTTCAACTGGTCTTTCAGCGTTAGTGACTTCTCACCAATAGGAAGCTTCGTCTTTGAGCAACCATACAGCCAACTGTATCTTCTGCCTATTGTCAACCTCGAAGATAACGAACAGATCCTCAGTTTCTTTGAGCCAGTTCCTTTCTTCTACGAATGATTCAGTTCCCTTGAAATCCTTTCCACCAAAGGCCCTAAAGTCTCTACAAATCTTTGAAAAAGCATTTGCATGAGGAGCAGGAGGAGGAGGAACCGCTGCAGCTGGAGGAGGAGGAATATCTACTGGTCCTGCGTCGTTGGCCCTAGCCTCTAAGTACCTCCTGAACCAGCCAGGTATTGGTACACCCTCTGGAAGGTTAAGATTCCCAGACATGCTGAAACGAAAAAGAAAAGATTCAAAACGAAGGATAGAAAGATAGTGCATATGGCTTTGGGGAATATGCTTTTTTAAATTTAAAACAACACTTTTTCTTGTAAAATGCTTCTTTATATTTCTTTTTTGAAAATAGCTTTCAAAAATTCTTATCTGATCTGGTAAACCTTTGCTCAGATACCAAGTGAAACACCACACCTCCGTTAAGGTCACTCACAAAGGGAATGCCTTAACTTTGGTGGAGGGTTATAGGTACAAGACACAGAAAAATTTACAAGACAGATAAATATAAGCAGCGAAATTCAAATATTTATTGCATACGTGGTTCAATACAAAAGCATTACAGCAAATTGTCTCAAAATAACTTCCAAAACATTACACCATAATTTCTGACTTTATTATTTATTAAAGAAGCATAAACCATAAATAAAACTGCATAAATCCCCAAGGGTAGTGTCCAAAAGCCATAGCTAAGGTGAGAGAGTCCCAATCATACATCTACTTTCTTGAAGATTGCAAAGAGTCTGACTAAGCAAGAGTATTCCCTCCCTGTGGACCTTGGGGGGGGCGGGGGGACGGAAGAAAAGAGGACGAAAGAAAATGGGTCAGACAATAAGTCTGGTAAGTTCAGTGATTACTAGTATTTAAACAAGGAAAGGGATCGTGACAGTAATAACAGAACATAGGACAATACCCTAATATAAGATAAGAGGAACATGTGATCGCACCTATTACTATTGTCTCTGCACCTACTTAACCATTGGTTCAACCAGCCCCACGTGTTCATAACAAACGATCCCCTTAATGATCGGCTCCTACTCGCATGCATTCATATCCGGTGTCATTCGACCCCGCTTGACTGTAGATACATGTGCTAGTCCAACCATGGGGTGTATCAGTCCCTATGGTGGCAACCTGACACGATTCAAGATGCATAGTGTATACTACTAATGCCCAGTGCCTGCTTTTTCCACTCTGGAGTACATGCACGCCCATACTCCGTCGGAACCTACACTAACACACCAACCGCCGACGTTTTGACTGCTTATAATCAGCCCAGTAATCGTGCCTCACCTTGCCTAGTTCAGGGTACCATGATACATCTATGTGGGTTACTGCAGAAATGGGTCCCCGTTACTAGGGTTTTCTAATCAACATGTTTATTTGGTTAAGTGTCCAAATTTACCTAACCCCACCCATCCGTTAAGTTAACATGTTGAATCGGTTAAGTGTTTACCAAATTGACTTAACCCTACCAATCCTAACTTAGCTTTAATTTATTCATTAAAGCACCAACCACTCACATTAGACAGGTCTTATTGTGGTAACTGGATATGCCGGTCGGTTCCGGGCAGTTTTACACCACAATTCAGTCTAACCTCGGGTTCTTTTGGGCTTGATGCACTAACCACCCACATTAGACAGGTCTTATTGTGGTCACTGGATTTGCCGGTCGGTTCCGGGTAGTTTTACACCACAACTCAGTCTAACCTCGGGTTAGGCATATTCGTCTTTTCTAAATCCATATATTTTCTATATATGTCTAATTCTATATATGTCAAATTATAACATGACATGTTTCACCGTTCAGTTGGCATAACAAATCCATTACCCAATCATAATAGATTCCAATAACATACAATATGGTATGTTCATCATCACAAACATATAGGCATGATCAATCGCAATGGTAGTTTAAGATAAATGAGAATCAAACTTTATTTATCTTATACATAAGCATCATTCTATATTCGAACTACAACATGTCATGATTCATTTAAAAGAACATTTTAATCTACGTAATAACCAACCAACAAACTAAAAAGGAATTCTTGATTTCTGAAATCTGAATTCTGAAGTTGGTAAGCTCGCCTTTGATGTAGATCATTGAATTAGATCACTTTAATTTGATTTTGATTCAGGTTTTTATCTTGTCTCTGAATTGAAAGCGGTGACGGCTACTCCAAGTTCTCTATTGACGGCATGATAGTTCCAGGTCTATTTTTGTGTGATTTTAGGTTGAGCATTGGGTTGTTTAATTTCAATTTAATTAGAGCCATCGGATGATCCTAGAGTTAACCACAACCATTCAGTCAGGATAGGGTGACACCTCAGCCCTAACGACTCAGCAAGGAGTCAGAAAGGACTCAGCACTGACTCACAGTATGGATCAGATCACACCAGAAAGCCGTGCAGGCTCTCAGCTTGGCCTGGGCGCACTTGGCAGGTGCGCCAGTGCAACTTTTGTACTGGCACACTTCCCAAGTGCGCCCGTGCATTTTTTCCTTTTTATTTCTTTCTTTTGGTTTTCTGCTTAACTTCGTTCGTCCATATCTCCTTCATACGTTGTTCGTTTTATGCAAACTCGGACTCTATCTCAAGAAGAATTCCGAGACGAATGTAATGGCGTAACCCTATCCCTTAATTCTCACATTTGAAATTAATTATTCTTTTATTCGTTATTATAACATTAACAGAAAATGCGGGGTGTTACAAAATTCCAAAATTTCAACGGATGATTTTCAAGTATAACAAATTAAGAAAGATCGCTACACTTGCAGTCGGCGATCATAACGAAAAGTCGAATAAAACAAGTTCATTAAATTAGAGAAATTTATGATAATTCCTATTTATAAATTTCAAAGCAAATAGAAATTGGAATATTTGAATTTCGAATACATTTTAAATCTGTTTGATTTAAATAGCTATTTTACAGCTGTGCTTTTGGTAACACTCCCAAATGTTGTTATTGGTTTTGAAATTTATAAGCATGAACCATTAGTTGACTATAAGAATAGTTTGAAGATTATTAAAGTATTGGGAATATTTCTATGGAATTGAAATGGGTTTTTCCAAAGTTAAAAATTTGGATATGGTTGGAGATAAATCTTCGGATGTTTGATATTAATTCGGTAAATGAAAACTCTTATTATTTGAGGAATTTAAAAGGTAATTCACCATTATTCCGCTTATAATATGACTTGGATATGGTAATTAATATTGAAGATAAGTTGATGGTATTTCTACCCAGATCAAATATCAAAGAGTTGAAAAAATCTTTCAGTTAAGATATGGGTTCTCAACCAGATTGAAATAAGTTAGATAGAAATAATCTTCGATATTTGGTATGAAACCTCATGATGTAAATGTATACTATCTGGGGAATTTGAAAGATATTATTATATCGTTATTCCACTTATGGTATTCGTTGATTATGAAAATTTATATCGAATATAAGTGGATAAAATTTCTGTGTAATTTATAATTCGATATCGATTGATTTGGGTTTTGTCGTGAATCGTATCTTCAATAATATCGTTCTTAAACCCGATGAGATTGCATGGTGAGGATTCATATCGTAATTAGGGATTTAATCAAATCTTTGATTTGATGGAATTAAAAGTAAGAAATTGAAGCGAGGATATAATCTTTGATTTCCAAGAAGAGTTAAGATGAAAACGAGATGTATGAAATTTATAGTAATTCAAATCTTGAGTCGTAAATGAATTGATAACTATTTGGAAGGAGATTTGAATTGAAAAGCCTGTGTAAACCATAGCTACTGTTTTAAGTGCGCTTGTTACTTGGAAAGACCGGGATCGAGTATATGTTCGAAAACCATTCCAAGAAATAATACGACGTTATGAAGCAATTTAATTATCAGTAAACGACAAATGAAGACTGGGAATATTTGAATTATTTGTGATTGTTGATTGATGTCTCGGTTAGGTAGGCCACCGATATGAGGTATGAGTTACATGAGACCTGAACATATTTAAGTATTTCGGGTAGTTGTTCTGTTCAGACCCAGAACGGATTTGTATGGATGGTGTGTCTGACGTTGAAATTGACCGCATAGCACTGATTTCCGTTAATGTATATCGGATTTGTGGCAATATATTATCCTCATCTCTAAGTCATATGAATTTAGAGGGTATGCATTGGTTGAAATTAGTGATATGTCGTGAATTGTCAATGTGGCATACCCGAGTTATAAGACGAGCTAGTGATGATCAAAGAATGGTTTATCGAAGCATAGCTTTGTGTATGACATGACATCGACAAACCTCACACCCCGGATAGATGAGAAACTGGCGGTTAGGTTTTATACTTATATATGAATTGATGATGAAGCTGTGCAGCGGTGGGAAACCACTTATGAAAACGGGGAAGTTGGGTATGTTCGGGGGGCCGTGTCTGGCCGAAAACCGTTGATCTGCCCTGATGATGTGTAGTTGGTGTCCGCGATGGATGAAAAAGCCGTGAGGCCCTTTGTTTTGTATCCCTGATTGATCTTTCATGCTAGGAATCATCATGTTGGAAATCAAATCCCCAATACGAGCTATACGATTTTGATTGTATATATATATATATATATATATATATATATATGGCGACATAATATTATGGGTATTATGCCGTCTAGGATTAATACATTTATTTGCGAAATTGTTTTCCGTGCTATATGATAATATTAAAAGAGGATTTTCACGTATAAAGCATTTTTGGTTATCATAAGGTAAAACTCGACCATCTGGTGTGCGCTTGAATTGTGTGATATGGGACGAGCTTATGATAGCTTCATTTTCCCAAAGTCATTGCGAATTCATATGCATGGGTATTCACATGGAGTAAACTCGTTCCGCGTTAGCGGCGTGGTCTGGTGAATTTCCCAACTTTAAAATGAATCCTAAAGAAAAATAACTATTTTTGAGTTCTCACACCAGTCCCATGACTGACCTTGAGTTTATTGTTCCTTTCTAACCTCTGGGTGCCCATTAATTTCCACACGGGCAGCTAGTAGTTTAGTTTTGCAGTTATAGACCGTTGGAGCAGAATTCAGAGTGCTTTTAGAGTTGGAGTCCACGCTAGAGTTTGGAGCTTCTACTATATCATAGGGTTTCTTCCGCTGAGAGTATATTATCTTTTCTTCCGCTGTATATGTGTAACTCTGATGTAATATTTTATTTTACAATGAAAAGTTCTGTTATTTGCTAAATATATGTATGTACCCATAACAATTCGTCTTTATGAACGGTTTGAGTCGGTTTAATTACCAGCGAAAATCACGCAAAAAGATGAGTCGTTACATTTGTGGTATCTGAGCTTTGGTTATACAAAGCTATAGGGTACATACATATTTGGACAAAAGAATAGGACTCCTCAGAGTTATATTATCTCATTAGAGATAGGGCTAGAAATACCCTAGAATGAGATTTTGGAATATTATGGCGAGAGAGCATATTTTTGAAACCTATATAAGGTATTTTTGAACAAGTAAATCATTTTTGAAAACAATGATTATTAGAAATATAATTGGAAATATGGATTTCAAGTGTTTTATTCGATGTCACAATTGGACTATCGAGTATATGGGGATTTTGAATATACGCCTAGCTAACGTATATACGAAGTCCAATATATACTAGGTAGATGTAGGGTCACACTCTAGTCGCTTGAGGATAATTCTGTTGATGATCACGACATCACAAATTTTTATTTTCGAGTTTCGAAAATGGGATGACTATATGGTTTCGATTAAGATGTCGAGGAATACTTGAACCATTTCGAAATGTTAGAAATATTAAAAGAATGTAATGAAAGTACAGTATGTTATAGATGCAAAACCAACTATTTTGATAATAATAAAAAGGGGTAATGTAGAATTAAACTATACTTAAGAATTAGAAAGAACACATAAGTGTGAAAATTCATTAAGAGATTATATCAATTCCACCCTCAGGGAATCTAAAGATGATTTAGACTTAAGTTAAGAATTTGTTTAAAGAGATGATTTTGACTTAAGTTAGGAATGAGTTTAAAAAGTTAATTTAAATCGTAACAAACATTGAAGTAAGAAAAAATTTGGATCTTGGAAATATTAGATCTGAAAAAGTGAGTTCTTAAATGTTAAGATTAATATTTGAAATAACCCTAGCCTGAACATGTATACACATATTCAGAGTGCGCAGAGGAAGCGTGATGGTATTTTAAATAAAACTATTTTAAGAGATTTTCTGGCTAATTGAGTAAGAAAAATTTTCTAAACAAGATTTGATATTTAAACAAGAATGAAAAGAGTTATATATACTTTGAATTTAAAAAGTGTTATTCAACCAAAATATGAATATTAATGAGTATAGATTTAACTTATAAATTTGTTAATATGAGATTATATTGAAAAACGATTGGAATAAAAATTTGAAATAGAATGAGTGTTTCGGAAATATAATTCTATCTCTTCCCTTGTCACTAGGTTTGCTCGACCCATTGTCCTCTTTTGAATATCACCCCAAATTGTCGTGCTTGAAATTTTAACTGTTAAACTTTATTTCTGAATTCTTCCTTTTTCTCTGTTCTGATAAGGCCATGGACAAGTGAATTAATTTATATTTTAAACTAGTATTTTGAATTATCTCTTAAATTGAACTTAAATTTGTATTGAGAGCAATAAAATTTCTAATACTGAATTTAGCCAAGATGTTATTTTTGCAAGATAATGGAATGATTAGGGAAAATTTTATTTGAGAATTTGGATTTTAATTCGAGCACTTAGTTTATAATTTAATTTAAATTTGATAATAAAACTATGGGTTCCGTAACTTTAAAATTAGGAGGATAATTTCTAAACTTTAAAAAATTTCATAGGGTCGTAGACCTTTAAGTACTAGGCAGTATCTATTCTAGTTTCTCCTTTGTGGAAATGGTAGCAACTCTGGGTCTAACTCGGATAATTTGATTTTAGTCATGACCTGTGACGACCCTGGTAATCGCGAGATTATAGAAGTTTCCTTAGACTCTACCTTTAGTGAGAATTAGACAGAGTACCCAGAGAATGATATGAGCCTTGCATCTGACCATTTCATTTCTGATATGTTGAGGGAGAAATTCGAATTTAAAATTTGTAAAGGAGTTTAAATTTACACGACTTCATTTTCGAGGATGAAAAGTTTCTAAGGGGGATGAATGTAACATCCCAGAATTTTAACTAAATTTGATTTGGATTTTTATTATGTAACTTTTGGATTTTCTGAATATAAAAGATTTTATAAGGTTTGAATATAAAATTTTCACTTTGAATAAGTATTTTGTTTTATTAAATATGATTTTTTTTATATAAGAAAGGCTTATTTTAAAAGTTATATTTAATTTATAAGATTTATGTTTAAGTAATGATATTTTCTTATTTTGATAATATTGAAATATAAAATATAAATTTTTTAAGGAATAATTTATTTTTAAGAATTTACAAGAATGATTATTATTTTATTACTTAGGAAAATTATAATGACGTTTATAAAATTTATTAACCAATTGTTTTAAACCATTTAGTATAAATTTTGGTAAAGTATATAAATATATTTGCTGAATAATATAGATAAATACTTATAAATTATAAATAAGTTATATATATATTTTATAAATCTTAAGTGATAAGGTGTTACATTTATTTGGCTACATTTATAAGTGTTACAACTCATGTTGCTAAAATTAATTAATTAATTAAAATGAGGTGTCCTCTTACATGTCATGATGCATGGAGTAGTTCATGTTTTGATGCCAAGTAGCCATGTATGTGTCTATGTGCATGAAGAGGTTTGCCTATTGAATTCCATGTGTCCATATTGGTGTCTTCAAGCATGTATTAGTTTCATGAAGTAGTGCCATATGTCCAGGAACAAATTGTCTAAAATACCCTTGAATCATCCCTATATAAAGAGGATCATAGCTTCATTTTCCTCCACACTCCATTTAGTAACCACTTCAGATGAAGATCCTCTCATCGTTCTTCTTCTTGTACCATGTTTTCAAATTTTCCACTAAAGAGAAATTTACACCTCTCTTCATTTAAAAATCCAAATCTCTCAATCCATTGAGTTTTATCTAATAAGATCCGCGCGGAAGTTGTTTAGATCATCATTGCCGATTTTTAAAAATTATCAGATCCAGTTTTCACCGATTGATAAAGGGGAATTCTCAGATTTGCAGTGAATCGCATAAATGGGTTCAGATCTTCGAAAAATCCTTTCTCTCAATCCGCTTCAAAGTGAATCGCGCCGTCAACACCGTTATGATCAGCAGAGCTTGTAGTATTTTTCATGCGAAAATGAGGCTATTTCGTGACGATGATTTGAAAAGTTGGGATTTAGGTTTTGAGTTTGTGGATGGAGGAAGCAACGATCGAAGAATCGGTGAATGGTTTTGCGACGAGATTAGAGAAATCTTCGTTGTGGTATAAATTAGTGAAGATTGGTGAAAAAAAAGTGTCGATACCTATGGGAGCTTACGCACGGTTCCAGATCGGAGGAACGTCGGATTTTGATTGCGGAGGCCGGAGGTTTGGCGAGTTAGTGCTGTCGATTGAGGAGGGGATGGCGAGTTGGTGCATGGGTTCGGATTTGAAGTTCGATGAAGAAATGGAGTGTGCCAGTGCACAGCCGTGCACTATTTTGGGTTCCAGGGAGAAGTTCACGCAAGGAAAAGAGGAAGAAGAAGAGAGGGTGCGGGCTGGACTTTGAACGTGAATATGGGCTTTGGCTCAAAGATTTTGGGTATATTTTTGTTTATTTTCAAGTTTAAATTAGTTCAAACTTTAAACCACTCTAACTCACTCGTTTTAAACCGAATTTGCTCACCGTCAGAAGCATTGGAATCGTATCTGAAAATAGAACGCAGTGATATATAAATTTGATAATTTTTGTTAAGTATAAATTTATATAAAAATAAAATTAACGGTCCTTATATATGAATATAAATATAACGAACAACGTTATTAATTTAAATTTGATATATATAAATTAGCAGAAATATCCAACTGTTGGTAAGAATGGACTGAGAGAAGTACGAGTAAAGGTGGCAGTATTCGTTGATCTGTTCACTCTGGTAATGAATATTTTGAAGCTCGATTGGTGAGAACTTCTAATTTAAATTATTTATTTAAATTAGTTAATTATAGTTAGCTGAGATAATTATAATTAGTTGATGATGATTGTGTGATGGATGTTGATGTCTGACTAATTGTTCATGAATTAGATAATACACTGAACACTAGTAAGTGTTACTGTCTGTAACCCATGTGCATAGTTAAATGTTTGTTGTGATGAATGAATTCATATCCATCTGATCGTATGGTTCATTTAGATAGATATGATTGCATGATATCACACACACAAACACACCGTGGTTGTGGAAATATTTGGGTGATCGATTTAGAATCTCCTTCCTATATACGATTTTATTTAATTATTAAACAATATTTAAAATTTTGGTTTTGAATAAAATATCAACTTTTAAATATTGAATCAGGATTCGGAAAATGATTTAAATTATGTACTGATTTTGTATAACGATCTTTATATCTATTTGAAACTGGTTTTGGTAAAAAAAAAATATGTTATTTTCAATTTAATTCGAAATGAGATTTTTTTAAATTTGAATATGGTTTTATATATATTATAACAATGATATAATATGCACCAGAACATTCTAGGATGACAGAGAGGATGGTGTCTAGGCTTGGGTTTGGAAATTCAGTTTCCTTCTCTCCCTGGCTATCCCTAACTGATCTGACAAACGGGATGGTAAATTTGAAATAAAATTTGAAATATATTTTGAAACTGTTTCAAATGATTTGGAAATATAAATTAAATTCGAAAAGGATTTGAATAATTTATATTTAAATCATTATATGATTTGAATAGAACGCACTATGATACAATAATTCATAGATATTGATTTCAAGTTTTGAATGGTTTTAACTTGATTATTTGAAATTAATTTTGACTTGAAATAAGAAACTTTGAATTGCAAATGATAATAGTTTTGAATAATAGAGGAAATTCCAAAATTTCAACGGATGATTTTCGAGTATAACAAATTTGGAAAGATTGCTACGCTTGCAGTCGGCGATCATAACAAAAAGTCGAATAAAACAAGTTCATTAAATTGGAGAAATTTATGATAATTCCTATTTATAATTTTCAAAGGCGAATAGAAATTGGAATATTTGAATTTCGAATAAATTTTAAATCTATTTGATTTAAATGGCTATTTTACAGCAGTGCTTTTGGTAACACTCCGAAATGTTGTTATTGGTTTTGAAATTCATAAGCGTGAACCGCTAGTTGACAATAAGAATAGTTCGAAGATTATTAAAGTATTGGGAATATTTATATGGAATTGAAATGGGTTTTTCCAAAGTTAAAAATTTGGATATGGTTGGAGATAAATCTTCGGATGTTTGATATTAATTCGGTAAATGAAAACTCTTATTATCTGAGGAATTTAAAAGGTAATTCACCGTTATTCCTCTTATAATATGAGTTGGATGTGGTAATTAATATTGAAGATAAGTTGATGGCATTTCTATCCAGATCAAATATCAAAGAGTTGAATAAATCTTTCAATTAAGATACGGGTTCTCAAATAGATTGAAATAAGTTAGATAGAAATAATCTTTGATATTTGGTATGAAACCTCATGATGTAAATGTATACTTTCTGGGGAATTTGAAAGATATTATTATATCGTTATTCCACTTATAGGATTCGTTGATTATGAGAATTTATATCGAATGTAAGTGGACAAAATTTCTGTGTAATTTATAATTCAATATCGATTGATTTGGGTTTTGTCGTGAATCGTATCTTCAATAATATCATTCTTGAAACCGATGAGATTGGATGGTGGGGATTCATATCGTAATTAGGGATTCAATCAAATCTTTAATTCGAGGGAATTAAAAGTAAGAAATTGAAGCGAGGGTATAATCTTTGATTTCCAAGAAGAGTTAAGATGATAACGAGATGTATGGAATTTATAGTAATTCAAATCTTGAGTCGTAAATGAATTGATAACTATTTGGAAGGAGATTTGAATTGAAAAGCCTATGTAAACCATAGCTACTGTTTTAAGTGCGCTTGTTACTTGGAAAGACTGGGATTGAGTATATGTTCGAAAACCACTCCATGTAATAATACAACGTTATGTAGCAATTCAAGTCTCTATAAACGATGAATGAAGACCGGGAATATTTGAATTGTTTAGATCGATTGTTGATTGATGTCTCGGTTAGGTAGGCCACCGATACGAGGTATGAGTTACATGAGACCTGAACATATTTAAGTATTTCGGGTTGTTGTTCCGTTCAGACCCAGAACAGATTTGTATGGATGGTGTGTATGACGTTGAAATTGACATCATAGCACTGATTTATGTTAATGTATATCGGATTTGTGGCAATATATTATCCTCATCTCTAAGTCATATGAATTTAGAGGGTATGCATTGGTTGAAATCAGTGATATGTCGTAAATTGTCAATGGGGCATACCCGAGTTATGAAACGAGCTAGCAGTGATCAAAGAATGGCTTATCGAAGCATAGCTTTGTGTATAACGTGACATCGACAAACCTCACACCCCAGATTGATGAGAAACTGGCGGTTAGGTTTTATACTTATATATGAATTGATGATGAAGCTGTGCAGCAGTGGGAAACCACTTATGAACCTGGGGAAGTTGGGTATGCTCGGGGGGCCGTGTCTGGTCGAAAACCGTTGATCTGCCCTGACGATGTGTAGTTGGTGTCCGCGATGGATGAAAAAGCCGTGAGGCACTTCGTTTTATATCCCTGATTGAACTTTCGTGCCAGGAATCATCAAGTTGGAAATCAAATCCCCAATATGAGCCATATGATTTTGATTGTGTATATATATATATGGCGACATAATATTATGGGTATTATGCCGTCTAGGATTAATACATTTATTTGCAAAATTGTTTTCCATGCTATATGATAATATTAAAAGAGGATTTTCACGTATAAAGCATTTTTGGTTATCATAAGGTAAAACTCGCCCATCTGGTGTGCGCTTGCATTGTGTGATATGGGACGAGCTTATGATAGCTTCATTTTCCCAAAGTCATTGCGAATTCATATGCACGGGTATTCACATAGAGTAAACCCGTTCCGCGTTAGCGGCGTGGTCCGGTGAATTTCCCAACTTTAAAATGAATCCCAAAGAATAATAACTGTTTTTGAGTTCTCACACCAGTCCCACGACTGACCTGGAGTTTATTATTCCTTTCTAAACTCTAGGTGCCCATTAATTTCCACACGGGCAGCTAGTAGTTTAGTTTTGCAGTTATGGACCGTTGGAGCAGGATTCGGAGCACTTTTAAAGTTGGAGTCCACGCTAGAGTTTGGAGCTTCTGCTATATCATACGGTTTCTTCCGCTGAGAGTATATTATCTTTTCTTCCGCTGTATATGTATAACTCTAATATTCTATGTAACTCTGATGTAACATTTTTTTTGCAATGAAAAGTTCTGTTACTTGTTCAATATATGTATGTACCCATAACAATTCGTCTTTATGAACGGTTTGAGTCGGTTTATTTACCGGCGAAAATCGGGCAAAAAGATGGGTCGTTACAAGTAATTTAGAACACTTAACCATTATAACATGTTAATTAGACAAGATGGTGGGGTTAAGTAAATTTAGAACACTTAACCGTTATAACATGTTAATTAGACAAGTGAGCAGGGTTAAGTTAACCAATATGACATGATGAATGAGTAAGGTTAACTTAATAAGGAACACTTAACCAATATGACATGATGAATGGGCAGGGTTAAGTTAAAACAAGAGAGCAACACTTAACCAATATAACATGATGAATGGGAAGGGTTAAGTTAACACAATTAGGCAACACTTAACCAATGTAACACGACAAGTGGGTGGGTTAAGTTAACTTAAATTGATTGATGACACTTAACCAATACAGCGTGATGAACGCGTGGGGTAAAGTTAATAAGATACACTTAACCAACGTAACTTGATGAATGAATGGGGTTAAGTTAATGGGAAAGACTTAACCAATATAACATGATGAATGAACAGGGTTAAGTTAATAAGAAACATTTAGCCAATCCAACATGACGAGTGAGAAGGGTTAATAAGAAAACACTTAACCAACATGACATGATGAGTGGGCAGGTTAAGTTAACATGAATGGGCAACACTTAACCAATATGACATAATGTGTGGGAGGGTTAAGTACATATCGGGTTGCTGGGTAATATTATTAAATATAGGCCCACAAACTTAACCATTAAGTAAATGTGTATGAATCAGTGGAAGGGTTAAGTACATATCGGGATGGTGGGTAATATTAGTAAATATAGGCCCACAAACTTAACCAGTAAGAAACCCTAGTAACAGGGACCCATTTCAGCAGTAACCCACATAGATGTATCAAGGTACCCTAAAACTAGGCAGGGTGGGGCACGATTACTGGGCTGATTATAAGCAGTCAAAATAGCGGTAGGGGGTACGTCAGTGAAGGGTCCGACGGATTACGGGCGTGCACGTTCTCCGGAGTGGGAAAAGCAGGCACTGGGCACCAGTAGTTATACACTGTGCATCTTGAATCATGTCAGGTTGCTATCATAGGGCTGATACACCTTATGGTGGGACCAGCATAGGGTATCTACACGTAAGAGAGGGCCAATTGACACAGACACAAGGAAAAAGTAATACGAGTAAGGAGCCGATCGATAGGGTAGTAAGTGTACATCTAACATCTTCATGGAAATTAGGCTGATTGAGGTAAGATCCTCATACTAGATGTACACCTGAAGGATACCATAATTGCGAGGATTGGGATCACATTGTAATATTATCATTTTACACAGATTACTTGTTGGGACACTAGTTAGGCGGTGCAGGGATATAAAAATCAGAATAACAAGGTAGTAGCGAAGCAGAGAAAGAATAGAAGCGCATTCAGTTTATCTTGCCTTATCATACCTTATGCTAATCTTAGGTTATCTTTTTATTCATGTTATCATGGTATTGTTTTATATTCAGTTTATTCATGTCATGATGCTTTTGCCTATTTACACGTTGAAACTCACTGGACTTACCAGACTTATGTATGACCTAGTTTGTTTTGCCTTTTTCTTCCGTCCCTCCCCTCTAGGTTCACTGGGAGGAAATGTTACCTCTTAGCTCAGTTTTCTTTCCACGCTCGAAGATAGTCGATGTATTACTTTGGACTCTCTCTTCCACTACTATGGCTGGTTCAAGATTTATTGGGGAATATCATTGTTATTTTTATGCTTCTTTTATACTTGGAAGTTTTTGGATGAAGACAGAAGTTCTATGTATTACTTTTAAGTATGATTGAAATAATTGTTGTAAAAGCTTGACTGAACCACATTGTTTATTAAATGACTTTATTTTCCACTGCTTTATTTGTTTGTCTTGTAATTTATCTGCATCTTTTACCTAAAACGCTCCACCAAAGTTAAGGCATTCCCTTTGTGAGTGACCTTAATGGAGGTGGGGTGTTACACTTGGTATCAGAGCTGAAGGTTACCGGATCAGATAAAAGATTTGAAAAATTATTTTCAAAATGGTTTTAAAAGAAGCATTTTCTATAGAAAAGTTTCGTTTTAAAGGCATATTCCACAAATCCATATGCACTATCTTTTAATTCTCTGTTTGAACCCTTGTTTCCTTCTTTCCTGAGTCTTCGGAGCTCCTGGCTTTCTGGGAGGTAACCTCATCGCGGCATGGTTCCATAGGTTTGGTGAGACTACGACATCTGTCAAAGGGAAAAGAAGTTCCCAAATTCCGTATATAGCTGCAGTAGTTTCACCTGCGACTAATTTCCTTTCAAGCTTTATACGGTTTTCTGTGTGGTGGAGGCAGCTTTCGAGAGACTTATCAACAAGTTACACAAAGATGGCAAAGATGAGACTAAGGGGGTCTGGCTATGGAACACAACCCAAGGATGAGAAACTCATGGATATGGATTTGGTTCACGAAGGAGGATAAAAATAGAAAAATCTAAGACAAGAGGAAGGGTCATTATTATGGTATAAAGGGTCATATAATTAAGGACAAGGGCAAGAACAAAGGACATGATTTTCTGGAGGGCAAGTGCATGCTCTCACCGCCATCGTACCTTAGAGAGAGGTAGTAGAGCTTCGGTTGAAAGAGTTTAGTTTTCTTTTGATCATCCTGTTAGTACTCTTTTTGATTTTAGCGCTTCACATTCGTTTATATCTGCTTCCATAGTTGAGTCTCTGCACCTTAGTACTTGTATAATAGAAGATCACATTTTTGTCTCAAATCCATTTGGTGGTTCGGCTCATTTATCTTTGGTTTGTAAGGATTTGAGAATAGCTATGTTAAGTATTGAGTTTAAGTGTAGTGCTTATGTTTTTGGTTTCATGGGCTATGGGTTGATTCTAGGCATGGATTGGTTAGCTGGTAATTGTGAAAGGAGGGTAGTTAGACTTTCGACTTGCCTCGGGAATACCCTCGAGATTTCGTGCGATCCTAAGGGATAAGTTTGTCTTTGCTACCTAGAATCACTTGATGCATCTATCAATGATTTTCGATCCGTTGGAGTAGTCCATGAGTACGCAGATGTTTTTTGATTAGGTTAGGGGTTTGTCCCCTAAAGCACGAGATAAACTTCCACATATATCTAGTTGACAATGCAAAGCCAGTTGCATTACCTGTACGACACAAGACTCCAAGGGAAAGGAAGGGCTCAGTAAAGAAGTAAAAGAGTTACTTGAGAAAGGGTTCATAAGGCGAAGTACTTCTAAATGGGGTACTCCAGTTGTTTTTGCTACAAAGGCGGATGGTTCACTTCGCTTGTGCATAGTTGATATTTTGGAATGAGGAAGAATGTGCTTTGCATCTAAGAAAAGTCTCGGATACCCTCCAAGCGCATCAACTTAAGGCAAAGTTCTCCAAAATTGTCATTTTTGGAGAGAAGAAGTAAGGTTTCTAGGACATGTGGCGCCCAAAGAAGGGTTAGCAGCAGATCCCGCAAAACTAGTTGTGGTGCAAGACTAGAAGGTCCCAAGGAATGCAACAGAAGTAAGAAGCTTTCTTGGATTAGCGGGCTAATATAGGAAGTTAATTAAGGACTTTATGAAGGTATCGACCCCACTTACTAGATTGACGAAGAAGAATCTAATCATCTTAGCATATACACTTGGTAACAAGGTTAGCATCTGTTTATTTCCAAGAGATAGTTCTGGGAATGTTGGCATGACACAACAAAAGTTGTAGTGCCGAGTATACTAGAAGGAGAAGAAGTGGAACGCGAGGCGACAGTGAAATGAGTCTCAACTTATATTTGGGAAACAGAAATTAAGAGGCTACGCAATCATGAAATTAAGACAGTCAGAGCACAATGGAGGGAAGTTCAAGAAGATGCGACTTCAAAGACTTAAGACTAGATATGCGCATCATACCCTTTTTGCGGGTATATCCTTGATCTCTCTTTTCTGTAAAGTTTATTTGTTAGTCTTTATCTTTTAAGTATATCCTGTCGATCATATCCTCGATCCTTAGGTAGAAGCCAATGGATGTAAACATGTGTTTGAGACATGTTATGTTTGGTGGATGCAAGTGGATGTAAGTGTTTGCTAGTGGTTGCTCGTGGATGCATATACACCCATTAGGCACTACATCGGCTCAGTCACTTTCATATTGCATATGCATGAGTGAATTTTTATACATATGAATTGAAACTTGATGTGTTATCATATGGATGTTGCATTTCTATGAATGAGCACTCATGTGGAGGTATGATTAGGGATGATTGCATACATAATGGACTCATGGCACTGACATAATTCACATTAAGGAGGTCAATTGAATCAGTAGACCGCCTGATTTTTCATTAGATAAGGACATACACACACACACACACACACTTTGCATACATTCATGAAAGCATTAGAAGTATTTTTAAGGACAACGGATGCCTGTGATTTAATGGTTGAGTAGATGGATGTTGGATGTTAGGATACATTCTCATTGACTTGGAGATTTCGAGGACGAAATCCTTTAAAGGAGAGGAGAATGTAACACCCCATATTTTCTGTGAATGTTAAAGTAACGAATTAAAGAATACTTAATTTTAAAAGTGGGAATTAAGGGAAAAGGGTTACGCCATCACGTTCGCCTCGGAATTTTGCTTGAGATAGAGTCTGAGTTTGCGTAAATCGGATACCGTATGAAGAAGTTATAAGCCTTAGAAATTTGTATACGCCCAAGGAAGTATATATATACATATAAAATAATTCCAGAAGTCAAAACAGGGTTCAAATTTCGAATTTGGGTCAAAGCAGGCTGAGCGGGAACCCGCTCAGAGGTGTCGACCCCCCCCAGGGGTAGTCGACATAGGTGTCGACCCCCCTATAGAGGTGTCAACATAGGTGTCGACCCCCCTTTAGAGGAGTCGATCCTGTTGGCCCAGATCTAGCCGATGATGTGTTTCGCCACATGTCGCTTTCTGATTCACTGTGTGACATGGTATTCTGCTCTGGACGATTCTGATGACTTCTAGACTGATTTGAAGGCTCTAAATCTCCTTATTCACCTATAAAAAGACCCCTAAACCTATTGTTTTCTCCACACGAATTCATAAGCGTTTATATGCTGCTAAAACCTGAAGTGACCTAGCCTCAACCTTAATCAATCAAATTAGAGTTTTCAAGTTAACAATCAAAGTCTACATCAAAGGAATAACTAATCAAATTCAGAAATCAGATCCCAGAATTCAAGACCGTTCTGTAATTTGTAAGTTCATGTTACTTGCAGAAGTAAAATTTAAATTGTGATTCTGACATGTACTAAATCTGAATCTGAGATTATGCCTATTTCTATCTATCTTTCTATATCCATTGGATCTATCTCATTTATATTATTGTGTCCATTCTTTGTCTCTTCTTTCCTTCTTCCTTTTTTTTGTTTTTATAGCCAGGCTACTGCGAGCCTGAGCCAAATCTCATAAGAGATGAACGTACATTGGAAAAAAATGGACATAATATATGATTTGGACATGGCCAGCGCTAAAATTGGGAAAAGCATTAAATTATGTATAATTGGGCATAACTGATTTGTAACGGATTTGAGGACATAACACATGTTGTATTTAAAACATAAAGTATATCAAGCATATAACTTGAGATTTGAGGCATAAAGTATATTGGACATATGACTTGGGATTTGGGGCGTAAATTGAACTATAAACATGTAAGGCATAGTACATGTTGTGGTTTAAGACCTAAAATTGGGGCATATATATATATGATAGTTTATGACTTGGAAGAAGGAGATTATTACGTATAGTGATGTATGGCTTAGGCATGAAAACCTATAGTAAGATAGGGATAATTGTTAAATGTGAACATGCCTAAATTGAGACTTTGGGTAATTGGCATGCACTATAATTAAAGGCTATAATTTGGCATAGTTTATACTGTGAATCATGATTGGGGGTTTTTGGAGAATATTTTGTACGGTGCAATTTGACTAAGCCTTAGGGCATGTGTTATATTGTGATTTTTGGGGCATGACTATTATTGCAAACTTGGGAAAATTAGGGTGTAACCTGTTTTGAGTAATAACTTGAATTTGAATTTGTGAGGCATAACTTGCAATCAACTTTGTTGGGGCATAACTTGAGAATTGGAACATGACTAGTTTCGTGAATTTGGGATGATTAGCATATAAAATCTAGACTTGGACATGTGTGGTAAATATGCTAAAAGATAAACATGCCTAACCCGAGGTTAGATTGAGTTGCGGTGTAAAATCGCCCGGAACCACCCGGCACATCCAGTAACCGCAACAACACAGATCTAATGTGAGAGGTTAGCGCATTAAGCCCAAAACCCAAGGTTAGAATGAGTTTGCGGTAGAAGTCTGCCTGAAACCGCCCGACACATCCAGCAACCGCAAACTACAGTTCTAATGTGATAGGTTGGGGCATTAATAAATTAATTAATGCCAATAAACAGACATGCTAAGAATGGTAAGGTTAAGTAAAATTTAGAACACTTAACTGTTATAACATGTTAATTAGAGAAGAAGGTGGGGTTAAGTAAATTTAGAACACTTAACCGTTATAACATGTTAGTTAGACAAGAAGGTGGGGTTAAGTAAATTTAGAACACTTAACCGTTATAACATGTTAATTAGACAAGAAGGTGGGGTTAAGTAAATTTAGAACACTTAACTGTTATAACATGTTAATTAGACAAGTGAGCAGGGTTAAGTTAACCAATATTACATGTTGAATGAGTATGGTTAAGTAAGAAACACTTAACCTATATGACATGATGAATGGGAAGGGTAAAGTTAAAACAAGAGGGCAACACTTAACCAATATAACATGATGAATGGGAAGGGTTAAGTTAACACAAGAAGGCAACACTTAACCAATGTAACACGACAAGTGGGTGGGTTAAGTTAACTTGAATTGATTGATGACACTTAACCAATACAACATGATGAACGCGTGGGGTTAAGTTAGTATGATACACTTAACCAACGTAACTTGATGAACGAATGGGGTTAAGTTAATGGGAAAGACTTAACCAATATAACATGATGAATGAACGGGGTTAAGTTAATAGGAAACACTTAACCAATCCAACATGACGAGTGAGAAGGGTTAATAAGAAAACACTTAACCAACATGACATGATGAGTGGGTAGGTTAAGTTGACATGAATGGGCAACACTTAACCAATATGACATAATGTGCGGGAGGGTTAAGTACATATCGGGTTGGTGGGTATTATTAGTAAGTATAGGCCCATAAGCTCAACCAATAAGTAAACGTGTTTGAATCAGTGGGAGGGTTAAATACATATCGGGTTGGTGGGTAATATTAGTAAATATAGGCCCACAAACTTAACTAGTAAGAAACCCACATAGATGTATCAAGGTACCCTGAAACTAGGCAGGGTAGGGCACGATTGCTAGGCTGATTATAAGCGGTCAAAATAGCGGCAGAGGGTACGTCAGTGTAGGTTCTGACGGATTACGGACGTGCACGTACTCCGGAGTGGGAAAACGCAGGCACTGGGTACCAGTAGTTATACACTGTGCATCTTGAATCGTGTCGGGTTGCTATCATAGGGACTAATACACCTTATGGTGGGACCAGCACAGGGTATCAACATGCAAGAGAGGGCCGATTGACACAGACACAAGGAAAAATTAATAGGAGTAAGGAGCCGATCGATAGTGTAGTAACGGTACATCTAACATCTTCATGGCAATTAGGCTGATTGAAGTAAGATCCTCGTACTAGATGTACACCTTAAGGCTACCATAATTGCGAGGATGGGGATCACGTTGTAATATTATCATTTTACACAGATTACTAGTTAGGACACTAGTTAGGCGGTGCAGGGATATAAAAATCAGAATAACAAGGTAGTAGCAAAGCAGAGAAAGAGTAGAAGCGCATTCAGTTTATCTTGCCTTATCATATCTTATGCTAATCTTAGGTTATCTTGTTATTCATGTTATCACTGTATTGTCTTATATTCAGTTTGTTCATGTCATGATGCTTTTGCCTATTTACTTGCAGAAAGTCACTGGACTTACCAGACTTATTGTAACAACCCGGAAAATACGAGCCAATTTAAAAAATTTAAATTGGTTATTTCAAGGAATTTGAACAATTGAAATAGAATATTTCAATAAAGTAGTGAATTAGAAATAGTGAGTCAGTTTGAAAATTTGAATTCAAACTTTAACTGGCTGCACTGGGTGCAAAATATAACGGATTTTGGTGAAACCAAAAATATTTAAATCTGTTAGTGAATATCTTTCTAACGAATCTGAAAAATCGAAGTTTCATAGCGAGAATCAAAAGTTATGGCCAAATGAATTTTCAGAAAGGTCGCTATATAGAATATATAGCCCTTGAAAAGGGACATTTTGCAAGCGACCTCGGAATTCGACGAAACCACTTTTGTTGGGTCCGGGATGTTAAACTATTGATAGGTTTCAAATTTCATAATTTTTGAAGCTAGTATGTGAGCGTGGCAAAAGAAAATGTGTTTGGTCAAATTTTGTTGAATTGGATCGACCAGGAAAGGGCCATTTTTCAAACGATCTCAGAATTCGACGAAACTAGTTTTGTTGGGACCGTAGCGTCAAAACATAGCTAGATTTATTTTTCTGGAATTTTTCGAATCAGTTTGTGGCCCTGGAAAATTGTAATGTACGTTCAAATTGAATATAAAATGTTTTTAACTTTAATTTGAAAAATAACTGACTGTAACAGTCAAATGGGCCTACGAAACATATCCCATTGTGTCCGGGATGGGGGTATTTAGCTAGGGACAACAGTCGTTGGGTTTAGATTGGGGTTCATAAGTGAAAACCCTAATTTTCTGAATAATATATATATATCGACGAATCAGAAAATTCCATTCATAAATTAAAATATAAAAAACCGCTTTCTCTCTCGTATCGACGGCGACTGGAGCTCCTTTCTTCTCGACCAGATTCCGATCGCCGCAGTCACCTTCAAGCGCCGCCACCACCCTGACTCGACGCCGCCGACTCCCCTCTTCAAATCTGACCAACCCCCGCCCTTTCTCCCTTCGCCAGCGTCGAGAACGACGCCCAGGAAGTCGCCGACTTCACATCGACGCCACGATCGCCAGAAGCGATCACACCTGCTCCTTCGACCACCGACAGGACCGCCTCGCTCCCCTCTTTCACGTCCCACCCTCTGATCGGAGCATCGATTCACGGATTTTCTGAAAAATCCGAACCCTAGTTCGAACCACTTTGAAAGGTGAGACCTTGATTTTATCTGAACTTTGAAAAATCACATCTTTATGGTGTGTTGACGAAATTCGATGAAACAGGAAACATCGTGACCGCAAGGAGGCTCTCTACCACATAGAAGAGACCGCGGATTTTTCTGAGCCATCTACAATTTTTAGCACTCCGAAAACCAATGTGAGAAATCTAAATTAAATGAAATTGAATGGAAAATGTCATGTATAAATTATACAAGCGAAGTATAAATTATACACGTGTTGTATACCTCATGTACATGCGTTGTGTAAGCTATATAAGCGAAGTATGAATTATATATGCATAGTATAAATGATATGTGTGTTGAAATGCAAGTGAAATATAGAAATAATACATATATACTCCCCTCGTCCACAAACCATGGACGATATTTATTGTTGTGAATTGGTGTGAAATATTGGATGAAAAATGCGAATAGTTGAATAATTGTTTGTGGTTGATATTGATTGGTTGTGGTTGAAAAATACCCATTGGTGACTGAAATAAATTGGAAATAATTGTGAAAATGAAAATAAAACATGTCGCCTGCGTGCAAATTAGATGCATGAATCCCCATTGTCAAAAACCGCGAGGTTTTAAGGTAGAGCAAGGAGTCGTACTCGGGACGGTGCCGGTTTTAACTACTCTGCCGTTATGCTGCCGAAATTTTGAATAATATTCACGTGTTAGAATTATTTTCATATGTTGAAATTATTTTCATGCGATGAAACTAAAGTCATGTGTTGAAACTATATACATGCGTGGAAATGCTCATGTGTTGAGAAGTGATGTGTGAAATCTAAATTCATGTGTGAATGAATGAAGTGTTTAATCAATAAAAATCACATTTTTATAATATATATGAAGTATGTAAAATATTCGCTTTATTTATATAAATAGTTTCAACAATAAAAACTTTATCTTTCTTATATGAACAAACTATATGAAATATCCATATGTGGAGATGCTCATGTGTTGAGAAGTGTGTGTATTGGAAAGGTTCATGTGTTGAATAAAAGATTGAACAATAAAAATTACATTTTTATTGAAATTATGAAGTGTTAAGAACATTCATGTGTTGAATAAATATTTTAAAGGATAAAAATGCCATTTTTATCATATATGTGATTTGCTAAAAATATGCGAGCGTTGAAATAAATATTTGTGAAAGAAACATTATTTTTAACATGCATAGGAACTAAATAAAATAGTCATGTGTTGAAATATATTTTAGTTCGCCAAAATTATCATTGTCGAAATGTGAAGTGTTAAAAATAACCACCTGTTCAAATAAATATGCATGAGTTGAAATATTCATTAATTAGCTAATGATATGATTTTTGCCTATGCATGCAACATTAGAATGAATGGTGTTTTTAAACCAAATTGAAACAAATATGAAGTTGAATGGAAAATGATAAGTGATAAGAATTTCATATATGTACATGCATATTTATTGAACACGTTATAGCAAAGAGGCTAGAGAAGAGGAATAAAATTTTGTGCCCGACAAATAGGTACACGTTTACTGTTTTGTTTGGGTGATGATTTTATGAGCTTGTTGGCTAGCCGCTTGGCTTTTTCCTTTTTCTTTTTGAGATGAGACGCCCGTGTGGCTATTTGGGAATTTTCCCAGCCCATCCTGTACAAAGGAGGTTATGGCAAAATTTTCCAAAATTTAAAGGCGTTAGTGAAATATTTGAAGTGAAAACGATATAGGAATTTTTGAATGAACTATGTTTATATAAATATATAAATATAAATAAAATTAAAACGAATCGTGGTCGTGCAGTTCGTGTTTTGAAACCGTGATTTCAAACAACTAGTGTGGGGAATCCGACCATGGGATTTCCCCGAAACCGCAACCATTGGGTTCGCCTTGGAAATATCTTTCCAACGACACCAACTTTGTAAAGATCCGACGGTTGGATTGTCTGGAATGTTTAATTCAAATCTGAAGAAAAACAGCGCCAGAAACGATTATATTTATATAAAATTATAAATATAATTAAATTAAATCGAATAACGACGCTGCAGTTCGTAATTTGAAATCGTAACTTCAAACGACTAGTGTGGAAGATCTGACCGTCAGATTTTCCCAAAACTGAAACCGTTGGATTCGTTTTGAAATGATCTTTCTAATGATATAAAATTTGTGGAGATCCAACGGTTAGATTTTCAGATATGTGTATAACAAATTTAGTGAAAAACAGCGCCAGTGCCTCGGCACGACCTGAAACGTCGTTTAATTAAATATGGTCTTTTTAAATAAATAAAAATGGCGATATATCGTTATAAAATACTATAGACGATATAGAGTGGAAATAAACTAATTTTGTTGTGTTTGCTTGATATGTGATGGTTGAATGTGTTTAACATGAAAATTATACTAAGGAACAGAAATGTGAATGTTGAATAGTTTAACCATGTGAAAAATTGATTTGAAAATCTAAATATACGTGGGTTATTTGAAAAGGCCGAGTTCATTCTCATTTCAAATAATCAATCGACGTTGAGAAGTCGAAGAGTCGAAGATGGTTGAAGACCGGCGATCTTCACATTGGATAGATGGGCGCTACTGATGCTCGTGATTGGAGTAGCTACCTTGAAGGAGCTGAAGTAGTAGCCGTCCGAACGTATTGTTGATCGTGCGGATATGCGAGGAATTGGTGCCTCCGGTTTCGTTCAAACCCAGAACGAACTTGTAAATGGACTGTGTGTCTGACATTGGATTTTGTCCTATGCTAATTGATCTCTGTTAAATATATATCTGCTTGCCGGCAGAGAATTTATTCTCTTGCTTAACGCCCTTCTCTGAGACGTACGAGCTCCGAGGTTATGTATTGATAGAAATTAGTCGCATGGAGTGGATTGCCTGTGTAGCACGCCTAAGTGGCATATGATCAAGGCTTCTGTTGCAAAGCAAAGTCTTCTGGTTGATGATCAAAGCATGGTCTGTGTGACGTAGCTTTGTGTATAGCGTGGATTCGCGAGCCTCACACCTCGGTATGAGTCAAAAACGGGATAGTGACTGCAGGGAGAGCACGACGTTTCTTTCTAGCTAAGGTGGTATCAGTGACCTACCAGCCCTGACATTTTTATTTACTTTTCGCCTATGTGGTTGTTGGAATGCGAGGCGCCTCGATTATAGGTCTGTAAGGACCGGGAAACGTGTGTTCAGGAATAATTAATCTGTAACAACCCGCAATTTAGGGCCAATTTAAAATTTTTCTTTTAAATAATTTTGTTAAGAAAATGAGTCAGAAATTAAAAATTCTATTTTTAATTAAATTATTTTATTAATAGTGGCTGAAATATTAAGTTTATTATTTTAATTCTATTCTGAACTTAAAATTCATGGTAATTCCAAATTTTATTTTCCAACTTTGAGAAATTATATAAAATTAGTTTTAAATCGAAATTGGACGAACCAAGAAACACTAGTGACATTCATTTCATATGTGAAGTTATTTCACATTAATTGCAGCCTTATAGCCTTGCCTTTAAAGCCAAAATCATGATGCTTATTTTCTCTTACAACTTTTAAATTCTTAATTCTTAAACTAACATCCCTTTTTTCTCTCCTTTATTTGTCTCTCTCCAAAAGCAAATCTACTCCATGTGTGTATATTTAATTATTTTTGCATGAGCATTGAATAGGTTGGTCTAAAATATTAGGTGGACTCTAAATAAATTATGATAAAGATGTCATTATGTTATAATTTGTAGTGTTGGATAAACATATCATTATGTTACAATTTTTCATTGTTAGATTAAAAGAAAAAAAATTGTTGTCTTTAATACTTCCCTTTTCTATCCAAAGTGTGACTATCGTTAATTAATAAATTTTAAAATATTAATGGCTGCATACGTTTTTAATGACCTTCCCTCTTCATTTTTTTTTCTTCTTAATTATATTCCAATACAAGTTTTCAATGGCCTTATTTAATGCGTGCATTATTGTTACTACAAATATTGTTTCTTTTTATTTCTTATTTTCATTAGTGTGCATTAATTTTCTTTTGTTTTTAATTCATGCATGTTCCTACAGATACGTTTTCTAATTCAAAATCTTTCTTCTTATTCCTTCCTTCGGCATTAATGACAAATGGAATATTATTTCTAGAATCAAATTTTGGCAATATAATTTTCAAAGGTGCAAGGCAACAAAAGAAATGCATTCATGGTTTTAAATGGGAAAAGCAATGCAACATTTATTCCTTGCTCCTTATTTCTCATCTTCCTTTTTCTTTATTTGTTTTTTTTCCTTTTCTTTGTAAATCCCTTCTCTATCCACTATAGCATTTTTATATAAAAAACTAAAAACTAAAAAAAAATTGATATGAATAATAACACAAAGGTTATTATTTAATAATGTTAAAATTGGACAAGGGGTTTTATGGGCCTTAATTGGCTAATTGAATAATTAATTAATCTAAATAAATACTTCCTATTTTTCCTATTCTTCCCTAAACATGCTTTAATGTTTGCATATTATATATAGTATAAAATGTTTAATATCACATAAATGCTTTCCATTTAATATTAAGCACATTCATGAGAGAAATTAAATTAAATATCCATTGAAATCAGCTTATTGTAGACATTAAAAATTTGATTTTACTTGAATTGTAAATTATAATGAAATTCAAATAAGTTTATTTGAATTTGAGTTGTTTTATCAACAATAGTAGTATTTTAAAATTCATTGAAACATTTTATATTGATTTAAATATTTGTTAATTTAAACGATTGTAATATTTTAAATGAATAGAATATATTGGTTGATAAATTTTAAATTTGATTTTCTGTTTTACTTGAGAATTATAATTGAGTGTAAACAAATTTATTAGAGTAGAATTTGGTATTAAAATTTATTTGAGTTTTATTTAATTTATGTAGACTTAATTTTGTTTTAATAATAATAATGACAATTAAGGATTGTATTTGGAAATATATAAATACATTGTAGTTAATTGGCATTCATAGTAAATAAATGGTAACATTTGGTATTAAATAAAAAAAAAATCTTTATTTAATGGTTGTTGCCACATCCTTATTTAGCTGAGATTGTTTACACCGCATTTCCTTTTATCACGTGTGTTCCTTATTTCTCACGCTTCTCTCTTCTCTTTTTATTTGCGAGCCTCTCTTTCATTTTACTTCTCTGAATATCAGCTACCATACCAAATTGTTTTTCCCCTTTCAGAAAATTCACTTTCACCCAAAATTAAAAAAAAAAAAAAAACGAAACATCCTCAAATCCAAATCATGGTCACCGATTGGAGATGCCGCCACCGCCCACTCCTTGCTCCAGCCGTCGCCATAAGTCAACCCCACACGAGCCCTTTGAAAATTCAGCAATTTTGAATGCGATTGACTTCTGAAAACCAATCATTGTGAGAATCCTTCTTTTATTTAGATAATTAATTATTTTAATTTAATTATGTGGTGATTGAAATGCTGAGATTGTGATTGTATATTGTGATTTACTGATCTGCGATGTGATGATGTTTGTATATAATTATTGCTGAAATATGTGGTGATGTCTGTGATGACTACTTTATCTAGATCTGAAATTTGTGATGTAGTTCATAATAAAGTTCCCCTCTTTATTTTTTTTTATTTTTTTATTAAAATTTAATCTTAAATTTTGTATACAAAATAAATGAAAAAATCTTGTTTGTTTATTTTTGTTTGTTAAACAAAAAGACATTTTTTACTTATTTTTGTTGTTAAACAAAAAGGAACAATTTTTACATTATTTTTGTTGTAAAACAAAAAGGATAATTTTAACATTATTTTGTTGTCAAAATTAAAAGGGACAAATTTGTTTACAAAATAAAAGACATATTTTTTTGTGTATATTTTGGTTACCAAATAAGGGACAAAATTTGTTTACAAAACAAAGGACATTTTTACTTAATTTGGTTGTTGAAACAAAAGAACATTTTTACATAATTCGTTTGTTAAAAATAAAAAGAATAACTTTTTATGTCTTTTGTTAAAAATAAAAAGAATAACTTTTTATGTCTTTGTTTTAAAAATAAAAAGAATAACTTTTATGTTTCTTTTGATTAACAAAGTAAAAGACCACTTTTTATGTTTCTTTTGTTAAAAATAAAAAGACCAACTTTTATATTTTCTTTTGTTGATAAAGTCAAAATACCAATTTTTATGTCGCTTTTGTTAACATAATAGAATGTAAGTTTAACCTTTACTTTTATGTATAAATAAAATGTGAATTTAAATCTTCATTTGCAAATAACAGTGAAGTTGGGACCGTTATTGTGATTCATCAAAAAAAAAAACATCAAAACCATAAGTGTGTTAATTTGTATGTTATGACACCAAAGCCATAAGTGTGTTATTTTGTATGTTGTGACACCAAAACCATCAATGTGCTATTTTGAATGTTATGACGCTAAAATCACCGTCGTGTTTAATTTAGTTGAGACGACATAAAAGTCATCGTCATGTTGCATAATTGCAATGAATCAAATATTAGCATTCAAAATATAAATAAATAGTTATTTCTGTCGTATTAGAATTTACGCACAGAAATATATTTTATGTATAAAATATAAATAAATAGTTATTTTTGTCGCATTAGAGTTTACGCACAAAAATATATTTTATGTAAAAACATATATAGGTTGAATTGCTATTTTTGTCGCATTAGAGTTTGCAGACAAAATATGCTTTATGTAAAAATAAACATAGTTAAATTGTTATTTTTATCGCATTAGAGTTTGCGAACAAAAATATGCTTTATGCAATAACATACATTAGTTAAATTATTATTTTTGTCGCATTAGAGTTTTGCTTTATGTAAAAATAAACATTTAGGTAAATAGAAAAAGTGAGAAACAAAATACCCATTTTGTTTAAATAGAATTAATGAAATAGTAAGATAAGAATTTAAGAATTATATTTTTCAATGTAATTAGAAAGGAATAAAAAGAATTACATTATTCAATATAAAGAAAAAGAATGCTTAAACCCGAGGTTGGATTGAGTTGTGATGTAAATCTGCCCGGACCCGCCCGGCTGTCCAGTAATCACAACAATACCTATCCAATGTGAGAGGTTAAAGCATATGTAAAATATTTAGTGTAAATAAATAAAACATAAACAAAGGAAGACATATATATTTACATCAAACAAAATAAGAGGATAAATAAATTACATTTTTATATGTAATTGAAAGAATATATTTTACTCTGTAAAGAAGATCACATTTAATGTAATTAATATTATAAGGATTTATTTACATTTTCCTATGTAAATAAAAATAATAAAAATAATAGTGATGTAAATAAAAAGAATTAAAAGAATAATTTTATGAATAGAATTTATTTACACTTTCTTATGTAAATAAAAAAGAATAAAAATAATAATTATGTGAATAAGTATTTATTTACATTTTTCTTATGTAAATAAAAAGAATCAATTTGTAAATAGTAATTATTAACATTTTCTTATGTAAATAATAAAAAGAAATGTTAGAAAAGAATTAACATAAGATATTCTTTTTATGTTAAAAAGAAATATTATAAAAGAATTAAAGAAATACATTTATTTACATTTACTATGTAAATAGGATTGGCAAGGAAATTGAAACCATTTATTTACAAATAGCGTAAATAAATATGAATAAGAAATTAGATACATTTATTTACAATTAATGTAAATAAATATAGCAAAAGTAAAAGTAAAACATTTATTTACAAATAGTGTAAATAAATAAGATAAAAGAAAAGTAAAAACATTTATTTACAAATAGTGTAAATAAATAAGAAAAAGTAGAAGTAGAAAAACCATTTATTTACATTTGGGTAAAGAAATAAGAAAAGGAAAATGAAAACATTATTTATATCTAGGTAGATAAATAAATGGTAAGAAAGAATATTTATTTACATTTAGAGTAAATAAATCAAAAGATAGAAAAGATTATTTAATTATTTATTTACATTTAGTGTAAATAAACCAAAGATAGAAAAAGAACATCTATTTAGATTTGGTGTAAATAAAGCATGAATTAAAGTGAATTTAAAAAGCACATTTTATTTACATTTTAAATGTAAATAAAAACAAAGTAAAATAAAAGTGATATTTTTATCGTCATTTTAAATGCGATAAAAGAATAGACGTTAATAGTTGAAATTGCCAAACGATTTATATTTATTAAACGGAACGCGCGCGGCAGTTCGCGTATCGGCAATCGTAACTTTAAACGGTTAGATTTCAAGATATGTGTAAATCAAATTTGGTTGAAAACAACGCCACGGTCGCCCATTTACCCGAAGCGTCGTTAAATTAATTTAAGCTATTTTTATATAAATAAAAACAGCGATATGTTGTTATCAAATATTAATAACGATATGAAATGTTTTCAAATTATATATATATATATATATATATATATATATATATATATATGCGAGAATCATTTGAGAAGACCGAGTTCAATCTCATTTCAAATGATTATACGACGTTTTAAATCTAAGAGTTGAAGACGGCGATTGAAGACCGACGATCTTCACATCGAATGGGTAACTAGCGTTGAGGTCCTTGATTGATTTGCTCCCAAGACAGGGCTAAGATGGTAGTTATCCGGACGTAGTGTTGATTTGTACGGATATGACTTTCGCTCAGACCCAGAGCATAAGTTTATAAATTGAATGTATGTCTGACGTCGTAGTCCTTTATACTACATTCGTTGATCTCTGTTAATACATATCTGCTTGGTGGTTAACACCCTTCTCTGAGACATATGAGCTTAGAGGTTATATATTGGCAGAAATCAATGGTATAGTATGGACTGACAATGTGACATGCTAAGATGCATTGATCAAGGCTTTTGTTGAAAAGCAGGCCTTGTGGTTGATGATCAAAGCATAGTCTGTTTAGGCATAGCTTTGTGTATATCGTGACTTTGCGAGCCTCACACCCCGGTATGAGTCAAAAACGGGATATGGACCGTAGGGAGTGCACACGTTTCTTTCTAGCTAGAGTGGTGTCAGCGACCTGCCAGCCCTGACATTTTACTTATGTGGATGATGGATTTTGAGGCGCCTCGTTATTTTTATAGGCCGTTGGTGGTCATATTATAGGTCCAAAGGGACCGGGAAACGTGTGTTCAGGCATAACTAATCCACTGCCCATAGGCGGGGACCGGCCCTACCGCTTCCAAGGGTTCACTGCGGGGAATCCTGAGGCATTTGCTAGAGTGTCTCGAATCGGAGAGGATCTTGCTCCTAGCCTCGACTCATGATGGAATCCAAATTTCCAATACGCCCTTGCGGTTTTGATTGTAGAACTAGTATTGGCGACATGCTATATGGTAACCATGTCGTCTAGGATTGCTACTTATGATTCAAATCTTTTTATTAAAAACATATATACACTAATAATAATATCAAATCCGTTTTATACGTATCAAGCATCTTTTGACCATTATAAGGTAAAACCCTATCCTCTGGTGTGCGTTGCATTGTGTGATGGGATCTGGGTCTTATAATGGTTTCATTTTTCCAAAAAGACATTGCGTTATTTCTCGATTTACTTTGGTTTATGCACTGGCAATCCATAGGAGTAAACCCGTTCCGCGAAAGTGGCGTGGTCCTTGGATTTGTCTTATTAGTTATATTAGTTTAGAATTCTCACACCAGTCCCATGACTGACTCGTAGTTTGTTTCACTTTGCAAACTCGGGTGCCCTCTTTTCCACACGGGCAGTCGAGTAGCTTTTTGCAGATATCTATTCTTTTAGCAGGATCCTGGATCGAAGCCTAAAGCTGTGTCCAGAGCTTGGTAGTCTTCCGCTGTTTGTTGTATTATCTTTTATGTATCTTCCGCTGTAATTTTATTTCAATGTACTCTGATATATTCTGTACTCTGATGTAACATTATTATAATGTAATAAAAGTCTGCTGTTATTGTTCTAATGTTTTGTATTCCCAAAGTTAACGTATGCGAGTTTTGAACGGTCTTGGTCGATTTGCGATCGATTAAGGTCGGGCAAAATCCGTATCGTTACATAATCCTCAAAAGTAAGAGAGGACCGGCCCTGAAGATCCAGGGATTGCTGTGTGCGGTCCTAAGGCATTTGCTAGAGTGTCTCGAACGGAGAGGAGCTTGCCCCTTGCCTCGACTCATGATGGAATCCAATTTCCAATACGAAACTTCGGATGTGATTGTATTACTAGTATGGCGACATGATATATGGTACCCATGCCGTCTAGGATTGATATTTATGATTGAAATCGCTTTTGAAACATATATGCACTAGTAATAATATCAAACACTTTTGTTTTATACGTATGAAGCATTTTTGGCCATTATAAGGTAAAACTCTATCCTCCGGCTTGCGTTGCATTGTGTGATGGGACCTGAGTCTTATAATGGCTTCATTTTGATAAAAAGCATTGCGATGATTTAATCATTTACTTTATTTCATGCACTAGCACTCACTGGAGTAAACCCGTTCCGCAAAAGTGGCGTGGTCCTTTGATTTGCCTTAATATTGTTGTTTATTAAGTTAAGTAGATTTCTCATACCAGTCCCATGACTGACTCGTAGTTTGTTTCACCTTGCAAACTCGGGTGCCCTCATTTTCACACGAGCAGCCTAGTTACAGTTATATGGCGTATTTTGGCTTGGCACCGCAGTAGGGTGCACTTTTGGCTGATGGCGAGGCTTGACTACACCGTGCTGACTATAACCCTTTTCCGCCATTATTGTATATGTATTATGATTCCGCCACTGGCGACGTAGACTGATGTTTAGTTTGTGTACTCTTTATGTATGATTCCGCCTTTGGCGATGATGACTGATTATGTATTATTATGCACTAAGTTGTATCCTGCACTGTGCTCTCTGATGTGGTGATATCTATATGATTCCGCTGTCATATGTGTGTAAATTATTCTATTTCATATTTATGCTATTATCTGTGATCTTCTAATGATGATTAATGTGTTATATTCCAATGATTATCCTTAACACCGTGTCACGGGGTTTTGGGATCGTCACACTTATGTCTGGCCTAGTTTGTTTCGCCTCTTTTCTTCCGTTTCCCCCCAGGTTCATAGGGAGAAAATGTTACCTCTTAGCTCAGTTTTCTTTCCAAGCTCGAAGATAGTCAATGTATTGCTTTGGACTCTCTCTTCCACTGCTATGACTGGTTCATGATTTATTGAGGAATATTATTGTCATTTTTATGCTTCTTTTATACTTGGGAAGTTTTTGGATCAAGATAGAAGTTCTATGTATTATTTTTAAGTATGATTGAGACAATTGTTGTAAAAGCTTGACTGAACCACAATGTTTATAAAATGACTTTATTTTCCGCTACTTTATTTGTCTGTCTTGTAATTTATCTGCATCTTTTACCTAAAATGCTCCACCAAAGTTAAGGCATTCCCTTTATGAGTGACCTTAATGGAGGTGGGGTGTTACACACCTTATAGCCTCCAAATTCAAAGTTTGAACCCTCTAGGCGTACAATCCCCAAATTCTTATAAATCTACAATTTATCTGAAAAGGGGAAAATTCCATATCAGTAGAAATGTAAGAAAACAAGAAGAGAGGGGATGATATGATTTGGAGCGTCACTTTGAATTCCATTCCATTAGATCTTCTTGCCCTGTCAACTTCATATGAATTGGATTTTATTTTTTTGTATGAATATATTTTTATTTTAGAATTTAGGTTTGGAGAGAGAGAGTGAGAAAAAAATGGCAGAGCTTCGCTGCCTCTGCAGATTTATGTGGAAAAAGAATGAGGCTTTACCCCTTTGTTTATTTGGGTGGAAATGGCCTATAACAGTTGGATCGGTTTTAAGTTATATCCAGCCATTCTTTACATAAATAATTTACCATAACCTCTCACTACACCAGAAAAGATCGTTGGTAGCGTTTGAAAAACGCTACTAAAACTTTTGGTAGTGTTTTAATGAACGCGACTACATGTCCCGCAACTAAAAGTCTGAATTTTTTGGTTGTGTGTTCATAAACGCTACCATATGATCAGCATAGTTGCGTTTTCGAAGCGCTACTGAAGATCTGTACATGGGTTAACTTTTGTTCTTCTGTAGCGTTTTTCAAATGCTACTAAAGGTCTATACGTAGATCATTTTTTGTTATTCTGCAGCGTTTATTTTGTGCCATTGAAAATTCAAATGGTATATTACATTTGTTTCTGTAGCGTTTCTAAAACACTACTAAAAGGTATTGATTGCTTTGTAGCATATTTTAAATGCTACTATATACTGTTAATGGCTTATATTATATCGAACAACTAGTTGTATAATAGTCATTAAAGTTATCAACGATCATATAAATGTTTTATTTAAAACAACAATCAATCAGTCATATTCAAATAACTAAAAACAAATTAGTCACATAAGTATTTTCCATAACCATTTAGATAACAGTTATTTGACAAATTCAGCAAATTCACATACCACAAGCATTCATAAACAAATTTACACAATAAGTACAACAAATACCATAATACACAGAACAATTAATGTCCTGTCCATTGTTGTTATTGGTCTTCACTCTAAAAAAGCTAATTACCTGTAGACAATATTAATTGGTTATTATTAAAACAAGCACATAAACAATATTAAATATTAATAGTTCTCGACCATGAATAATTTATTCCACTTTATAATTCAGATCTGTACATAAACAATATTAACCCTGCGCTCCTTTCACTTCACACAAACTCAGCCTACACTGTTAAAAAAATTCGACTAAATGGAAAAGATTTCAGAAATTTTCAAGCAAGTTAAAGTTAAAGATATTCTGAACAAAAGCATGCTTATTATGAAATCATGCTGTCAAAAATATCATACCTAAATATTTATGTTGAATTTATTTTGACTAGTTAAAAAGAAACCCTAGGTATTCTAACGTGGTACATAACACAGTACACACGAGTATCTTGCATGTTCTAACAAAAATATATGGTCAGACCATGTTTCCATATTATAAGTTCAATAGTCAAATTGTTGTCGATATATTCAATAGTCAAATTTAACTTATTATTGATATAAATTAAGTAGCCTAGGAGTAGGTCTTGAATAAGTAGATGCACATAATATAGAAGGGATAAAATCATTTTAATGATAAAATTATTTGACGAGTAATATGACTTTTGAGTAAAAAACAAACCTTTTATGTCCCAGTCTTTTAACAGTTGTGTCCGCTGCTTTCTCTCCCTGCAACATGAAAACCATAGTACATTAACCAACACACAATAAAACGTCACTAGACCACCAATTCAACTTCCATCATTCAATACTGTACGCTCCACCATTCACACCACCTGCTACTTCACAGCTATTAACACTATCTCCTTCCTTAACTTCCTCTGCACCCTACATTTCACATCAAAAAACACAAACAAAAATAACTCTACCTTACCAACTCATCACCGCTTCTCCTGATATTAGCAACCGCAACCATCTCTGAATACAATTGCACATAACTCTTCCAAACCAAACCCTCACCCTTATTGCAAACTCAATTCCTATGGCTACATATGTTGCTTCTACAAGGATAGCTACCAACTATGAACAAGTTGCAAGAAATAGCCAATAAAATTTCTAGGCTTAGCAAAGGGTAACAACCAACACAAATGTTGTCTTTCAAAGAAATATGTTTCCTTTCTTCCCTCAGCTGTTTTAGAGACTAGAATATCCGAACAACAAAAAATATGTAGCTAATCTACTTGTGAAACATACACATCTATATCAAAATTGTATGCAGAATGATAAACAAAATAGACGTGCCTCTGATAACCTTTTTCAATTATATATAGGATTAGCTCGCACACTACTCAAAAAGATTCAAGAGTAGTAGTCACTCACAACAAGTACCATGGGAATGCATAAAAAAGAACAGACCAAAGAACAGAGATGAAGGGACCATATGGATCAAGATAATTTTGGCCTAGGAAGCTCTTCCAGATTTTCCCTAAGATACTTTGTATTCCGTCAGCAACTAACACTCCAGAAACTGCTCAATAGGTATAATAATTCAGTGCAAAACATAAATAGAAACATGCATGCCAAGATGAAAAAGAAACTTTCATGTTAAAACAGAGAGGCATAGTTACTAGCATATATAAATATGTACACAAAAGGTATATTTGATATACTCTAGTTTACATATACATTAAATTAAGCAAAATTTATTCATGAAATAAAATAAAATAATGATTTCGTTTAAAAGAAACTTAAAAAAAATTGTAAATGAGTTTAGACTTCATAGGCCCATTAAAGATCCAATTTTTTTATATATAAAATTCATTTGTTTCTTCCACTGCAGGCTTAACCAAATCCAATAGTGGGCGTCTTTGATTATTTGGCGAGAGCCTCCCTTGTTTTGGGTTCGAGAGATGGAAATTGGAGTTTCTCGCCTTTAGTGTGAGATTGAGAGCCCTTAAGCAAGATGGACGGGGAGCTCGACACAGATGGGGCTGAATGTGCGATGACAAGATTAGATTCCAACCCAACAGAGGATTGTGGAATGGACTTAGACAATTCATAAGTGAGATGATCATTATTAATTTCAGGCCGGGTTTGACATGGAGGAGATCTAAACAGTTGCATGTGTGTTTGTGGAAACGTTATGCCAACAGAGAAACTGACAGGATTAACTAAAAGAATTTCAGAGAAACTCATACCTAAAGGGTCTTCACAATTAGAAAGAGATTGTTGGACCACTCCTAAACCAGAGTCTTTTCCTATCAAATTGTTGAAAGATATGGAAGATCAAAGATGAGGCAGCGAATCACCCAGCTCGGAGCACTGTTCTTTATCATAAAGCAAATCATCCTCGCCCGCATTGAAACCGAATTATGTAGGAAACAAGCAATGGTAGCTTAAACAGTCGGCGAGGCACGCCGACTGGCCTGGCTATCAGAGTGCTTGCGTAGGTGACCACGTTCGTGTTTGGCAGGCGCAGACCCGACTGAATCAATCTTACGTGGGGAAGCAAGTCCAAAGATGAAGGCCTGGAACTACTGCACAATTTGTGATCCCCCCAGAACTGACAAGCCTATCCTGCACCATAGCATTCTGAGAAGCGCCAAGTGAGCGAGCGCCTAACACAAATGAGGAAAATGTCAAGCCAGACAACGGAAACGACTATAAATAACCGACTAGATACACAGACCGAGTAGGTGATGACGATTCGTAGTCAAATGGATCAACAACATTATGCACTGGGATCGAGGTGAGGCTAAACTGATTGGCATTAGAAGGCGGAACAAGGATAGGAGGCTGACTACACTCCCATCCGTTTGAACTAGAAATCATTTGCGACATAGGGAGATAAACTGCAAGTGGTTGTACTTGCATAGGAAAGTAGGCTTGTTGAATGAGGAGATGATGTTGTGCATGAAAATATGTGCCAGGCAAAACAACAAAGATAGGTTATTGCAAACGGTTAGTAGCGGCTGGAACAGTGAGGTTGCAAAGTTATTTGCAGTCCGGAAGAACAGGCCCGAGGCTGAAGTGCGATCAAATGTCGACTTAGTGGCTGTGGATGAGCCAGGAGAAACGAGCAAAGCATAAACACCACAATTATATGAACCATTATGAACCTGCATGGTAGAAACAACTGCAATAGGATTGATTGGAGAGATGTATGAGGTCTGAGTAGTCACAGACACATTTCGTGTTACGAAAGACGAGTTTGCTACAACTGAGTGAGCAGTGGAACCACAAGTATTTGAAACAACGTTACACGCATACACGTGGAACTGCCACCGAGGACAACTTAGAGGAGTCTGAGATCTACGAAGGAAAACGAACAATAGGCAAGACAGTATCTGAAACTGCTGAAACTGATGCAGCATTCGTATCGCAAGAATTTCTTATAGACTTAGCATGCACTGGAAGAACAGCCATGCAAGTGGTTTGGGTATTCGCTGAAGCATTCAGCGTGATAGGAGATGATCATGATGAAATAGATGGGAAGGATGCACCACAGGAAAGTGATACATACTTAGCATGCACAAGAAGCACCGCCATTGGGAATTGAGCAGAGTTCATACAATATTATTGAGATTGCAATGGAACCAAAATGGAGGTTGAATCAGAGAACGGAAATTGAACAGTGGAAGAATAGTGAAAACAAACAGAAGAAGGCTAATAACAAAACTAGAAAAAACATACCAAAACCTTTCCCATCAACATGAAACTGGAAAAAACAAACCAAAACCTGATAATAGAATTTTGTGTCATCTGTCTTTGTTTTTTGAATCATGCCTCTTTGCCGATAGATCTGTACAAACTTTGAGAATAATGATCATCACTTTGTTGGGTCTTTTCCTGCAATGCAATACAGATTTAAAAATCCTATCATCCATCGTACTTCATCTCCCAAAATACATATAATCTCCCCAAAACATGATCATATGTGTGCGTGTACTAATTTTTTTTAGCATATTATGGATATGCAAGCAACATTTTCTCTCATCATACATATATTAATATAATATTGATTTTCCACAGTGGGAGCTTAAGTTTTCGGTAACTAACCAAAGAAATGTCCAGACTTAATTACATCTTCATCAGCCTCTCCAAGAGCAGCATCACTCATATACTTGTCAGCAAATTGCACCTTCTTCATATTTTCTTGTTCTTGCACCAACATATTTACATGTTCCGATAATCACTCACAAAACCAACATGTTTCCATTGCTTTATCTTTTTCAAGTGCCAAACTACGAACACGGTCTCTCTCTTCCTGTAGTTCATTTTTAGCTTCCAACCAATCTCTCTAGACATTACTGCTTTCTCGCCAACGCCAGCTTACCAAAATTCAATGCCAACATCAGGACCAACTACATGGCACAGAGCAAGGAAAACTGCAACTATTGCTTTCTTGCCGGCTGATCATAATTGCCCAAACTCAAAAATAATAACGTCAGGGACGATGCTTGTTAGTACTTGTGCCATCATGGGGATCCCGGACCAGTTTAGATTTGCTCCTTGTATGTATTCGTATAATCTGTATATATGTTTATAAGGTATATTGCATCAATTGTCTTTAGATTATACTGCTAAACAATACTAATATTTGAAAATCTTAATGAAAGATAAACTGGAAAATCTGTTGGGTATGGCAAGTTTAGATGGGTATCTTTTGCCTATTTTAATTATTAATAGGGGATTATAGTTCGAAATCTCGTAATGAAAACATTTGATTTTTTTTCAATTTTCTTAAAAAAAATCAGTCCAGTGATAAGCCTCAGTCTACCTCTACATAACCTATTAAGATCATATCTACCAATATTAAGGCCATAAGATTGTAATGCTCAGTAGTGCTACTGACATTTCAAAGGAGACATGACCTTATTTGTGACTACCCAAGAATCCATTTGATTATGTGTAGCAACAATTAACTAAATGAAGTTGAAACAGTCAACAGTTCTATGTCGGCGTAGATGCAAAAAACTATATAGCGGAAATGAAGCGAGATTAAAGTGGAAAATATCATAGATGCAAAAGACTATATTGGATAATAGAATCCAGTTTCCAAAAGACTGTATACTAGATAATAATATCATTGGTGCAAAGATGTTGTTTTATTTTCTTATACGCATACAACAGTATTTATGCTGTAGCTTGATCATATTAACATATTGACCATTGTTATTCATCATACAGTGCACCCAAAGTTTCATATGGATGAATACATCATATGTTCAAAACTCGCAGATATTAGTCAATGGAAAGAAAATGCATGCATTTATATTACTTTCGTTCCAACAAATTATCCTTAATATCACCGCTCATTGTAAGATTTACATTTAAATGGGTTTGTAACGTGACAGGCAGTGACTTATACCCTTAAAAATTTATAGTATTTGCAGGCCAGCATATACGGTTTAAACAATTCAACGTCATCTTCTAAAATTTGTTAACAATAGCTTACACATGTTATGGTAATGATCACTCTCCCTATTATGCAAACACTGGCACCATACTGCTTTTTACTAGCAAGCTAAAACCGCTTACTGCCGATTTGTAGATATATCAAATACAAGTAACTTATTGTCTTTTTAAATTCTTGTCCAAAAAATATACAACTTGATATGTTTTTACACTCCAATGACGTTTCATCATATCATTGAATGAAATACATTGGCGAGCAAGAACAGAAATTATTTCGGTCATCTAAACCGAATTTGTGAACCAAAATATGACCATTTACTTGATTCTAAACGTCTGCAGTACAACATATTATACAAGTAAAACCAAGTTTCAAAATGGGCAGGCAAGTGGAAAATTCCAACTATTGTTGTTTTTGAAACGGTAGCACCGACGTTTCATAACCATCACTAAGTCGTTATTCCCAAACAAGTTGGAGTCAGCTGGAGATGAACAAAATCAATTTTAAAAAACATTTAAAGGTGAAATGAGACAGTAAATATAAATGATGGTGAAATGAGACAGTAAATATAAATGATGGTGCTAGAATGTGCAATAGTAATACGTTCAATCGACATGGTGATTAGTACAAGAATAATATCATAATAAATAAGTCAGGGATAGAAATGAAACATATTATACATGAATGAAGAACGAAATAACATATAAAAGCTAAATTATGCACAAAGGACATCTAGTGATAATCATACATGATTTAATAAGAAGCATTGTCCTATTTATTTAATTTTACAAAACTCTGACACTAAGAAAAAAAAGATCTTGAAAAATAATGCTAATACAGTATAAAATGCATTAATTTGCTATTTATTGAATTTTTCAGGCAATAACCAATATGTTCAGGCTTAAGAATGAAATTTTCAGTTCTAACAGTGCGATCAATCATTGATATGGGTAACCAACATCTCTACTGCAGATTTGCATGAAAAATAAAAGGAAATAGATATAGAATCTCCAGATGAATCATACCTCGACTCATTTTAAATACTCCTCATGTTTTGTTCTTTCGTTTTCGCTTGCGTTCTGAAGAAACCAACATATAATAAAATATGATATTCCATACTATGATTTCTTTGTGCTTTAAGATACTCGTGGTGAAATGCAATATGTATACCTCACGAGCCTCCTCTGGATTCTGAATAGTGTCCATACATGACTGTAAAATATGAAAACAGTTACCCACATACACACAAGTATGTACGTATAAATAAAAGAGTAGTGAACATAATGCTACTTCCAAGAATATAACCGTATTCAAGCATCAAACTATATAAAAGGCCATCACACGACTAAATTGATCCAGAAAAGAAAAAAGAAAATGTTACAACCGAAGGTCGAGAAATCATTTTCGTTCATATGAAATTTTCCTAGTTCCGGACAACTTCACAAATTTTGAAAGTTTCGGTTTCGGCCTCGATTTCAGTTTTCAATTGTTAGTTAATGAAAATGTAGTAGATGTAAATAGAGTTTAGCCCAATATATTTATACTAAATTAAATAAATTTAATTTGGAATAAGAATTGCTTACTCTACACTAAATTAAATCAAATAAAATTGATCAACCCAATATGTTTCGTTACATTCAGCTCTAACTGAATAACATTAAGTGATATTTAGTTGAATTCATTCAAAAACCAAGCTCAATCTGTTTCAGTCATCCATGTTTCCATTCATCCCTAATTAACAGAACCTTCTCAATTCAAGTCTTTCCTTTCACTTGTCGACCTCTTCCCGTTCCATCAACTCTTCATTAGTTTCCCTCCCTTCAACCTTAAATCGACATTTCCACTTCAACCTTAAATTGACATCTTCCCTTCAATCCTAAATCAACCGCAACAACGATTGGTGCTTTTAAAATGACGACGAAACCTGCTGCTATGATATTGACAACAATGATACTCACATGAATTTGCATATCAGAGTCGATCAGTTATTTACAGATTATTTTCTTCTTTTTCCTGATTTATTTAATTGCAACTTGACTGGAGATTATTATCAACTATTATAGTTAAAATGCTAGTTAATTGGAGATAAGCTAATTTGTCGTGTTCTAACATATTAGTAAATGCGGAGATGTACGATCTTGTGAAAAGAACATTGTGATATTGAGTACAACCTAAAACCAACCCATATTTGAAAAGTATCCTTGACTTTTTCTCTCAAATGATCACAACAGAACTCAGAAGTATCCATTGCGGATTTCCAAAGTAAACAGAACAAAGGCTTGCTAATTTTATAAACATATGGACTGTTGATTTCAGGTTTAATGGTATAAAACTTGGGCACTTATAATGGCCGAAATGGGGGTTGGATGATTAAGATAAGTATGAAAATTGGTGAAATATACCTGGTCACGAGGCTGATAAAGAACAAATAGAAAGCCGATGAGATTTATTTCGCTGAGGCTGTTTCCAGCTAGGAAGCCATGATGGATAAAGTGTTGTGCACTTATTTAACCATACAAACAACAGACTGGCCACAATTAGGCTTACTCTTAGCTGTTTTATAGAGCATAAGTCTGCTACATGCAGGTTTTACTGCCTAAAAGTGCTAACTTTTGTAGGTTCATATGGCAAGGCTGATGTGTAGCCATGTCGTTGCCACCCGGTAGACTAACGCCAAAATGTCAAGTTATGATGCTTGCCAACCTTCCTTGCTTAGTTTCTTTGGGTTGAATATTAGGTGCAGATGTCTAAAACGAGCTTAAGATGCTAGTCAGTTTCGTTCAAATGTGCTAAAACCGAATCTACGAAAATTTCCCCAAACAATACATACACCCTCTCTTCACAACACCACAAATTACCCCCAACTACGACCAAACTGAATCCCAAACACCAGATTAAATGCAAAACAATCACCATTCATTAAATACCTCTCTGTCAATTCCCTTTATTTCCACCAAACTCCTATACTATGGCAAACCTGCATCTCCACCACTATCACAATAACAACCAGATCAACCACTCCATCACTTCACTAAATGTAGACATCAATCCATCATTGACACCTGCTTCCACCAGCCATGCACTTCATCAAAACCACCTTCTCCTTCTTTCATCATCATTACAAACTAACAACCATCCTGCCAGTGACTGCCTTGCTCATTTTTCCACAATCATAAACCATCGTTTATCAACGTGGCTTACATGTATAAAAATACAAGAGAGAATCCTCTAATCCCAAGTCTCATTCTGGCTGAACCCCTACGAATAATATTGCAAAAGTCAGATATCCGTGCAATTCAATGCATGATATAAGAAATTTATCAACACTGGAACGACTACTGATTATTTTGAAATTTTGAAGTATCTATCTCAAACAGTCCTCTTGTTTGAGATAATTCTTTAAATTCTTGACCTAAAAAGGCTCAAGAAAATTTTCAAACTTTCAAATAATATGATACAGAGGGAAAAAATATACGATATATATATTTGATGAAGATTTGGAATATAGAAAGAAATTGAAACTGGTTTAAGATTGCAAATTGGTGAGAATTTCTTAATAATTTTCTACAAAAACTAACATATATCAAAGCAAGTCTCATAAATTTGTTCAGGTATATCCATGTTAGAAGGTGGTCCTCAACTGGAGTTACTTGAAGTCATAGAGTCGAATGCCTTCTACTAACCTGACTGTTCCTTAGATATATCCAAGTTAATTTTCTTATCTACTTAAACTTACACCCTATCTATTTAACCTATAGCCAAACTGTAAATTAGTATTCACACAACTAGTGTGTGAACTAGTCAGAAGCAGAATTAGAATTATTACTCGTAGCCAGACCCTGATTATATACTTGAGCTGGGACTCAAGTTTTCTCGTTTATTACTTGATTTCTCAATTTGAATGACTTCGCAAATGTTTAGTTTTCACATATCTATTTCTGTTATCATACATTCATATACATTAAGGAAATCATTATAAAAAGGTGGATAAGGTGGATACCCAGTGCCAAAGGCTCCCGTACTCAAGCGCGAGGACTTCCCAGGTCAGTCTCCCGTCCTAGTACTATTCAGGGCTTCCCGGGCTCTGGGGGTGGTCGAATAGCGCGCGCAGCCTTTCCCTCACATTATGTGCAGAGGCCGGGGCTCGAACCTGTGCGCTCCAGATTACCAGCCGGGTAACCTTACCGTTGCGCCAGGCACCACCTAAATCATTATAAAAAGAAGTAAAAAAAATGTTACTTGGAAACCAACGTGGCAGTGAAACTTTACTAAAGTATATGATATTATTTAAGGTATGTATTTGTATATATTGAATCCTATAATATTTTTCCAAAAATTGCATGTAAATCAACTTATACAACACATGTTCTTGAATTGCCCGATGTAAACTAATGAAAAACACCATATATTAGAAAATACTGAAATACTTTTAATTGCATACTTTGAAGATCTGAAATACAATATGAGCTTTTAATAATATTGGCAATATAAATGTAGCCAATCTGTTCACTTCTGTTCTTTTGCAAATTGCAGAAGCCCAAGGTGATTTAATATCTGTAGCAGATAAATATAACCCATAATCAAGAGAGACAATACATTCCTACGATGGAAGTGTACTTATATAGAGCATTAAACAATTATATCCCAACCAAATACAAACCAATCCATTAGCACAGTTGCCGTAGGTTCTAAAAGCAAATAAATAAAAAGAACTCAGTTTATAAAATCAAACATCTTAATTGATATAAAATAAAACCATTTTAGGGGATAATACATTTAAAATTAACAAAAATTAAGAAATAGTGGTGATTTCTAGAACCCGAGAGGAAAGAATCCAAGGTTTCATGATTTCTCTTCATAGTAAAAATAAACTAACAAAGCACTGATTTTGTTCATAATAAAAAAGTGTGCACTACCTTTAGTAGTTTACATTCACGGTTGAAGGAATGCACAAATTAGCAAGTGGAAATTGAAATAAAATTTGGGCAAATCATATGAAAATTAAAATATAAATTATAGCTCAATGAACATATTAAAATTGGTCACCTCACATGGTCCAACGGAAAATAAATTAGGTTACGAGAATTGCGGCTCTAACTCTTCGTGGAAACATCAGTGGATAGTGCGCGATGGAGACACTACCGGCTTTGAGTTCAAGGCAGATCGGCAAGATTGAGTTTGATGAAGATTCATGCTTTGACGATCGTCGATAGGATAGGTATGCTTGGTTTGGACTTTGGAGCGAGATGAAAATTTTGGGCTAGGTGTTGAGAATGAGAGTTGTGAGAGAAAGACAATGAAAAGCTGATGGCAGGGTTAGCGGGAATGGAGGAATAATTCCCGCTTACTCCTTTCTAAAACTGAAACGGAACAATTTTATTTTGATTAACAAAACGGCTGCATATACAATTTAAATGCCACTGTATAGTGTAACTATAAGCACAATTTCTTGTAGTGTCTCAAAACCTAGCCGCCACTGGGCAACCTGATGCCCAGTAGGTCTTGACCCCTACGGTCGACTACCTGGGCATCAGATTGCCTAAATCGGCTTGCTTAAATTAGGTAAATTATAATTATAAATTCTAGTTTATTTGTATTTCATCCGTTTTCATATTTCGTCCGTAACTTATTCATCCAGACTCCATTCGCAAAACTCCAAACATGAAAGTTGACCAGAATTCCAAGACGAACGCATCAGTTAAATTTTCGTGGCCAAATTCCGTCGTTTTTAGAAATTCCTATTTTTGAAGTTCTAATAATTTCGGGTTGTTATAAATATATCAGAAATTTTATACCCTTTAATGGGTCACGAGGCAATAAGACATTGTCAAAAATGTTTCTCTTTAGCAGAAAAGCAGTTTGATTCATAGAGATGACTGAAGGAAGAACCGATTTAAATCTATTAGCAAGGATTTTAGCAGTGCATTTATATGTATTATTGCAACACGATATTGGTTTGAAAGCATTCGCATGATCAGCGTTGTTAACCTTTGAAATGAGAGCAATAACAGTGTTATTAAAAGAATGCATCATTTTACCTTTTTTTTTAAATGTTGCACATCCTTACATACATCATCCTTAACAATACCCTAGCGTTTCTTGTAAAACATTGCATTAAACCTATATAAGCCACCGCATGAATTATATTGAGGGAAAGCATGACTTCCTTAATATCAATATCAGGAGTGCCTAACTAATAGAATTGTTTAGGATTTAAAGTAGGAAGAATTATATGGTTGATTTCATCAATTAAGGGGTTAAAATCATTGACATTACCAAAGAGATCAGAGAAAGAATTGACAAAGGAATTCTGAATATCAACATCAGTAACATGTACCTGGTCATGAAGATTAATTATAGAGTAAATATTTTGCTTATTCTGCTTTGCCTTCAAAGCAGTGTGAAAGTAAGAAGAATTTATGTCCCCTCCTTAAACCAAGTTAATCTAGCCTTTTGTTTCTTTATGTTAGCTTCCATAATAAAAGCATTCATGTATTTATTCGAAAATTCTACTTCTATGCTAGCATGATTAGGTTTGTGGGGCCAGATAGCGTTTGAGTTTGAATTTGTTCAAGTAAACTAAGACAGTGGGAGTAATGACCACTTCCACAGCCAAAGTTACTTTAGCCCATATTTTAAGAACATATTTAAGAGATTTTAATTTTTTATGTAGCACATGCATATGGTTTCCAAAAGTAGTGAACATCCTAATTTATCTTAATAATTTCAAATAAATATGGGTCATCAGCCCATACATTAAAGAATTTGAAACTTGGCCTTCTATTAATCTCATTGTCACATAAATGGAGAATTTAAGGGGAGTGATCAGGCAGAATGCGAAGAGGAAGATCGTTACAAAGAGAAGGCCATTTGTTAAGGGTAATAGGGTTACAAAAAGCATGATCCATTCTTGTAAAGGTGCAGGTTCCTTGTATTTTACTGTTGTTCCATGTAAATTCGGCAACAAAAGAATTGACAACAAGTAAATCAGAATCAGATAATGCAATATTTAAAGGCCCAATTTCATTAAGACTAACATGGGACCCTCTCATGCTTTCAGAGGTATTCAAAGGTGAGTTAAAATCACCACACATAAGCCATGGGTGTGTGTTGCTTGAAAGCAAGGAGTTCATGATAAAAGATACTTCTAGCTTGTGCAGCGTTAAGTGCATACACAAAAATAAAATAGTGTGATATTTGATGATGGAGTGTGAACATTATGACAATGGATATGCTGACTAGATGAGGTTATTTTGGTAAAATTGTGAATAAGAGGATCAAAAATTAACATGATTCTACCATAAATTTTTATTCGTGATATAACGGGGAACCTTAATATCATAGCATGCATTGATTCTCACTTGAGTGAACCCCACGTCGTGTGTCTACCCCGCTTTTTTAATTCGTCGCACTCGGATGCGTAACATCCAGCTCCCAAAGTGGTTTGCAGTGGGATTTGAACCTGCCTGCACACAGTGCTTAGATTACCATCCCTCGACTCCAAAACCACCCGAGCTACGAGCGGTAGGTATTTCTACATAATTTGATTCATGTAAATTATGAATAAGATGTCAGTTAGGGTTAATATACCCGCCTGCTCTCAAAGTTAAGGCTTCATCTAGTTTAATCTCCAAAATTGCTAAAGCAGAAAGGTTGTGCTTCTTAAATAAATGTTTACATTGATCCAATTTGATATCCATATGAACCCCTCTAATGTTCCATACACAAATGTTTTGCGACATTATTGAAGTCTGGATTTTGAGTCATGCCATTTGCTTTGGATCTAGTGACGATCCATGATTAACCTGCTCCTGATTAGTTTGCCTTTGTATGTGGTTAGCCTTCATTACTTTGTTTGCCTGATCTAGGAAAACTGTTACCTATCTTGTCTTTAATTACTTTAGCTATATCTAAAAGATGTGATTCATTAGCTGTTTTATCTCCTGTAGGTGGGGAAATTTTATCATATGGTTGATCCTATCTTGTCTTTCTATTTGCCTATATTAGCTACTTTATTTATAAGGTCAATGGCAGGGCATGGATCAATATCCACTGAATTGGTTTTAGATTTTAAGGAATGTTTCTCTTGATCATTTTCAATAATGATAAGTGCTTGAAAAAATATAGCATTTCCTTCCACCAAGTTTCCATTACTACCATTCTTTTGCATTTCCATAGATTCACCTGTATTTTGTTGCTCACCGTGCATTGGTTGAATATGCTGAAAACTATTATGTGTAATAATAGGTTCAAAATTGTTGCTTGCAAAATTTTCAGTGCTGTTGACATGTAATTATTCCTCAGGTACTCTTTGCCTTTCATTTTTGTGGAAGGCTCCAATACGAATTGTCTGGGTTTCTCCAAGATCTCTATGTAGTTAGATTTTAAAAGAGGGAAGAAGAAAACAATGACAAACAAATTCCACCAAAAAAACCTTTATTAATCCACAATTGACTACAATGAAAGACCTTAAATTGAGAAGATATCTCAATCCCTGAAAGAAAAAAATCAAGTTTTCCCTCCTTTTCAGTACATATAGATTTATCTCTAATAAGATGCTTATATAGGCAAATAGAAAGAGTAGGTCAATACCCTAATTGAACCCCAAAATATCCCAAAATAAATAACCCACAAAACTCAGTCAACAAAACCATAAAAATCACCTAAGACGTCTGACCTGCATGGTTAGACGCCTGTACAGGCCCTCGGGATAAAAAAACACTTACAACTCAGATGTTTGAGAAATAGGAATCAAATGTCTAAGTTGAAGCTCTGGTTCCCCCTTAAACTGGTGCACAGTCTCCCTTCTAACTTCGGTTCACAAGCCTTCTTCTCCACATATAATTGAATATCACAAATCACAACACTCCACCTTGATACAAAATCTCTTCAACAATCACCGATCTCAAAACAAATCCACAAACCAAAAAACCACCTACAATTGATACATCTCCCACATGAGATGCACCACTCAAAAATAATCTCAAAATTGTTTGTAATACCACAATGGCCTCCATGTAGGCTTTATGGCTTTACGTTGTTGGCTCCACCTTGATTCAGATGAACTTGCCTCTCCTAATCCAATTTGAGAACTCATAACATTCTCCACCGTTTTTCCAAGCAATTTATATATGTTGTTATTTTCCTGTTTTGCACGTAGGAGCTCCTTATTACCCCTCCAAACCCTTGTGACCCCACCCCTAGTTGAAAGATTGCAGCCTTTTTGTTCCAACTGTCCTATTGAAGCAAGACTCTTCTTATTTTTGGAATGTACCCAACTCCTGTTAGCTTCCCCACCTTTCCATCATTCATTTTTAAATTTGCCGAACCTATGCCTTTGACATGCAAATCTCAACCATCTATAGATTCCACTTTACCGGTTTGCTCTTCATAATCAATAAATGCTTCTTTTTGGTGACATATGTGGAAACAAGCACCTGAATCAAGTACCAAATATTGCTTTTGCCTTCATTTACACATAAAACACTGCCATCAAGTTCCTCACCAAAATTCACCTCATTTCCGTTATTATTTTGTTCATCCGGTTCTTCTTCCAACACCTTCATCTTCTCTTTATCCCTTTTAAGCTTATGATAAAATCTCAGTTGATGATCGAGTTTGTCACTGTAAAAAAATGTATTCCTTTTTTCATATCTGGTCTGTTCGATTTTTTTCTCCATATTTCCATGGTTAACCCTTCTTGCAATAAAAGCCTTTTCAACTGGAGTTCCAATTTTCGTTGCCTCCTTATATTTTCCTTCTATAAGGCTTGTCCTCTACATTTCCTAACTAAGCAAGCTACTCACTAATGACCCCATTGAAACAATGTCATCCGAATTTGAGTTATTCAATGCAACCACAAGTGTTTCCCAACTCTTGGGAACGAACTCATCATCATTAAAGCTTGTGTTTTATCATACACCTTGAAATTCATGGCAACTAATTGATTTAGAATTTCCTAAAAATCATTAAAATTCCCTTCAATTGATCCACCTTCCTTAAGCTTTAGATTCACTAATCTTTTCATAAGAAGAGCCTTGTTTGTTGCGGAGTACTTTGCATAAACTCCTTCCAATTTCTTCCATATTGCATAAGCATATGTTTCATTAGCAACAAAATGAAATACTGAATTATCAAAACAAAACATCGAATAGACGCAGTAGCCTTCTTATCCAAAGCCTTCCAATTTGATTCAGATAAGTTGCTATGTTTTTTCTCCATTATTCTCAAATGGTTGATAAAGAGGATCACTAAGATAAAGGAAATCTTCCACCATTGCCATCCATAATCCCCAATTTCTCCCATTAAGCTTTTAAATTATTATTTTATCCATATTCAAACCCTCTTCAAAATAATTGTGTAGAAGGCTCAAATACCAATTGTTAGGGTTTGCCCGGGATCTCTACATAATTAGATTTTAAAAGAGGGAAGAAGAAAACAATGACAAATGAATTCCTCTAAACAAACATTTATTAATCCACCAATTGATTACAATGAAAGACCACAAATCGAGAAGATATCTGAATCCCTAAAAACAAAATTAAGTGTTTCCTCCTTTTCAGTACACATAGATCTATCTTTAATAAGATGCTTATATAAGCAAATAGAAAGACCAGGTCAATACCCTAATTGAACCCTAAAATACATCAAAGTAAATAAACCACAAACTCAGTCAATAGACCCAGAAAACCCCCATGGGATGTCTTACCTGGATGGTCAGATGTCTGTACAAGCCCTCAGGATAAAAAACACTGACAACTCAGACATTTGACAAACAGGGCTCAGACGTCTGAGCTGAAGTTTTGATGTCCCCTTGAACTGCCGCATAGTCTCCTTTTGAACTTCGGTTCACACACCGTCTTCTCCACATATGATTGAATATCACAAATCACAAGAAGAAATAATTGATTAAATCTAAGTTTTAGGATGATTTCCTGTTGTAAAATAGAATTAGCAACCCAAAATAGCAATTAGAGGTAAATTGGAGCTAAGTTTGCAATTCAAAGTAAAGTTTCATCTTAATTTTTCTTGAGTTTATTTTTTTTTCAACACTAAAGAAGATGAGGAAATAAGTTTTCTAACGTACACTAAAAATTTTCTGGAGAAATCTCTTCCTTAACCAAGTCACTAAGGCTCGAGTTAGCGTAATTAAGCCCATAACTGGGTAATTAAGCCTTTATACACATATTTGGCTATAAACACACTTTTAAACCAAGTTTTACCACTTATTTACGCACAAAAACCTTATTTTAATTACAGTAACACTATTAAAATTGTAAACATCACTCTTAAAAATATTTTAGGACCTTTTAACTAGGGATGTCAATGGGTCGGGGTCTGGTTTGGGTCGGGTCGGCTTGGTTCGGGTTCGGGTCGCGTCAAGTCGGGTTCGGGTTGATTTTTAAATGGGTAGGGCCATCTCGTTTAATAAATGGGTCATTTTTTCCCAACCCAAACCCGACACGTTTATAAACAGGTTGACCCGACCCGCGTAACCTGTTTATCTAAACAGGTCGTGTCAGGTCGGGTTGACCTGTTTAACCAGTCTAGACCTGTTTATAGAATTTTCAGAAACAACATTTATTTCAGCAGTATTTTTCAAAATAAACATATAGAACGATTACAATACTTAAAAACCTGAATGCGTAATAGTCAGATCATCAAATGCAAAAAAACCACTTACATGACAAAATTATAAATCTACATCAACATGGCAACATGCCATTGAGTATGACTTGATTTAAAATTTAACACATACATGATATAAACAAATAGATAACGTCATAGTCTAAGTCTATACAGGTATAGCACATCAAATAAGAAGATCGAAATAAATTTGCAATTGGTCAACGACTCAACAATCAACATGACAATAGATATTCAAATAAAATATAACAAAAGCAAGGCAACAAATGATCAAGCAACTTGAAACTTCATTAAATGGAACATCTACGATCCTGCTACCTTTATAAATGGAAAACAAACAATGATATTCAAACGATATGAAAACAAAATAACCGAATTGGGGACTTTTTGTTTGTAAATATTACTAACGGGTTTGGAGGGTCAAAATCGGGTTAGCGGGTCAACCCTAAACCCATGCGTTTATAAACATGCCAAATTCGGCTTGACCCGAAAATGACCCGCCAAATAAACGGGTCGGGTTAACCTGCTAATTTCCATGCAAGTTTCAGGTCGGGTTTCGGGTCATGTTGGAAATTGACTGCCCTATTTTTAACACTTTAAAATCTACATTCTACACAAATTTTACATTTTGATGATAATATTAAAATTTTAACATAACTTTTATAAATTTTTGTATTACTTAAACAATAGCCATTTCAATAGCTCGATAATGACACACAAATCGCCTAACTGACACAAAAAATATATTTCTCATATTTTAATAATAATTTGCAACTAATTTCACTTTTTCATATTTTAGTTTTAGATAAATTTCTCAAAAACTCAGTTAACACACAAACTTGTCATTAAATTCATAAAATTAGATTATTTCGAACATAAATTTCTAAAACTATATTTTAGACAATATTTTCCATAACATTATAATTCTAGTCTTTATTTTAATTTATTAAACCAATTTGTAAGATCAAAATTTATTCCTAACACATCGTATTAGAAAAAAAATCTTGGTCCTACTGAATTGATTTATTAACAACCCAATGTACAATTTCCTGAATATTAACAAATTTGCAACAATATTCAAAATAACCCTCGAGCCTCAAATTAATCATCAAAATGATTAGCTCTTATTTTACTACAATAAATCCCAAGATAGAAATTTTTGAAACACCAACTAAGATAATCAAGCTAATTGACCAATTAAATCGATAAATTTTTAATTAGCTCCTTTGTATGCATTTATAAGTTATTAATAATTATATGAGGTAATCAATAAAATTCGGGTTGTTACATTTTCCAAACCAATGCTTAGACACTATCATTCTGTCACCCTAAGGCGATCAAGCTATTTGATCGATTCTAAACCCTTATTTTGTCTATTTAATTTATAAAGTATTTGGGCTTTCCCATCGATAATTTCCATTCCTTGATCAATAAATTGACTCACACAAACGGTACCCAATTACTAGTCGTTTCCGCTTACTAAATTAATGAATTATTAAATCCAACATTGAGATAAGTTATAAATATTCTAAATCATCTTTATAATACTTAGATGAGTAGTTAAAACATAGGCAGTTGATTCAGTAACAATCGTTAAGTTTAAACTCTTATTTAGAAAACTATAGCATTCACAACGTTTTAAAAGTGATGTGGAAGGTGCAAATATGACTCATTCAAATTAAACATTTTTAATAACTGAAAATTTATATTCTTTATTTAATATCTCTTCCACATCATTTTAAATGATTTATGAAATTTATTTCATATTTTTTGCAACAACCCGGAATTTCTGAACCAATTTAAATTTTTTATTTTAGCTGTTTTAATCGATTTTTAATATTTAAAATGATTTATTTTAAATAATAACGATTTAAAATTTATTTAAATCGAAGTAAGAACGTATAAATTTATAATTTAATTAATACAAGCCTGAAATGGCGCGGTAGTTTGAAAATTCGATTTTAAATTTCAAATGAACGTACAGAATTCAAAATAAATCTGATTTCAGTAAAACAAGAAATGTTGAAATCTATTTAACTATATCTTTCTAACGAATGTAAGAAACTGAGATTTTATATTATAAATTGAAAGTTATCTCCAGTTTTAAATTGAAAATAGTCGCTATGGAATTTATATATATTTTAATATAATATATAGCCCTTAAAAGTAGCCATTTTATGAACCACCTCCGTTTTCGAGGAAACCATTTTTGTTGGATCTAGAATGTCAAATTATAGCTAGATTCCAAATTTTGTAATTTTTGGAATTAGTATGTGAGCACAGTAAATTTAAACGTGTTTTCAATTTTAGTTTAAATTAAATCGACAAGCAGTTAAAAAGGGCATTTTTCAAATGGTCTCCAAATATGACAAAATTAGTTTTATTAAAACCGTATCTGAAAAACTGAGAGAGAATTCCAAATTTCGTAATTTTTGGAGCTAGTATGTGGCCGTGCACAATAAATTGTGAATCGATCAGCCATTTAAGCCATAATTAGAGCTTTTTAAGCAAACGGATTCGGAATTCAATGAAACCGGTTTTATTGGGACTGTATCGTCAAGACATAAAAGCATGTCAATTTTCATTGCCACCGGAGTTCGTGTGTGACCATGGCATTGATAAATGTCAATTGGAGAGAGTGTGAACTAAGAAATTAATAAAATAATAAACCATTCACTATATAATATCTTTTCTCTCCACAAACACTCACTTCTCATCTCCCTCCAAAAGTGGCAGCAGCTCCTCTCCCTCTCTCTCGTAATTTTTCGAAAAAGCCCCCGAACACAAATCAATTTATATCTCTCAATCCATAGACAATTATCTCAAATAGTTTCTAGGTATTATAGATCATGATGGTCGCTACCTACATAAAAATTCCAAGACATATCGTTGCACGGATTGGGAGGAATCCATGGTCAACGGTTAGAAACAGATTTTGGTTTTTGATGAATTATGGCTAATCAGATACGTGTTTGATGATGGCACCAAAGAGAAACTTGTAGAGGAGAGGAAGGGCTACAACATTGCCTTTGGGTGCTTGACCTGAAACTGATCGTGGTGGCGGAAAATCAAAGATGAATGGAGGGGCATTTTTTAGCGAACCTCGAACTAAAGATCATTGATTTCCGGCAAGGTAGGGCCATGTCGAGCGATGACACCAGAGGATGATCGGTCTGGGGTGGCACGGCGGTTCCAACGCGAGTGGTGCACGACGTTGAAGGTCAGCGGTGGCGGAGGATTTTAGTTTGATGTGGGTTTGGGGGAAACGCCGATTACCGGTAGGCGGGGCGGCGCCACCACTAGTGGAGTCGCGTGACACGTAGGTGAGGTCGGCGGTGGGGTCCAGCGATGGTCCGGTGGTCGAAGTTGGGGCACGGAGGAGATGGACGTGGTGAACAACGAGGAACAGAAATTTGGGGGTAATTTAATAATTAGTTTAAACTTCGTACGCTTATATCTTTTTCATATGAACATGAAATTGCATGAAACTAGACCCATTGCGATCATGGAGTCGAGAGCTTCGCAACAAAACTGGTTGGTCCAATTTGGAGCTTGTTTGAATTTGGAGCAAATATAAATCCAAATGGTACCAAAATCATCAATTAAAGACTGGCGGAGTGGAAACCTACGTGGGAACTCCCTCACTCAAACTATTTTTATTCTATTATTATATCCTAGGTTGCAGAAGGGGTTTAGTAGCTCCTGGCACAACTTTTTGTACAAACCATGGATGATTTGTGTGATATGATTGTGTTGTGAAAAAAATTGATTGTATTGTGGAATTATTGGATTGATTGTTGTGTATGGCACGAGCCAATATCAGGAGAGGGATAATGCTAGACATTATTTCGGTTCTAATATCACGCCGTTATAATGCCGATTTTTTCTAAAACTGAAATGTATAAATTATTTATATAAAAGGCACATAAAATTTTCATAAAAAGAAATTGGAATAAATATTCATTTACAAGTCGGACGGCTTGTTAATGTACACCTATTTATCTGCTATTGATTGAGACGATAAATTTTACACATTTCCCGACTGTAATAATCAGTATTTGTTGTTTGAAAACCCCACACGGGTATTGGGATGAGATTTGACATACACTAATCCCAATATTTAGTTGTATGTCAATTGATGGGTTGACAGACTGTGATGAGCATTATTTATTTATTTATTTATTTTAATGCTTATACAATTGTAGAATGCACTCTGGTTGAATACATGCGACATATGAAATCCATATAACTAATATATGGTAATTGATTGAGTCGCATTCCGATTCAGAAATAAAGAATATTTTAAAATAACGAATATTTTAAAATAATACAATATTCAGAAAAGAATCAAAATATGATATTGATGTCCGATTTGGGATGCTCACGAAAATATTGAAATATGGAAGTCGAGTTATGTAGTAAACGCCATTTTTACCCGAATGGGTTTGTTGATCGATTTTATTCATTTTATGATGAATACGAAAGGGAAATAGATTTCAAAGTCAGATATATTGAAAATATTATCATTTTAATATTATAATGATATGGTATACTCAATTTTGATTTAAAATTGAAAACGAAGTTAAAATCATTTTAAAATGAATTTATAAATATTTTATAAAATACGTTTTAAATAGAAATCAACGATATATATATACATATAATGACCTGAATAGAACGCGCCGCGCGACGACCGTTCGCGAATTTCGACCATTAACTTCAAATTGATGTAATGGGAGATCAAACCGTCGGATTGTCCTAAAACCAGAACCTTGGGTTCATATTGAAAAGAACTTTCAAATGAATATAAGAGATTTAAATTTGAATGGTCAGTTTTTAAATATGTCCAAATTAATTTCAGAAAAGGCCGCTATGGATGTAGTTCAGTAGCTGTTATTGGAAACCGACTATAAGGGCCTTGATAAAATTATTAAAAATACGAAAAAATTATGTAAAATCATAATAAATGATGTGGTAAGAGTTTGGGTGAAAATTACCAAGTTTTGAAAAGATAAATGATACTTTTATCGAAATGAACTAGTTATTAACCAGTATAAAAAATTCCAATGTTTTCAAATAAATAAATTGGATCTGTAAATGGTTTTGAAATAAGCATGAATTCCAACGTATGAGTTGGAATGGATTTAAGAGGAAATAATCTTTGGAATATTTCGATATTGGATTCCGTGATTATACAGATATCGTTATTCCTAGTACGATATCCTTTTGTTTCAGAATTTGATATTGAATATAAGCCGATATAATTTCAATTTAGAGCCTTGTATTTAATATCAAATTGGATTTTGGGTTTGTCGTGAATGGTGTCTTCATTAACACTGTCCTTAAACCCAGTTGAGAAAAGAATAAATCTTTTAAATAAGTTTTAGAGAAGTTTACAAATTAATTAATATTTAATTTGAATTGAGATGAAATTGGATTTTTGGGTTTATCGTGAACGATGTTTAAATAACATTTGTTCTTTAACCCAATTAACAATGAAGAGATGATTTGGAATTTATAAATCTTTTTTATTAAGATTTAATGGAAATTTTCCAAAGTAAAGTTTTTCAATTTAATATGTTAAATTGGAATTGAATGGAATTCGATTTGGTAATAATCGAGATGAGCTTCAGTAAAGGAAGACCATTACTATTAATGGAATTTAAAAGGCTTTGCCATTATTCCATTTATAGTGTTGATCAGATACGGAAATTTGTGTCAATTATATATTAATTTATTTTACGTGAAGATTCCATAGTTGATGGAAGCTGATTTGGGTTTATTACGAATTGTGTTTTAAATGACATTAGTTCTTTAACCTAGTTAAAAATAAGATTAATTTATTAAATTTGAATATTAATTAAGTAATGATTTTTGAGATTAAAACTGAATTAGAGTTTTAATGAATCTTTAATTAGACTGGAATGAGAATAAGATAATTAAATTTATCGAATTCATGAAATGATCAAGAATGGAGTACCACCAGTTTTACTCCAGGCGATAGTTAAATCGTCTATCAGATTTGAACGTGAAATGGTAAATTTACCGATAACACCGTGGTTGTTAGATATGGGGTACTACCAGTTTTTCTCCATGGGATAAATAGGGTGGGATTGGAATTAATAAATAAATGATTACTTCGGTATGGCTCGATATTCCCGACTAGTTTTGTAAACCTTAATTTGGTTTAGAATTGTGACAAGATAAAAAGATATTTTGAAATTGATATCCAAAGGAAGATTAAAGAATAAATTTAAAAGAGTTTATCTTTGATAAAATTAATGGGAACCTTTCCCAAAAGATATGAATATTTGAATAAAATAATATTCTAGGTTGGAATGAGGCGTATGATGTGTTTTTATAGCACTTGATTACAAAATTTGCGAGTTATTCGGAAAGACTGGGTTTAACCCGTTCTGAATAACTGATACGACGACTAAATGTCAATGATATAAGGACGGTGGTTGAAGACCGGAGATCTTCACATCGGTTGGATGATTACTGATGTCTTGATTGGGATGTACACCCAAGACAAGGTAATAAGCGGTGATCGTCTAGATGTAATTGGAGATCGACCGGATATGTGAGGGCCTCTCTCCTGTATTGGACATATGGGATGAGGAATAAGATGCCTCCGGTTTAATTCAGACCCAGAACGGACTTGCAAATGGATAGTATGTCTGACATTGTATTCCTTTATACTGTAGTCGTTGATCTCTACTAAATATATATATGTTTGGTGGTGGAGAATTTATTCTCTTGTTTAACACCCTTCTCTGAGACATACGAGCTTAGATGTTTTACATTGGTAGATATCAGTGGTATGGTATGGATTGACTGTGTGGCATGCTGAGATGCATGGATCAAGGTTGTTGTTGAAAAGTAGAGCCTTGTGGTTGATGATCAAAGCACGACTTTAATTAGCATAGCTTTGAGTGTCGAGATGTGACTTCGACAAGTTTCACAAACCGTGAATGATTGAGGCCGACTAAAAACGACAGTAAAAAAAGAGGAATATGCTATCAAGGAGCACCCATTAGGTGATTCTCCACTAAGGGTTATGGGATCAGATTGGATCCTTATAGGGTGTATGTCGATATGGAATCAATATTTCGAGTCTTGGATTCAATGTAAAAATTGAATACATGTCAATTGATTTCTTTTGAGTCTTGGATTCAATGTAGGGATGGCAAGAAAGCCTCGGTCATTTACGGAAATCCAATTTCCAATCCGCAACTTTTCGGTTTTAGTTGTAAAACCTAGTATGACGGCATTGTATATGGTACCTATGTCGTCTATGATTGACACATTTACATTTCAAATTGTTTTTGACACTAAGCACTTATAATATTATCAAATGATTTGTTTTAAAATGTACAAGGCATATTTGGCTATTATAAGTTAAAACTCTATCCTTTGGCTTGCGTTGCATTGTGTGATGGGACCTGAGTCTTATAATAGCTTCATATTTCCAAAAGCATTGCGTTGTATTTAAACTGTTTTATTTCAAGCACTGATATTCACGGCGGATAAACCCGTTCCGTGTTATACAGCGTGGTCTCGTGATTTAACTAACTTTACAATCAAGTTAATAACTGTTTTAGTTCTCACACCAGTCCCATGACTGACTCATAGTTTAATGTTTTAACCTAAACTCTGGGTGCCCATATTTTCCACACGGGCAGTTAGTAATTTTGGCTTTTTCATATTTCTATTTAACATGATCCTAGACTTACAGCAGGAGTTATATTCGAAAAGCTTTGTATCCGTGTATTTCTTTCAGTTGTTGTGGTTGATGTCTTCCACTGCACATTATATTGTTGTATTATATTTTCCGCTGCGATGTAATTTAAATCTCTGATATTATTTTCCACTGTAATATTTATTCATACTCTGATATATTCTTGTACTCTGATTTAATTGTTGTAATAGAAATGAAATGTTCTTCTGTTTGTGTTCTGATGCGTCGTGTTCTCAAAGCAATCCGGGCTTTCCCATAAGGGGGATTTCGGGTCATTTAATTTTGGTATCAAAGCTTTGGTTTTACAAAGCTCGAGAACAAGGCATGTTAGAACCAAATAAAAGAATCCATCAGAGATAGGATTAGTAACATCCTATGAGAATAACTCGTTAGAGATAGGATCAGTAGTATCCTAGAATGAGTTTGAAGAGTGTTGTTTATAAAAAAAACAAATTGATTTTGAAAAATTATTCCTTATTTTTCGTATTTGAGTATTTTATTTTATACTGATTTTGGACTATCGGGTATAGGGAGATTTTGAATATACGTCAAATCCACATGTATATGAAGTCTCAAATATACCGGGTAGATATATGATCACACTCTAGTCGCCCGGAGATAATTCTAGCAATGCGGCTGCATTATCAGTATTTATGTTCGAGGTTCGAAGGTGGATATATATATATATATATATATATATATATATATATATATATATTCAATTGATTAGTGTGAGAACCAAAACATAGTTAGAAATTATTGTTTGTGATTTGTTATTGAAATAGAATTTTTGAGTATATCAAAGTTATATGTTTTGGAAATTTAATTCACAAATTGACTGCTGGTTGTGATGGATGTCATTAGTTTAATTAATTAATAATATTGGAATAATCAAACCAACATGATAATAAAAGGTAAATTAAGCCAAATCGAATCAAATTTTGAACTGAATTGAAAATTGGTTGGAACTGCATACGTATACATGTATATATATTCAACAGGTCATACCACAGAAGCTAAGGAGAGGAATAAAATTTTATACCCGACAAATAGGTACATATTTACTGTATTTATTGGGTTTGATGACTTTATGAGCCGATTGGCAAGTTGTGGTTTTACCGATAGGGCTGTACAAAGGAAGTTATGGCAAAATTTTCGAAAATTTAGGGTGTTAGTTAAATTTTTGAGAAATAAGAAAGTTCTTAGAAACTGAAAAGTTCAAGAACTCAAACCAAAATGAAAGTTGACTTGGTTAGTTAAGCAACTTTCAACTCCGTTCCTTTTCAAGGACGAAAAGATTTTAAGTGGGGGAGATTGTAACAACCCGGAATTTCTGAACCAATCTAAAATTTTTATTTTAGCCATTTTAATGGATTTTTAATATTTAAATTGATTTATTTTAAATAATAACAATTTAAAATTTATTTAAATCAAAGTTAGAACGTATAAATTTATAATTTAATTAAAACGAGCTAGATATGGCGCGGTAGTTTGAAAATTCGATTTTAAATTTCAAATGAATGTACATAATTCAAAATAAATCGGATTTCAGCAAAACAGGAAACGTTCGAATCTATTTTACTATATCTTTCTAACGATTGTATGAAACAGAGATTTTATAATATAAATTGAATGTTATGTCCAGCTCAAAATTCAAATTAGTCGCTATAGAATTTATACACATTTTAATATAATATATAGCCCTTAAAAATAGCCATTTTACAAACGACCTCCGTTTTCAACGAAACCACTTTCGTTGGATCTGGAATGTCAAATTATAGCTAGATTCCAATTTTCTTAATTTTTGGAATTAGTATGTGAGCACAGTAAATTTAAACGTGTTTTCAATTTTAATTTGAATTAAATCAAACAGTTAAAAATGCCATTTTTCAAAGGGTCTCCAAATTCTACGAAATTAGTTGTGAATCAATCAACCATTTAAGCCGAAAACAAAGCTTTTTGAGCAAACGGACTAGGAATTCGACGAAACCAGTTTTGTTGGGATCGTATCATCAAGTCATAGCAGCATATCAATTTTCATCGCCAGCGAATTTCGTGTGTGACTGTGGTATCGATAAATGTCAATTGGAGAGAGGGTGAACTAAGAAATTAATAAAATAATAAACCCTTCACTATATAATATCTTTTCTCTTCACAAACCTTCACTTCTCATCTCCCTCCAAAAAGTAGCAGCAACCCCTCTCCCTCTCTCTCGTAATTTTTCAAAAAAGCCCCCGAACACAAAACAATTTATATCTCTCAATCCATAAATAATTATCTCAAACAGTTTCTGGGCATTGTAGATCATTATGGTCTCTACCTACCACAAAAATTCCAAGACCTATCGTTGCACAGATTGGGGGAAATCGATGGTCAATGGCCAGAAACTGATTTTGGTTTTTGATGAATTATGGCCAATCGGATACGTGCTTGATGATGACACCAAAGAGAAACTTGTAGAGAAAAGGAAGGGCTACAACATTACCTTTGGGTGCTCGGTCTGAAACTAATCTTGGTGGCAGCAAATCGGAGATGAACGGAGGGGCAATTTTTAGCGAACCTCGAACTAAAGATCATCGATTTCCGACAAGGTAAGGCCATGTCAGGCGATGTCACCTAAGGGTGATCGGCGTGGGGTGCCACGGCGGTCCCAACGCCGGTGGTGCTCGGCGTTGAAGGTCAGCGGTGGAAGAGAATTTTGGTTTGATGTGGGTTTGAGGGAAACACCGATTATAGGCAAACGGCGGCAGGAGGGGCGGTGCCGCCACTAGTGGAGGCGCGTGACACATAGGGCAGGTCGGCGGTGGGGTCCAGCAATGGTTCGATGGTCTAAGTTGGCGGCGCGGAGGAGAGGGACATGGTGAACAACGAGGACTAGAAATTTGGGGGTAATTTAATAATTTAATTATTTAATACTTTAATTATTTAATACTTTAATTATTTAATAATTAGTTTAAACTTCATACACTTATATCTTTTTCATACAAACTCGAAATTGCATGAAATTGGATCCGTTGCGATCGTAGAGTCAAGAGCTTCGCAAAAAAACTAACCGGGTCCAATTTGGAGCTTGTTTAAATTTGGGGTAAATACAAATCCAAACGGTACCAAAATCATCAGTTAAAGACTGGCGGAGTGGAAATCAACGAGAGAACTCCCTCACTCAAACTATTTTCATTCTGTTATAATATTCTAGGTCGGAGACGGGGCTTTGTAGCTCCTGACACTACTTTTTGTACAAACTATGGATGATTTGTGAATGATTGTGTTGTGGAAAAAAATGATTTTATTTTGGAATTATTGAATTGATTGATTATTGTGTATGGCGCGAGCCAATATCAGGAGAGAGATAATGCTAGGCATTATTTCGGTTCTAATATCACGCTGTTATAATGCCGAATTTTTTTGAAAATGAAATGTATAAATTTTTTATATAAAAGGCACATAAAATTTTCATAAAAAGAAATTGGAATAAATATCCATTTACAAGTCGGATGGCTTGTTTATGTACACCTATTTATCTGATATTGATTAGGATGATAAGTTTTACACATCGCCCAACTACACAAATAATAATCGATATTTGTTGTTTGAAAACCCCACACGGGTATTGGGATGAGATTTGACATACACTAATCCCTATATTTAGTTGTATGTCAATCGAAGGGTTGACAGACTGTGATGAGTGTTATTTATTCATTTATTTTAATGCTTATACAGTTGTAGAATGCACTCTGGATGATGTTTGAAAGTGTAATGATTATTTATCATTATTATTGAATACATGCGATGTATGAAATCCATATAATTGAAATTATATGGTAATTGATTGAGTCACATTCCAATTCATAAATAAAAAATATTTTGAAATAAAAAATATTTTAAAATAATAAAATGTTCAAAAAAGAATAAAAATATGATTTTGATGTCCGATTTGGGATGGACACGAAAATATTGACATATGGAAGCCGAGTTATGTAGTAAACACCATTTTTACCCAAATGTGTTTATGATCGATTTTATTCATTCTATAATGAATACGTAAAGGAAATGGATTTCAAAACCAGATATTTTGAAAATATTATCATTTTAATATTATAGTGATATGGAATATTCAATTTTGATTTAAAACTGAAAATGAAGTTAAAATCATTTTAAAACGAATTTATAAATATTTATAAAATACGTTTTAAATATAAATCGACGATATATATATATTATATATATATATAATGGCCTGAATATAACGTACCACGCAACGCAGTTTTCAACCATTAACTTCAAATTGATGTAACAAGAGATCCGACAGTCGGATTCTCCTAAAACCGAAACTGTTTGGTTCGTATCGGAAAGAACTTTCCAATGAATATACAAGATTTAAATTTGAATGGACGGGTTTTTAAATATGTCCAAATCAGTTTCAGAAAAGCTCACTATGGATGTAGTTCGGTGGCCGTTATTGGAAGCTAACTGTAAGAGCCTTGATAAAATTATTAAAAATATGGAAAAATTATCTAAAATCATAATAAATGATTTGGCAAGAGTTTGGGTGAAAAATACCAAGTTTTGGAAACATAAATGATATTTTTATTGAAATGAACTAGTGATTAACTAGTATAAAAAAATCCAATGTTTTTAAATAAATAAATTGGATCTGTAAATGGTCTTGAAATAACCAGGAATCCCAACGTATGAGTTGGAATGGATTTAAATGGAAATAATCTTTGAAATATTTCCATATTGGATTCCATGATTATACGGATATTGTTGTGGGAATTTGGATGTTACAAATATCGTTATTCCCAATACGATATCTGTTAGTTTTAGAATTTGATATTGAATATAAGTGGATATAATTTCTATTTAGAGCCTTGTATTTAATATCAAATTGGATTTTGGGTTTGTCGTGAATGGTGTCTCATTAACACTGTCCTTAAACCCAGTTGAGAAAAGATTAAATCTTTTAAATAAGTTTAAGAGAAGTTTACCAATTAATTAATATTTAATTTGAATTGAAATGAAATTGGATTTTTGGGTTTATCGTGAACAGTGTTTTAAATAACATTTGTTCTTTAACTCAATTAACAGTGAAGAGATGATTTGGAATTTATAAATCTTTTTATTAAGATTTAATGGAAATTTTCCAAGGTAAAGTTTTCCAATTTAATATATTAAAGAGTAATTGAATGGAATTCGATTTGGTAATAATCGAGATGAGCTTCTATGAAGGAAGACCGACTTTGTCGTTATTCTATTTATATTATTGATTGGATATGGAAATTTATATCGATTATATACTGATTTGTTTTTCGTGAAGATTCCATAGTTGATGTAAGTTGATTTGGGTTTATTGTGAGCTGTATTTTAAATGATATTAGTTCTTTAACCTAGTTAAAAATATGATTAATTTCTTAAATTTGAATAATCATTAAGTAATGATTTTTGAGATTAAAACCGAATTAGAGTTTTATCGAATCTTTAATTAGATTGGAATGAGAATGAGATAACTAAATTTATCATATTCATGAAATGATCAAGAATGGAGTACCACCAGTTTTACTCCAGGCGATAGTTAAATCTTTAATTAGATTTGAACGTGAAATGATAATTAAATTTACTGATAACACCGTGGGGGTTAGATATGGGGTACTACCAGTTTTGCTCCATAGGATGAATAGGTTGGGATTGGGATTAATAAATAAATGATTACTTCGGCATGGCTCGATAATCCCGACTAGTTTTGTAAACCTTAGTTTGGTTTAGAATTGTGACAAGATAAAATAAAATCTTTGAAATTGATATCCAAAGGAATATTAAACAATAAATTTAAAAGGGTTTATCTTTGATAAAATTAATGGGAACCTTTCCCTAAAGATGTGAATATTTGGATAAAAGAATATTTTGGATTGGAATGAGGCATATGACGTGTTTTTATAGCACTTGATTGTAAAATACGTGAGTTATTCGGAAAGACCGCGTTTAACCCATTCTGAATAACTGATACGACGACTAAACGTCAATGATATGAAGATGGTGGTTGAAGACCAAAGATCTTCACATCGGTTGGATGATTAATGATGTCTTAATTGGGATGTACCCCCAAGACAAGGTAATAAGTGGTGATCATCCAGATGTACTTGGAGATCAACCGGATATGCGAGGGCCTCTCTCCTGTATTGGACATATATGACGGGGAATAAGGTGCCTTCGGTTTTATTCATAACTAGAACGGACTTGCAAATGGATAGTATGTCTGACATTGTATTCCTTTATACTGTATTTGTTGATCTCTGCTAAATATATATCTGTTTGGTGGCAGAGAATTTATTATCTTGCTTAACACCCTTCTCCAAGACGTACGAGCTTAGAGGTTATATATTGGTAGAAATCAGTGGTACGCTATGGATTGACAGTGTGCCATGCTGAGATGCATAAATCAAGGTTGTTGTTGAAAAGCAAAGCCTTGTGCTTGATGATCAAAGCATGGGTTTAATTAGCATAGCTTTGAGTGTTGAGACATGACTTCGACAAGTTTCACAAACCGTGAATGACTGAGGCCGACTAAAAACGTTAATAAAAAAAGAAGAATCTGCTATCTGGAAACACCGATTAGGTGATTCTCCACTGAGGGCTATGGGATCAGATTGGAGCCCTATAGAGTGTACTCCACTGTAGTAGCGTGAAGGATACAAAATGAAAATTGAGTTCATGTCGATATGGAATCACTATTTCGAGTCTTGGATTCAATGTCAAAATTTAATGCATGTCGATTGATTTCTTTCGAGTCTTGGATTCAATGTAGGGATGGCAAGAAAGCCTCGGTCATTTACGGAAATCCAATTTCCAATACACAACTTTTCGGTTTTAGTTGTAAAACCTAGTATGGCGGCATAATATATGGTACCTATGTCGTCAATGATTGATACATTTATATTTGAAGGTGTTTATGACACTAGGCACTTATAATAGTATCAAATGATTTGTTTTAAAACATACCAAGCATATTTGGCTATTATATGGTAAAACTCTATCCTCTGGCTTGCGTTGCATTGTGTGATGGGACCTGAGTCTTATAGTAGCTTCCTATTTTCAAAAACATTGTGTTGTTTATGAATTGTTTTATTTCAAGCATTGGTATTCACGGGGGATAAACCCGTTCAGTTATATGGTGTGGTCCCGTAATTTACCTAACTTTCAAATCATGTTAATAACTGTTTTAGTTATCACACCAGTCCCATGACTGACTCGGAGTTTATTGTTTTAACCAAAACTCTGGGTGCCCATATTTTCCACATGGGCAGCTAGTAGTTTTGGTTTTTGCAGATTTCTATTTAATAGTATCTTGGACTTACAGCTACAGCTATATTCGGAAAGCTTTGTATCCATGTATTTCTTTCAGCTGTTGTGGTTGATGTCTTCCACTGCACATTATAGTCATGTATTAAATTTTCCGCTGCTATGTAATTTAAATATCTAACATTATTTTCCACTGTAATATTTATTCATACTCTGATATATTCTTATACTATGATGTAATTGTTGTAATAGCAATGAAATGTTCTTTGTGATCAGATGCGTCGTGTTCTCAAACCAATCCGGGCTTTCCCATAAGGGGGATTTCGGGTCGTTTCATTTTCCCATAATTAAAATATCAATTTTTTAAAGGTTTTCCTTTATGGTCATTTTACAACATAGGCACGATTTTTATAAAACAATTATTTCGACAAAACTTAATATATATAAGATTAAATCTTAATTTTCTTTTCCATTTAACAAGTATGGTTATAATAGTCCGAACGTTTCTTGTTTTGATGAAATTTGAGCTAAAATTGAATCTGTGCATTCATTTGAACTTTTCAGAGACAAACGCGAAACTAACGTTATGCGATGTGCCGAGTTTTAACTTGATTTTCAATATTTGAGGTAAACTTTCCAATATTTCTAATATCACCGTATTATAACAATAATATTTTATTAATATATTTCAACTTTTTAAATCTCAATATGTTCTAAATTCAAACTAGAAATAATAGAAGACAAACAGTGGTTTGAAAACTCGTCTAAACCTTTGTTTATATATCTAACTCAAACTCAAATTTTTTTTTCAAATTGATTTTACTATTCACTCCAATATTTGAACTTTGGTTTACTAACTTTTTAAACTTCTATTTCAGATATGTTTTCTCTATTGAACTCCATATTTCTTTAATTTGAAATCAGTCGATATATAGCCATATTTTCAAGATGGTTATTACAATATGGTTAACATTCAATGTAATGACCCGAAATCCGTACTATCTAAGTTGACTAAACAACATACGTCCTACCCAAATAATAAAGAAACACAAGTCATTCGGGTTAAAGAAATAGAAACAAATAGATGATAAAACAAAGAGAACATTAAAATCTCACAGCGGAACGAATAAAATATATTATACGACATAACCTTTGAAATACAATAATTTTTCTATCATATATACATACCATCATCAGAGCCCAATAAAATATTTGATACAGCAGAAATAATTTTAAAATAACTAAAGGTGAAGCCTCCTGCTTCAAGCTCCTCCAAGTGTATCTGTAAAATCCTGAAACACATGACTGCCCGTACAAATTCGGGAACCAAAGAGTTTAGGGAAAGCAAACAAAATAAACTATGGGTCAGTCATGGGACTGGTGTGAGTAAACTCCAACCATATTGTTTAACTTTGAAAAATCCTTTGAAAAAAAGGGTAATAGTAAGACCAGTCCACACATAAACATAGACGGTTTTTACCTTACTATAACCAAACCATTTTTGATATCAAAATCTATTGATATTATAATAGTGTCTAATCAAATAAATAACTAAACAGTAGAACACTTGCTTCTCACACTCTACATACATAGTATAAAATCAAAAACCGTAGGGCGCTTATTGGAGATTGGATTCCAACTATGACAAGGAATGGTACCACCTCCCGATCAGTGTACTCTAGAGGGGATACTGGGGTTCAGAAAGAACGTCTTACAAACCGGCCACATTATGACCGCCCACTTATTTAGTTTAAGTGCAGCGAATATATTGTCACCCATGGTTGTCGACCATCCAACCGTAATCTGTAAGATACAGAATCAAAAGAAGAACCAATAATTTAATTTTTCTCTAGATCGGTAACAAGTAGGGTATGACCCAACTAGCCATGCCGCCTGCCCGATTTTTGTCATTTCCCGGTTATGAGGTTGGAGGCTACGTTTATCTTTTTAGAACATCTTGCCACCATACACTTGGAATGCCACATCGTCGAACCCGTCAAATCACTAGTTGATCTTCTCAAAAATATTACGAGTATAAAAGCTAAGAGAAATGAATTTCTCCGCCACCAGATGTAATAACTTGAAAGATCATCATATGTGATCCATTAGGAATACTCTGTCAGACCTTCGTCCATGCAAGTTGTACTGGGACTGGACAAACAAAACAACTCTTGCATTTCACTCTATTTCTAATTTCTTCAGCATAATCTAATTCGCAACGTCTATGCCTCTACGGAGAGGTTTTCGGATATTAAATCCAACCGGTCTCTCCATATTGACAACGATGGTCAAAAAATTTGGTAGCCAATCATTTAACTATTAAAGGAAAACAAACGTCCATCAAACAAATCACTGGCCCTTTTTGATTAATATTAACTCATTAAACTACTTTTCTAAATTACTTAGCGAATTCCATATATCAATATTGATTTCTAGTTACCAAAATTTCTTAAAAATATTTTAACACCTTAAGTTTCTGGAAAATTTCGCCAGCACCTCCTTTGTACCGGTTAATAGCTCAAACCTCCGCACGCCTCTCTAGGCCCTTTCCATTCAAAAATAAAATCAAAAAGCCAAGCGACTTGCCTATTCTGCGCATAACAACTCATATGGAATTGAAACATTTACTTTTTCTTGGGCACTCAATATATAATCTTCGTTCTCTTCATTCCATACCTTTTAACATATACACGTCCATTTCCAACTCATTTCAATCAATTAATCCTTTTTAAATAACTCGCTTTCCATTAACTAATTAAATTTTCTAATTAGCTTCCTGGTTTCATATACTTTTAATTTGAACGTATCACGTTCAAATATATTTGTATTCGCTTATACACAAATCAAACTCTAATTTCATAATTCTAATCCACGTTTCGTACTCAAAGTCCCAAACTTGATTAACCAATTCAGTCTACTTAAACTAAAGTTAAGTTCGATCCTAAACATATTAGCTAATTTCTTTTGAAATCATTAACTTCATTCAATAATTAAAAATCTGATTTTTGTTTCAGTGTAACAACCCGAATTTTTAATAACATGTTATAACATAAATCAAGGCAGAATTAAATTTTAAAAATCTGAATCAAGGGAAACGGGCTGCGCCATTGTGTTCATCTCGGAAAAATACGCGAAATAGAGTCCGAATTTTCAAAAATCGGAGTCCGTATGAAGAAGATATGGAAGAACGAAGTTAGGCAGAAAAACCGAAAACAAGCCAGAATGCACTGGCGCACTTGTGAAGTGCGCCAGTACAAAAAACACTGGCGCACTTGGCAAGTGCACCCAGCAGCCTGCACAGCTTTCTGGTTTGACCCTGACTGGCCTGGTGCACCTGTTTTGGTTCTCTGGTCTGTTCTGCTGGCCTGTGACGATTTTTGATGGTTCAGATCTAAATTAGGGTTAATCCTATGGCCTAAACTAGTCTCTACACCTATAAAAACACCCTAATACCTAGCCTAAACCATCATAAATCATCCTAACAACTAAATTCTGCCAAAATGCTCCCTAATCATGGCCTCCATCTTCATCTTGAGAGCTTCTAAGGCAAAAAGGAGCCATCTTTCTTCATTAAATCAAAGGAGCTACTTATTCTCAAGGCTTCTAGTGTTGCTACATCATTCCTAGAGCTTCTACAACGTCTCTATCTTGTTCTATTTGGTTTCTAGTTCTCATAGCCACGCTTTGTAAGCCCCACTCTACTCTTAGATTTAAACTATGAAGTTAATATGATCATGTAGCAAGTTGAAATGAGACTTTTGGGTATAATACTTGTCTTGGGGCTATATTTGTATGCATAGATCCATTTATGACTCTTTTGATCTATGATTGTGGCACTATCATGAACCTAGTACCATTTACCTTGATTTTGGGGTAGAAAGCTATGAGCTTTATTTGGTGGTTATGCATAATGCAACATAGAACTTGGTGGTTATGCATAATGCAACATAGAACCCCTCATAACCTTGATGTTAACTTGCATATGATGTTGAACTACATGCTACCCACAAGTTTATCACTCTATGTCAACTATTATCATGTTTCACCTTTGCCTATGATGTTGAACTACATGCTAGTTTATTTGCTAAGTTTGATGTCATGCATGTTTTGAGGCCAAAAACCCCTATATGCTAGTTGTGATGAACACCTTTGCCTCAAATATCATCATGTTTAACCTATGACCAACTTTACCACCTTATGCACACCTTGGTCATATTTTTATGTTCCTTGATTCACTTGTGTTGATGTGAGTTTACGTGTGAATGGGAATACGTTATGGGTAGTTAGGCAAACTTGAAATAACATGAAAAATATGACTTGAAAATATGACATGAAACTTGATCATGCTTGAGAACTTGAATATGGTCTTGACATGTAGAAAACCATAAAGCGGCCAACTCGAGGTTGGGTTGAGTTTGTAGCGTAAACCTGCCCGGAACCGCCCGACAAATCCAGTGGCTACAAACAATAGGACCCAATGTGAGAAGTTGGTCACATCGCGCTTGAAACCCGAGGTTAGACTAGGTTGTGGTGTAAAGCTGCCCGGACCCGCCCGGCATATCCAGTAACCACAACAAAGTCTAATGTGAGAAGTTGGGTGCATTAAATTAATTAATGCCACATGTTAGGGTTAAGTTATGAGCCACTTGGATACACTTAACCAACTTGAAACATGATTGGATAGGGTTAACCACACTTAACCCATTAGAAACCCTAGTTACGCGGTCCTTTTCAGCAGTAACCCTCTTGGATGTATCACGATACTCTAGGGACTCGGATAGGGTGGGGCACGATTACTGGGCTGATTGTAAGCGACCAGAACGACGGCTGAGTTGGTGCACTGGTGTAGGTTCAGGCGGACTATGGTCGTGCACATAGTCCGGAGTTGAAAAAGCAGGCACGGGCACCAGTAGGTTTAGACTGTGCGTGCTTGATTCGTGTCAGTGGTTGGCACCCTAGGACTTGATACACCCTAGGGTGGACCTAGCACAGTTTGACTACATTCCGTGATTGGGCCATATGACACCGACACTCGACGAGTTAGGCTTATAGGGAGCCGATCGACTAGACCGTGTAGTTGGGCCCCGACTTGGGTCATCTCATGATATTGGGCCAAGGGATCATTTCTTGTTTATACTTGACATGGGTTGGATTACTAGTACTATTGGTGCAAAACTAAACCTTGTATATGCGATGCCGCACTTGATCTACCTTGTTATCTATTTATCATGCCTGTTAGTTACCATCTTTATGTTTCATCTCAGTTTCTCATGTTTAGTTAACTCCATTAGTTTTTATACTAATAGTAGGTAGGACTTACCAGTCTTTATGACTGACCCTTTTTCTTTCGCCTCTTTTCTTCCGTTCCCCCCCCCGGTTCTCAGGGAGGGAATACTAGTGCTTAGCTTGGACAGTTGGCTTGCTTTCTTGACAGCTCATGTACGGTTTGGACTTGAGCTTGCTATGGCTTCACCACTTCTATCTTGGGGATAGTTTACTTTATGTTATTTTCAGTTTATGTTTTCTAGACTTGTGGTAGTTGGAAAATAATGGCTAAGTACTTTGATGTAAGCTGACTATTTGGTTTTGAAATGATGGTTTTTAAACTTCTACCGCTGCTTTACTTATTTATTTATCTATGTTCTGTCTTGTGATATCTCTGTGCATGTTTACCTAGACAACACCCCTCCAAAGCTAGTGCCAGCACTCGTGAGTGTGGCCCTGGCGGAGGTGGGGTGTTACATTTGGTATCAGGGCATGAGGTTTTACTAGACCGGACAAAAGTTTTAAAAACCCTTTTGAAAAACTATTTTCGAAACCAATTAAGTATTTTTCCAAGGAAAGTCTAGTTTATTTTAAAAGGCTATTCCCCAAAAGCCATTAGCACTATCCTTCGTTTCCTCGTTCTAAATCTATCTTTTCCTTTTTCAGCATGGCCGATCTTAATCTTCCCGAGGGAGTACCCATACCCGGATGGTTCTGAAGGTACTTGGAAGCTAGGGCCAACGATGCGGGCCCAGCAAACACTCCCACTCCTCCTCCCGTACCTGAGGTTCCTCCTCCTCCCCCTTAGCGTCCACAAGCGGATTTCATGAAGATTTGCAAAGACTTTAAGGCGATGGGTGGCAGGAATTTTGTTGGGACAGAGACTTATGTGGAGGCAAGAAACTGGTTAAAGGAAACTGATGACCTTTTTGCTATCTTTGATGTAGAAGACCGTAGGAAAGTTCTGTTGGCAGTATGGCTATTGAAAGAGGAAGCTGCTTATTGGTAGGAGGTCACCAACGCTACTAGGCCTATAGAGACTTGGGCCGACTTTAGGATGAGGTTTGGGCTTAAGTTTCTATCATCTGCTGAGGAGAATCTGCAAATGGAGAAGTTTATATCTTTGAAGCAAGGCGACATGACCGTGAGGGAGTATGTGAATAAGTTTAACCAGCTTGCTCGATTCGGTTTAGACATGGTTAACACACCTCAGAAGAAGGCTCTACGCTTTGCTCGAGGATTGAATGAGCCATTACAAGGTTTGGCCATATCTCAGATACCCATAGGTGCCACTTTTGAGAGCTTAGTGGATATGGCCTTGCTTCAAGGAGATGATAAGACGGGCAAGAAAGAAGTTAAGCTTAATGAGACTCAAACCAAGAAGGCGGACTCCAAGTGGGGAGGCAACCAGAACAGTCAGAGCAATCAGAACATCATGAACAACAAGAACAACAAGGGTAACAAGGCCAACAACAACAAGGCAAAGGAGACAAGGAAGTGCAACTTCTGTGGGATCACTGGACACATAGCCAAATATTGTAGGAAGAAGAAGAGGAAGTTGGGAGAATGCTTTCATTGCGGAGAGTCTAGACACTTCAGTAAGGATTGCCCAAAAAAGCAAGGCCAGGGGCAAGGACAGACTCAGCGAGCAGGACCTTCTGAAGGGCAGATGCATGCTCTCAACACTACTCCAGCTCCGGACCGAGGTAGTATTTCTGTAGAAAGCCTTGTTTACATTTCTGGTTTTCCTGTTCGAACTTTATTTGATTATGGCGCATCGCATACCTTTATTTCTTCTGACATTGTTGAAAGTTTGCACCTAAGTACTAGTCTAGTTGAGGATCCCGTCAGTGTTTCAAATCCAATTGGGGGTTCCGCCCATCTATCTATGATTTGTATGGATTTGAGGATTTCTATCTTGACCGTAGAATTCACATGCAATGCTTATGTTCTCGGGTTCATGGGATACGGGTTGATTTTGCCATGGATTGGTTGTCCAGTTATGGAGCCATTCTCGATTGTGAGCATAGGGTAGTGAGGCTTATGACTCGCCTTGGCAATACCCTAGAGATTTCTTGTAACCCTCTGGATCCCGTCAGAATCCCTCGACTCGTATATTGACAATCTTCAATCTGTGAGGGTGGTCCAAGAATATCCTGATGTTTTTGATGAGGTGAAGGGGTTACCCCCTAAACGCGAGATAGACTTCCGTATTTATCTTGTTGATAATGACAAGCCAGTTTCATTGCCTGTTAGGCACATGGCCCCGCGGGAAAGAAGAGAGCTCAGCAAGCAAATCAAGGAGTTGCTTGAGAATTTTTTTATTAGGCGAAGCATTTCTGAATGGGGTGCTCCTGTGGTATTCGCTACTAAGGCGGATGGTTCGCTTCGTCTATGTGCTGATTATCGTGAGTTAAACAAGCTGACAAAGAAGAATAGGCACCTATTACCGAGGATTGATGATCTCTTTGACCAGCTTGTTGGTGCTTCTATCTTCTCTCAGCTCGATCTAGCCACCGGATTCCATCAGCTTAGAGTGGCTGAGGATAGTATTGACAAGACTGCGTTTAGGACTCCAGATGGATTCTTTGAATGGCTTGTCTTGCCATTCGGTTTGACTAATGCACCCGCATACTTCGTTGATTTGATGAGTAGGGTGTTTAGGGAGTTCCTTAACAAGTTTGTGGTTGTCTTCGTGGATGATATTCTGGTCTTCTCTAAGGACGAGGAAGAGCATGCTACACACCTCAAGGAGGTTATGGATACGCTTAGGGCTCATCAGCTGAAAGCCAAGTTCTCCAAATGCCATTTTTGGAGAAGGGAAGTTCGGTTCCTTGGGCATATAGTTTCTAAGCAAGGCACAGCTGTGGATCCCGCTAAAGTGGTGGCGGTACAAGACTGGAAAGTTCCGAAGAATGCAACTGAGGTGAGAAGCTTTCTCGATCTGGCAGGATATTATAGGAAGTTCATTAAGGACTTCGCTAAGATCTCAGCCCCTCTCACTAAGTTAACGAAAAAGAACTTAGTCTTTGCATGGGACTTAGAGTGTGAGCTTGCTTTTCAAAGGCTCAAGAAAGCCCTCACCACAGCTCCAGTTCTAGCATTACCCGATGGAGGGAAGATGTTTACCGTGTACACCGATGCATGTGGCACGGGATTAGGCGTTGTCCTAATGCAAGAAGGGAGAGTGATATGCTTTGGGGGTAGGCAACTCAAAGTTCATGAGAAGAACTATCCCACTCATGATTTGGAGTTGGCGGCGATCGTCTTTGCACTCAAATCCTGGCGCCATTATCTTCTAGGCGAAAGGTTTGAGTTATACACTGATCACAAGTCGCTCAAGTACCTCTTCTCGCAGAAAGATTTGAACCTAAGGCAGCAGAGGTGGATGGAATTCTTGGCATCATATGACTTCGATATAGCTTATACCCCTGGCAAGGGTAATGTTGTGGCGGATGCGCTAAGTAGAAGAAAGTTGACTTTGAGTCCCTTGTTTGTTGAGATGAAGAGCCTAGAGTTCTTGGCAACCTTTGATTTTACACATGTTGTTGAGTCGATGAATGGTTCGTTAGCATCCCTTGAGCTTAGACCTGCACTTCTTGATCAAGTTGGGGCTTCACAGAGGGAAGACCCGCAGATAGTCGAGATCATGGACAAGTTGATTCGGGGTGAGACGTCAAGTCACCTCGCTAGATATACTATTGATGACAAGGGATGGCTAAGGCAAGATGGAAGACTGTGTGTCCCACGAGTGGGAGACTTAGTAAATAAAGTTCTTGAGGAGGCGCATCACTCGAGGATGACCATACATCCCGGAGGGGATAAGATGTACCGGGATATGAAGCGCATTTTCTTTTGGGATGGGATGAAAAAGGATGTTGCAGAGTTTGTTTCTAGATGCATTGTTTTCCAACAAGTAAAGGCCGAGTCGAAGAAGCCCGGTGGGCTACTGCATCCATTGGAGGTCCCGCAATGGAAGTGGGAAAGTATCTCTATGGATTTTGTGGATGGATTGCCGAGATCAAGGAAGGGGAATACTAGCATATGGGTCATAGTGGATAGACTCATGAAGAGCGCTCATTTCATTCCAATAAAGAGCAAGAGGACCGCATCATGGCTAGCATCTGTTTATCTTCGAGAGATAGTGCGATTGCATGGAGTTCCTTCTAGTATAGTTAGCGATCGTGACCCAATCTTCACTAGCCAATTTTGGAATAGTTTGCAAGAAGCGATGTGTACGCGATTGAATCTAAGTACGGCCTATCACCCACAGACGGATGGTCAAACCGAAAGGGTGAATAGGGTACTGGAAGATCTGTTGAGGCTATGCATTCTTGACTTTGGTGGCACTTGGGACCACCTTCCTCTCGTAGAGTTTGCTTATAATAACAGCTACCAAGCAAGCATAGGGATGGCACCATTCGAAGCTTTGTATGGGAGGCCGTGCAAGTCACCAACATGTTGGTGGGAGACGACGGATAAGCTTATACTTGGGCCCGACATGATAAGGGACACATCCGAGAAAATTGAGTTGATTCGAAGGCGGATGAAAACGGCCCAAGACAGACAGAAATCCTATGCAGACAAGCGAAGGACAGACTTAGAGTTTGAAGTTGGAGATATGGTCTTTGTGAAGGTTTCTCCCTTGCGAAATGTGGTTCGTTCTGGAGCAGTTGGAAAGCTAGCACCAAGGTTCGTAGGACCCTTCTCTATCATCGAGAGGATTGGGCAAATGGCTTATAGAGTGGAATTGCCCGAGAAGCTAGCTGGAGTGCACAATGTCTTTCATGTCTCGCATCTCCGAAAATGCCTACATGAATCAGCCGTAGTACTTGAGCCTAGCATTCTTGAAGACGTGGATGTAGAGAAAGAGGCAACCCTGAGGCGAGCTCTGATTCGTATCTTGGGAACGGAGATCAAGAAACTGAGGAATCGAGAAGTCAAGTTAGTAAAGGTTCAGTGGAGTGAAGCCGATGAAGATGCAACTTGGGAAACCGAGGAGAAGATGCATGGGCTTTATCCATTTCTTTTTGAGGGTACATTCTCGATCTCTTTTCCTAGTCAGCATATCTTTCTTTTACTATCCATGTTTATCTTGTTATCTCGTTAATCTTGTCATGAGAACCTTAGGTAGAAACCCTTTGGATGAAACATGTATTTGAAACATGTTATGCTTGATGGTTGCAAATGGTTGCAAGTGTTTGCAAGTGGTTACTCGTGGATGCATGATACACGTTAGGCACTAAGATCGCCTCACACACTTTCATATTGCATATGCATGAGTGTTTATGCTTATTCAAGGATGAAACTTGTTATGCTATCACGTGGATGTTGCATATGGATGAATGTTATGTGCCCTCATGTAGAGATTATAAACTATCCTAAGAATTTGCATACATTTGGACTCATTGCACTAACATATTCTGCATTAAGGAGGTTTATTGAGTCAGTAACCGCCTGGTTTTCGCATTAGATAGGTGCATATACACACACTTTTGCATATATTCATACAGCATTAGAAGTCTTCTAAGGACAATGATTACTTAAGGATGATGTTTTGAGTAGATGGATGAGGGATGGTAGGATACGTTCTTCCTAACTTGGAGATTTCGGGGACGAAATCCTTTAAGGTGGGGAGAATGTAACAACCCGAATTTTTAATAACATGTTATAACATAAATCAAGGCAGAATTAAAATTTTAAATTCTGAATCAAGGGAAACGGGCTGCGCCATTGTGTTCGGCTCGGAAAAATACGCGAAATAGAGTCCGAATTTTCGAAAATCGGAGTCCGTATGAAGAAGATATGGACGAACGAAGTTAGGCAGAAAAACCGAAAACAAGCCAGAATGCACTGGCGCACTTGTGAAGTGCGCCAGTACAAAAATACACTGGCGCACTTGGCAAGTGCACCCAGCAGCCTGCACAGCTTTCTGGTTTGACCCTGGCTGGCCTGGTGCACCTGTTTTGGTTGTCTGGTCTGTTCTGCTGGCCTGTGACGATTTTTGATGGTTCAGATCTAAATTAGGGTTAATCCTATGGCCTAAACTAGTCTCTACACCTATAAAAACACCCTAATACCTAGCCTAAACCATCACAAATCATCCTAACAACTATGTTCTGCCAAAATGCTCCCTAATCATGGCCTCCATCTTCATCTTGAGAGCTTCTAAGGCAAAAAGGAGCCATTTTTCTTCATTAAATCAAAGGAGCTACTTATTCTCAAGGCTTCTAGTGTTGCTACATCATTCCTAGAGCTTCTACAACGTCTCTATCTTGTTCTATTTGGTTTCTAGTTCTCATAGCCACGCTTTGTAAGCCCCACTCTACTCTTAGATTTAAACTATGAAGTTAATATGATCATGTAGCAAGTTGAAATGAGACTTTTGGGTATAATACTTGTCTTGGGGCTATATTTGTATGCATAGATCCATTTATGACTCTTTTGATCTATGATTGTGGCACTATCATGAACCTAGTACCATTTACCTTGATTTTTGGGTAGAAAGCTATGAGCTTTATTTGGTGGTTATGCATAATGCAACATAGAACTTGGTGGTTATGCATAATGCAACATAGAACCCCTCATAACCTTGATGTTAACTTGCATATGATGTTGAACTACATGCTACCCACAAGTTTATCACTCTATGTCAACTATTATCATGTTTCACCTTTGCCTATGATGTTGAACTACATGACAGTTTATTTGCTAAGTTTGATGTCATGCATGTTTTGAGGCCAAAAACCCCTATATGCTAGTTGTGATGAACACCTTTGCCTCAAATATCATCATGTTTAACCTATGACCAACTTTACCACCTTATGCACACCTTGGTCATATTTTTATGTTCCTTGATTCACTTGTGTTGATGCGAGTTTACGTGTGAATGGGAATACGTTATGGGTAGTTAGACAAACTTGAAATAACATGAAAAACATGACTTGAAAATATGACATGAAACTTGATCATGCTTGAGAACTTGAATATGGTCATGACATGTAGAAAACCATAAAGTGGCCAACTCGAGGTTGGGTTGAGTTTGTAGCGTAAACCTGCCCAGAACCGCCCGACAAATCCAGTGGCTACAAACAATAGGATCCAATGTGAGAAGTTGGTCACATCGCGCTTGAAACCCGAGGTTAGACTAGGTTGTGGTGTAAAGCTGCCTGGACCCGCCCGGCATATCCAGTAACCACAACAAAGTCTAATGTGAGAGGTTGGGTGCATTAAATTAATTAATGCCACATGTTAGGGTTAAGTTATGAGCCACTTGGATACACTTAACCAACTTGAAACATGATTGGATAGGGTTAACCACACTTAACCCATTAGAAACCCTAGTTACGCGGTCCTTTTCAGCAGTAACCCTCTTGGATGTATCACGATACCCTAGGGACTAGGCTAGGGTGGGGCACGATTACTGGGCTGATTGTAAGCGACCAGAACGACGGCTGAGTTGGTGCGCTGGTGTAGGTTCAGGCGGACTATGGTCGTGCACATAGTCCGCAGTTGAAAAAGCAGGCACGGGCACCAGTAGGTTTAGACTGTGCGTTCTTGATTCGTGTCAGTGGTTGGCACCCTAGGACTTGATACACCCTAGGGTGGACCTAGCACAGTTTGACTACATTCCGTGATTGGGCCGTATGACACCAACACTCGACGAGTTAGGCTTATAGGGAGCCGATCGACTAGACCGTGTGATTGGGCCCCGACTTGGGTCATCTCATGATATTGGGCCAAGGGATCATTTCTTGTTTATACTTGACATGGGTTGGATTACTAGTACTATTGGTGCAAATAAACCTTGTATATGCGATGCCGTACTTGATCTACCTTGTTATCTATTTATCATGCCTGTTATTTACCATCTTTATGTTTCATCTCAGTTTCTCATGTTTAGTTAACTCCATTAGTTTTTATACTAATAGTAGGTATGACTTACCAGTCTTTATGACTGACCCTTTTTCTTTCGCCTCTTTTCTTCCGTTTCCCCCCCAGGTTCTCAGGGAGGGAATACTAGTGCTTAGCTTGGACAGTTGGCTTGCTTTCTTGACAGCTCATGTACGGTTTGGACTTGAGCTTGCTATGGCTTCACCACTTCTATCTTGGGGATAGTTTACTTTATGTTATTTTCAGTTTATGTTTTCTAGACTTGTGGTAGTTGGAAATTAATGGCTAAGTACTTTGATGTAAGCTGATTATTTGGTTTCGAAATGATGGTTTTTAAACTTCTACCGCTGCTTTACTTATTTATTTATCTATGTTCTGTCTTGTGATATCTCTGTGCATGTTTACCTAGACAACACCCCTCCAAATCTAGTGCCAGCACTCGTGAGTGTGGCCCTGGCGGAGGTGGGGTGTTACATTCAGAATTAATCCATTTAGTCGACTTGAGTTCGTATTTATTTTATAACTCGAGTCTGGATTTTTCTAATGGAAATTCGGATTTTCATTCACTTAAAATCCTTATAATTTAATTAACAAACCATTATGGTTAGAAAACGATTATGGCGCTGTTTTTCTTAATTTTTGATTTTGATATATCTCAGCATCTATACGACAAAATCAGGACTTTCCTCTTCCATTAGAAAACTATTGTTCAGTAAGTCCGGGTGTTTCTTGTCTCATAGGATTCCGACTTATAATGAGTTCTATATATTCATTTGAAGTTCAAAACGTCAAATTATGAACTATTGCGCTGTGGTGAGTTCATTTTAATTAAATATAAATGTTAAACTTTGTTTATTAACTAAATTTCAACTCTGTTTTCCAAAATTTAAATTAAATTAAGCCCATTATACAAAACTAATATAACAATTCAGATTATCTCAACTCGTTGATTATTTTATCCCATATTCATAACTCGGTTATGAATTTATTCAAAACTCAATCATATTGTAATAGATTCCATTTCCTTGAAAATAAATTATTATATAAACCCAGCGGCTTTATCCAACTTCACATTTCGAATAACATAACAATTTCGAGATAAACTCATTTCAATATCCTTTAACCATTACAAACTAATATCATCCCTTGATAATAGTGAAGTCGTTCAAGTTTGGGTATTTTATTTACCTCTCAGACCTTAACCGACAACGTTCTTATCTTGAGATAGATAAGAGTATGTAATACACAACTGCCATTACTTACCATAAAAACCCTCTCTTCCATCTCATTTAAAAATATGATTTTTAAATTTCATTTCTTTGGAAAAATCTATTTCCAATTTATCCAATGAAAATTACTTCATTTCTTTTATAAATCGACTTCCTTATTTTATATTAAACAAGTTTCCTCTTAAAATTTCGTTTAAAACTTGATTCCCATTTGAAATGTTTTAATATTATAACCTATATATATAAGCATAGAATCTATTTTCACATTAAAATTTTAATTTCTATTCAATACAGTTCCAATATCCTTTAGAAATAAATTTATTTCTATAAATTCGACCTTCTCGAATTCTAGCCCTAAATCTAAATGGATTTATTTCAATTCGATTATATTACAAACATCAGAAATAGATTCCATTGTTTTCTATTCAAAACGATTATATTTACTCTTTTTAAACTCATACTTGAATTTAAATTTATAAATTATCTAATGATAATTTCTCTCCTTTATCATTTATAAATTCCACTTCTTATTTTAAATATTTAAAACGAGTTCTAATTTTTAATCTGATTTGAAATCCAATTCCCATTCTAGAAAATAATTTTTCTTTATAAATTCAGATTTGAATTTAAAATCTAACATTATTAAATGATATTTTTTCTTTCCATTTATTCACATTGGTTATAAGTTCAACTACTTGTTTTTATTATTAAAAACAAGTTAATACTTCTCACCCATTCGAAATTCCATTTCTATTTCGAAAAGTAATTTTTCCTTTTTAATCCAAAAAAACTATTTTTGATATTTTTAAATATAAATATCTAGGGCCAGTGATATTTAATCATCTAAACACACAACACATCAATCAAATTCAACAAATCACACACATATAAATATATAAACAATAATAAATAAATTTGAGGAATCCAATTGGATCCCTCCAACCTATATCCCTATATTCCTCAGATGTCAGACAGCATAAATAATACCAATCTTTCTTCAAGGCAGGATACCATGGTATATAAGGTCATCCACTCATATATCATGGGGCGATAGGGTCATTCGCTAATGATACTACGGGCACCGCTAATGGTACTGCGGGAAATATCCAATATATATAATAATAACCACAACCATCAAGCCTAATATAACTAATATATATGATAACAAAGACAAATAAACAATTTATAAATGCAACCAAGCAGCCAACAATTTATTTTTAAATGATAAAATTAATTTTTTAAATGAGATTTACTCACCTGTTTTATTAGCCGAATATCCTATTTATTTCCATATATGCATCTGTGAATCATCTCCAATAAATCTATTTGTACCTATGATTATTTAATTTTAACCATCGATTAAACATTTATTCAATTAAATTAATGATCAAAATAATAAATAAATCCTCTTATGTATTATAAATTTATGGAATATATACCTTGAACTCGAACTACATCAATATCAGTGAATATCCATTCTTCACTCATCTGAATCATACAACATTCCATCCTCTCCATTGTTAATTCAACTGCCAACACCAGAAATACAACATCATCGAAATGCTTCAAATTCTACCAAATATTACCAAGCCAAGCACCATTATATATTACTGTTGAACTTCATTAGCCTATCAGTAAATCACACTTCTTCCATCTTCCACTCCTTCTGGTCTCGCACAACATTTCTTTTACTGTTTTCTTCATCCAAAAATTAGAACCATGCACGCCATAAATTTTCACCAAACTTTTATGGAACAAAAACTTCAAACCTCTGACTCAACATAGTACCCCACGACATTCAATTCTTCATTAACATCAACTACACCTAGCTTTCTAAATCCAACAGATCATATATATATATATATATATGTTTTTTCCATACTGACTGATTACCAGTTTTATCCCAATAGCAGGAACTCGTCTATCTTAAAATGCCTGCAATCACCACGAAGAATCCCCATTTCCTGGTGCTGAAACAATATTACCACCGTGAGCTTCCCCATTCCACCATCGTCGACTAACAGCTCTCACTCCTCCACGTTCATCTATGCCGAACCACAAACACCCAAATCCCCCATACATCAAATCGCACCTTGTAACAATGGCCTAAACCTCCACAGCAATCTCCGAACAAGCCATTAACGGTCCCTACTTCCTGCAAGTCGCGAGTGTCACTATGCTGTCAAGCTTTAAGGAAATTTTGTGGCCTTCAATCTGATCTGCGATTTTGATTTTTGATTTTCGATTTCCCCCTTTTTTATAAGCAGATCGATTTTGATTTTGTTTTAATGGGAGGAAATAGGAATAAAGGGAATTAGATTGCTTTCGGTTGTTTTTATTGGGAAAGAAAGTGAAAGGTGCAGATGGATTTCACTGGTTTGAGAAGAATGGGAAAATTATATGAAGCATTGTGTATTTATATAGTGCGAAGAGGAGATAGAAGGTACACGATATTGATTCGTTGCTTTACTTGATATTGAAGGAGGGGAACAGTATGAATGGAACCCTGTTAAAGGAGAGGAACATTTAGTACACGAAATTAAAGAAATAGGCCAGCCTCACCAAATTTTAGGATAGTCAAGTAAAATAGGTCGGTTGAAGATTGTTAGTTTATTTTGATTTTAAATTTAGTTAATATAAAATATCCTGTGATCCCTAATTCACAATCCCGAACCGCTATTTTTACTTAATGACCGACATCTCTAAGTTATAGGGTTATTCTAAATTTAACGGATCCGATTCTGGAATTAAATTCAACAGTATAGAAGAGATAACAATTTAAATAACGATTTAGATTAAAATCGATTTAAAACATAAATCGCTTTCCAGCAATTAAATTTATCAATAATAATTTATTATTATCGTTCTAATTCAATATAGAATTTATATTGATCGACTGAACTGTTTCGATTCAGTTTTTAACTTCAAATTCAATTATATTTTGATTTCGTATTACGATAGTTTAATATCTTCGAAATTAAATCGTATATTGATTATTAAGTCGATAAATTCAATATAAAAATCCATTTATTATTCTAATTCAACATTTAAAATAAATTTGAAATGTTTAAAATTAGATGAATAAAAATACGGGATGTTACATTCCTTTCCCCTTAAAAGAATTTCGTCCTCGAAATTACTAAGGAAGAAGAAATGCTGCAGACCCATTAACTTTTCAAAAGCCCACTTTGCTATAACTTAGTATATCATATTCTATTCATTCATATGCATTCAACTCCATCTAAATTGATTCAAATCAATTTATTTACTTTGATCTAATTAACTTAGCTTAAGTTAAATTTAGATTCTAGAATTCGAATTTCGGTCTTTATTTCAAATCCCTTTGAAATCATATAAATATATACATTTAGTTATAACCATCTCAAATTCAAAACATTTCTATTTTCCAAAACAACTTGCTTTTCCTTCAGACAAAATTCCATAATTTTTTTGCTAAGGTAACAATTTATCACTTATAAACTCAAAAATGAATATCGATGATGTGGCCATCCATCATCTGAATTATTTTCCAGCCATTGAAGTGATTACAGTGCTTAATCAATTTCAAAATCTATTAAAAATGATTTCTATTCAAAAATCCTTTCAAAACAAAACTATATTATTTTAATATACTTTGGAAAATATTTTCCAACTTTTCCTGGATTCAAATTCAAATTCTGGTTTTAATTCAATTTTAATTCCTCTCATTTGTATTCACAACTTTTATTTGGTTATATATAACCATTCCACTTTTATAATCTCATAATAGCAACAAACTCATCCATATAAAAATAATTCTAGATAATTATACACTTTATATCAAAATACAATTTTGGGCAAAATAATTTCATTTACCCAGCTTTAAAATCAATACTGTATTAAGTTACTATGTTTAAGTGTTTAAAACCCTTGTCGATGTAGTTGTACATTCTGTACCGACCATAATTAATAAACCACTCAACAAACCCATGAACACAATATAAAACAAAAAAATTTATATCTACTTACAAATATGCTCTCTCTTATATATACACTCAACTCTTCTAGGGTACTACTGACCCTATCTCTAATGAGTAAAACCCCATCAAAGCCTAGGTATTTGCTCAACCTAAGCTCTGATACCAACTGTAATGACCCGCAAATCCGTACTATCTGAATTGACTAAACAACACATGTCCAACGCAAATAATACAGAAATACGAGTCATTATGGTTAAAAAAATAGAAACAGATAGAAGATAAAACAAAGAGAACAACAGAATCTCGTAGTGGAACGAATAAAATATATTATATGACATAAACTTTGAAATACAATAATTTTTCTATCATATATAAATACCATCATTAGAGCCCAATACAATATTTGGTACAGCGAAAATAACTAATGGTGAAGCCTCCTGCTTCAAACTCGTCCAAGTGTATCTGTAAAATCCTAAAACACTTGACTGCCCGTACAAATATGGGCACCCAAGAGTTTAGGTAAAGAAAACAAAATAAATTCTGGGTCAACCATGAGACTAGTGTGAGTAAACTCCAACCATATTGTTTAACTTTGAAAAATCCTTTGAAAAAAAGAGTAATAGTAAGACCAGTCCACACATAAACACAGACGGTTTTTACCTTACTATAACCAAACCTTTTTTTATATCAAAATCTAGTGATATTATAATAGTGTCTAATCAAATAAATAACCAAATAGTAGAACGCTTACATATCACGCTCTACATACATAGTATAAAATCAAAAACCGTAGGGCGCTTATTGGAGATTGGATTCCAATTATGACAAGGTATGGGACCACCTCCCGATCAGTATACTCTAGAGGGGATAAACTGGGGTTCAGCAAGAATATATTGCAAACCGGCCACACATGACCGCCCACTCATTTAGCTTGAGTGTAGTGAATATATTGTCACCCACGGTTGTCGGCCGTCCAACCGTAATCCGTAAGATACAGAATCGAAAGAAGAACAAATAATTGATTTTTTCTCTAGATCGGTGACAATTATACCCTGCTTGGGTATGACCCAACTAGCCATGCTGCCTGGCCGATTTTTGTCATTTTCCGGTTGTGAGGCTAGAGGCTACGTTTATCTTTTTAGAACATCTGGCCACCATATACTTTGAATGCCACATCGTCAAACCTGTCAAATCACTAGTTGATCTTCTCAAAAATATTACGGGTATAAAAGCTAAGAGAAACGAATTTCTCCGCCACTGGACGTAATAACTTGAAAGATCGTCTTTTGTGATCCTTTAGGAATACTCTGTCATACATTCATCCATACAAGTTGTCCTAGGACTGGACAAACAAAACAACTTTTGCATTTCACTCCGTCTCCAATTTATTTAGCATAATCTAATTCGCAACGCCTATGCTTATGCGGAGTGGTTTTCGGATGTTAAATCCAACTGGTCTCTCCGTATTGACAATGATGGTCAAAAATCTTTGATAGCCGGTGATTTAACTATCAAAGGAAAAAAAACATCCATCTAACAAATCACTGGCTCTTTTTTTATTAATATTCATACATTAAAATACTTTTCCAAATTCTTTATTGAAATTTATATATCAATATATTGATTTTTAGTTACCAAAATTTCTTAAAAATATTCTAACTCTTTAAGTTTCCGGAAAATTTCGCCAGCTCCTCCTTTGTACCGGTTAATAGCTCAAACCTCAACTTGCCTCTCTAGGCCATTTCCGTTCAAAAAGAAAATCAAAAAGCCAAGCGGCTTGCCTATTCGGTGCGTAAAAACTCATATGGAATTGAACATGTATCTTTTTGTTGGGCACTCAATATATAATATTCATTATCTTCATTCCATACCTATTAACATATACACATCCATTTCCAACTCAATTCAATCCTTTTTACATAACTCGCTTTCCATTCGCTAATTAAATTTTCAAATTAGCTTCTTGGTTTCCTATACTTTTAATCTGATTGTATCACATTCACATATATTTGTATTCACTTATACACAAACCAAACTCAAATTTCCTAATTATAGTCCACGTTCCATACTCGAAGTCCCAAACTTGATTAACCAATTCAGTCCACTTAAACTAAGTTAAGTTTGATCCAAAACATATTAGCTAATTTTTTTTTAAATCCGCTAACTTCATTTGATAAGTAAAATCTGATTTTTGTTTCAAAAATCAATCCATTTAGTCGACTTGAGTTCATATTTATTTCATAACTCAAATCTGGATTTTTCCGATGGAAATTTGGATTTTTTTCTCTCAAAATCCTTATGTTTTAATTAATAAACCATTATGGTTTGAAAACGATTATGGCTCAACATCTATACAACGAAATCAAGATTTTCCTCTTCCATTAGAAAATTATTGTTCAATAAATCCAGGCATTTCTTGTTTCATAGGATTTCGACTTATAATGAGTTCTATATATTCATTTGAAGTTTGAAACGTCAAGTTACGAACTACAGCGCTTCGGCGAGTTCGTTTTAATTAAATATAAATATAAGTGTTAAACTTTGTTTATTAACTAAATTTCACCTCTGTTTTCCAAAATTTAAAGTAAATTAAGTTTGTTATCCAAAACTAACACAACAATTCAGATTATCTCAACTCATTGATTATTTTATCCCATATTCATAACTCAATTATGAATTTATTCAAAACTCAATCATATTATAATAGATTCCAATTCCTTGAAAATAAATTATTATATAAACCCAGTGGCATTATCCAACTTCACATTTCGAAGATTATAACTAATTTCAAGATAAAATCATTTCAATATCCTTTAACCATTATAAACTAATATCATCCATTAATAATAGTGAAGTCATTCAAGTTGGGGTATTTTATTTACCTCTCAGACCATGACCGACAACGTTCTTGTCTTGAGACAGGTAAGAGTTTGTAATACACAAATACCATTACTTACCATAAAAACCCTTTCTTCCATCTCATTTAAAAATATGAATTCCAAATGCTATTTATTTGGAAAACTTTATTTCCAATTTATCCAATGAAAATTACTTCATTTCTTTTATAAATATATTTTCATAAATCGACTTCCTTATTTTACATTGAACAAGCTTCCTCTTAAAATTCCATTTAAAACTCGATCCCCCTTTGAAATGTTTTAATATTATAACCTATATATATATAAGCATAGAATCTTTTTCATTTTTAATTTTTAATTTTTATTCAATACAGTTCAATATCCTTTGGAAATAAATTTATTTCTATAAATTCGACCTACTCTAATTCTAGCAATAAATCCAAATGGATTTATCCCAATTTGATTACATTTCGAACATCAGAAAAAGATTCCATTGTTTTCTTTCCAAAACGATTCTATTTACCAACTCATAATTGAATTTGAGTTTATAAATTATCTAATGATAATTTCTCTCCTTTATCGTTTATAAATTCCACTTCTTATTTTAAATATTTAAATCAAGTTCTTATTTTAAATATTTAAAACAAGTTCTTATTTTAAATCTTATTTGAAAACCAATTCCCATTTTAAAAAATAAAATTTCCTTTATAAATTCAGACTTGAATTTAAAATCTAATATTATCAAACGATAGTTTTTCTTTCCATTTATACACATTGGTTATAAATTCCGCTACTTGTTTTTATTATTAAAAACAAGTTAATACTTCTCACCCATTCTAAATTCCATATCTATTTCAAAAAGTTAATTTTCCCATTTAAATCCAAAAATCCCTTTTTAATATTTTTAAATATAAATATCTAGGGCTAGTGATATTTAATTATCCAATCACACAACTTATCAATCAAATTCAACACATCACACACATATAAATACGTAAACAATAATAAACAAATTTGAGGAATCCAGTTAGACCCGTCCGAGCTGTTTCCCTGCATCCACTAATGTTAGACAACATGAATAATACCAATCCTGCTTCAAGGAAGGATACCGCGGTATAGAAGGTCATCCACTCATATATCGTGGGGCGATAGGGTCATCCGCTAATGATACTTTGGGCATCCGTTATTGGTACCACGGGTAATATCCAATATATATAATTAGAACCATAACCACCAAGCCTAATATAACTAATATATATTATAGCCAAGACTTATATACAATTTATTAGGGCTGTCAATGAATACCCGAAAAATCCGATATCCGTCCGAATCCTTATCCGAAATATCTGTTATCTGGCGTTATCTGAAAAGCGGATACAGATATCTGATATCTGAAAAGCTTTTCGGATACGGATATGGTTATAGTGGTATCCGTATCCCAAAAATATCCATCTGATTAATTGATGTAAAATATATTACTCAAAACAGAAAAATAGAGTTAATAATTATTTTGTAACTGTTGGATGTTACTATGATATAATTTTTTGTCTATTTTTTGTGAAAAATGGTAGTTTTAGTGTTTAATTTTAGAATATTTTTTTATATGCCTATGGATATTAGAAGAAAACAATGTTTCCTCATCACATTTCTATATTTTCTGGTTTTTACAAAAATTATTTTATGTTGATCCAAACATTTTATTTATACTCTTAAATTTATTAATTATAGGCGAAGCGGATAGATATACAATATCCGTACGTATCTGAAAATTAAGCGGATACGGATATCCGAAAATAAACGAATATAGATATCCAATATCCGAAGATAATTTCGGATATGGATATGGCACTATCCTATCCGAAAGTGTCCGTTGATAGCCCTACAATTTATAAATGCAACCAAGCAGCCAACAATTTATTTTTAAATGATAAAAATAAATTTTTAAGTGAGATTTACTAGCCAGATTTTATTTTTCGAATATCCTGTTTATTTCCATGTCTACGACTATGAATCGCCTCCAATAAATCTATTCGTACCTATGATTATTTAATTTTAACCATCGATTAAACATTTATTCAATTAAATTTATTGTTAACAATAATAAATAAATCCTCTTATGTATTATAAATTCTATGGAATATATACCTTGAACTCGAACTACATCAATATCAGCGAACATCCATTCTTCACTCATCTGGATCATACAACATTCCATCCTCTCCATTGTTAATTCAACTGCCAACACCAGAAATATAGCATCATCGAAATGCTTCAAATTCTACCGAATATCATCAAGCCAAGCACCATTATATATTACTTTTGAACTTCATTATCCTATGTAAAAACCCGGAATTTCTGAACCAATTTAAATTTTTTATTTTAGCTATTTTAATGGGTTTTGAATATTTAAAATGATTTATTTTAAATAATAAACAACTAGAAATTTATTTTAATCGAAGTTAGAATGTATAAATTTATTATTTAATTAAAACAAGCCTGAAATGGTGCGGTAGTTTGAAAATTCGTTTTTAAACTTTTAAATAAATATACAGAATCCAATATAAATCAGAATTGGACGAAACAGGAAACGTTAGAATCTATTTAACTATATCTTTCTAACGACAGTAAGAAATTGAGATTTTGCTTTATAAATTGTAAATTATGTCCAGTTTAAAATTTAAAATAGTTGCTACGGAATTTAATTATATTTTAAATAATATAGAGCCTTAAAAATAGCCATTTTGCAAACGACCTCATTTTTTGACAAAACCACTTTTGTTGGATCCGAAATGTCAAATTATTGTTAGGTTTCGAATTTCATAATTTTTGGTATTAATATCTGAGCGTAGTAAATTTAAACGCATTTGGTAATTCTAGTTTAGATTTAATCGCCTAGAAAAAGAACATTTTTCAAACGGCCTCCAAATTCATCGAAATTCGTTTTGTTAGGACCGTATCATCAAAACATAGCTTTATTTATTTTTATGTAATTTTTGGAGTCAGTATGTGGCCCCGGTAAATTAAAATGTACATTGGAAATTAATATTGAACGTTATATTAATTTATATTTTAATTTTGACGAAAACTGATCGAAACTATCGAATTGGCTTACGAAACATATCCCATTGTGTCCGGAATGGGGGTATTTAGATAGAGGCAATAGTCGTTAGGTTTGTTTTGGTGTTCATATGCAAAAAAACATTTTTTAGAATTAAAGAAATATATATATATATATATATATATATATATATATATATATATATATATAGGGTCAAAGGGTCAAAACCCTAATCACAAACCAAGCTGTCGTCACCCTCGTTTATACGGCGGAAATTTCTCAATTCTTTCTCCCTCGATTCCTCCAAATCCACGCAATGAAATTCAATACTTCCTGAAGCAAAATTGAAGCACTCCCTTTCCTCTAAGAATCCATAGTAGTTTGATAATTTATCGTGGAAGGGTGAGCTCGATTCCTAAGCTCAAACCCATCGACTTTAGGCGCTGATTTCGTGGTAGGGGGCCCACCGAGTGGCGAATTGTTCTAGGAGGGAGGAGGTGCCTCGAAGCTCTTTTGGGTGGCCGCATTTGATCGTCGACCGGTGGTCCCTGGTGGCGGCGGTAGTGAATTCCTCCATTTTTGAATGGGTCTGACGGGTTTTTGAACGATGGGGTGAGGTAATTAAGGGGTCAATTATACAATTAATTATTTCTTTAAATCAGCTAATGTATTTAATACCATATCTTTTCCATAGGAGGTCCAAATCCGACGATTTCAGTCACGTCGTAATCATGGGATCAAACTTTACAACATGGAACTGACCAGAACGGAAATGGAGAAAGTTGGATTTCTAGCTAAATTAATCATGCATTTAATTTAGTTTAAAAATCCAATCTTCAAATAAAGATGGACGGAGTGGAACCCAATATGAGAATTCTCTCACTAAAATTTTGTATAGTTATTTAATTTATTTTATAACTGTAAATATATAGAAATTGCCAGTATGGATATTTATTTGTTGTATGGAGATCAGCACTCGAATTCATACAAATCACATAAATTGGAAGCGATAAATTGATATTACAAACACTCGGATTTCATACTCCTCGAATGACAACTTATGGCGCCGTAAATGGCATTGGGTAGTTGAGTATTTATTTATATTGAAGATTTAGTGATTTGTGCTATGAATGTAATGTTTACCATATTAAGAATAATGTTAATATTATTGTGATAGTTGAAATTAAATTATAAATATCTATTTATAATTTGAACAGTAAAATTGGCTAATTAGAAAAATAATTCAAACCGAATTTGAATTGGTTAAATTTATTAACCAATGATTTATGTAAATCAACTATTGTTGTTTGAAAACCCCATACGGGTAATGGGTTGATATTTGACATTCACTAATCCCAATATTTAGTTGTATGTCAACCGATGGGTTGACAGGTTGTGATGAGCGTTATTTATTTATTTTAATGCTTATACAGTTGTAAATTGCACCCTGGATGATGTTTGAATGTTAAATGATTATTTATCATCATTGTTGAATACAAGTGATGTATGAAATTCGTATAACTGAGATTATATGGTAACTGATTGAGTCGCATTCCGATTCGGAAATAACGAACATTTTAAAACAACGAATATTTTAAAATTACGAATATTTTAAAATAATATTCAATGAAGAATCAAAATATGATTTTGATGTCCGATTTGGATGGACACGAAAATATATAAAAATATGAAGCCGGGTTAAGTATAGAACCGCCATTTTAACCCGAACGGGTTTATCAATCGATTTTATTCATTTTAAAATAATATAGAAGAGAAATGATTTCAAAATCTAATATTTTGAAAATAATATCATTTTAATATTATAATGATATGTAATATTCAATTTTGATTTAAAATTTAAAAATGAAGTTAAAATTATTTTAAAATGAATTTATAAACGATATATAAATACAATTTAAATGGAAATCGACGATATATATATTATATTTTTTAAATGGCCTGAATAGATCGTGCTGCGCAGTGAATGTTTGCGAATTTTGACAATTAACTTCGAATTGATGTAACGGGAGATCCGACCTTCGGATTCTCGTAAAACCGGAACCGCTGGGTTCGTATCGAAAAGAGATTTCCAATGAACATAAGAGATTTGAAATCTTACAATTAGATACGGAAATGTGTCCAAATTAATTTCAGAAAAGTCGCTATGGATGCAGAAAAGTCGCTATCGAAAAGAGATTTGAAAAGAGCTTTCCAATGAACTAGTTACTAACTAGAATATTAATCCAATTTTTTTAAATAAATAAATTGGATTTGAAATGGTTTTGATATAACCAGAATTTTTCAAAGTATGAATTGGAACAAATTTGAATAGCAATCATCTTCGGAATATTTTGATATTGGATTCTGTCATTATACAGATATTGTTGAGGAATTTGGAATATATATATATATATATCGTTATTCCCAATACGATATTTGTTGGTTTCAGAATTTGATATAGAATATAAGCCGATATTATTTTCTATTCAGAGCCTTGTATTTAATATCAAATTGGATTTTGGGGTTTGTCATGAATGGCATATTTAATAAAACCATTCTTAAACCCGGTGAGAAAAGAATAAATCTTTTTGGTTGAGATTTAGAGAAGTTTTACCAATTAATTAATTTAATTGGAATTGAAATGAAATTTGATTTTGGGTTTATCGTGAACAATGTTTTAAATAACATTTGTTCTTTAACCCCACTTAATAGTGATGAGATGATTGGAATTTATAATATTTTTATTAAGATTTAATAGAAATTTTCCAAAGAAAAGTTCCAATTTAATATATTAAATTGGAATAGAATGGAATTCGATTTGTTAATAATCGAGATGAGCTTTTGTGAAAGAAGACCATTACTATAGATGGAATTTAAAAGGCCTTGCCGCTATTCCATTTATATTGTTAGTCCGATACAAATATTTATATTGATTATATATTGATCTGTTTTCCGTGAAAGTTCCATTTGAATGGAAAATTGTTTGGTTTTATCGTGAACTGTGTATTAAGTGACATTGGTTCTTTAACCCGGTTAAAACAGGATTTATTTCCTAAAATTTGGATAATCATTAAGTAATGATTTTTGAGATTAAAATTGAATTAGATTTTTAACGAATCTTTAATTAGATTAAAATGAGATAATTAAATTTATCGAATTCATGAAATGATCGAGGGTGGAGTACCACCAGTTTTACTCCAGGCGATAGTTAAATCGTTAATTAGATTTGAATAGGAAATGGTAATTATACTTACCAATAACACCGTGGTTGTTAGATATAGAGTACTACCAGTTTTGCTCCAGGGGACAAATAGGTTGGGATTGGGATTAATAAATAAAAGATCACTTCGGTAAGATTCGCTAATCCCGACTAGTTGATAAACCGTAATTTGGTTTAAAATCGTTAAAGGATAGAATAAATTCTTTTGAAATTGATATCCAAAGGAAGAATAAACAATAAATTTAAAAGAATTTATCTTTGATTAAATTAATGGGAACCTTTTCCTAAAAATGTGAATATTTGAATAAAATAATATTATGGATTGGAATGAAGCGTATGATGTGTTTTTATAGCACTAGATTATAAGATACGCGAATTATTCGGATATATAGGATTTAACTCATTCTGAATAATTAATATGATGACTAAAAGTCGACGATGAAGACGGTGGTTGAAGATAAGAGATCTTCACATCATTTGGATGATTACTAATGTCTTGATTGGGCTGTACACCAAAGACAAGGTAATAAGTGGTGATCATCCAAACGTACTTGGAGATCGACCGGATATGCGAGGACCTCTCTCCTGCATTGGACATATGTGACGGGGAATACGGTGCCCCGGTTTCGTTCATACCCATAAAGGACTTGCTAATGGATGGTATGTCTGACATTGTATTACGTTATACTGTATTCGTTGATTTCTGCTAAATATATATTTGTTTGGTGGCGGAAAATTTATTCTCTTGCTTAACACCCTTCTTTGAGACTTAGGAGCTTAGAGGTTATATATCGGTGGAAATCAGTGGTATGATATAGATTGACAAGGTGTCATGCTAAGATGAAAATGATTAAGGCTTTTGTTGAAAAGCAGAGTCTTGTGGTAGATGATCAAAGCACCGCTTTAATTAACATAGCTTTGTGTATAGCGTTAATTCACAAGCCTCACACCTCGGTAAATGGGATAAGGGAACGCAGGGAGTGCACGATGTTTCTTTCTAGCTAAAAGTGGTGTCATGGTAAGGAGCCCAGACATTTTACTTATGTGGATGATGGAATGAGGCACCTCAGATATTGAATCCCTAGTGGCTCAGAGATAGGTCCGTTAGGACCGGGAAATGTGTGTTCAGGAATAACCAATCCACAAAAGTAAGTGTGGACTGGCCCTGCAGGATCCAGGGTTGCTGAGGGTGCGATCCTGAGTCATCTTGCTAGAGCTGACTCGAATCGGTAAGAAAACTATCCCTTGCCTTGACTCATGATCGAAATCCAATTTCCAATATGACATTTTTCGGCTTTTGGGGTAAACCTATATGGCGGCATACTAGGATGGGCGCTCATTTCGTCTATGATTGAGACATTTATATTTGAAGTTGTTTTGACACTATAAACTTGTAGTAATAACAAAAATGATTTGTTTTAAAGTGTATCAAGCATGTTTGGCTATTATAAGGTAAAACTCTATCGTCCGCTTGCATTGTATTGTGTGATGGGCCCTTAGTCTTATAATAGCTTCATTTTTCCAAAATGCATTGCATTGTTTTATTTTAAACTAAGATTCATGTGGAGTAATCTCGTTCCGTATTATACAATGTGATCCCATGATTTCCCAACTTTTAAAGTAAAGATTTAATACATGTTTTAGTTCTCACACCAGTCCCATGACTGACTCAGAGTTTGTTGTTTTAACCTAAACTCCGGGTGCCCCTATTTTCCACATGGGCAGCTAGTAGTTTTGGTTTTGCAGATTTCTATTTAACAGGATCTTGGGTTACAGCTGGAGCTATATTCGGAAAGCTTTGTATCCGTATATCTCTTTCAATTGTTTCAGTAGTTATTTTCCGCTACACATTGTACTTATGTATTATTTTCCGCTTCTATGTAGATTCTTTGTGACGATCCCAAAACCCCATGACACGGTGTTAAGGATAATCATTGGAATATAACACATTAATCATCATTAGCAGATCACAGATAATAGCATAAACAGAAAATGGAATAATTTACACACATATGACAGCGGAATCTTATAGATATCATCACATCAGAGAAGCACAGTACAGGATACAACTTAGTGCATAATGATACATAGTCAGTCACCATCGCCTGAGGCGGAATCATACATAAAGGGTACTCAAAATAAAGATCAGTCTACATCGCCAATGGCGGAATCATAATATAGATACAATAATGGCGGAGAAAATCCAAGTCAGCACGGTGTAGTCAAGCCTCGCCATGAGCCAAAAGTGCGTCAGAAACCTGTCACTAGGCTGCCCGTGTGAAAATGAGGGCACCCGAGTTTGCAAGGTGAAACAAACTACGAGTCAGTTATGGGACTGGTATGAGAAATCTACTCAACTTATTAACAACAATAATAAGGCAAATCAAAGGACCACACCACTTTCGCGGAACAGGTTTACTCCAATGAGTGCTAGTGCATGAAATAAAGTAAATGATTAAATCATCGCATTGCTTTTTATAAAGTGAAGCCATTATATGACTCAGGTCCCATCACACAATGCAACGCAAGCCGGAGGGTAGAGTTTTTACCTTATAATGGGCAAAAATGCTTCATATGAATAAAACAAAAGTGCTTGATATTATTACTAGTGTATATATGTTTCAAAAGCAAATTCAATCATAAATATTAATCCTAGGCGGCATAGCTACCATCTACTATGTCGCCATACTAGCAATACAATCACATCCGCATATTTCGTATTGGAAATTGGATTCCTTCATGAGTCGAGGCAAGGGGCAAGCTCCTCTCCGATTCGAGACACTCTAGCAAATGTCCCAGGACCCCACTATGATCCTTGGATCTTCAGGGCCGGTCCTCTCTTACTTTTGAGGATTAGTTATTCCTGAACACACGTTTCCCGGTCCTTACAGACCTATATCGAGGCGCCTCGCATTCCAACAACCACACAGGTGAAAAGTATATATAATGTCAGGGTTGGTAGGTCACTGACACCACCTTAGCTAGAAAGAAACGTCGTGCTCTCCCTGCAGTCACTCTCCCGTTTTTGACTCATACTAAGGTGTGAGGCTCGTGAATTCACGTTATACACAAAGCTACGTCACACAGACCATGCTTTGATCATCAACCACAAGACTTTGCTCTGCAACAGAAGCCTTGATCATATGCCACTTAGGCGTGCCATACAGGCAATCCACTCCATGCGACTGATTTCTGTCAATACATAACCTCTGAGCTCGTACGTCTCAGAGAAGGGCGTTAAGCAAGAGAATAAATTCTCCGCCGCCAAACAGATATATATTTAACAGGGATCAATCAACACAGAACAAAATCCAATGTCAGAAACAGAGTCCATTTACAAGTCCGTTCTGGGTCTGAACGAAACCGGAGGCACCAATTCCTCGCATATCTGTACAATCAACAGTATGTTTGGACGGCTACTACTTCAATTCCTTCACGGTAGCTACTCCAAGCACGAGCATCAGTAGCGCCCATCCATCCAATGTGGAGATCGTCGGTCTTCAGCCGTCTTCGACTCTTCGACTTCTCAACGTCGATCGATTATTTGAAATGAGATAAACTCGGCCTCTTCAAATAACCCACGTATATTTAGATTTTCAAATCAATTAATCACATGGTTGGACTATTCAACATTCACATTTCAGTTATTTAGTTATAATTTTCATGTCAAATACATTCAACCATCACATATCAAGCAAACACAACAAAATTGATTTATTTCCACTCTATATCGTCTATAGTATTTTATAACGATATATCGCCATTTTTATTTAATTTAAAACGGCCATATTTAATTAAACGACGTTTCAGGTCGTGTCGATGCACTGGCGCTGCTTTTCACTAATTTTGTTTTACACATATCTGAAAATCTAAACGTTGGATCTTCACAAATTTTGTATCATTGGGAAGGTCATTTCAAAACGAATCCAACGGTTTCAGTTTTGGGAAAATCCGACGGTCGGATCTTCCTCACTAGCCATTTGAAGTTACGATTTCAATTTACGAACTGCAGCGTCGTTATTCGATTTAATTTTAATTATATATATATATATATATATATATATATAATCGTTTCTGGCGCTGTTTTTCTTCAGATTTGAATTAAACATTCCAGACAATCCAACCGTCGGATCTTCACAAAGTTGGTGCCGTTGGAAAGATATTTCCAAGGCGAACCCAACGGTTGCGGTTTCGGGAAAATCCAATGGTCTGATTTCCCGCACCAGTCGTTTGAAATCACGGTTTCAAAACACGAACTGCACGGCCACGTTTCGTTTTAATTTTATTTATATTTATATATTTATATAAATATAGTTCATTCAAAAATTCCTATATCCTTTCCACTTCAATTATTTCACTAACGCCTTTAAATTTCGGAAAATTTCGCCATAACCTCCCTTGTACGGGAGGGTCTGGGAAAAATTCCCAAATAGCCACACGGGCGTCTCATGTCAAAAAGAAAAAGCCAAGCAGCTAGCCAACAGGCTCATAAAATCATCACCCAAACAAAGCAGTAAATGTGTACCTATTTGTTGGGCGCAAAATTTTATTTCTCTTCTCTAGCCCCTTTGCTATAACCTGTTCAATAGATATGCATGTACATATATACAATTTCTATCACTTATCATTTTCCATTCAACTTCATATTTGATTTACTTTGGTTTAAAAACACCATTCATTCTAATGTTGCATGCATAGGCTAAAATCATATCATTAGCTAATTAATGTATATTTCAACTCATGCATATTTTATTTGAACAAGTGGCTATTTTTAACACTTCACATTTCAAAGATGATAATTTTGGCGAACTAAAATAGATTTCAACACATGACTACTTTATTTAGTTCTTATGCATGTTAAAAATAATATTTCTTCACCAATATTTATTTCAACGTCCGCATATCTTTAGCATATCACATATATGATAAAAATGATATTTTTACCATTTAAAATATTTATTCGACAAATGGATGTTTTCAACACTTCATAGTTTCAATAAAAATGTAATTTTTATTGTTCGATCTTTTTATTCAACACATGAACTTTTCCACTACACACACTTCTCAACACATGAGCATTTCCACACATGGACATTTTATTTATGTTGTTCATATTAGAAAGATGGAATTTTTATTGTTGAAACCATTTATAAAAGGCGAATATTTTTCATACTTCATATATATATAAAAATGTGATTTTTATTGTTTAAACACTTCATTCATTCATAAATGAATTTAATTTTCACACAACACTTTTCAACACACAACATTTCCACACATGGATATAGTTTCAACATATGACTTTAATTTCAATGCATGAAAATAATTTCAACATATGAAAATAATTCTAACACACAAAGATTATTCAAAATTTCGGTAGCATAACGGCAGGGTAGTTAAAACCGGCACCGTCCCTAGTACGGCTCCTCGCTCTACCTTAAAACCTCGCGGTTTTTGACAGTGGGGATTCATGCATCTAATTCGCACGCAGGCGGCATGTTTATTTTTATTTCCACAAATATTTCCAATTTATTTCAATCACCAATGGGTATTTTTCAACCACAACCAAAAAATGTCAACCACAAACAATTATTCAACCATTCGTATTTTTCATCCAATATTTCACACCAATTCACAACAATAAATATCGTCCATGGTTTGTGGACGAGGGGAGTACATACATACATATATATATATATATATATATATATATATATATATATAATTGCTATATTTCACTTGCATTTCAACACATATATCAATTATTCTATGCATGTAAAATTCATACTTCGCTTATATAGCTTACACTAAGCTTGTACATGAGGTATACGACACATATGTAATTTATATTTCGCTAATATAAATTATACACGACATTTTCCATTCAAATTCATGTTAATTTAGATTTCTCACATTGGTTTTCGGAGTGCTAAAAATCGATACGATGTCAGAAAAATCCGCGGCTTCTTCTAATGGGTAAAGAGCTTCCTTGTGGTCCCGATGTTTTCTGTTTCATCGAATTTCGTCAACACACCAAAAAGATATGATTTTTCAAAGTGTAAACATAAAAAAAACTCACCTTTCACGAAGGTTCAAAACTAGGTTTACGGTTTTCGCGAGAATCGGGGCACGAGGGGATGATCGGCGAGTTGGACGTGGAAGAGGGAGGAGAGGGCTATCTGGCGGTGGTGGTTTGGTGGCGTTCGGTGGTCAGAATCGGCGGCGGCGGCGGTTTAATGGTCGGAACTTTGGACGCTCGATTCAGGCGGCACAGGCGACGAGGGGTGGAGGAAGTTGGTCGGATTTGAAGAGGGGACGGAGGCGCGTCGAGGGGTGGCGGTGGCGGCGGTGATCGGTCGGGGAAGTTTCGAGCACGGGTCGCCGTTCGTTCGAGGTTTTTTTTTAAATTATGAATGGCTAATTCTGATTGGCCGAGGACTTTATTAACTTTTTAAATAGTGTTTTCTTAAACGAACTCCTTTTTAAACCCAACGACTGTCACCCCTAGCTAAATACCCCCATTCCGGACACAATGAGATATGTTTCGTTGGCCAATTCGACTGTTACAGTCAGCTATTTTTCAAATTAAAGTATAAAACATTTAATTTTTAGCTCTGAACGTACATTTCAATTTGTCAGGGCCACAAACTGATTCGAAAAATTCTAGAAAAATAAATCTAGCTATGTTTTGACGCTACGGTCCCAACAAAACTAGTTTCGTCGAATTCTGAGATCGTTTGAAAAATGGCTATTTTCAGGTCGATCCAATTTAATAGAAATTGACCAAACACATTTTCTTTTGCCACGCTCACATACTAGCTTCAAAAATTATGAAATTTAAAACCTAGCAATAGTTTGACATCCCGGACCCAACAAAAGTGGTTTCGTCGAATTCCGAGGTTGTATGCAAAATATCAATTTTCCAGGGCTATATATTCTATATAGCGACCATTCTGAAAATTCATTCGGCCATAACTTTTGATTCCCGTTATGAAACTTCGATTTTTCAGATTCGTTAGAAAGGTATTGACTAACAGATTTAAATATTTTTGGTTTCTCTAAAATCCGTTATATTTTCCACCCGGCACAGTCAGTCAAAGTTTGAATTCAAATTTTCACACTGACTCACTATTTCTAATTCCATATCTTATTGAAATATTCTATTTCAATTGCTCAAATTCCTTTGAAATCACCAATTTAAAAATTTTAAATTGGCTTGTATTTTCCGGGTTATTACATTCTTAATCTTTGATATTGTATTTTCAATGTGTAATGTTTATTCATACTCTAAAATATTCTTGTACTCTGATGTAATTGTTGTAATAGCAATGAAATGTTCTGTTGTTTGTTTTCTGATGAGTCGTGTTCTCAAAGCAATCCGAGATTTCCCGTTAAAGGAAGTTTGGATCGTCTCATATTGGTATCGGAGCTTTGGTTTACAAAGCTAGAGAACAAGACACATTAGAACCGAACGAAAGGATTCATCAGAGATATGATTAGTAACTTCCTATAAGAATAAATCGTTAGAGATAGGATCAATTGTTCCTAGAACGAGTTAGAAGAATATTATTAATAAAAACAAATTTAGTTTTTAAATTTTATATCTATTATTCGTATTTAAGTATTTTATTTTATATTGAATTTGGACGACCGAGTATATGAAGATTTTGCATATACGCGTCATGAATGTATATTCGAAGTCTCAAATATACTGGATAGATATAGAATCACAATCTAGTCGCCCGGAGATGCTTCTTGTGATAGGTCGACCATCATCAGTATTTATGTTCGAGTTTCGAAAGTGGGATATCTATATATTTCCAATTGACTGTTGTGAGAACCAAAACTTAGTTAGAATTTACTGTTTGTGATTTGACACTGAAAATATGATTTTTGAGTATATAATATGTTTGAAAATTTAATTAACTAATTGATTGTTGGTTGTGATGTTTGATTATTAGTATAACTAATAAAAATATTGGAAAAATTGTGACGGCCCGCCCCGCACCGACCGACATTTACTCTAAGGGTGCGCTGTACACATGTCCAATTAGCACGGAACGGGTCGTCAGAAAGAAAAGGAAGAAGGAAATGAACTAACAAAGAACCTGTAGAATGTCTCATAGCGCATAGAATAAAGTATAATACTAACATACTTGACATAAAACAGGAGAGACAGTGCATAAGCTGAAAACCAAACTAAGCATCATAGCAGCGGAAATCCAACATACAGCTTATTACAACTTTTCAAACTGTCTCAAAGAAAAAGTAAGATAAAGGAGGTACGCTACTAATGCCCAAGTAGCGACCACCAGCGACACAGGGAGAATATCTATATATCATACGTGGAAGCCTCCTGCCCGCCTCCGAATCAGCTACTCGCGCACCACCAGCTAACCTGTCTCTAGTCTGCTCGTGTGAGCACCCAGAGTAATAAGAGGAGGCATAAAACTCTGGGTCAGACATAAAGCCTGGTATGAGCGATTAGCATCTAAAGTGAACAATAACAGGTAGAATAAAACATACCTGAACCTGGACCTGCAACCAAAGAGTTAGCACTACATACTGTACAACACTCTAAGGTGCCATATCAAATGGTATAAAGATACGGAGGTGGGGGTGTACATGTCATAGTGATGGCAAACAATCAAGCATAGCAACCATCCTCACATCTCTCACTCAGTGCGTAAAGCATACGATATTCACCACTTCGATCACCCAACATACCTTGCTACGATCACTTTGCCCCATGAAGTCATAAATGGCTTCAATGCACTGATAACGTAGCCAATAATCCTTCGCTATGTCCACTTGCCCCATGGAGTTATTCACCCCATCTGCGGTGGCTCATAGCCTTACCAATCCTTACTATGTCCACTTGCCCCATGGAGTTATTCACCCCATCTGCGCTGGCTCATAGTCTTACTATGCATCACCTTGCCCCTCAAGTCATAATGACTCTACTGCACTGATAACGTAGTCTTGCTACCATCACCTTGCCCCTCGAGCCATAATAACTCTAATGCACCGATAAGTAGCCCATCATCCATTTTTAGTGGTGAATCGAAGTTATGAACGTCGACAACTCCTTAGCACACGTCCCGCAGCAAAGCCCAACCATGAAGTGAACTCATTGGTTCCCAACTGGATCCTGAGCTCTAACTTCCCATATTGGACTACCTTTGCATCTCGGGTTATTGGTCAACACTGGATCGGTTCGGATCTCCCCCTAATCATCAGTTCGGTTCGGATCAGAATTCTCCTTCTTCACTGGATCGGGTCGGGTCGTCATCACCCTTGGCGGATTGGGTCGAGGTCTCCAGCTTGCCACGATTCGGATCGAGTGCTCTCTTCCGATCGGTTCATGGCGCCTTCAACTCGTGGGCGGGCATTCAGGTCGGAGCGTTCGAGTACAAGTGGATCGTGGATGCTACCTCCCTCTAGTCGGATCGGGGTGCGAAACATGAGCGGATCGGGTACGAGAGGCAGTTCACGGTTGAGGTTCGTGGACCTTGCGCAGATGGTTCGGCTCGGAGGAGATGACTTGACTCGTGGTGATGTCCCACGATCCCATAGGGCGATCCGATCGACCCTCAAACCCCATCCGATCCGAATTCCTGCACCTTGTCCAGCGAGTTGTTTACGCCCCTCGATGGCGTTTTCGACCATTCCAACTATTCTAATCAATCATAAAGCATGTCATACAGTCATAGAAACATGTATAATCAACCACAGACATCAAAACAACAATATGATAGGTTAAAATGGATCAAACATACCCAAAACCCCATATTTTCCCTTAAGCATGTTTAGGTGAAACTCATGATATGATTAGCAAAACTTAACCAAATCAACCCAAATTCATATCAGAGGTCTAAAACATCATTTCGGATTTTATAAATATTTTTCCTGAATTTTATCATGTTTAAATTCGCTAATTAACACTAATTACCCTTAACTAGCCATAATTAGTGTAAAACTATGCAAATCACTCACCTTAGCCACAAATAAACTAAGATCTGAAATAAATCTCTGATTTTATGTGAATCCCAATGCTAAAGAGCAGCTCCAATGTTGCTTTGGTGTAGATCTTCCTTGATTAGAGGTTGCTAAGCCAAATCCTTGACCAAAAGATGATTTGAAGGTGATTTAGAGGTTGGAGGCCATTTTTAGGGTTCCTTGGTGATAAGTGGAGGCTGGAAAACTGAAATGGAATGATCCTCTATCTCATTCCAGCCTTCCCATAACCCTAATCCCGAAATGGGTTATGGGCCTACTCACTAATCACCCGATTTGGCCCGGTTAAGCAGTTTTTCACCCTCCAAACCTTATTTCAGCCATATCTCCCAAACGGTAAGTCCGTTTGGCTATTATGACCACTCTACGGAAAGGTAAACCATCAAACGAATCCACTGGAAGTGGTTTCAGGTCAAAATTCCTTTCCAATCAAAAGTTTGGCCAAAACAGTACCAACTAAGGGCAAAATGGTCATTTAAAAATCTACAAAAATCATAAGCATGGGAAATGACTCTAATAGATGTTTCCCAAAGTTACATGACCATACAACTTCATACGGGAAAGAAATAAATATTCTACGATCCTATGATGTGTAGAATACGGGTCGTTACACTCTCCCCCCTTAAGAAATTTCGCCCCCGAAATTCCCACACACAAAGGTCTCGCATGCATATCAATCATAAAACAACAATCAAACATGCAACCAAGCAAAACAAGTCTACCCTAGCATGCGGAAAACTAAATTGCAAAGTAAATCTTACCAGGTAAAGAGTTCTGGATATGCCTTCCTAATGCTCTCCTCTGTCTCCCAAGTACAATCATTCTCGTCCTCGCCCCACTGAACCTTGACTAGCTTCACCGCCTTCCTTCGAAGTTGCCTTGTATCGTACCCCACAATACGAATCGGCTTGCGGTTCCCAACCGCCTCGGGTTCTACTTCGAAGTCCTCTAACTGATCAGGTGAAATAGTCATATCTGAGTCGTGAACGAACTTCCTAAGTTGGGAAACATGAAATACATTGTGAACTCCCGCCATTTTCTCTGGTAAGCCAACTCTATATGCCAAATTCCCGACTAGTTCAAGAACAGGGAATGGGCCAACAAATCTTGGTGCCAACTTGCCTCTCCTGCCAAACCGAATCACGCTCTTTAACGGAGAAATCTTGACAAACACCAAGTCACCAACGGAGAATTTCAAGTCTCTTCTCCTCTTATCAGCATAACTCTTCTGCCTATCTTGGGCAGCTTTCATTCGTTGTTGAATGATCTTGATCTTATCGGAAGTTTCCCTCACCATATCTGGTCCAAGCACAAACTTCTCGCCAGTCTCTATCCAACATGATGGTGAGTTGCACGGTCTTCCGTACAAAGCTTCATATGGAGCCATACCGATACTGGATTGGTAGCTATCATTATATGCAAACTCTACTAGATGCAAATGGTCATCCCATGATCCACCAAAATCCAATATACAAGCTCTCAAGAGATCTTCCAATATACGATTCACCCTCTCCGTCTGACCGTCGGTCTGAGGATGATATGCGGTACTGAGATGTAATCCTGACCCTAGAGCCTCTTGTAAGCTCTTCCAAAACCCACTAGTGAACAACGGGTCTCGGTCACTCACAATGCTTTTGGGTACTCCATGAAATCTCACTACCCACTTCATATACAATTCTGCCAACTTGGCTGCCGTTCTGGTCGATTTGACTGGTATAAATCTTGCGCTCTTAGTCAATCGATCCACAATTACCCAAATGCTATCATATCCCGATCTAGTCCTTGGTAACCCATCGATGAAATCCATCGAGACTTGCTCCCATTTCCATTCGGGAATTTCTAATGGTTGCAACAACCCACTAGGCTTCTTTTGCTCGGCTTTAACTAGCTGGCAATTCATGCATTTGGATATAAACTTCCCAACGTCTCTTTTCATCCCTTCCCAGTAGTAAGTCTGCTTCATGTCTCGATACATCTTATTACCACCGGGATGTATAGTCAGTTTTGAGTGATGACATTCTCTAAGCACTTCATCCCTCAAACCATTCACGTTGGGCACAACTAGTCTTCCATTCTTCCGAAGCCATCCATCTCGATCAAGCCCATACACATTCATCTCCTCACCATCGATGTTCATCTTTAACTTGGAGATGATTTCCAATAGATTAGGATCGTCCCTCTGGCTGGAACCAATCCGCTCTATCAAAGTGGGTCTGATCGCTAAACTAGCTAGCATAACTGGATCCAACTCGCACTTTGGTCTGAAATCAAACCTCGCGATATACTCCAGTTGCTTCCATTCAAGAAACATAGCCCCTAAGCTGGCATGTCTCCTACTCAAGGCATCAGCTACCACATTACCTTTCCCAGGTGTGTATGCGATATCAAAATCATACGAAGCCAAGAACTCTAACCATCTCTGCTGTCGGAGATTCAGATCTTTCTGAGAGAAAAGATACTTTAACGATTTATGATCGGTAAACAACTCAAATCGTTCTCCCAAGAGATAGTGTCTCCACATCTTCAGTGCAAACACAATCGCTGCTAGTTCCAAATCATGGGTAGGATACTTCTTCTCATGCGGCTTTAGCTGTCGACTAGCATAAGCTACAACCCTACCTCCTTGCATCAATACAGCACCCAGTCTGGTACCACAAGCATCCGTGTATACCGTCATCTCTTCATTCCCCTTAGGAATGACTAACACTGGCGCACGCGTCAACTTCTCTTTTAGACTCTTGAAGGCATCCTCACACACTCCGTCCCAGACGAAGGACTGATTCTTCTTAGTCAATTGAGTCAACGGTGCTGCTATCATGGAGAAGTCCTGGATAAACTTACGATAATATCTAGCTAATCCCAAGAAACTTCTTACATCTGTTGCATTCTTGGGCGTAGGCCAATCCTGTACCGTAGCCACCTTCGTAGGGTCCACGACAATACCACTCTCGGAAACAACATGACCCAAGAATCTCACTTCCCTTCTCCAAAAGTGACACTTGGAGAATTTCGCTTTCAATTGGTGTTTCCTCAACACCTCCATTACTATCCTCAAGTATCCTTTGTGTTCCTCCTCTGTCCTTGAATAAACAAGGATATCATCCACGAACACAAGAACAAACTTATTCAACTGATCTCTGAATACTCGATTCATAAGATCCACAAAATAGGCTGGTGCATTGGTCAACCCAAATGGCATGACCAACCACTCATAAAATCCAGATGGCGTCCTAAATGCCGTTTTCGGAACACTCTCATCTGCTACTCGAAGCTGATGAAATCCTGTCGCGAGGTCCAACTGGGAGAACACTCTTGCTCCTTCCAGTTGATCAAACAAATCATCTATCCGCGGTAGAGGATACTTATTCTTCCTCGTCACCTTATTCAACACGCGATAGTCCACACACAAACGAAGGGAACCATCTGCCTTAGTGGCAAACACAACTGGTGCTCCCCACTCGGAGACACTCCTTCTAATAAATCCCTTCTTCAAAAGATTGCTGACTTGCAACCCGAGCTCTTGCTGCTCCCTTGGTGCCATACGACGAAGTGGCATCACTATAGGTCTGGCATCTTTCACTAAATCAATACGGAACTCAATCTCTTGGTGTGGTGGGAGCCGGTCACCTCCTCGAAGACCTCCGGATACTGGCCAACCACGGGCACATCTGACAACTCATCCTGCGGGATGTCGAGGGAATTTACAAAACTAGCCATAACCCCATCACTAGGTAGACTACCAAACACTACCCTTCGCCCATCATCCGCCCTCACTGTCACCAAAAAGCCCTCACAGTCTACCACCACCCCGTATCTTTGGAGCCAATCGACTCCCAATATAATGCCATACCCAGTAAAGCCCAAAACAAAGCAATCACAAACAAACATACATCCATGACTCGATAAGACCAAATTCCTGCAAATCATACTAAGGCTAGTCGAACCACCAATCGGGTTCATCACAACCAATGGTCTATCGACTATCTCGGGTTCCAGTCCCAACCTATCTACCAGGTCACTAGATATGAAGGAACGGGAAGCCTCAGTATCAAACAAAACTCGAACTGGTACATCATAAATAGAAAGCATACCTTGAATAACAACATTCTTTCCTTTCTCCGCCGCAGTTGGGGCATTTGACGAAGAAGGAACAGCATCAATAGCATATGCTTTCACAATCTGCTTCTCCTTAAGAGGTTGCGGACACTTATCCTTATGATGTCCCACTTGACCACAGTTGTAGCACTTCCTTTCCGCTGGCTTGGCCCGACATTCTTTAGCATAATGGCCCTTCTTACCACAGCTGAAGCACTCAACCTCCTTCTTGTTCTTTTTCTGGCCACCTTTAGATTGGTCCTGCTTCCTCTTATTCTGAGAGTTATTCTTGCCTCCACCGCCTGCTTGCGGCTTCGGCTGAAGATGCAGCCTCAGTCTTTGACTTAGGGTAAAGACTCTCCGATCTCAAAGCTTTCCCCACAATCGATTCAAAAGTCTCATCGATGTGGTTGATAAGCCTTTCCCCCAAGTATCCATCCAAACCAGTAATGAACTTCTCATTCTTCTTCTCAGGAATGTCGATAAGAGATAGTCCATACTTCGACAAGGTGTCGAACTCAGCAATATAGTCAGAAACTGCCCTTCCGTTCTGCTTGAGTTCCAAGAACCTCTTGAACAACACTGACTTCTGGGCAGCTGGAATAAACTTCTCGCTAAAGCGAGCCTTGAACTGAGCCCAAGTAACCTGATCCTCCAGAGTAGCTGTTCTAATGGCATTCCACCAATTCATCGCTTGCCCTTGCAGCTGAGGAGACTCTAGCCTTCTCTTCATCGCATCCTCAAGACCCAAGTCATCGAAGATACGATCACAGCTATCCATCCAATCTTGAACATCTGTGGCCAACTCCGTCCCGTGGAACGGCTTCCCACCAAGGTTAGTGTAATCCTTGCACAACTTGGCGAAATCGACCCTCGGTGCCTGCACTACTCGACCACCACCATTTCCGGGATTGGGAGCTGCCCCTTGCACTTCTCTAAGCATGTCTCTCATGAGGTCAGTAAACATCGCCCTCATGTCAGCAGCATTCCCATGGTTGGTCCCTCTACCAGCACCTCTGGTGTCTCTACTCATCGTTCAATCTGTAAAGAGAAAACGATTAACGACCCCATAGTGGTGCTAGTGCAGTGCGACTTCCTTCTTATACTACCAATAGTATATATATATCTAGCTTTTGAAAACCAAAGTAATCACAAATACGTGCTCTCATATACGTACTATCTCTCCCTAGTGTCTTTCCCTAGGTTAACTACGCAACCTAGAGCTCTGATACCAAGTGTGACGGCCCGCCCCGCACCAACCGACATTTACTCTAAGGGTGCGCTGTACACATGTCCAATTAGCACGGAACGGGTCGTCAGAAAGAAAAAGAAGAAGGAAATGAACTAACAAAGAACGTGTAGAATGTCTCACAACGCATAGAATAAAGTATAATACTAACATACTTGACATAAAACAGGAGAGACAGTGCATAAGCTGAAAACCAAACTAAGCATCATAGCAGCGGAAATCCAAAATATAGCTTATTACAACTTTTTAAACTGTCTCAAAGCAAAAGTAAGATAAAGGAGGTACACTACTAATGCCCAAGTAGCGACCACCAGCGACACAGGGAGAATATCTATATATCATACGTGGAAGCCTCCTGCCCGCCTCCGAATCAGCTACTCGCGCACCACCAGCTAACCTGTCTCTAGTCTGCTCGTGTGAGCACCCAGAGTAATAAGAGGAGACTTAAAACTCTGGATCATACATAAAGCCTGGTATGAGCGATAAGCATCTAAAGTGAACAATAACAGGTAGACTAAAACATACCTGAACCTGGACCTGCAACCAAAGAGTTAGCACTATATACTGTACAACACTCTAAGGTGCCATATCAAATGATATAAAGATACGGAGGTGGGGGTGTACATGTCATAGTGATGGCAAACAATCAAGCATAGCAACCATCCTCACATCTCTCACTCAGTGCGTAAAGCATACGATATTCACCACTTCGATCACCCAACATACCTTGCTACGATCACTTTGCCCCATGAAGTCATAAATGGCTTCACTGCACTGATAACGTAGCCAATAATCCTTCGCTATGTCCACTTGCCCCATGGAGTTATTCACCCCATCTGCGCTGGCTCATAGCCTTACCAATCCTTACTATGTCCACTTGCCCCATGGAGTTATTCACCCCATCTGCGTTGGCTCATAGTCTTACTACGCATCACCTTGCCCCTCAAGTCATAATGACTCTACTGCACTGATAACGTAGTATTGCTACCATCACCTTGCCCCTCGAGCCTTAATGACTCTACTGCACTGATAAGTAGCCCATCATCCATTTTTAGTGGTGAATCGAAGTTATGAACGTCGACAACTCCTTAGCACACATCCCGCAGCAAAGCCCAACCATGAAGTGAACTCATTGGTTCCCAACTAGATCCTGAGCTCTAACTTCCCATATTGGACTACCTTTGCATCTCGGGTTATTGGTCAACACTGGATCGGTTCGGATCTCCACCTAATCATCAGTTCGGTTCGGATCAGAATGCTCCTTCTTAACTGGATCGGGTCGGGTCGTCATCACCCTTGGCGGATCGGGTCGAGGTCTCCAGCTTGCCACGGTTCGGATCGGGTGCTCTCTTCTGATCGGTTCATGGCGCCTTCAACTCATGGTCGGACATTCGGGTCGGAGCGTTCGAGTACAAGTGGATCATGGATGCTACCTCCCTCTGGTCGGATCGGGGTGCGAAACATGAGCGGATCGGGTACGAGAGGCAGTTCACGGTTGAGGTTCGTGGACCTTGCGCAGATGGTTCGGCTCGGAGGAGATGACTTGACTCGTGGTGATGTCCCACGATCCCATAGGGCGATCCGATCGACCCTCAATCCCCATCCGATCTGAATTCCTGCACCTTGTCCAGCGAGTTGTTTACGCCCCTCGACGGCGTTTTCGACCATTCCAACTATTCTAATCACAAAGCATGTCATACAGTCATAGAAACACGTATAATCAACCACAAACTTCAAAACAACAATATGATAGGTTAAAATGGATCAAACATACCCAAAACCCCATATTTTCCCTTAAGCATGTTTAGGTGAAACTCAAGATATGATTAGAAAAACTTAACCAAATTAACCCAAATTCATATCAGAGGTCTAAAACATCATTTCGTATTTTATAAATATTTTCCCGAATTTTATCATGTTTAAATTCGCTAATTAACACTAATTACCTTTAACTAGCCATAATTAGTGTAAAACTATGCAAATCACTCACCTTAGCCACAAATAAACTAAGATCTGAAATAAATCTCTGATTTGATGTGAATCCCAATGCTAAACAGCAGCTCCAATGTTGCTTTGGTGTAGATCTTCCTTGATTAGAGGTTGCTAAGCCAAATCCTTGACCAAAAGATGATTTGGAGGTGATTTAGAGGTTGGAGGCCATTTTTAGGGTTCCTTGGTGATAATTGGAGGCTAGAAAATTAAAATGGAATGATCCTCTATCTCATTCCAGCCTTCCCATAACCCAAATCCCGAAATGGGTTATGGGCCTTGTAACACCCCGTATGTTGAATAACTTGTTGTAATATAAATCAGGGTAGAATAAAGTTTTAAAATCTGAATCAGGGGAAGCAGGCTATGCCATTGCGTTCGTCTCGGAAAAATACGCGAAATAGAGTCCGAGTTTCCGAAAATCGGAGTCCGTATGACCCAGTTAAGGCCCGAAGAAGTTTTCAGAAAATTCAAAACAGATTTAAATATAAAAATTTCACATTTCAGAAGAGGCGGGAAAATTCCCGCCAGGCAGAGGGTGTCGACCCTAGGGTCGACATGGGTGTCGACCCCGTCCCTAGGGGTCGACCCCCCCTGTCGGTCTGTGTGACCTGGGTGCACTGGTTTGATCTTTGGGCTGGGTTCTGGTGGCTTGTGATGAAATCTGATGGCTCTAACCTAATCTAGAGTTAATCTAAGGGCCTAAACTACATACTAAATCTATAAATACACCCTAAGACTACCCTAATTCATACTAAAAATAGATACAACGTCGTTATGCCGTCAAAATGCAACTTGAAGGAGCCTCCATCAAATTGTAGAAGAAGATAGCCTCTCAAATCAACCTCTAATCAACTCTAGCAACTTAATCTTCTTCATAGGAGTGCTAATCAACAAGTTGTGAGTACTATAGCCTTAATAACCAATTGTTGAAATGATTATGATAGGATATAATGAGGTTATGGCTATGAATGTGGATCAATGCAAGTTATGTTATCATATGCTATGTGTTATGCAAGTTATGCAAGTCATATGCTATGTGTTCATGATGTTATGCAAGTTATGCAAGTCATATGCTATGTGATCATGATGTTATGCAAGTTATGCAAGTTTTAGGCTATGTGTTCATGATGCTAGTTATGCAAATCGCTATGATAAACATTGATCCATTATGACACCATGTTATGCAAGTTTGGTGTATAATTATATGCAAGTTCATATATTATATGTTATGCAAGTTTGGTGTATGATTATATGCAAGTTCATATATGATATGTTATGCAAGTTTGGTGTATGATTATATGCAAGTTCATATATGACATGTTATGCAAGTTTGGTGTTTGATTATATGCAAGTAACATGTGCTAGTTTACACCTTTGTATGATATGCATACATATGCAAGTTAACCCCTTTGTATGTCATACATACATATGCAAGTTTACCCTTTTGTATGACATAAGTAGCTTATGCAAGTTATCCTCTTTATGACATATGTGATTCATGCAAGTTTGGGTTGATTATTTATGCTAGTTGTGTTTGATGCTAGATGCATGTTGACACCTTTAAAACCCATGTTGATGCTAATGTTATGCAAGTTGAACCCATTGTATTTGCGATGAATCTTCCCTCTTAAGTATGTCATGTTAGCGAATTACGTGGGGAACGATTGGGTTAATATTCATGTTAATGAAATGGTGTGAAGTTGGTATGATTATGCATACCATAAAGTGGATGGACATAATTGAGTCAATTATGTACATCGTTAAATTTGTAGTTAATTAGGGATAATTAATACAAATTATGGGGGTGATTAATTAGGTGAAATTCATCGACTAAGACACGAGGTTGGACCCTTTGGTAGCATAAGACTGCCCGGAACCGACCGGCAAATCCAGCGGCTACAAATGATTGGCCCAATGTGAGAGGTCTTAGGCATAAACTAAATACGTGACAAGTGTAAAGACACGAGGTTAGACTCGGTTATGGCGTAAGGCTGCCCGGACCCGACCGGCAAATCCAGCTGCCATAAAAGATAGTCTAATGTGAGAGGTCTTTGCAAAGGTTACGGTCTTAATAAATTAAGAAACACTTAACCAGATAAGCATGTAGTGGGGCATGAGGGGTTAAGTGGGTGCCTTGGGTGGCATGTGGAAAAATTTAGTGGTTGCCTTGGGTGGCAATAGAAAATACGATTAGAATACTTAACCAAAGTGGAACATGTAATTAAACATGATTAAAGGGTTAAGTAAGTGCCTTGGGTGGCATGTAGAAACCAAGTAAGTGCCTTGGGTGGCATGTGGAAATCTAATGGTTGCCTTGAGTGGCAATTGAAATATGATTAGATGACTTAACCAAACTTTAAACATGTAAGTGGGCATGATTATTAAAAAGGGTTAAGTGGGATACACTAGAAGGGACAAGCTTAGGTGGGTAGCTTGTGGGGGCCCATTTCAACCAATAACCCATATGTATCTTATTGGGCTCGACACATGTCGAGGACGGGACACGCATACTGGGCTTGACTATAAGAGGCCAAAAACGGGTTAGCGGTGACAACGCAAGTCTAACGGGTTTCATATGCTTGTGTGGACCCGGGCTGGTAGGTAAGACGTTGTTGCATCGTGTAGGTATAAGCCGTGCACCGTTGATTGTATCGGGTTGCCACTTTGGGGAGTGATACACCCCACTGTGGGGCCAGCACGGGTATCTACGTTAGAGAGCCGATCGAATGGGAGTAGTGGGTACACCTAGTGGAGATAGGGGCAGACGGCACCTATGTAGTCAGCTAGGGGTACACGAGACTACTATTAAGATTACTAAGTACACTTAGTGGGATCAACCTTTAAGTTAGGAATTACCCTTGGGTGGGTAGATCTGGTGTGGTGCAGTGTAGGAATTACCCTTGGTTGGGTAGATCTTGGGTGGTGTAGTGTAGTATATATCCTTGGGTGGATAGGCGCGTCTTTACCGTTATCTTAGTTCATCCTAAGTCCAGTTGGCTGCTTAGTGTAGTCATTTATCCCCAATTGTACCGAATCGGGTTTATATCATACCCTAATTACTTTAATGATTGTATTGTTAAAGTTATAGGGCTCACTCAGACTTATGTCTGACCCCGTTGTTTTTATCTTTTTCCCAACCCTCAAGTTATCAGAGTGGGCCTAGCACTAGTGGGCTTTGATCAGGCTGCTTTTATTTCTCTCTTGGAGCTTGGACCCTAGATGTAGAGCTCAGCTTACCCTTTTCTTTTATGGCTATCAGTTCATGTATTGGGATTATGTATTTTTATTTATCATGATGGATATTTGTACTTGACTCCTATTATGGTTTTGTGATGTAACCAGACATGTTTACCTTCTGCTGCAATGAAATGATGTTTTAAATTTCAAGTATTATTTATATCTGTCTTGTTGTAATTTTTATGTTCTATATTCACATAAAATACTCCACCGAAGTTAAGGCATTCCCTTAGTGAGTGACCTTAGCGGGTGTGGGGTGTTACACGTGGTATCAGAGCTGAAGGTTACCAGAACAGATAAAATTTTTAAAAAACTATTTTTCTGAAAACATTTTTGGAAGAAGTATTTTCAAAAACATGTCTTTTAAGAGAAAAGTTTTTGAAAGAAAAGAACATAATCCCCCAAGAGCCATATATCCTTCCTTCGATTCTCCGTTTTGAATCTCTTCCTCTTTCTCTTTTTGAATTTCCCTCTGCGTGTAGATGTCTTTTTAAGATAAATAAGGACTTCCGTATGAAGGACGGAAGAACCACTTCAAGGGACTTAGACGTTTGTCGGGCTAAGAAGTTAGTCCAAGGAGGTGGAGGGCTTGTGGGTACCTTTAAGATGGACGAGGGAGGAAGGTTCAAATAGCTATTAGGTAAATAAAGGACGAAACCTCATCGTGGTGAGTAGGTCACGAAAGGAGAATGTGAAGGAGAAGGCTAGTTAGGACACCTTATTAGGATTGTCCAAAGAGGTAAGGACAAAGTACAGGATCTTCTGGAGGGTAGATTTATTCCCTCACGGCTGGTATACCTGATGGGGGTAGGACCGTCTAGGTTGAAATTTGGTTCTCTCGAGCATCCTGTTCAAACTTTATTCGACTCTGGTGCATCGCATTCGTTTATCTCATCATCATTAGTTGAGTCACTGCACTTAGACACCAGTTTAATAGATGATCCCTTGGTTGTCTCAAACCCAATTGGGGGCTCCACTTATTTGTCCATGATATGTTTGGGTTTGAGGATTTCTATACTTAGCGTTGAGTTGAGATGTGATGCTTTTGTTTTGGGCTTCACGAGCTATGGGTTAATTTTGGGCATGGACTGGTTATCCAGTAATGGTGCCGTTCTTGATTGTGAAAAGAGAGTGGTTAGGCTCATGACCCGCTTGGGTAACACTCTCGAGATCTCTTGTAATCCCATGGATTCTGTTATGCTAAGTTATCTTGAATCGCTTGACGCTTCGGTCGAGAGCTGCGATCTGTTAGAGTGGTCCGGGAATACTCGGATGTGTTTGAGGAGGTGAAGGGCTTACCTCCGAAGCGGGAGATAGACTTCCAAATATACCTGGTAGACAATGCTAAGCCAGTATCTTTACCAGTGCGCCACATGGCTCCTCGTGAGAGGAGGGAACTCCATAAGCAAGTAGGGGAGTTGCTTGAGAAGGGGTTCATAAGACGAAGTATATCGGAGTGGGGTGCTCCAGTGGTTTTTTCCACGAAGGCGGATGGGTCCCTCAGACTTTGTGTAGACTATAGAGAACTCAACAAGCTCACAAAGGAGAATAGACACCCATTGCCGAGGATTGATGATCTCTTTGATCAGTTGGTTGGCGCCTCAGTGTTTTCGCAGTTGGACTTAGCCACGGGGTTTCATCAGTTGGGAGTGGCTAAGGATAGTATAGAGAAGACTGCCTTTAGGACTCCGGATGGTTTCTATGAGTGGCTTGTGATGCCATTTGGTTTGACGAACGCCCCCACATACTTTGTTGATTTGATGAGTAGGGTGTTCAGGGAGTACCTAAATAACTTCGTAGTGGTCTTTGTGGATGACATCTTGGTCTTTTCTAAGAGCGAAATAAGTTTTCGTATGTGCTTAATTGGTTAAGCAAAGCCAGTTATTTGATCAACGGTGGTTTTGGAGCGAGACTGGCAAGGACATCTAGAGTTGGACAAGTGCTTAATTATTTAGCCGTTTTTACTAGTATCATCTCACGTAGGTCGTCTGAATTCGAAGGAGGTATCCCTTGGGTGTTTGTCTGATATTGGTTTAGACCTTTGGGGCTTGCACTTGGGGGATGTCGAGTTCGACCAGGATGGTCTGCGTGAGAGATGGATAGTTGTGACGATTTTGCATGGGAGAATATCCTGGTTTTCTCTAGAAGTGGAGAAAAGCATGCCCTACATCTTAGGGAAGTGTTAGAGGCTCTTCGAGCGCATAGTCTTAAGACAACAAAGGTGGATGGAGTTCTTGGCATTCTATGATTTCGAGATAGCGTATACCACTGGCAAGGGTAACGTGGTGGCAGACGCCTTGAGCAGAAAAAGGTTGTCCTTGAGTCCATTGTTCGTGGAACGACGAAGCTTGGAATTTATCTCGATGTTTGATTTTAGACCTTCCGTTGACTTTATACCCGGTTTGCTAGCATCCTTAGAGGTCAGACCTACTCTTTTGGGACGGCTTGGCGAGGCACAGCGGGACGACCCACAGTTGGTTGAGTTGGAGAGAGGCTCATAAGGGGGGAGTCATCTAGCCATTTGAGTAGGTACACCCTAGACGATAGGGGGTGGTTGCGTAGAGACGGTAGACTTTGTGTACCGCAAGACGAGGGTTTGAGGAAGGCTATACTTGATGATGCGCATCGTTCGAAGATGACCATTCATCCCGGTGGGGACAAGATGTACCAAGACATGAAGCGAGTTTTCTTTTGGGCCGGTATGAAGAAAGATGTGGCCGAGTATGTCGCTAGATGCTTGATGTGCCAACAAGTGAAAGCGGAGCAAAAGAAACTTGGTGGGTTGCTTCACCCATTGGAAGTTCCACAATGGAAGTGGGATAGCGTCTCGATGGATTTTATTGATGGGTTACCAAGATCGAGGAAGGGTAATACGGGAATTTGGGTTGTGGTAGACCGACTTACTAAGAGTGCCCATTTCATACCCGTGAAGAGTAAGAGGACTGCTCCATGGCTTGCTTCAGTTTACCTTCGAGAAATAGTTCGATTGCATGGGGTACCTTCTAGTATAGTGAGTGATCGAGATCCTATCTTCACTAGCGAGTTTTGGAAGAGTTTGCAAGAGGCAGTAGGGACTCAGTTGTGTTTGAGCACCGCATATCATCCTCAGACGGACGGCCAGACCGAGAGGGTGAATCGCGTTCTAGAAGACCTTTTGAGGCTTTATATCTTAGATTTTGGAGGTACATGGGAAGAGCATCTTCCATTGGTGGAGTTCGCGTATAATAACAGCTTTCAGTCTAGTATTGGTATGGCTCCTTTTGAAGCTCTTTATGGAAGGCCTTGTCGATCACCTACATGTTGGTGGGAATCTACGGATAAGATCTTGCTTGGGCCTGATATGGTTAGAGAGACTTCGGAAAAGATTGATTTGATTTGAAGAAGGATGAAAGCAGTGCAAGATAGGCAGAAATCTTACGCGGATAAGAGGAGGACGGATTTGGAGTTTGATTTTGGGGACATGGTCTTTGTCAAAGTATCTCCATTACGGAATGTTGTTCGCTTTGGGTCCGTTGGGAAGTTAGCACCAAGATTTGTAGGACCGTTTCCTATTAAGGAAAGGATTGGACGGATGGCATATAGAGTGGATTTACCCGAGAGACTTAGTAGAGTACATGACGTATTCCATGTGTCACATTTGAGGAAGTGCCTACATGAGACCGCAGAGGTGGTAGAGCCGAGTTTGCTTAGAGAAGTGGAGGTAGAGCGTGATGCGACTATTTGACGAGCTCCTACCCGCATCCTTGGGTCAGAGATTAGGAAGTTGAGAATCAGAGAGGTTCGACTAGTCAAAGTGCAATGGGGAGAGGATGAGAGCAATTCTACTTGGGAGACAGAAGCGAAGATGCGTTCACTGTACCCATTCCTTTTTGAGGGTATGTCTTTTAACTTCTCCTTTATCGTTTGTCTAGTACTTATCTTATCTTTAGTATGTCCTCTCATTAGTACCTTTGACCTTTAGATAGGGTAAATCTATGGTTGAAACATGTGTTTGAGACATGTTATGATTGATGGATGCGTGTGGATGCAAGTGTTTGCTAGTGGTTGCTCGTGGATGCATATACACACACTTTAGACATTAGATCGGCTCAGTCACTTCATATTGCATATTGCATATAATTGTGTGTAGGTAGCTATATTAATGGATGTATAATGGTTGTGTTATCATATGGATGATGCATTTTGGTGAATGATTGTGCACTCATGTAGAAATAGTATGTGTCGATAGGGTTCTTTCGCATACATATTGGATGCATGGCACTATCATGGTTTGCATTAAGGAGGTCAACTGAATCAGTAGACCGCCTGATTTTGCATTAGATATGGAACATATACACACACTCTTTGCATATGTTCATACAGCATTAGAAACTCTAAGGACAATGGATGCCAGTGTTTGATGGTTTGAGTAGATGGTTGTTTGGTTGGTAGGATTCGTTCTTCTTGACTTAGAGATTTCGGGGTCGAAATCCTTTAAGTAGGGGAGAATGTAACACCCCGTATGTTGAATAACTTGTTGTATTATAAATCAGGGCAGAATTAAGTTTTAAAATCTGAATCAGGGGAAGCGGGCTATGCCATTGCGTTCGTCTCGGAAAAATACGCGACATAGAGTCCGAGTTTTCGAAAATCGGAGTCCGTATGACCCAGTTAAGGCCCGAAGAAGTTTTCAGAAAATTCAAAACAGATTTAAATATAAAAATTTCACATTTCAGAAGAGGCGGGAAAATTCCCGCCAGGCAGAGGGTGTCGACCCTAGGGTCGACATGGGTGTTGACCCCCTCCCTAGGGGTCGACCAAGGGGTCGACCCAGGGGTCGACCCCCCCTGTCGGTCTGTGTGACCTGGGTGCACTGGTTTGATCTTTGGGCTGGGTTCTGGTGGCTTGTGACGAAATCTGACGGCTCTAACCTAATCTAGGGTTAATCTAAGGGCCTAAACTACATCCTAAATCTATAAATACACCCTAAGACTACCCTAATTCATACTAAAAATAAATACAACGTCGTTATGACGTCAAAATGCAACTTGAAGGAGCCTCCGTCAAATTGTAGAAGAAGATAGCCTCTCAAATCAACCTCTAATCAACTCTAGCAACTTAATCTTCTTCATAGGAGTGCTAATCAACAAGTTGTGAGTACTATAGCCTTAATGACCAATTGTTGAAATGATTATGATAGGATATAATGAGGTTATGGCTATGAATGTGGATCAATGCAAGTTATGTTATCATATGCTATGTGTTATGCAAGTTATGCAAGTCATATGCTATGTGTTCATGATGTTATGCAAGTAATATGCTATATGTTCATGATGTTATGCAAGTTATGCAAGTCATATGCTATGTGATCATGATGTTATGCAAGTTATGCAAGTTTTAGGCTATGTGTTCATGATGCTAGTTATGCAAATCGCTATGATAAACATTGATCCATTATGACACCATGTTATGCAAGTTTGGTGTATGATTATATGCAAGTTCATATATGATATGTTATGCAAGTTTGGTGTATGATTATATGCAAGTTCATATATGATATGTTATGCAAGTTTGGTGTATGATTATATGCAAGTTCATATATGACATGTTATGCAAGTTTGGTGTTTGATTATATGCAAGTAACATGTGCAAGTTTACACCTTTGTATGATATGCATACATATGCAAGTTAACCCCTTTGTATGTCATACATACATATGCAAGTTTACCCTTTTGTATGACATAAGTAGCTTATGCAAGTTATCCCCTTTATGACATATGTGATTCATGCAAGTTTGGGTTGATTATTTATGCTAGTTGGGTTTGATGCTAGATGCATGTTGACACCTTTAAAACCCATGTTGATGCTAATGTTATGCAAGTTGAACCCATTGTATTTGTGATGAATCTTCCCTCTTAAGTATGTCATGTTAGCGAATTACGTGGGGAACGATGGGGTTAATATTCATGCTAATGAAATGGTGTGAAGTTGGTATGATTATGCATACCATAAAGTGGATGGACATAATTGAGTCAATTATGTACATCGTTAAATTTGTAGTTAATTAGGGATAATTAATACAAATTATGGGGGTGATTAATTAGGTGTAATTAATCGACTAAGACACGAGGTTGGACCCTTTTGTAGCATAAGACTGCCCGGAACTGACCGGCAAATCCAGCGGCTACAAATGATTGGCCCAATGTGAGAGGCCTTAGGCATAAACTAAATACGTGACAAGTGTAAAGACACGAGGTTAGACTCGGTTATGGCGTAAGGCTGCCCGGACCCGACCGACAAATCCAACTGCCATAAAAGATAGTCTAATGTGAGAGGTTTTTGCAAAGGTTACGGTCTTAATAAATTAAGAAACACTTAACCAGATAAGCATGTAGTGGGGCATGAGGGGTTAAGTAGTTGCCTTGGGTGGCATGTGGAAAAATCTAGTGGTTGCCTTGGGTGGCAATAGAAAATACGATTAGAATACTTAACCAAAGTGGAACATGTAATTAAACATGATTAAAGGGTTAAGAAAGTGCCTTGGGTGGCATGTGGAAATCAAGTAAGTGCCTTGGGTGGCATGTGGAAATCTAATGGGTGCCTTGAGTGGCAATTGAAATATGATTAGATGACTTAACCAAACTTTAAACATGTAAGTGGGCATGATTATTAAAAAGGGTTAAGTGGGATACACTAGAAGGGACAAGCTTAGGTGGGTAGCTTGTGGGGGCCCATTTCAACCAGTAACCCATATGTATCTTATTGGGCTCGACACATGTCGAGGACGGGACACGCGTACTGGGCTTGACTATAAGAGGCCAAAAACGGGTTAGCGGTGGCAACGCAAGTCCAACGGGTTTCATATGCGTGTGTGGACCCGGGCTGGTAGGTAAGACGTTGTTGCATCGTGTAGGTATAAGCCGTGCACCGTTGATTGTATCGGGTTGCCACTTTGGGGAGTGATACACCCCACTGTGGGCCAGCACGGGTATCTACGTTAGGGAGCTGATCGAATGGGAGTAGTGGGTACACCTAGTGGAGATAGGGGCAGACGACACCTATGTAGTCAGCTAGGGGTACACGAGACTACTATTAAGATTACTAAGTACACTTAGTGGGATCAACCTTTAAGTTAGGAATTACCCTTGGGTGGGTAGATCTGGTGTGGTGCAGTGTAGGAATTACCCTTCGGTGGGTAGATCTGGGGTGGTGCAGTGTAGTATATATCCTTGGGTGGATAGGCGCGTCTTTACCGTTATCTTAGTTCATCCTAAGTCTAGTTGGCTGCTTAGTGTAGTCATTTATCCCCAATTGTACCGAACCGGGTTTATATCATACCCTAATTACTTTAATGATTGTATTGTTAAAGTTATAGGGCTCACTCAGACTTATGTCTGACCCCGTTGTTTTCACTTTTTCCCAACCCTCAGGTTATCAGAGTGGGCCTAGCACTAGTGGGCTTTGATCAGATTGCTTTATCTATCTTTTGGAGCTTGGACTCTTGAAGTAAAGCTCGGTTATCTTTTCTATTATGGCTATTAGTATGTAGTGGGATTATGTACTTATGTTTTAATGAGATGGATATTTTGTACTTGACTCTTGTTGGTTTTTGATATGTAACCAAACATGTTTACCTTCTGCTGCAATGAAATGATGTTTTAAATTTCAAGTATTATTTATATCTGTCTTGTTGTAATTTTTCTGTTCTATATTCACATAAAATACTCCACCGAAGTTAAGGCATTCCCTTAGTGAGTGACCTTAGCGGGTGTGGGGTGTTACAGGCCTACTCACTAATCACCCGATTTGGCCCGGTTAAGCAGTTTTTCACCCTCCAAACCTTATTTCAGCCATATCTCCCAAACGGTAAGTCCGTTTGGCTATTATGACCACTCTACGGAAAGGAAAACCATCAAACGAATCCAATGGAAGTGGTTTCAGGTCAAAATTCCTTTCCAATCTAAAGTTATGGCCAAAATAGTACCAACTACGGGCAAAATGGTCATTTAAAAATCGACAAAAATCATAAGCATGGGAAATGACTCTAATAGATGTTTCCCAAAGTTACATGACCATACGACTTCATACGGGAAAGAAATAAATATTCTACGATCCTATGATGTGTAGAATACGGGTCGTTACAATAATAATTAATTTAACCAACATAAGAATGAATGATAAATATATCCAAATCAAATTAATATTGAATTAAATTGAAAATTTAGTTCAAGTTGGATTTATTTATTAGATAGATATGCATATATATATATATATATATATATTTATATATTGAGCAGGTTATGGATTTACTGTTGAGTAGGGAAATATATTGCATGCCCGATAAACATGTGCACCTTAATGAGTTGGTTGCGCAATTTTATTTATTATATAAAATCCTGTGAATGAAATTGGATGCGTTGTGATGGTTGTTTTATGTGAGAATATAAACAACGACATAGGATAGCAACAAATAAATTATGAACTACATCAGATGGCATACTACCTGAAGACAACAAATTATATCATGTTCCATATAAGCATTTGGCACTTATATGACGAGTTTTGGATTTGTCCACATGAGAGAGATGCTTGTATGGCGATGACTGTATTATAGGTTGAATATAAGAATGATTACGGACATAATTAATGAATACATGTAACGGTGCTTGGGGCAGGATTTAAAAACCCTACATGGGTCTGGAGATGACAATAATTCACATCTCTCTTGATTTTGGATACGGAACATGGATTTATTTCCAACACTGGGCAAGGCATGAGATATGATTTTTACACTCTCCCTTGGGCATAAATAGGTCACTAAAAAAATTGTGTATGCTTTTTATTAATTTATTGGGTGCCTGATATGGCCCAATAAAATTTTCGTACCCTCCCTATACAAAGGAGGTTATGGCGAACTTTTTTGAAAATTTAGGGTGTTAGCCAAAAATTTTGAGAAATTAGGAAACTCTTAGAAACTGAAAAGTTGAAGAATGACAGCTAGAATGAAAGTTGAGTTGATTAGTTAAATAACGTTCAGCTCCGTTCCTTTTCGAGGACGAAAAGATTTTAAGTAAGGGAGATTGTAACAACCCGGAATTTCTAATCCAATTTAATTTTTTTATTTTAGTTATTTTAATGGGTTTTGAATATTTAAAATGATTTATTTTAAATAATAAACGACTAGAAATTTATTTTAATTGAAGTTAGAACGTATAAATTTAGTACTTAATTAAACGAGCCTGAAATGGCGCGGTAGTTTGAAAATTCGATTTTAAACTTTGAATAAATATACATAATTCAATGTAAATCAGAATTAGACGAAACAAGAAACGTTAGAATCTAGTTAACTATATCTTTCAAATAAATGTATGATATTGAGATTTCAGTTTATAAATTGTTAGTTATGTCCAGTATAAAATTTAAAATAGGTGTTATGGAATTTAATTATATTTTAAATAATATATAGCCGTTAAAAGAAGCCATTTTGCAAACGACCTCCTTTTTTGATGAAACCACTTTTGTTGGTTCCGGAATGTCAAATTATTGTCAGGTTTCGAATTTCATAATTTTTGGAATTAATATGTGAGCGTAGTAAATTTAAACGCATTTGGTAATTTTAGTTTAAATTTACTCGATTAGAAAAATGCCATTTTTAAAAGGCCTCCAAATTCGATTAAATTAGTGTCCCTAGGACCGTATTGTCAAAACATAGCTAGATTTATTTTTCTGTTGTTTTTGGAGTCAGTATGTGGCCCTGGTAAATTAAAATGTACATTGGAAATTTATATCGAATGTTATATTAATTTTGTTTTAATTTTGAGGAAAAATGATCGAAACAGTCGAATTGGCTTACGAAACATATCCCATTATGCCTGAAATGGGGGTATTTAGCTAGGGGAAATAGACTTTAGGTTTGATTTGGTGTTCGTATGCAAACACATATTTTTTAGTGTGTATATATATATATATATATATATATATATATGGTCAAAACCCTAATCACAAACCAAGCCGCCGTCATCCTCATTTATACGGCGGAAATTGCCCAGTTCTTTCTCCCTTGATTCCTCCAAATCCACGCAATGAAATTCAATACTCCTTGAAGAAAAATTGAAGCACTCCCTTCCCTCTTCAAATCCATAGTAATTTGATAATTTATTCTGGAAGAGTGAGCTCGATTCCTAAGCTCAAACCCGCCGACTTTAGGCGTTGATTTCGTGGTGGGGGCCTCACCGAGTGGCGAATCGTTCTAGGAGGGAGGAGGTGCCTAGAAGCTCTTCGTGGTATCAGCATTTTATCCCCGACCGGCGGTCCCTGGTGGTGGCGAAGGTGAATTCCTCCATTTGTGAATGGGTTGGACGGGTTTTTGAATAATGGGGTGAGATAAATTATAACACCCCATGTCATTAATGTCACTCACAAAGGGAATGCATTAACTTTCATGGAGCATTATTGGTGTGTAGAACGGAATATAACAAGACAGATACATATATTGGTATTTGAAAATTTTAAAACAACTTTTATTGCAGCAGAGAAATGGTTTGATTACAACAACATCATAAATCAACAATAAAACCAAGTACACTTAATATCCATCTTGAAAAATTGTTTTCTGAGTACACAAAGTAAAAAGCATAACCCTAACACAAGTAGCCATAAAAGAGAAAACTGAACTTTACTTTTAGCAATCCAAGCACTTTCAAAAGAGAGAGAAAGAGATCCAAATCAAGCTCCACTAGCTTTAGTCCCACCTTGAGAACCTGGGGAGGGGGGAGGGGAGGAAGAAAAGAGGCGAAAACAAATGGGGTCAGACATAAAATCTGGCGAGTCCAATAACTTTAACAATATAATTATTATAGTAATTAGGATAAGGCATAAACTGGTAAAACATGAAAAGAATGTGAAACAAATGGGCAAGACAAAACAAATAAGAGGAATATGCTGGTGTTAATCGTGCTCCTAATCACTAGAGGATAATTACTATACTGCACCAATACTAGTCACCCTAAAAGTTGATCACGCCTACTGAACATAATAATCATAATAATGATAATGGTAGTTCCGTGTACCCCTAGCTGTCTTCGTAGGTGTCGCCTGCCCCTATCTCCACTAGTTGTACCCACTACCCCCATGCGATCGGCTCCCTAACTCGTAGATACCCGTGCTGGTCCCACAGTGGGGTGTATCACTCCCAAAAGTGGCAACCCGATACCACTAAAGATGCACGACTTATATCTATACGATGTAACAACGTCTTACCTACCAGCCCGGGCCCACGCACGCACATGACCCTGTTGGACTTGCGTTGTCGCCGCTAACCCGTTTTGACCTCTTACAATCAAACCCAGTAAGCGTGTCCCGTCCTCGACCTAGCTCGAGCTCACAATGATACTTAATGGGTTACTGGTTTGATAAGGGTCCCTCATGCTTGACACAAGCTTTCCACCTATGCTTGGTCCCGACTAGGATTTCCCACTTAACCCCTTCTTATTTATGTCTTCTTACATGTTTCAATTTGGTTAAGTGCTTCTAATCGTATTTCACATGTCACCCACTTAACCCCCATGTCCCACCACATGTTTATCTTGGTTAAGTGTTACTTAATTCATTATAATCGTAACCTTGTAAGACCTCCCACATTAGACTACCGTTTGCAGTTGCTGGATTTGCCGGGCAGGTCCGGGCAGTCTTATAACACAAACGAGCCTAACCTCGTGTCTTTACAATTGTTACACATTTAATTTATGCCTTCAACCTCTCACAATAGACGACCGTTTGTGGTTGCTGGATTTGCCGGGCGGGTCCGGGCAGTCTTATACCACAAACGAGTCTAACCTCGTGTCTTAGGCGTTTATTATTACACATAATTATTTCACCCCATTATGAATTAATTATCCCTATTCAAATTGTCAATAATTTCCAAATTAATCTATGTCCATAATTGTCACCAAAATTATGTCCATACTTTTCAGGTATATAAATTATACCAATTAGTGTCTCAAATTAATTATATGCCTTTAAAGCCATTTTATTCCAATTCACAATATGTATATTTAATATTTTCCCATTGTCCCCACGTCGTTCGTACGTTTAATATGAAATATGTTAGACTCGCAAATAGTCTAACTCATAAAAAAGAAAAGAAACATCACAACTTGCATAACACATAAAATAGATTTAACTTGCAAATAAGAATTATAACATAAGTTTGCATAGCCAATAACTTGAATAGGCAATGGACATATAGAACATAAAGTTGCATAACTATGTACTGCCATGGATCTAAATATAGATCTAAACATGAAATTGTGAACTTGCATATATGAATATGGTTTTCACCTAAACTTGCATATGTGAATATGGTTTTCACCTAAACTTACATATGGATTCCTACAAACTTGCATATGAATTTAAACATGTAAACTAATATCACATGTTTTACATATAAACTCGCATATGCATATATATACTTGATTCACATATAAACTTGTGTATAATTCGCATACAGACTTGCATATGATTCACATACAAACTAGCATATGATTTACATCCCAATCTTGCATATAAACTCATGTCATAAAACGAATCAAGTTAAACATATGTGATTGGACATATGAAATAGATCTACTAACATAAGTTAACAAAACTGTCATATGTTCACCAACAAATGATAACAAAGTTAAGTAACATCACAAGATTTAACAGACATGTTCTCATAATCCCAATTATAACTCATCATAATTAATTTATTAATTATTTTGTTAAAAAAATTGTACTCACAAAGGCGGATTAGAGAAGAGAATAATTTGTTCGTCGTTTATTTTAGAATCCTGACTTGCAATTCCTAAGCTTTAAGAAGAAAAAGAACTATCCCAGCAATAGCATGGAGGCCAAGAGATTAATTTAGTTTAGGTTTAGAGCTTGTGTCTATGCGTGCTTATATTGGAGTTTAGATCAATATAAGCCATTGGATTATCGTAGGAGCAATCACAACCATCCAGACTAGATAGAGTTATCCGGAATTGCCACCTATGCCCTAGTCACTCAGCAACAGGTCAGAAAAGACTCAGCAACAAGTCAGAGTCGTCACAGTTTAGATCTGCCTGAGGGGGTAGGTCGACCTGTGTAGGGGAGGTCAACCCCCTGGTCGACCTGACCTGGGGCAGGAAATGTAACACCCCACCTCCGCTAAGGTCACTCACAAAGGAAATGCCTTAACTTTGGTGGAGCATTATAGGTAAAAGATGAAGATATATTACAAGATAGACAAATAAATCAGCGGAAGATAAAGTCATTTTATTAACAACTAATTCAGTCAAGCTTTTACAACAATTGTCTCAATCATACTTAAAAATAATACATAGAAATTCTGTCTTGATTCAAAAACTTCCAAATATAAAAGAAGCATAAAAAAAACAATGATATTCCCCAATAAAGCGTTAACCGGCCATAGCAGTGGAAGAAGAGTCCAAAGCAATACATCTACTTTCTTCAAGCTGGAAATGATCCGATCTAAGCTGAAGTATTCCCTCCCGGCGGACCGGGGGGGGGGGGCGGAAGAAAAGAAGACGAAAGAAAATGGGTCAGACATGAGTCCGGTTAGTCCAGTGACTATTTAGCATGTAAACAAGAAAAGGGTTATGACATGAATAAACTGAATCTAGGACATTACCCTAGAAATAAGATAATAAGGCTGAATATGCTACCCATTTTACTTCTCTTCACCACCTAACTAGTGTCTCTACTAGTAATCTATATAAAATGATAACGTGATCCCAATCCCTGTAATTGTGGTAGCCTTCAGGTGTACATTTATCGTGAGGATTCCACCTCAATCAGCCTAATTGCCATGAACATGTTAGATGTACCCTTACTACCCTATCAATCGGCTCCTTACTTGCTTTAATGTTCGATGTCTCTGTGTTAATCGGCCCTCTCTTGCGTGTAGATACCCTATGCTGATCCCACCATAAGGTGTATCAATCCTTATGATAGCGACCCGACACGATTCAAGATGCACAATGTATAACTACTGGTACTCAGTGCCTTCTTTTTCTCACTTCGGAGTATGTGCATTCCCGTAAACCGTCGGAACCTATGCTGACCCACCCCCTGTCGTTGTTTTGACCGCTTATAATCAGCCCAGTAATCGTGCCTCACCTTTCCTAGTTCAGGGTACCATGATACATCTATATGGGTTACTGCTGAAATGGGTCCCTGTTACTAGGGTTTCCTACTGGTTAAGTTTGTGGGCCTATATATACAAATATTACCCACCTACACGAGATGTACTTAACCCTCCCACCGATTCAAGCATGTTTATTTAATGGTTAAGTTTTATGGGCCTATATTTACTAATATTACCCACCAACCCGATATGTACTTAACCCTCCTTCTGATTTAAGCATGTTTATTTGATGGTTAAGTTTTGTGGGCCTATATTTACTAATATTACGCACCAACCTGATATGTACTTAACCCTCCCATTCATCGTATCATGTTGCTTAAGTGTTCCTTATTTACTTAACCCCGTTCGTTCATCAAGTTATATTGGTTAAGGGTTTTCTTGTTAACTTAACCCCACGTGTTCATCATGTTGTATTGGTTAAGTGTCATCAATCAATTCAAGTTAACTTAACCCCACGTGTTCATCATGTTGTATTGGTTAAGTGTCATCAATCAATTCAAGTTAACTTAACCCACCTACTTGTCATGTTACTTTGGTTAAGTGTTTCCTTCTTGTGTTAACTTAACCCCGCCACAAATCAAGTTATATTGGTTAAGTGTTGCCCTCTTGTTTTAACTTAACCTTACCACAAATCAAGTTATATTGGTTAAGTGTTGCCCTCTTGTTTTAACTTAACCTTACCACAAATCAAGTTATATTGGTTAAGTGTTGCCCTCTTGTTTTAACTTAACCTTACCACAAATCAAGTTATATTGGTTAAGTTTTGCCCTCTTGTTTTAACTTAACCTTACCACAAATCAAGTTATATTGGTTAAGTGTTTCACTCTTGTTTTAACTTTACCATAAATCAAGTTATATTGGTTAAGTGTTTCTTATTACTTAACCCTACCCATTCATCATGCTATACTGGTTAAGTGTTTCCTATTAACTTAACCCTAATAATTCATCTTGTTATACTGGTTAAGTGTTACCTTAATTAACTTAACCCTACCGTTCCTGTCTTAGCTTTAATTCATTCATTAAAGCACCAACCACTCACATTAGACAGGTATTGTTGCAATTACTGGATGTGTCGGGCGGCTCCGGGAAGTTTTACACCGCAACTCAGTCTAACCGTGGGTTCTTTTGGGCTTGATGCACTAACCTCTCACATTAGATATATACTGTTACGGTTGCTGGATGTGTCGGGCGGTTCCGGGCAGTCTTACACCGTAACTCAATCTTACCTCGGGTTAGGCATATTTGTCTTTTCTAAATTTACATATTTACCTTCTATATTTATATGAAAATTATTATCATTCAAGTCATGCCCAATTTCTCTCTAAATCATGTTCATAATTTTAGGTATATAAATGTAACACCCCGTATATTCTATAACAGTGAAATTCATAAATTAAAGCATAATTAATTCTAATGAAAGAATTAAGGGAAATGGCTTACGCCATTGCGTTCGTCTCGGAATTCTGGTTAAGATAGAGTCCGAGTTTGCGTGAAACGGACTCCGTATGAAGGAGTTATGATCTCCGGAAGTTTCAGAATAAATTTGAAATTCAAAAACAGCTCAGAACAGGTTTAAAATTCGAATTCGAGTTCAAACTGGGTTGGGCGGGAAATTTCCCGCCCAGTGACCAGGTCGACATTAGTGTCGACTGGGCAGTCGACCTGGCCCCCCGGGTCGACTACGCAGTCGACTTGGGTGTCGACGTGCATGTTTACTTGCCCGGTCGGCTTGACCAGGTGGGTCTGACCCTGGTTCGACTTCTGGTGTGTTGTACGGTCTGATTTCCCTCCCTGTTTGCATCTGACGGCTCAAAGTAACTTGAAAACTCTATAAATACACCCTAAGACTCCACTAATTCACATAATAAAATAAGAGAGGAATCGTCATGCTGCCAAGAAGGAGTTGATCGTAGCCGCCAAGAATCAAACTAAGAAGCAAACTAAAGTCTAATCAAATCAATCAACAAATTGCTACCCAAAGGAGAGCATCTCCAAATTCAGAAATCAGAAAACAAGATCTCGTCACACGTTGTACGTATAGTGGTCTTTCAGAATCTGAATAAAATTATGATGTGATACGATGTAATTGGGAATAGAATTGTATCATTATAATGATGTAGATCTTGTGTATTGTAATGTTTCTATCGTGATTGTTTTTGGTGTATTGATTTGTGGCATAAATGGACCGATGCAAGTTTATTATACGTTTGTATATGAAAGTAATGGTAATTGCAAGTTTGTGGCAAAGTCTATGATTAGATCCCTCTCATGTTTATGTTAATATCCCCTTTATGTTTATGTTGATATCATGGGCCATATACTTATGTAAACACACTCTAGATCTGAGATCCTATATGCGACATGACTCAAAACTTATGTATACATCTTAGATCCATTACAAGTATGATTAGAACTATGTTAAATGCAGTTTAGGCTACATAAACTATGCAAGTTCATGTGGAAATAGACTATATATTAGATTTGGACATTTTTGGGTTAATTTACAACATGCTAGTTTTGTGTTCGACGTTGTGCCAAGTTAATATGTTAAAACCCAAGTTTGTATAAGTCTACATATGCCATCCTATGTGACACCCATTTAGTTGTATGCCAATTTTGAATGCAAGTTCACATGATCCAATGTTTATGTTAACGCCAATTTGCAAGTTCATGCGTTACACCTTCTATGTTTCATAGAAATATTATATGTTCTGAATTTCCCCTTTTCTCACGTTTATCAAATTGGGCTGAATTGTGTCGAGCCCAACATTAGTACGTACAAACGGGGGTAATAGTATTGGGTGTAAAAACATGATATAATAAATATGTTGGCATGTTTGGCACGTGCCAACGACTGTGGCATTTTAACGGTATAAATTGTTATACCCAAATTAAAAGACGACATGACGTTTACATAAATAATAAAATATGTAAATCTAGAAAAGACGACATGTTTGACCCGAGGTTGGATTGAGTTGTGACATAAACCTGCCCGGACCCGCCCGGCTGTCCAGTAGTCACAACAATACCTATCCAATGTGGGTGGTTAAACATTAAGCCCAATAAAGACCCGAGGTTAGACTGAACTACGGTGTAAACCTGCCCAGAACCAACCGGCACATCCAGTAACCGTAGTGATATCTGTCTAATGTGAGTGGTCGGTGCTCTAAAAGGCTAAGGACAGGTGGTAGGGTTAAGTCAACTGAAAACACTTAACCAAAGATTCAACATGTTAACAAATATTGATGGGTGGGGTTAGGTATATACAGACACTTAACCACTTAACATGTTTGACTAGAAAACCTGGTAACGTAGGGACCCGTTTCAGCAGTAACCCAATTTAGGTATCAACGGTACCCTGAAACTAGGCAGGGTGGGGCACGATTACTGGGCTGATTGTAAGCGGTCAAATAACGGCAATGTTAGGTGCACTATGTAGGTCTAACGGTGTGCAGTCGTGCACGCACTTCAGAGCAGACAAGCAGCGCACTGGGGGGCACCAGTAGTATATCCTATGCCTTCTATTAATTGTGTCGGGGCCGCCACCATGGGTCTTGATACACCCCATGGTGGGACCAGCATAGGTATCTACACTTCTTGGGGTAGTCGTAAGACACACGTACGAGTAGGAGCCGATCTTTAGTAAAAACAAAAAGGATAACTTCACCCTCAGCATGGGGTGCCAGTTAGAATAATCCTAGTAAATGCAGAGATATAGTGTGGGTTCGATAGTATATTCGATTCTGGACTACACTCCCTTAGTTATGATACTATCCTGTTTTCAGTTTATGTCTATCATATCCTTTTCTTATTCACATAATGAAAAGTCACTAGATTTACTCAGGATTTATGTCTGACTCCGTTTTTCTTTTCGTCTTCTTTTCTTTCGTCCCACCAGGTCCACAGGGAGGAAACAAATCAGCTTAGTTAGACTCTTTTGCAAGCTTGAAGACAGTAGATGTACGGTTTGGATCTCTTTTGTTTGGATCATGGCTTTGGATATCATTATGGGGATTTTGCTGCTTTATTTTATGTTTTATGCTTCTTTGATAATCAAGATAGTTATGGAAATGTAATGTTTTTGGAAGTATTGTAAGACAATTATGGTATGGTTTGTATGACACGTATTTTGATGAAATAAAAGTCGCTGTATTTTTCGCTGTTTAAAAATATGTGTATTTATATCTGTCTTGTGTATCTGTGAGTTATACTTAAAAACCTCCACCAAAATTAGGGCATTCCCTTTGTGAGTGACCCTAACGGAGGTGGGGTGTTTCACTTGGTATCAGAGCATAGGTTTACCAGATAAGATAAAGTTTTTGATAATATTTTCAAAAGAAAGTTTAAAGAAGCATTTTTTTAGAAAAAGTGTTATATTTTAAAAGGCATGATCCCCCAAAGCTATGTGTACTATCTCTCTTTATCCTTCGTTTTGAATCTTTCCTTTCTGTTTCAGCATGTCTGGAGACCTTAACATTCTTGAAGGAGTACCGATACCCAGTTGGTTTAGGAGGTTCTTAGAAGCTAGGGCCGCAAATGGCGCGGGCCCGGCAGATATCCTTCCTCCCCCAGTAGCACCAGTTCCTCCTCCTCCTACTCCTCCCCTTGGAAATGCTTTTGCCAAAACATGTAGAGACTTCAAGTCTATGGGTGGAAAAGACTTCCATGGAACTGAACCCTTTGTAGGAGCAAGAAATTGGCTAAAGGAGACCGAGGATCTGTTTGACATCTTCGGAGTTGATGATAGGCAAAAGATACAGCTAGCAGTGTGGTTGCTCAAAGATGAATCTTCCTATTGGTGGGAGATCACTAATGCTCAAAGGGCAGTGGAAACTTGGGATGATTTTAGGACAAGGTTTGAGTTGAAATTCCTCTCCCAAGCTGGAAGGAGCCTGCAAATAGAGAAGTTCTTAAATCTTAAACAGGGAAGCATGACGGTCAGGGAGTACGTTAATCAGTTCAATTAGCTGGCCAGATGTAACAACCCGAAAATCTGGGCCAGTTTAAAATTTTTATTTTGGCGATTTTAGCGAATTTTAATTATTTAAAATGGATTATTTTAAATAATATCGACGAGAAATTTATTTTAAATATAATTCGAACGTATATATTTATACGCGTCGTCGTTAGAATATAAATATTTAATTATAATTATAAATAGAATTGAAAATGGCGCGGTAGTTCGATAATTCGATTTCAAACTTCAATTGAATGTACCGGGTGCAAAACAATCCGGATTTTAGTGAAACCAAAAACATTAGGATCTAATTGATGATATCTTTCCAACGAATCCGAAAAATTGAGATTTCATAGCGGGAATCAAAAGATATGTCCAGTTGAAAATTCTGAATAGTCGCTATGGAATTCAGGCCCTTAAAAATAGACATTTTGCAAATGACCTCGGATTTCGACGAAACCACTTTTGTTGGATCCGTGATGTCAAGTTATTGCTAGATTTCAAGTTTCATAATTTTTCGAATCAATATGTGAGCGTGGCAAAGGAAAACGCGTTTGACCAGTTTCAGTTGATTTTAATCGACTGGAAATTGACCATTTTTCCAACGGTCTCAGAATTCGACAAAACTAGTTTTGATAGGACCGTATCGTCAATACGAAGTCAGAAAATATTTTTCAGGAATTTATAGAGTTAGTATGTGGCCCCGGTAAATTGAAATGTACGTTTAAAATTCAATATAGTGATTTAAATGTAAATTTAACGGAAACTGATCGAAACGATTGAATTGTCCTACGTGGCATATCCCATTGTGTTCGGAATGGGGGTTAAACGTTATGGACGACAGGCGGTGGGCCTCGTTTTGAGTTCGAAATAAAAAGTTGCTTTTTGCAAATTAATAAAATAAAATAAATAAACAAAAAACCCTCACCCCTCTCTCCTATACCCTCAGCCCCCCCCCCCCCCCCCCCCGTTAGTTCATTTCAGAAATTAGAAAAAAAAAATCGATCTCCCCCCCTGCTATTCCACCGCTGCCGCAACCAGTCCCCTCCCCCTCGAACCCTCTTCCCCCTCGTTCTCTTCCCCCTTCCTCGATTGAAACCGCACCCGAACCCCCTCTGCCTACACCCCAACCCGTCGCCACCCACCTCCCTCCAACGCCTCGCGAACACCCCCCCCCCAGCAGCGAGGCAACCACCGACGCCCCCCCTCCTCTCCGATTCCTGTAAGTTTTTTTTAATTTTTTTAATTTATTTTTCAATTTTAGTTATTGTTCTATTCGATTTTAAAACTGAATTTTTATAGTTAACAAGAACTGATTTTTATTAATTTAAAAGCATTGATTTTTAGTTTAGAAAAGAATAAATGTTTATTTAGGAAAAATAGTTCTTTTTAAACTAGAAAGATGCGATTTTTATTAACTAGGTAAGATTAGTTTTTTTAAATCAAAATGATTTGATTTTGAAAAGTAAAGATTTGATTTTGAATTGTGGAAGTTAAAAATATAATTTTTATATAAGGAAGATAATCAAAATATGATTTTTATATTTTTGAAGTATTAAAAATATAATCTTTACTATATAGAAGATGTAAAAATATGATTTTTATATTTTTAAAGAATTAAAAATATAATTTTTACATGTTAGGAATATTAAAAATATCATCTTTTTATAGGTAGCAAAATAAAATGCGATTTCTATAGGGATGGAATTGAAAAGGTAAAATCTTTAAAAATAAAAAGACGATATTTTAATAATAGAAAAGGCGAAAACTTTATTTTTATAAAGGCGAAAACTTTATTTATGAAAGGGCGAAATCTTTATATAGAGAATAGCGTTATAAAAATATAATCTTTATCTATATAACATCGTCGTAAAAATTCGATTTTTATATATTGAATAGCGAAGTAAAAATTCGATTTTTATATATTGAATAGCGAAGTAAAAATTCGATTTTTATATATTGAATAGCGAAGTAAAAATTCGATTTTTATATATTGAATAGCGAAGTAAAAATTCGATTTTTAAATGTATGAAGCAAATATAAAAATATGATTTTTAAATTGAAAGTAAACAAATAAAAATGTGACTTTTATTTTAAAGACATCAAAATATAAAAATGTGTGATTTTTATATATGTAGTGACTACGGGCAACGAAGGTGATAAAAAGGCGAGAATGAAGAAGATTTCTATAAAAGAAGAATCAAGATGAGTGGATAGCTTTCGGTGAGAATTTCTCACCTTTCAATTTCTTTTTCTAGTTATATATATATATACTAGGATGCAGACGGTGCTTAGTAGCACCCGACACAATCGTCCACAGACCATGGACTTGTTTGTTTGGTTGCATAGATTAGTTATATGATGTGATTTGGATTTGGTTGTTTGGTGATTTTGATTGATGTGTGAATGGCGTGGGCCTTCACTAGACCGGGGATAAGGCTAGGCCTCGTCCCGTTTCTAGTATCGTGCCGTTATGCCGCCGAAATTTTCTAAAATATGTTAGAAAAATAAAAATATCATTTTTATTGTGTAAATGAACTAAATAGAAATTCATGTGTTGAAATAGAATGTTTTATCGTTAAAAATATAATTTTTAACGTGAAAGTGAATAAATGAATATTTATAAACAAATCGGCGGATTTGTTTATATACACTGATTTGACTGATATTGATTAGGTCGATAAATTTTACACGTCGCCCAACTGCACAAATAAAATCTGTGTTTGATTGTTTGAACCCCACACGGGTGTTGGGATGAAATTTGAAGTTCACTCATCCTGATTGATTAAATATGTCGATCGATTGATTGACAGGCTGTTATAAGCGTAAGATATCTATATTGATGCTTATACAGTGTAGTGCACTTTGGTTGATGGTTGATTATTTTTCAATGCTATTATATACATGTGTTGTATGGAATCCACATAATTAACGTTATATGGTGATTGATTGGGCCTCATTCCAATCGGGAAAATAAGGAATATTATAAAAGAAAATTCATGTGTTGAATATAAAAATGGTCATGTGTTGACGATGTTCATGTGTTGAGTGAAATATTTTATACAATGAAATTTACATCTTTATCATATTTAAAATTAGAACTACTTCACGGTGGAGTCTAATTAAAAATCAAACGATAGATACCATAGTTTTATAAAATATTTTACATAACAAAAATAGTGATGTGTTCACAGTACTCATGTGTTGAGATTAGTCAGGTGTTGGAAGAAATATAGATTCATGTGTTGAATGGAATAAATGTTCATTTGTTGAATAGAATAACGATTTATTGAAATATCTAAAGCCGTGTTGATTAGAGTTGCGCTATTTTGACGTGAACGATATTTATATCGATTTTATTCAAATTGAAAGGAATATTATAGCAAATTCGAATTGAAAAGAAAACGAATTTGAATTGAATATAAAAGGACTTCGAATGGAATTGAATATGAAACAAATTCAAGTTGAATTGAAAACGAACTGAAATTTCATTGAATTCAAATCGAAATTAAATTGAAATCAATTTGAATTGAAATCAATTTGAATTGAAACGAATTTGAATTTGAATTGAATTGAAACGAATTTGAATTTGAATATAGAAATTGAATTGTTTTAGAAACGAATTTAAAACGATTTATAAAATTCGTTTTAAAAGGAAATCGACGAAATATATATAATATATATAATGGCCTGAATAGAATGCACCGCGCCGCGGCAGTTCGTGAATTTCGACCATTTATTTCAAACGGACATTGTGGGAGATCCGACCGTCGGATTCTCCTAAAACCGGAACCGTTGGGTTCGTATCGAAAAGAGCTTTCCAATGAATGTTAGAAATTTGAAATCTAACGGTTGGATTTGGAGTTATGTCCAAATCAAATTCGAAAAAGGTCGCTGTAAGTGCAGTTCGATGGTCGTTGTTGGAAATCGACTGTACGGGCCTTGATAAAATTATTAAAAATATCTATAATTTGTGTAAAATTATAATTTGTGAATTGGGAAGAATTGAGCTGGAGAATTCCACATTTGAAAAGATAAAAATAGATTTTTATCGAAATGAACTAGTTTTGAGCTAGAATTAAAATCAATTTATTTTTGAAATAAATAAATTGAATTTGAAGTGATTTTGAAAATAATCAATATTCCCAATATGAGAATTGAACTGGAGCTGAATCGAAATTATCTTCGGGATATTTCGATGTTGGATTTCGTGACTATACAGATATTGTTATGGGAATTTGAAAGATATATTCATATCGTTATTTCCTATACGATATATGTGGGTTTCAGAATTTGATATTGAATATAAGCCGATATATTTTCTATTCAGGGCCTTGTATTTAATATCAAATGTGATTTGGGTTTATCGTGGATCGTGTTTTAGATGACATTGGTTCTTTAACCCAGTTAAAGACAGGATATTGATTTTTGAAAGGATTAAAACTAAGTGGAGTTCTAATGAATCTTTAATTAGATTAAAAATGTGAATTGATAATTTAAATTATCAAATCTGAAAGGTGATCGAGAATGGAGTACCACCAGTTTTGCTCCAAAGCGATAGTTAAATCTTTAATTAGATTTGAACGTGAAATGGTAATTAATTTTACCGATAACACCGTGGTGTTAGATGTGGAGTATTACCAGTTTTCTCCATGGGATATATAGGTTGGGATTGGGAAATAAAATAAATAATTACTTCGGTGTGGTTCGCTAATCCCGACTAGTTTAGAAAACCATAATATGGTTTGAAATGATATCCAAAGGAAGATTAAAGAATAAATTTAGAGGAATTTATCTTGGATAAAATTAATGGGAACCTTTCCCTAAGAATGTGATTTTGTGAATAAAAGAATATTCTGAATTGGAATGAGGCGTTCATTGTGTATGTGTAACATTTGTTAATTATATACGTGGGTTATTCAGAAAGGCCGGGTTATACCCATTCTGAATAACCGATTCGACGAGATGTCGAAGATGAAGACGGTGGTTGAAGACCGGAAGTCTTCACATCGTTTGGGTGATTACTGATGATCTTGATTGGGCTGTACACCCAAGATGAGGGAAACAGTTGGTGATCGTCCAGACGTACTTGGAGATCGATGGATATGCGAGGAAAGTGCCTCCGGTTTCGTTCAGACCCAGAACGAACTTGTAAATGGATTGTGTGTCTGACATTGGATTTTATTCTGTGTTGATTGATCTCTATTAAATATACATCTGTTTGGCAGCGGAGAATTTATTCTCTTGCTTTAACGCCCTTCTCTGAGACGTACGAGCTCAGAGGTTGTATATCGATGGACATCAGTCGCATGGAGTGAATTGCTAGTGTGGCACGCGTAAGTGGCAATTGATCAAGGCTTCTGTTGAAAAGCAAAGTCTTGTGGTTGATGATCAAAGCACGGCCTGTGTGGCATAGCTTTGTGTATAACGTGAATTCGCGAGCCTCACACCTCGGTATGAGTCAAAAACGGGATAGTGACTGCAGGGAGAGCACGACGTTTCTTTCTAGCTAGGGTGGTGTCAGTGACCTACCAGCCCTGACATTTATATACTTTTCACCTGTGTGGTTGTTGGAATGCGAGGCGCTTCGGATATAGGTCTGTAAGGACCGGGAAACGTGTGTTCAGGAATAACTAATCCTCAAAAGTAAGAGAGGACCGGCCCTGAAGATCCAAGGATCATAGTGGGGTCCTGGGACATTTGCTAGAGTGTCTCGAACGCGGAGAGGAGCTTGCCCCTTGCCTCGGCTCATGACGGAAATCCAATTTCCAATACGTGATAGTGCGGTTTTATTTGTAGAACCTAGTATGGCGACATAGTGGTATGGGTCATTCATGCCGCCTATGATTGATATTTATGATTGAAATTGTTTTGACACTATACACCTATAATAGTATCAAATAATGTGTTTTAAACGTATCAAGCATGCTTTGGCTGTTATAAGGTAAAAACCCTATCCTCCGGCTTGCGTTGCATTGTGTGATGGGACCTGGGTCTTATAACAGCTTCATTTTTCTTTATTTAGCATTGCGTTGTTTGTTCTATGCACTGGTATTCTTGGGAGGAAACCCGTTCCGTGTTATACGGCGTGGTCCCTTGATTTACCGAACTTTAAAATAAAGAATTATAACTGTTTTAGTTCTCACACCAGTCCCATGACTGACCTAGAGTTTATTGTTTTAACCTAAACTCTGGGTGCCCCTATTTTCCACACGGGTAGCTAGTAGTTTTGGTTTTGCAGATTTATATTCACAGGGTCCTGATTTACAGCTGGAACGATGCTCATAAAGCTCTGTATCCGTGTATCACTTCTAGTTGTGTTTTGTATATTTTTCCGCTGCTATGTAATTTATTGTAATCTCTGATATTTGTCGAATGTAATTTATTCATTTATACTCTGTATATTCTTGTATCTGATGGAATTGTTGTAATAACAATGAAATGTTCTTCCGTATGCGTTCTATTTTGTCTTGTACTCAATTCTATCCGTGCTTTCCTTCACGGGGAAGTTCGGGTCGTCTCACCAGATTTGGGCTGGACTTAGTAAATACTCAACACAAGAAGGCGCTTCGCTTCGTCAAAGGTCTGAATGAGCCTATACACAGCCTTGCCATTACCCATGTGTCCACGGGAGCAACTTATGAAAGCTTGGTGGACATGGTGTTGCTACATGAGGAAGACCACGGCAAGAAGGAGACTAAGGCTAAGGAAAAGAAAGAAGGTTTACAGGCTAAGAAGACAGACTTTAAGAAAGGAGGAAAGAACAAGAAGTCCCGTGAAAAGAGAAAGTGCCATTTCTGTGGCATAGTTGGGCATATAGAGAGAGACTGCCGGAAGAAGAAGGCAAAGATGGGTGGTTGCTTCCATTGCGGGGAGACTGGGCACCAAGCTAAGGACTGCCCAAAGAAGAAAGGACATGGACAGAAAGTTGGATCTACTTCAGGAGGTCAAGTTCATGCTCAGACAGCACCTCCACAGGAGCGAGGTAGTAATATTTCTGTAGAAAGTGCAGTCTATCTTTATGATCATCCAGTTCGTACAATTTTTGACTCTGGTGCATCACACTCCTTTATTTCATCTGCGTTAGTAGAATCTCTGCATTTAGACACTAGTATGGTTGAGGATCCCTTGGTAGTTTCAAATCCAATTGGGGGCTCCGCTTACTTGTCAATGGTTTGTTTGGGTTTGAAAATCTCTATTCTCAGTGTTGAGTTTAGTTGTAATGCCTTTGTTCTAGGCTTCTCGGGATATGGTTTGATCTTAGGCATGGACTGGTTATCCAGTTACGGTGCCATTCTTGATTGTGAGAAGAGAGTAGTTAGACTCTTGACTCGGCTTGGTAACACTCTAGAAATTTCCTGTAATCCTTTGAATGCTGTTATGCTTAGTTATCTAGATTCGCTTGATGATTCCGATGAGAATTTGCTGTCAGTTAGAGTAGTCCGGGAATATCCGGATGTCTTCGAGGAGGTGAAAGGCTTACCTCCGAAGCGGGAAATAGACTTCCGTATCTATCTTGTGGATAATGCAAAGCTCTTAGCTTTACCTGTCAGACATATGGCTCCAAAAGAGAGAAAGGAGCTCAGTAAGCAGGTTAAAGAACTTCTTGAGAAGGGGTTCATTCGAAGGAGCATTTCAGAATGGGGTGCTCCAGTGGTGTTCGCAACCAAAGCAGACGGTTCGCTTCGCCTCTGTGTTGACTATAGGGAGTTAAACAAGTTGACCAAGAAAAATAGGCACCCTCTTCCCCGAATCGACGATTTGTTTGATCAGCTTGTAGGCGCGTCGGTTTTCTCCCAACTTGATCTAGCAACTGGGTTTCATCAGCTATGAGTGGCTGAAGATAGTATTGATAAAACAGCGTTCAGAACCCCAGACGGTTTCTTTGAGTGGCTTGTCATGCCTTTCGGCCTGACAAATGCACCCGCTTATTTCGTGGACCTAATGAGCAGAGTGTTCAGAGAATTCCTCAACAAGTTTGTGGTTGTCTTCATAGACGATATCTTGATCTTTTGAAAGAGTGAGGAGGAGCATGCTCAACATCTGAAGGAAATCATGGATACTCTCCGAGCACATCAGCTAAAGGCAAAATTTTCAAAATGCCACTTTTGGAGAGAAGAAGTAAGGTTTCTTGGGCATGTTGTATCTAAAGAAGGGTTGGCCGTGGACCCCGCAAAGGTAGTTGCGGTGCAGGACTGGAAGGCACCAAAGAATGCAACTGAGGTCCGAAGTTTTCTAGGACTAGCAGGTTTCTACCGGAAGTTCTTAAGGGATTTTGCGAAAATTTCAGCTCCACTCACAAGGACGACAAAGAAGAATCTAGTGTTCAATTGGGACTTGGATTGCGAGTTGGCTTTCCAATGCCTGAAAAGGGCTCTTACAATAGCCCCAGTCCTGACTCTGCCTGTAACGACCCAGATTTTTCGTCGATTTATTTTAAATATTTAATATAGTTTTAAATGTTGAATATATAATATAAATGAATGTTTATTGGATTTATCGATTTAATAATCGATATATGGTTTAATAGCAAATACATTGAATAATCGTATACGAAGAAGAAACCAATCGGATTTAGAGTCAAAACTATATTGAAAACAATTTAGCCGATTTATATAAATTTTATATTGAATTAGAATTAATTGTTTGGAATTGATTTATATTTTAAATCAAATTTAATTTAAATTGTTAATTTAAATTGTATCTCTTATATACAAGTCGAATTAAAAGTCAGAATGGGTTCCATTGGGTTCAGAATGACATTATAATCTTGTAACGTCGGTCATTGCGATTAGATAGCAGTTTAGAACATTAAGCTAGGGGACTGCGAGATATTTTAGTTATTTAATAAAAATAAAATCAAATAAATTACCTAATCTAATCATGGCCACCCTAAGTTTAAAATCAGCCGACCTAAATGTTTTCATGTCGCAGCTATTCTTCCTTCGAGCTGATCAAATTGTCTCCCATCCTCAACATCGAACAAACAACAATTTAATGGGTTCGTACTTTTGGTTTCCTATCATCCTCTATAAATCAAGCCGCTGGCTTCTTTTGCCGTCATTTACCAAACCAGAAAAAAAAAACATTCTGTAGGTCTTCATTTCTATTTTCTTCCTCTCAAGTAATTCGCGGAAATCAATCCATCATTTAAAACGAATAGCAAAGGGAATCAAATCGAAGACTTCGTTCGATTTCCTGAAGTCCCACATCAGTTTGGAACTCGCGATAGAACTTTCAGAGGGTTCGGCTGAGTTTTTGAATCGCGATGGCATCGGAAGCTCGACAACTCAAAGGGGGCGCGATTTTTAGCATCTCGATTTGATCAATGGAGTTCGGGGTTCGCGATGAGGTATGTGAGTGGAGAAAAGGGGTGTCGCGATTTGATGAAGCGGGTGAGCGGTCGATGTCGGATCCTGGTGGCTTTTGGTTGGGTTTAAGGGATGCGATGGGCGAGCTACAGAGCGCAAGGTCTGCTCCAGGTTGCGATGTTGGGAGAAGGAGTCGATGCACTGTTGATGAGGGTACGAGTGGAGAAGGAGATGGTGGAGTTGCCGCGAGCAAGTGAAGGGAAGAAGAGGGTTCGCGATGGGATAAAAGGGTAATGAGCTTTAACAAATTTTGATTAAATAATTTAAACTTAGTTTAATTTATTTGGTGAATAAATGAAATAAATATTTAATGTGATAATTAATTTAATATATAGGGATTAGTTATATAGTTGGAAATTTAATTCATTTAAATATGGAAAAGGTAATTAAGGTTGTTGTTATTTATTTATTTAAGTAAGCATTGGAAAAAAAATATATGGTTAAGTGTTTGAAAATACATAGAATAAATTAATTTATAGGATAAATTAGTTTAAACTAAAAATCATTTAACCGTTGAATTTAATTTATGGTAGGTACCAAATTAATTTATTCAAGACGATGCACAACCGAGATGAGTTGGAAATTTACACAGGATATTTCGGCAAAAATCTCGGTGAGTAAATCTCACTCACCTTTAGAATTATTTTTATTTCCTTAAAAATAATTGTTTGTTGCTTGTGTGAATGTTTTATGGTTGTTTTATATATATTAGTTATTTAGGCTATATATATATATACTGGGTTGATTGGTTGGTTGGATTCCCGCAGTCTCATTAGCGGATGCCCGCAGTTTCATAGCGGATGATTACCCTATACGCCCCACGCTATGATTAGTGGATGACCTTCTATACCGCGATATTCTGCCACGAAGCAGAATGGGTATTATTTATGCGCTAACATCTGTGGATGCAGGAAAACAGGTTGGAGGAATCCAACTGGATTCCTCAAAAATATATTATCTGTTTGTTTATTTGTTTGCATATATATTGTTATATATGATGTGTTAGAAAAATAAATAATTGGTTGCTTTGTGTGTTTTATCACTGGGCTTAAGTAATGATATTTAAAAAAATATATCGTGGAAGGATATTTGAGATTTTTTAAACAGGAAAATTCTATTTTTAAATAGAATTTGAATTTTAAATGGAAATAAAATATAAACTGGGTTTTGAAAAATAAAACAAGTAGTTTCTTTTTAAAAGAAGTTTATAAATAGTTCTTTTATAAAGAAGTTATAAATGAAGTGAAAAGAATTATCATTTGATAATTCAGAAATAGAAGTACCAGTGTGAAATTGGAATTTGAAATGAAATTTCAAATAGGATGTGAAAGGAAATTTTTAATATATAACTCAAATGAAATTTGAGTATAACATTTGAATTTTAAAAGGGAATTTAAGTATTTGAATTTTAAAAGGAGATTGAATATTAGAAATTCAAATAGAAGTTCAAATAGAACTTGAATAGATGAAATTAGAATGCAAAATAGAATTTGAATTCAAGGAATTAAAATAAATTTGAATTCAAAGAAATTCGAATAAAGAAATTCAAATAGAGATTTGAATGTAGAATTTCAAAATAGAATTTAAAATATAGTATTTCAAAGAAGAATTCAAATGTGAAATTTGAATTGAGATTTGAAATAGAAATTCAAGTGTTGAATTTGAACATGGAATTGAATATAGAAATTCAAGTAGAAATTTGAATATGAGATTTCAAAATAGAATTTGAAATAAACTTTGAAAGTAGGATTTCAAAGTAGAATTGAAATAGGATTTCAAAATAGGGAATCCAAATAGTTTTGAAATGGAATTTGAATTCAAGGGAATTCAAATGAATTTGAATAATGGAAATTCAAATGGTGTTGAAAATGAATTTGAATATTAGAAATTCAAATGGGTTTTAAACTATGGAATTTTGAATGTAGAATTTGAAAGGGGTTTGAATATTTGAATTCCAATAGAATTCAAATATAGAAATTGGAATATAGAAAGTTCAAATGGAATTTAAATATAGAGTTTGAATATAGGGAATTCAAATAGAAATTCAAATATTGGATTTGAATATCAAATAGAAAAGGAATTGGAATTTGAATTTAGAATTCAAATAAAAGTGAGATTTGAATTTGAATCAAGCAGAGTTAAATGGAGCTGAATTCATTTTAAAGAAGTTTAGAAGTTTAAAAGCTTATATATATATATAAATATAATTAAAACGAACTCGCTGCAGCGCTGCAGTTCGTAAAATAGCGACTCGAACTTCAATTGAGTATACAGAACACAATTGAAGTCGGAATTCTTCGAAACAAGAAACGTCAGGACCGGTTTGATAATAGTTTTCTAATGAAAGAGAGAAATATGAATTTCGTCGTATAGATTTTAAGTTATGTCAAAATCAATTTTTCAGAAAAACAGCGCCAGAATCGTTTTAAACCCATAATGGTTTATTTAATGTTATAAAAAGGATTTTAAGCAAATAAAATCCGAAGTTCTATTTAGAAAATTTCAGAGTGAGTTGCAAAATATATGCGAATTCAAGTTGTGTAAATAAATATGATTTTTGAAACAGAAACCAGATTTCGATTTATTGAATGGAATTAACTTAATCGAATAGAAATTAGTTAGTGAGATTTCGAATGGATATTGGGCCTTAAATAAGTGAATTCGGTTTGAAAATTTATATTCGAAATAGAAAAGAGAACTAGAATTGAAATTGAAATTCAATTTGGTTATGAACGAGTTAAATATTTGGTTTGAACGTGTTATGTTCAACAAAGAAGTGAAATAGGCAAAATGGCGAATTAAAGAATAAATGGGCGAAACTAAATTCAAATGATTAGATGGTATTGAATTGAATTGGAAACAGATGAACAGGTGTAAGCAGGTTTGATATGAAGTATATGAAGATTTAAATTTATGTGCTCGACAATAAGGTACATGTTTAAATTCATATATGAGATTTATGCGCCGTATCGGCAAGCCGCTTGGCTTTTCTTTTTCTTTTTGAGATTGGAAGATACCGGGAAGCTATTTGAAATTTCCCGATGCTCCCGATACAGGGGAGGTTATGGCGAAATTTTCCGGGAATTTAAGAAGTTAGAATATTTTTAAGAAAATTTGACAATTAGAAATCTATATATCGATATATATAGAATTCGATAAGGAAACGAAATCAAAAATAGCGATAAGGGCCAAGATTGATTATTGAAAATATTTGGTTAACAAATATTGATAGAGGAAATGGAGAAGAGATTTAATTTATGAATAATTAATTAAAGAGCCCAGTGATTTGTTTGATATGTTGATTGAACACTTGTTTTTATTCGATAGTTAAAACACAGACTATCGAAGTTTTGACCATCGTTGTCAATATGGAGAGACCGGTTGGATTATTATCCGAAGAACCACTCCGTATCGGCATAAGCGTTGCGAACCAAGTATGCTGAATATATTGAAGACGGAGTGAAGTGCAAGGGCTTTTCTAGTAATAGAAATAGTGCCTTCGGTTTCGTTCAGTCCCAGGACGAACGTAAATGGACGGATGTCTGACAGAATATTTCCAATGATCAAATTGGTTGGTCTGTATGAATATATATGGTTGCAACGGATTTATCCCTTAGCATAATATCCAGAATATTTGTGCAAACTCAACTAGTGATTAACGGATCTGACGATGTGGCATTCAAAGTGATTGTGTTATCAAGGAATGGTAAGTAATCGTAGCCTCAGGCCTCAACAACCGGGAAAGGACAAAAATCGGGCAGGCAGCATGGCTATGTGGGTCGCACCCATTAGGGTGTATAATCACCTATCTAGAGGAATTCCTTTTGTTTCTAAATCTATCGATTCTGCCTATTCGGGAAACGGTGGTTTGAGTCCAACCGTTGGTGATATACATTCGATACACTCAAGCGAAATGAGTGGTCGGTCATGTGTGGGCCGGGTTACAAGATGTTCTTGTTGAACCCAGTGTATTCCTCTCTAGAGATACACAGTCGGAAGGTGGTTCCATACCTTGTCATGTTGGAAATCCAATCTCCAATAAGCGCCATGCGGTTTTTGATTTTATACTATATATGTGGAGCGTGAGATGCAAGCGTTCTGCTATTTGGTTATTTACTTGATGTAGACATTATTATAATATCACTAGATTTTCGTATCAAAGTGTTTTTGGGTTATAGTAAGGTAAAAACCGTCCGTGTTTATGTGTGGGCTGGTCTTACTATTACCTTTTCTTTCGAAAAGGGTTTTGGAAGTTAAGCAAGTGGTTGGAGTTTACTCACACCAGTCCCATGACTGACCCAGAGTTTATTTTGTTTTGTTTTCCCTAAACTCTTGGGTTCCCAAATTTGTACGGGCAGTCAAGTGTTTCAGGCTTTTACATATACACTTGGAGGAGCTTGAAGCAGGAGGCTTCAACGTTAGTATTTAGAGTTACTTCCGCTGGATCAAATGTTATGTGTACTCTGATGATGGTATGTGTATATGAAAAAAACAGATTTGTATTTCAAAGCTTATGTTATATAATATATTTTATTTGTTCCGCTGTGAGTTTGTGATCTTCGTTTTCTTCTATTCTAAGTTTTCTATCTTATCTATTCTCATCCTCTAACTTCTTTCTAATAATGAGTCGTATTTCTGTGTTATTTGGGTTGGACGTGTGGTGTTTTTAGTCAACTCAGATAGCTCGGATTTGCGGGCCATTACAGGTGGTATCAGAGCTTAGGTTGAGCGAATACCTAGGCTTGTGTGGTATGTACTCATTAGAGATAGGGTCAGTAGTACCCTAGAATGAGTTGAGTGTATATATACGAGAGAGCGTATTTGTTAATTGATATAAAAATTATTTTATATTGTGTTGGCTTGTCTGTTGAGTAGTTTATGAATTCTGGTCGAATCGTGGGACGCCACGACGTCGATAGGAGTTTGTAAACACTTGGACAGAAGAATCGACATAATATTGTTTTAAAGTGGGTAAATGAAATAATTTTACCCGAAATTTCTATTTTGATATAGAAAGAATAATTTTCTAGAATTATTATATTTTGGATGTGTTGGTTGTTGTTCTTATAATCAAATGAGATTATAAAGATTGAAATGGTTACTTATAACCAAATAGAATTTGTATAGGAATTAAATATACAAATGAGATGAATTAGAATTAAATTCAAACCGGAATTAGGAATTCAAAATCCTGGGAAGTTGAAAAATATTTTTCAAAGTATATTAAAATAATATAGATTTGTTTTAAAGGATTTGAAAGAAAATCATTTTAGATGGATTTTGAAATAATAAAGCACTGAACTCACTTCAGTGGCTGGAAAATAATTCTGATGATGATTGCAACATCATCAGTGTTCATTTTCAAGTTTCTAAGTGATGGATTGCTACCTTAGAAAATTTTTGATGGAAATTTGTTTGAAAGAAAACAAGTGGTTTGAAAATTCAAATGTTTTGAAATTGAAATGAAAATAAATATATGTATATATGTATGGGATTTCAAAAGAATTTGAAAAGAAAACCCAGGATTTGAATTCTGGAATTGAAATTTAACTTAAACAAGTTAAATGGGTCGAAGTGAATGAATTGATTAAAATCAATTTAAATTGGTTTAATAGAATATAGATTGGATATAAATGGATTGATCGTAGATCATTCGAATCAAATGTGTGAAGACCAGAAGTTTTGGTGAAATTAAATATGTTGAAATATAAGGAGGTGAGTTTCAACATAAGTGAGATATTGAAAAGAAATGGATTTGTACCATTTTTCCTATCTTAGCAATTTCGAGGACGAAATTATTTTAAGGGGGAAAGAATGTAACGACCCAGATTTTTCGTCGATTTATTTTAAATATTTAATATAGTTTTAAATGTTGAATATATAATATAAATGAATGTTTATTGGATTTATCGATTTAATAATCGATATATGGTTTAATAGCAAATACATTGAATAATCGTATACGAAGAAGAAACCAATCGGATTTAGAGTCAAAACTATATTGAAAACAATTTAGCCGATTTATATAAATTTTATATTGAATTAGAATTAATTGTTTGGAATTGATTTATATTTTAAATCAAATTTAATTTAAATTGTTAATTTAAATTGTATCTCTTATATACAAGTCGAATTAAAAGTCAGAATGGGTTCCATTGGGTTCAGAATGACATTATAATCTTGTAACGTCGGTCATTGCGATTAGATAGCAGTTTAGAACATTAAGCTAGGGGACTGCGAGATATTTTAGTTATTTAATAAAAATAAAATCAAATAAATTACCTAATCTAATCATGGCCACCCTAAGTTTAAAATCAGCCGACCTAAATGTTTTCATGTCGCAGCTATTCTTCCTTCGAGCTGATCAAATTGTCTCCCATCCTCAACATCGAACAAACAACAATTTAATGGGTTCGTACTTTTGGTTTCCTATCATCCTCTATAAATCAAGCCGCTGCCTTCTTTTGCCGTCATTTACCAAACCAGAAAAAAAAACATTCTGTAGGTCTTCATTTCTATTTTCTTCCTCTCAAGTAATTCGCGGAAATCAATCCATCATTTAAAACGAATAGCAAAGGGAATCAAATCGAAGACTTCGTTCGATTTCCTGAAGTCCCACATCAGTTTGGAACTCGCGATAGAACTTTCAGAGGGTTCGGCTGAGTTTTTGAATCGCGATGGCATCGGAAGCTCGACAACTCAAAGGGGGCGCGATTTTTAGCATCTCGATTTGATCAATGGAGTTCGGGGTTCGCGATGAGGTATGTGAGTGGAGAAAAGGGGTGTCGCGATTTGATGAAGCGGGTGAGCGGTCGATGTCGGATCCTGGTGGCTTTTGGTTGGGTTTAAGGGATGCGATGGGCGAGCTACAGAGCGCAAGGTCTGCTCCAGGTTGCGATGTTGGGAGAAGGAGTCGATGCACTGTTGATGAGGGTACGAGTGGAGAAGGAGATGGTGGAGTTGCCGCGAGCAAGTGAAGGGAAGAAGAGGGTTCGCGATGGGATAAAAGGGTAATGAGCTTTAACAAATTTTGATTAAATAATTTAAACTTAGTTTAATTTATTTGGTGAATAAATGAAATAAATATTTAATGTGATAATTAATTTAATATATAGGGATTAGTTATATAGTTGGAAATTTAATTCATTTAAATATGGAAAAGGTAATTAAGGTTGTTGTTATTTATTTATTTAAGTAAGCATTGGAAAAAAAAAATATATGGTTAAGTGTTTGAAAATACATAGAATAAATTAATTTATAGGATAAATTAGTTTAAACTAAAAATCATTTAACCGTTGAATTTAATTTATGGTAGGTACCAAATTAATTTATTCAAGACGATGCACAACCGAGATGAGTTGGAAATTTACACAGGATATTTCGGCAAAAATCTCGGTGAGTAAATCTCACTCACCTTTAGAATTATTTTTATTTCCTTAAAAATAATTGTTTGTTGCTTGTGTGAATGTTTTATGGTTGTTTTATATATATTAGTTATTTAGGCTATATATATATATATACTGGGTTGATTGGTTGGTTGGATTCCCGCAGTCTCATTAGCGGATGCCCGCAGTTTCATAGCGGATGATTACCCTATACGCCCCACGCTATGATTAGTGGATGACCTTCTATACCGCGATATTCTGCCACGAAGCAGAATGGGTATTATTTATGCGCTAACATCTGTGGATGCAGGAAAACAGGTTGGAGGAATCCAACTGGATTCCTCAAAAATATATTATCTGTTTGTTTATTTGTTTGCATATATATTGTTATATATGATGTGTTAGAAAAATAAATAATTGGTTGCTTTGTGTGTTTTATCACTGGGCTTAAGTAATGATATTTAAAAAAATATATCGTGGAAGGATATTTGAGATTTTTTAAACAGGAAAATTCTATTTTTAAATAGAATTTGAATTTTAAATGGAAATAAAATATAAACTGGGTTTTGAAAAATAAAACAAGTAGTTTCTTTTTAAAAGAAGTTTATAAATAGTTCTTTTATAAAGAAGTTATAAATGAAGTGAAAAGAATTATCATTTGATAATTCAGAAATAGAAGTACCAGTGTGAAATTGGAATTTGAAATGAAATTTCAAATAGGATGTGAAAGGAAATTTTTAATATATAACTCAAATGAAATTTGAGTATAACATTTGAATTTTAAAAGGGAATTTAAGTATTTGAATTTTAAAAGGAGATTGAATATTAGAAATTCAAATAGAAGTTCAAATAGAACTTGAATAGATGAAATTAGAATGCAAAATAGAATTTGAATTCAAGGAATTAAAATAAATTTGAATTCAAAGAAATTCGAATAAAGAAATTCAAATAGAGATTTGAATGTAGAATTTCAAAATAGAATTTAAAATATAGTATTTCAAAGAAGAATTCAAATGTGAAATTTGAATTGAGATTTGAAATAGAAATTCAAGTGTTGAATTTGAACATGGAATTGAATATAGAAATTCAAGTAGAAATTTGAATATGAGATTTCAAAATAGAATTTGAAATAAACTTTGAAAGTAGGATTTCAAAGTAGAATTGAAATAGGATTTCAAAATAGGGAATCCAAATAGTTTTGAAATGGAATTTGAATTCAAGGGAATTCAAATGAATTTGAATAATGGAAATTCAAATGGTGTTGAAAATGAATTTGAATATTAGAAATTCAAATGGGTTTTAAACTATGGAATTTTGAATGTAGAATTTGAAAGGGGTTTGAATATTTGAATTCCAATAGAATTCAAATATAGAAATTGGAATATAGAAAGTTCAAATGGAATTTAAATATAGAGTTTGAATATAGGGAATTCAAATAGAAATTCAAATATTGGATTTGAATATCAAATAGAAAAGGAATTGGAATTTGAATTTAGAATTCAAATAAAAGTGAGATTTGAATTTGAATCAAGCAGAGTTAAATGGAGCTGAATTCATTTTAAAGAAGTTTAGAAGTTTAAAAGCTTATATATATATATAAATATAATTAAAACGAACTCGCCGCAGCGCTGCAGTTCGTAAAATAGCGACTCGAACTTCAATTGAGTATACAGAACACAATTGAAGTCGGAATTCTTCGAAACAAGAAACGTCAGGACCGGTTTGATAATAGTTTTCTAATGAAAGAGAGAAATATGAATTTCGTCGTATAGATTTTAAGTTATGTCAAAATCAATTTTTCAGAAAAACAGCGCCAGAATCGTTTTAAACCCATAATGGTTTATTTAATGTTATAAAAAGGATTTTAAGCAAATAAAATCCGAAGTTCTATTTAGAAAATTTCAGAGTGAGTTGCAAAATATATGCGAATTCAAGTTGTGTAAATAAATATGATTTTTGAAACAGAAACCAGATTTCGATTTATTGAATGGAATTAACTAAATCGAATAGAAATTAGTTAGTGAGATTTCGAATGGATATTGGGCCTTAAATAAGTGAATTCGGTTTGAAAATTTATATTCGAAATAGAAAAGAGAACTAGAATTGAAATTGAAATTCAATTTGGTTATGAACGAGTTAAATATTTGGTTTGAACGTGTTATGTTCAACAAAGAAGTGAAATAGGCAAAATGGCGAATTAAAGAATAAATGGGCGAAACTAAATTCAAATGATTAGATGGTATTGAATTGAATTGGAAACAGATGAACAGGTGTAAGCAGGTTTGATATGAAGTATATGAAGATTTAAATTTATGTGCTCGACAATAAGGTACATGTTTAAATTCATATATGAGATTTATGCGCCGTATCGGCAAGCCGCTTGGCTTTTCTTTTTCTTTTTGAGATTGGAAGATACCGGGAAGCTATTTGAAATTTCCCGATGCTCCCGATACAGGGGAGGTTATGGCGAAATTTTCCGGGAATTTAAGAAGTTAGAATATTTTTAAGAAAATTTGACAATTAGAAATCTATATATCGATATATATAGAATTCGATAAGGAAACGAAATCAAAAATAGCGATAAGGGCCAAGATTGATTATTGAAAATATTTGGTTAACAAATATTGATAGAGGAAATGGAGAAGAGATTTAATTTATGAATAATTAATTAAAGAGCCCAGTGATTTGTTTGATATGTTGATTGAACACTTGTTTTTATTCGATAGTTAAAACACAGACTATCGAAGTTTTGACCATCGTTGTCAATATGGAGAGACCGGTTGGATTATTATCCGAAGAACCACTCCGTATCGGCATAAGCGTTGCGAACCAAGTATGCTGAATATATTGAAGACGGAGTGAAGTGCAAGGGCTTTTCTAGTAATAGAAATAGTGCCTTCGGTTTCGTTCAGTCCCAGGACGAACGTAAATGGACGGATGTCTGACAGAATATTTCCAATGATCAAATTGGTTGGTCTGTATGAATATATATGGTTGCAACGGATTTATCCCTTAGCATAATATCCAGAATATTTGTGCAAACTCAACTAGTGATTAACGGATCTGACGATGTGGCATTCAAAGTGATTGTGTTATCAAGGAATGGTAAGTAATCGTAGCCTCAGGCCTCAACAACCGGGAAAGGACAAAAATCGGGCAGGCAGCATGGCTATGTGGGTCGCACCCATTAGGGTGTATAATCACCTATCTAGAGGAATTCCTTTTGTTTCTAAATCTATCGATTCTGCCTATTCGGGAAACGGTGGTTTGAGTCCAACCGTTGGTGATATACATTCGATACACTCAAGCGAAATGAGTGGTCGGTCATGTGTGGGCCGGGTTACAAGATGTTCTTGTTGAACCCAGTGTATTCCTCTCTAGAGATACACAGTCGGAAGGTGGTTCCATACCTTGTCATGTTGGAAATCCAATCTCCAATAAGCGCCATGCGGTTTTTGATTTTATACTATATATGTGGAGCGTGAGATGCAAGCGTTCTGCTATTTGGTTATTTACTTGATGTAGACATTATTATAATATCACTAGATTTTCGTATCAAAGTGTTTTTGGGTTATAGTAAGGTAAAAACCGTCCGTGTTTATGTGTGGGCTGGTCTTACTATTACCTTTTCTTTCGAAAAGGGTTTTGGAAGTTAAGCAAGTGGTTGGAGTTTACTCACACCAGTCCCATGACTGACCCAGAGTTTATTTTGTTTTGTTTTCCCTAAACTCTTGGGTGCCCAAATTTGTACGGGCATTCAAGTGTTTCAGGCTTTTACAGATACACTTGGAGGAGCTTGAAGCAGGAGGCTTCAACGTTAGTATTTAGAGTTACTTCCGCTGGATCAAATGTTATGTGTACTCTGATGATGGTATGTGTATATGAAAAAAACAGATTTGTATTTCAAAGCTTATGTTATATAATATATTTTATTTGTTCCGCTGTGAGTTTGTGATCTTCGTTTTCTTCTATTCTAAGTTTTCTATCTTATCTATTCTCATCCTCTAACTTCTTTCTAATAATGAGTCGTATTTCTGTGTTATTTGGGTTGGACGTGTGGTGTTTTTAGTCAACTCAGATAGCTCGGATTTGCGGGCCATTACACTGCCAGACGGAAGCAAGATGTTCACAGTTTATACAGATGCATGTGGGACAGGGCTAGGCGCTGTCTTAATGCAAGAAGAGAGGGTAGTAGCTTATGGTGGAAGGCAATTGAAAGTTCATGAAAAGAACTACCCGACCCACGATCTTGAGTTAGCCGCCATCGTCTTTGCACTTAAGTCTTGGCGATATTATCTCCTAGGTGAGAAGTTCGAACTTTACACTGACCATAAATCGTTGAAATATGTTTTCTCGCAGAAAGACCTTAATCTAAGGCAACAAAGATGGATGGAGTTTCTTGCCTCGCATGACTTCGAGATTTCCTATACTCCGGGCAAGGGCAATGTGGTGGAAGACGCCTTGAGTAGGAAGAAACTGACCCTAAGCCCACTGTTTGTAGAAAGGCAAAGCCTAGAGTATATAGCCAGTTTTAACTTTAGGCCCTCCTCTGATTTCGTACCGGGTTTGTTAGCATCTCTTGAGGTGCATCTTACTCTTTTGGACACAATAGGGACGACACAACGTGATGACCCTCAGCTAGTTGAAGTGGTTGATAAGCTAATTAGGGGTGAGACTTCTAGTCACCTCAGTAGATACTCTATCGATGATAAAGGCTGGCTGAGACGCGATGGAAGACTTTGCGTCCCACAAGCAAGGGAGTTGATAAAGAAGGTTCTCGAGGAAGCACATCGTTCCAAGATGACAATACACCCAGGCGGAGGAAAAATGTACAAGGACATGAAAAGGGTTTTCTTTTGGAACGGCATGAAGAAGGACGTGGCAGATTTCGTTTCTAAGTATATGGTATGCCTACAAGTTAAAGCGGAACAGAAAAAGCCTGGAGGACTGCTTCATCCCCTAGAGGTCCCACAGTGGAAGTGGGATAGCATTCAATGGACTTCGTTGATGGGCTGCCTAGGCCGGGAAGGGGCAATACTAGCATTTGGGTAATAGTGGATATGCTTACAAAGAGCGCCCACTTTTTACCTGTCAAGAGTAGAAGGACCGCCTCATCCCTAGCGTCTCTTTACATCAAGGAGATAGTTCGACTCCATGGGATACCCTCCAGTATTGTTAGTGATCGAGACCCTATCTTCACAAGCGAGTTTTGGCGAAGTTTGCAAGAAGATGTAGGCACTCAATTATGTTTAAGCACGGCCTATCACCCTCAGACCGATGGCCAAACGGAAAGGGTAAATAGAGTTTTAGAGGATCTTTTGAGACTTTGTGTTCTTGATTTAGGATGGACATGGGAGGATCACCTTCCCTTAGTAGAGTTTGCTTACAACAATAGCTTCCAAGCTACCATAGGCATGGCACCCTTCGAAGCATTGTATGGAAGACCGTGCAAGTCACCAACTTGTTGGTGGGAGTCTACAGATAAGGTTATTCTTGGTCCAGACATGATCAGAGAAACTTCACAAAAAGTGGACTTGATACGAAGAAGGATGAAGACGGCCCAAGATAGACAGAAATCCTACGCCGACAAGAGAAGGACCGACCTTGAGTTTGAGGTTGGGGACAGAGTTTTTCTTAAGGTATCTCCTCTAAGGGACGTTGTTCGTTTTGGATCCACTGGAAAGCTAGCAACGAGATTTGTAGGACCATTTCGTATCATCGAGAAGGTTGGGAAGATGGCCTATAGATTAGAGCTACCCGAAAAAACTGGCCGGAGTTCACAACATCTTTCATGTTTCTCACCTCCGGAAGTGATTACACGAGTCTGCTGAAATAGTAGAGCCTAGCATTCTAGAAGAAGCCGAAGTGGAACGTGAAGCAACTGTGAGAAGAGTTCCAACACGCATCTTAGGAACTGAAGTGAAAAAGCTATGCAACCGCAAAGTCAAGCTCGTCAAAGTTCAGTGGAGCGACGCCGAGGAAGACGCGACTTGGGAAATGTAGGCTAGAATACGCGCAGCCTACCCTTTTCTTTTTGAGGGTACATCTTTTGATCTCTCTTTTTCCTTAAGTTATGCTTTATCTATCTTTTAGGCATATTTCCTCGGCCCTTTCTCCTTAACTCCTTAGGTAGAAAACAAATGGATGCAAACATGTATTTGAAAACATGTTATGGATTATGGCTGCAAGTGGTTGCAAGTGATTGCTAGTGGTTGCTCGTGGATGCATATACACACACACCCTAGGATTTAGATCGGCTCAGTCACTTCATATTGCATATGCATATATGTATTCTCGTTCACATATGGTTGAAATTTTATATGTTATCATATGGTTATCGGATTTGTATGAATTGTTGTGCACTCATGTAGAATTATGAGTAGGAAAAATTTGCATACATGATGGATTCATGACACTTACATGATTCGCATTTAGGAGGTCAACTGAATCAGTGGACCGCCTGATTTCTGCATTAGATAAGGACATATACACACACAATGCATATGATCATAAAGCATTAGAAGTCTTTAAGGACAATGGACACCTGTGTTTGTTGGTTGAGTAGATGGACGATTGGATGGTAGGATATACATTCTTCCTAACTTGAAGATTTCGGGGACGAAATCCTTTTAAGTGGGGGAGAATGTAACACCTCGTATATTCTATAACAGCGAAATTCATAAATTAAAGTATAATTAATTCTAATGAAAGAATTAAGGGAAATGGCTTACGCCATTGCGTTCGTCTCGGAATTCTGGTTAAGATAGAGTCCGAGTTTGCGTGAAACGGACTCCGTATGAAGGAGTTATGATCTCCGGAAGTTTCAGAATAAATTTGAAATTCAAAAACAGCTCAGAACAGGTTTAAAATTCGAATTCGAGTTCAAACTGGGTTGGGTGTGAAATTTCCCGTCCAGTGACCAGGTCGACATTAGTGTCGACTGGGCAGTTGACTTGGCCCCCCAGGTCGACTACGCAGTCGACTTGGGTGTCGACCTGCAGGTCGACTTGCCCGGTCGGCCTGACCAGGTGGGTCTGACCCTGGTTCGACTTTTGGTGTGCTGTACGGTCTGATTTCCCTCCCTGTTTGCATCTGACGGCTCAAAGTAACTTGAAAACTCTATAAATACACCCTAAGACTCAACTAATTCACATAAGAAAATAAGAGAGGAGTCGTCATGCTGCCAGGAAGGAGTTGATCGTAGCCGCCAAGAATCAAACTAAGAAGCAAACTAAAGTCTAATCAAATCAATCAACAAATTGCTACCCAAAGGAGAGCATCTCCAAATTCAGAAAACAGAAATCAGAAAACAAGATCTCGTCACACGTTGTAAGTATAGTGGTCTTTCAGAATCTGAATAAAATTATGATGTGATACGATGTAATTGGGAATAGAATTGTATCATTATAATGATGTAGATCTTGTGTATTGTAATGTTTCTATCGTGATTGTTTTTGGTGTATTGATCTGTGGCATAAATGGATCGATGCAAGTTTATTATACGTTTGTATATGAAAGTAATGGTAATTACAAGTTTGTGGAAAAGTCTATGATTAGACCCCTCTCATGTTTATGTTAATATCCCCTTTATGTTTATGTTGATATCATGGGCCATATACTTATGTAAACACACCCTAGATCTGAGATCCTTTATGCTACATGACTCAAAACTTATGTATACATCTTAGATCCATTACAAGTATGGTTAGAACTATGTTAAATGCAGTTTGGGCTACATAAACTATACAAGTTCATGTGGAAATAGACTATATATTAGATTTGGACATTTTTGGGTTAATTTACAACATGTTAGTTTTGTGTTCGACGTTATGCCAAGTTAATATGTTAAAACCCAAGTTTGTATAAGTCTACATATGCCATCCTATGTGACACCCATTTAGTTGTATGCCAATTTTGAATGCAAGTTCACATGATCCAATGTTTATGTTAACGCCAATTTGCAAGTTCATGCGCTACACCTTCTATGTATCATAGAAATATTATATGTTCTGAATTTCCCCTTTTCTCACGTTTATCGAGTTGGGATGAATTGTGTCGAGCCCAACATTAGTACGTACAAACGGGGGTAATAGCATTGGGTGTAAAAACATGATATAATAAATATGTTGGCATGTTTGGCGCATGCCAACGACTGTGGCATTTTAGCGGTATAAATTATTATACCCAAATTAAAAGACGACATGACGTTTACATAAATAATAAAATATGTAAATCTAGAAAAGACGACATGTTTGACCCGAGGTTGGATTGAGTTGTGACATAAACCTGCCCGAACCCGCCCGGCTGTCCAGTAGTCACAACAATACCTATCCAATGTGGGTGGTTAAACATTGATCCCAATAAAGACCCGAGGTTAGACTGAACTACGGTGTAAACCTGCCCGGAACCAACCGGCAAATCCAGTAACCGTAGTGATATCTGTCTAATGTGAGTGGTCGGTGCTCTAAAAGGCTAAGGACAGGTGGTAGGGTTAAGTCAACTGAAAACGCTTAACCAAAGATTCAACAGGTTAACAAATATTGATGGGTGGGGTTAGGTATATACAGACACTTAACCACTTAACATGTTTTACTAGAAAAACCTGGTAACGTAGGGACCCGTTTCAGCAATAACCCAATTTAGGTATCAACGGTACCCTGAAACTAGGCAGGGTGGGGAACAATTACTGGGCTGATTGTAAGCGGTCAAATAACGACAATGTTAGGTGCACAATGCAGGTCTAACGGTGTGCGGTCGTGCACGCACTTCGGAGCAGACAAGCAGGACACTGAGGGCACCAGTAGTATATCCTATGCCTTCTAGTAATTGTGTCGGGGCCGCCACCATGGGTCTTGATACACCCCATGGTGGGACTAGCATAGGTATCTACACTTCTTGGGGTAGCCGTAAGACACACGTACGAGTAGGAGCCGATCTTTAGTAAAAATAAAAAGGATCACTTCACCCTCAGCATGGGGTGCCAGTTAGAATAATCCTAGTAAATGCAGAGATATAGTGTGGGTTCAATAGTATATTTGATTCTGGACTACACTCCCTTAGTTATGATACTATCCTGTTTTCAGTTTATGTCTATCATATCCTTTTCTTATTCACATACTGAAAAGTCACTAGATTTACTCGGGCTTTATGTCTGACTCCGTTTTTCTTTTCGTCTTCTTTTCTTTCGTTTCCCCCCAGGTCCACAAGGAGGAAACAACTCAGCTTAGTCAGACTCTTTTGCAAGCTTGAAGACAGTAGATGTACGGTTTGGATGTCTTTTGTTTGGATCATGGCTTTGGATATCATTATGGGGATTTTGCTGCTTTATTTTATGTTTTATGCTTCTTTGATAATCAAGACAGTTATGGAATTGTAATGTTTTTGGAAGTATTGTAAGACAATTATGGTATGGTTTGTATGACACGTATTTTGATGAAATAAAAGTTGCTGTGTTTTCCGCTGTTTAAAAATATGTGTATTTATATCTGTCTTGTGTATCTGTGACTTATACTTAAAAACCTCCACCAAAATTAGGGCATTCCCTTTATGAGTGACCCTAACGGAGGTGGGGTGTTTCAATAAATTATACCATTTCAATTCCACTAATCATTTAAAATATGCCAATAACATGTAACTTCATGTTTTTCCTAACGTTACCCCCGCTAAACATTCACATAAATTTCATAGAATGTTAGGCTTCGCAATTTAGCCAAACTCAGAATCAAGAGGGGAAAAGGAAGAGACACGTAGCATACAAGACAAGCATAATATGGATCCAACATATGTCGCATAAATTTGGCATAGAATAAATATATGTTTAATTATAAACCTGCAATTTTGAACCTAATCAATATGAACCATAAGCATATGGATGGGAGTTTACATAGAACTACACAATTCCAATTAGTCATATAAAGGTGAACTTGCATTTTTGGATCTAATTAACATGGGTCTTAAACATACTAAATTACCCAAATCCAACTGGGCATGTAAATGCAAACTTTTATTTTGGGTCCAATGAACATAAACCTTAAGCATATAGAATTGCACAAGTTCAACTATACATGTGAATGTAAACTTTAATTTGGATCCAATAATCATGAATCTTAGACATATGGAATTACACAGGTTTAACAAGGCATTTAAATATGAACTTTTATCTTGGATCCAACAAACATGAATCTTAAGCATATGGTTTTACACAAGTTTAAAAAGGCATGTAAATATGAGCTTTAATTTTGGATACAATTTTCATAGATCTAAATGAGAATCTAAACATAATACATGTCTTAGCCTAACAACTTGCATGATTCAATAAACATAGATCTAAATGTAGATCTAGACATAATACATGTTTTAGCCTAATAACTTGCACGATTTAATAAACATAGATCTAAATGTAGATCTAACCAACTTGCATGATTCATAAACATAGATCTAAATGTAGATATAAACAACTTGCATGATTCAATAAACCTAGATCTAAACAACTTGCATGATTCAATAAACATAGATCTAAACAACTTGCATGATTCAATAAACATAGATCTAAATGTAGATCTAAACAACTTGCATGATTCAATAAACATAGATCTAAATGTAGATCTAAACAACTTGCATGATTCAATAAACATAGATCTAAATGTAGATCTAAACAACTTGCATGTTACATAACATGAAAAGTCACCAAATTTACATAATATACGATTGGTTTAACATCAACATATAACCACAATAATCTCACAAGCATATACGATAGAATCGTTACAAGAATAGACATAAATGAACATCCTCATTATCTTACAACTAGGAATTATTCTAGTTTTCATTTTATTACAAATCACACAACTTTTAATCGTTCACATCTAAATAATAACATGACTTACAAACAAAAAAAGTCTTGTTTTCTGGGATCTGTATTCTGAAATCGAATAGCTCTCCTTTGTTGTAGACGTTGAATTCTCTTAGTTGAATTAGATTTGATTTGTAATTCCTAAATTGCTTCCTAGTTGAATGAGAATGGCGGCTACTCTAGATTGAGTGTTGACAGCATGACGGTCTTAGGAATATTTTTGTGTGGCTTAGGATTTGGATTTAGGTTGCTTATATAGAAGTTTGATTTAATAGGAACCCTCATAACAACCCAGGGTAAATCAAAGCCATTCAAATCTAAGAGAACCAACCGAAACCTGCCACGCAAGCCCTAATGACACAGCAATTCGTCAAACAAAGAAACACGTTAGATTTCAGATCTGACCCGAGGGGGAGGTCGACCTCCAGGTCGACCTGTATATAGGCAGGTCGACCTCCTGGTCGACCTGGCCTGGGGTAGGTCGACACCTAGGTCGACCTGCCTTGGTATTTTTTTTTATTGTTTTGTATAAATTTCTAAAAGTTCCGAGAGCCATAACTTCTTCATACGAAGTCCGATTTTCGAAAACTTGGACTCTATTCCAAGCAGGATTTTGAGACAAACGCAATGACGCAACCCGTTTCACCTATTTATCACATTTGTAATTAATTATTCTTTAATTCGTTACTTTAATATTCTCAGAAAATACGGGGTGTTACATTCTCCCCTCCTTAAAGGATTTTGTCCCCAAATCTTCAAGTTAAGAAGAATGTATATCCTACCATCCAATCATCCATCTTCTCAACCATCAAACACAGGCATCCATTGTCCTTAAAAAGATTTCTAGCCTTCATGATCATATGCGTAGTGTGTGTACATGTCCTTATCTAATGCAAAATCAGGAGGTCTACTGATTCAGTTGACCTCCTCAATGCGAGTTATGTCAGTGCCATGAGTCCATCGTGTATGCAATTATTCCTAATCGTACTTTACAGCTTCTACATGAGTGCACAATCATTCATACAAATGCAACATCCATATGATAACACATCAAATTTCAGTTCATATGTATAAAAATTCACTAAAGCATATGCAATATGAAAGTGACTGAGACGATCTAGTGCCTAATGTGTGTGTATGCATCCACGAGCAACCACTTGCAACCACCAATCATAACATTTTTCAAACGCATGTTTACATCCATTGGCTTCTACCTAAGGATTGAAGATATGACCTAGAGGATATACCTAAAAAGATAGAAACAAACATGCATAGAATTCCTAGAAAAAGAGATCAAGGATATACCCTTAAGAAAAAGGGTATGATGCGCGTGTCTTATCTTCAGTCTCCCACATCGCGTCTTTTTGAGCTTCACTCCACTTAACTAATTTAACTTCACAGTTGCGAAGCTTCTTGACCTCCATTTCCAAAACTCAATCGTAAAGATAGGACCTCGATCACTTACTATGCTAGAGGGTATCCAATGTAGTCGAACTACATTTCCAAGATAAACAGGTGTTAACCATAATACCAAGTGTATATACTAAGATGATTAAAGGTCTCTCTTCTACTTAGCTTATCCATCATGCCATAAATATGTGGGTTGATATCTCTCACGCAAACCATCCTAGTCGAACTTGACATCCCTTAAGTACAACCCCCAAAGGCCTAAACCAATATCAGACAAGCACCCAAGGAATACCTCCTATGAATTTGGACGATTTATGTGAGATGATACTAGCAAAACAACTAAACAATTGAGCACTTAACCGACTCTGGCTATCCTCGCCAATCTTGTTCCAAAACTATCGTTGTAACACCCCGTGTTTTCTATTAACGTTATAATAACGAATTAAACAATAATTAATTATAATGTGAGAATTAAGGGAAACATATTATGCCATTGTGTTCATCTCGGAATTCTGGTTGAGATAGAGTCCGAGTTTGTGTAAATTGGACTTCGTATGAAGAAGTTATGGTTGTCGGAAGTTTCTAGAAAATTCAAATAAATTCAAACAGCTCGAAACTAGATTCAAAATTCAAAACAGAAGTCAGAAGCGGGCTGGGCGGGAAAATTCCCGCCTAGGACCCAGGTCGACCTAGGGGTCAACCCCAGTGTCGACCTCCCCCCTAGAGGTCGACTTGCCCCCCCCCCCCCGGGGCAGATCTGAAAGATGACGATTTTGTAACTCAGTGATGAGTCATTGGTGCTGAGGTGTCAATCTATCATAACTGGATGGTCTTGATTGATTCTAGGTTGATCGGATGACATAAATTAATCCTAAATTCTATATAAACACATGTACACTAAAACCCTGAAACCTAATCGAAATTAGAACCATGGCCGTCATGCTATCACCTTGCAACCTAGAATAGGCGTCATCAACTAGAGGAAAAAGTAAAGCTAATCAACTCAATTCAACTCAAGTCTATAACAACAACAACAACAACGACGAATATGTCTACTTCAAAGGCGAGCTAAATCAATTTCAGAACTCAGATCCCAGAACTCAAGACCTTCTTTGAGTTGTGAGTTCAATTTCTTTAATAAGATAATTAACAAGTTAATTGGATTGAGTTATAATTTGGGTTATATGGCTATGTTTGTGAAACATTGGGAAAATTTATATTTTGTGAATGTATGCTAGTTGTTCATAATGATAGTTTTTGTTGTGAATCCCTTTGTATATGCCCAATCATCTATGTTCAACCTGATTCATGTTTGACATCATTTTATATGCATGTTTGGGTGCAGATTATATGCTAGTTTCTATGTGAATTGTACACAAGTTTACATGTGAAACAAATAAAGTGACTATATGAAAGTTTAGGTAGAAATTGGATTCACATATATGCAAGTTTACACCTTTAGATTTAGATCTACGACATACATAGTTTTATGCAAGTTTGTGACTATGGCCTATGCAAGTTTTTTGGGTGAAAACTATATTCATATATGTAAGTTTCGGGTGAAAACTATATGCAAGTTCACACCTTTTAGGCTATGTTTAGACTCGTGACAATACCAAGTTTATGCTAGATATGTTGTAATCCTTATTTGTAAGTTAGATCCAATTTGTGTGTTATGAAATTTGCGGTGTTTCTTCTCTTTTATGTGTTAGACTAATTGCTAGTCTAATATATATATATATATATATATATATCATGATAAGAGAACAAACAACGTGGGGACGATGGGGGTAATATTAAAAATACACATATTGAGAATTGGCATGTGTTGGCCTTATAAGGCATACAATCAATTTGAGGCAATAATTAGTATAATTTATATACCTGAAATAAATGGACATATTTTAGGTGACAATTATGGACATAAGTATATTTGGAATTTATTTACAAATTTGAATAGGGATATTAATCCAATTTGGGGTTAAATAAAGATGTGTAATAATAAACCGCCTAAGACACGAGGTTAGACTCTTTTGTGGTGTAAGACTGTAACACCCCGAAAATTCTATAACTGTGAAATTCATGAATTATAGTATAATTAATCTGAAATCAAAGAACTAAGGGAAACGGGATACGCCATTGCGTTCGTCTCGGAAAAATACGCAAAATAGAGTCCGAGTTTTCGAAAAACGGAGTCCGTATGAAGAAGATATGGCCTTCGGAAGTTTTGAATCAAATTTAAAATTCAAACAGAATAAAATAATAAAATAATCGGGCCAAATGGGCCAGGGCGGATGAACACCCGCCTAGCCACCCAGGTCGACTGGGTTGTCGACCTGGGCTACCCATGTCGACAGGGCTGTCGACAGCCCTGTCGACAGGGGTGTCGACCTGGTCGAGCCCAGTCAACCTGGCTGGCCAGGTCTGTGGTTGGTCGAATTTCAGTGGTCTGCTTTGTCATTAGGGCTAGGTGGCGGGTTTTTATTGGTCTCTCTTCCTAATGAATGGCTACGATCTAACCTAGCAACATCAATGGTCCTAATCAATTCCTAACCTCTATATAAACAACCCTAGACTAAACCCTAATCTATTCATTCAAAATAAGATTATAGCCGCCATGTTGCTGAGGAACGACAAAGAGTAGCCGCCAACTAGAGAGAGGGAATTAGGAAGAAAGTTCTAAGCCTAAAGCAATTCAAGCAACCTAAAGCCAATCAATTCAACAAAGGAATCATATTTCTTAATTCGCCGCAACCATTGTAAGTAGAGTATTACTTTGGTATGAATAAACAATCGTGTAGATATGTATGCTTGAATTGTGGCAATAAAATTCATATTTGTGCGTTCTTATCAATTTATATACGTTTGGATATTCTGAATTATGTCATTCAATTATAAAGAACTACATGCGGTAGTTCTATGCAAATATACGTTTGGAATATTGCGCAAATTGTGTAATCTATGTTGAAGCTACATGTATGTAGTTAATTGAAATTCATGCAAGTTTGGGGCTTTGTTATTATGCCATTACGATGTATATTTTTGTGCATAAATTATTTTGCAAGTAATTGAAACAAGTTTGGTTGTTATAGTTCATATGAAAACTATGTTGGAGTTTTGACACCATAATCCATGTATTAAGTCATGCTTTTGCAAACTTATGAATATGGCTAGGTTATGAGTGATATTTGGCATAATTGAAATCTATGATTAAGTCTATCTTGTTTAAAAGAATTATATGATGACATATGTGAGACATGGCTAGATTAGACTCAAAAATCCCTTTTTGCAAGTTTAAAGCAAACACCATGATTAGGAATATTTATGCATAAGTATATTTATACCATCGTTATATGATTAGACTTAAACCATGATTAAGTTGAACTATGCTTTTGTGTTAGTAACAAAGTATCCCCTTTGTAAACGTGTAGAAACCTTATGAACATGACTTGTTTATGTTTATGCCATGAACAAAGTTAACTTTACTTATGCCATGCTTATGTTTGACATTATGCCATGTTTATGCTCGAAGTATTTATGCCATGCTTATGTTTGACATTATGCTATGCTTATGCTAGAAATATTTACGACATGCTCATGTTTGACATTATGCCTAAATAAGAATATAGGTTCATGTTGTAGTTAACCTATGTAAGTTCACATGCTTTGATTCATGTCACCCATGTTACCACTATGCAAGTACACCAATTTCTATTTTGTATTTCCAACGTCGTATTGCAAGTTCATGCGCTCACCTTCCCCTCTTTGTGTATACGCCATAAGCCTCCCTTTTCGCATGGCTAAAATTGGGCTTTAAAAGGCTAAGCCCAATATATATGAACGGACGTGTAAAACGGGGGAAAATAACGTTGGGTTAAAATTAATTAATGAATGAAAATATAAAGTAGAAGGGCCCAAATTCAAGTATGGGTTGGGCCAGTGATTGGTGTAACCTTTACACCATTAACTTAATAATGGGCCGCAAATATTTACATATAAGAAACAAAGAAGAATGACAAAATATGTAAATGTAGAACATACGATGTGTTTAACCCGAGGTTGGATTGAGTTGTGATGTAAACCTGCCCGGAACCGCCCGGCTGTCCAGTAGTCACAACAATACCTATCCAATGTGGGAGGTTAAACATGGAGCCCAGCAAGGACCCGAGGTTAGACTGAGTTGTGGCGTAAGACTTCCCGGAACCAACCGGCAACAGGCAGCCACAACAATACATGTCTAATGTGAGAGGTCAGGGCCTTAATAAGACAATTAAGGCTGAGTCAGGATTGTTAGGATTAAGTGAACTAAAGACTTAATCAAAATGGAACATGCTAAACTAAACAGACTGGTGGGGGTTAGGTTAGAAAACACTTAACCAACTTAGCATGTTGGCTAGAGATAGAAAACCTAGTAACGGGGGACCCTTTTCAGCAGTAACCCTAAAAAAGTGTATCAGGATACCCTGAAACTAGGCAGGGTGGGGCACGATTACTGGGCTGATTGTAAGAGGTCAAATCGACGGCGGTGGTGTAGCAGTGTAGGTTCTAACGGAGTGCGGGCGTGCACACACTCCGGCGCAGAAAAATAAGGCACTGGACACCAGTAGCATACCTGTGCACTCTAAGGTTGTGTCGGGTTGCCACTATGGGACTTGATACACCCCATGGTGGGACCAGCATAGGTAACTACAGACATCGGGGGCCGTAAGACACATGTAACTATGCGAGTAGGAGCCGATCATCATAAAATGGATCACATCACCCTGATTATGGGGTGCCAGTTGGAAACTAGTTTATATGGGTTCAGAGATTAGCATGGGGTACGATAGTATATTCGACCCTAGACAACTTAACCAAGTTTATTGTGCTTGCCCACTTCTTGTTTATACTTATCATACCCAGTTCTTTATTCATAGACAAAGTAGTACTAGACTTACTCAGGCTTTATGTCTGACTCTATTTTTCTTTCGTCTTCTTTCTTCCGTTTCCCCCCCAGGTCCTCAGGGAGGGAACACAGCAGCTTGACCAACCTCAACATCCAGCTTGAAGAAGAGAAATGTATTGCTTGGACTTTCCTGTTTTGAACTATGGCTTTGGACAATCCACTATGGGGCTTTTGCAGTTTATCTATGTTTTATTTATGCTTCTTTAAAAAATAATGTACTCAAGACAGATTATGAAAGTGTTATGTTATGTTTTTGGAAAGGATGTTGTTGTAACACGTATTTGATTTTATGAAATAAAGTTTGTTGTTCTTCCGCTGTTTACAAATATGTGTTCTTATATCTGTCTTGTATATCTGTGACTTGTACTTAAAAACCTCCACCAAAATTAGGGCATTCCCTTTGAGAGTGACCCTAACGGAGGTGGGGTGTTTCACTTGGTATCAGAGCATAGGTTTACCAGATAAGATAAAAAAAAAAGTTTTGAAAAATTATTTTCAAAAAGGAAATTTAAAGAAGCATTTTTAAAAGAAAAATATTATTTTATTTTAAAAAGGCAAAGTCCACTCCCCAAAGCCATAGGTATTATCTCTTATCCTTCGTTTTGAATCTATCCTTTTTGTTTCAGCATGTCCCAAGAACTTAACTTGCCGGAAGGGGTACCCATACCTGGTTGGTTTAGACGTTTCTTAGAAGCAAGGGCCACTCAGCCAGGTCTTACCGTTCCTCCTCCTCCAGCTGAAGGAAACCATCCAGCTGCAGCAGCACCTTTTCCTCCACCTCCTCCTCGGGGAAACAATTTTGCTAAGATATGTAAAGATTTTAAAGCTATGGGAGGAAGGGATTTCCATGGAACTGAGTCCTTCGTAGCAGCTAGAAATTGGCTGAAAGAAACGGAGGACCTATTCATCATCTTTGAGGTAGAAGATAGGCAAAAAGTACAATTGGCAGTGTGGCTATTGAAGGGCGAGGCTTCCTACTGGTGGGAAGTCACTAATGCTGAAAGACCAGTGGAGACATGGGAGGACTTTAGGGCTTGGTTTGAGACTAAATTTCTCTCGGATGCGGAAAGAAGTTTGCAGTTGGAAAAATTCTTATTTCTTAAGCAAGGAGACAAGACTGTCAGAGAGTATGTGAATCAGTTTGATGAGCTGGCTAGGTTTGGCCTTGACCTAGTCAATACCCCGCACAAGAAGGCTCTCCGTTTCGTCAAAGGGTTGAATGAGCCATTACACAGTTTGGCCATGACCCATATACCCATGGGAGCCACGTATGAAAGATTGGTGCAAATGGCATTGCTGAATGAGGAGGATAAGGACAAGAAGGAGACGAAGGCAGAAAGCTCTCAAGGGAAGAAAGAGGGTTTGCAGCCTAAGAAGACAGACTTTAAGAAAGGCGGGGAAGGCAACAAAGAGAAGAGGACGTGCAATTTCTGTGGCAAAGTGGGGCACTTAGTAAAGGACTGCCGGAAAAAGAAGGCCAAGGAGAATGGTGGGTGCTTTTCGTGCGGTCAGACAGGCCACAGGGCTAAGGACTGCCCAAGGAAACGAGGACAGGGGCAGGGCGCTGGATCCACCCCAGGGGCACAGGTTCATGTGCTGGAAGCGCCACCTCTGCAACAGCGAGGTACAAACACTTCTGTAGAAAGTGTAGTTTATCTTTACGATCACCCCGTTCGCACTTTATTTGATTCTGGCGCATCACACTCCTTTATCTCGTCTGCTTTAGTAGAATCTCTGCACCTAAAAAACTAGTATGGTAGAGGACCCCTTAATTGTTTCAAACCCAATTGGGGGCCCAGCTCATTTGTCTATGATCTGTGTGGGATTAAAAATTTCTATCCTAAGTGTTGAATTTCAATGTAGTGCCTTTGTTTTGGGCTTTTCGGGTTATGGTTTGATTTTGGGTATGGATTGGCTATCCAGTAATGGGGCCATCCTTGATTGTGAGAAAAGGGTTGCAAGGCTCCTAACCCAGCTCGGTAATACTTTGGAAATTTCTTGTAATCCCTCGTATGCGGTTAAGCTTAGTTATCTTGAATCGCTAGAAAAATTTGCAATCAGTTAGAGTGGTCCGGGAATATCCGGATGTCTTCGAAGAGGTGAAGGGCTTGCCTCCGGAGCGGGAAATAGACTTCCGCATATATCTTGTAGATAATGCAAAGCCCGTTGCGTTCCCCGTTAGACACATGGCTCCACGGGAAAGGAAAGAGCTCAGTAAACGGATTAAAGAGCCTCTAGAGAAAGGGGTTCATTAGGAGGAGCATTTCAGAATGGGGCGCTCCAGTAGTGTTCGCCACTAAGGCAGAAAGTTCATTTCGCTTATGAATGAGCTGTGGAGAATCACCTTAGTACGTACATTTGGCAACATAGTTGACATTTGTTTATTTTCAAGAGATAATTCATCTATGTGGAATACCTTCTAGTAAGGGAACAAGATCCAAGATTCACTAATGAATTTTGGAGAGCTTGCATGGAACCATGAGTACGCAGTTAGGCTTAAGCCAAGTATACCAGAAGGAGAATAAGTGAAAGAGGAACGAAAAATAGGTTCCAACTCATATTTTGGAAACAAGAATTAAGAAGCTACGGATTGGTCTTAGGAAGGGACTCCCTTGTGACCTAAAAGGAGTCCATCATGCTTAGTTACCTAGAATCATATATGGTGGTTGGGTTGAGTAACTCTTTGGGTGTCAGTCTGATGTTGATTTCGGTCTTCGGGGCTGATGCTTAGGGAGTTCTTCTCCTAATCAATATATATGTGGCATAGGTTTTCAGTTTTGACATTGCCTAATGGGCACAAAGTTTTTACTTCAACTATACCTTTAGATAGGAACAATTGGGAAAATTTCCTATAGATTAGAGCTACCCGAGAAGTTGGCTGGAGTCCACAACGTTTTTCACGTTTCACATCTCCGAAAATGTCTGCATGAGTCAGCTGAAGTGGTAGAGCCAAACATCCTCAAAGAGGCGGAAGTGGAACGCGAAGCAACCATAAGGAGAGTTCCAACCCGCATCTTAGGAACGGAAGTGAAGAAGCTACGCAACCGCGAAGTCAAGTGGAGCGACGCCGAGGGAGACGCGACTTGGGAAACTGAAGCTAGAATCCGTGCTACCTACCCTTTTCTGTTCGAGGGTACATCCTTGATCTTTCATTTTCCTTAAGTTGCGCTTTTATCTATCTTTTTAGGTATATTTCCTCGACATTATCTTTTAGGTAGAATCTTTTTGGATGGAAACATGTAGTTGAAACATGTTATGTATGATGGTTGCAAGTGGTTGCAAGTGATTGCTAGTGGTTGCTCGTGGTTGCATATACACACACAATCTAGGTTTTAGATCGGCTCAGTCACTTCATATTGCATATGCATATATGTTTGCTTTCGCCTATGGTTGAACATTAATATGTTGACATGTGGATGTTGCATTTGTATTGAATGATTGAGCACTCATGTAGAATCAAGAATAGGAAAATTTGCATACATAATGGATTCATGGCACTTACATAATTCGCATTAAGGAGGTCAACTGAATCAGTAGACCGCCTGATTTTGCATTAGATAAGTTCATGTATACACACACATTTTGCATATGATCATGAAGCATTAGAAGTCTTTTAAGGACAATGGATGCTCGTGTTTGATGGATGAGTAGATGGATGATTGGATGTTAGGATATACATTCCTCCTAACTTGAAGATTTCGGGGACGAAATCCTTTTAAGTGGGGGAGAATGTAACACCCCGAAAATTCTATAACTGTGAAATTCATGAATTAAAGTATAATTAATCTGAAATCAAAGAACTAAGGGAAACGGGATACGCCATTGCGTTCGTCTCGGAAAAATACGCAAAATAGAGTCCGAGTTTTCGAAAAACGGAGTCCGTATGAAGAAGATACGGCCTTCGGAAGTTTTGAATCAAATTTAAAATTCAAACAGAATAAAATAATAAAATAATCGGGCCAAATGGGCCAGGGCGGATGAACACCCGCCTAGCCACCCAGGTCGACTGGGCTGTCGACCTGGGCTACCCATGTCGACAGGGCTGTCGACAGCCCTGTCGACATGGGTGTCGACCTGGTCGAGCCCAGTCAACCTGGCTGGCCAGGTCTGTGGTTGGTCGAATTTCAGTGGTCTGCTTTGTCATTAGGGCTAGGTGGCGGGTTTTTATTGGTCTCTCTTCCTAATGAATGGCTACGATCTAACCTAGCAACATCAATGGTCCTAATCAATTCCTAACCTCTATATAAACAACCCTAGACTAAACCCTAATCTATTCATTCAAAATAAGATTATAGCCGCCATGTTGCTGAGGAACGACAAAGAGTAGCCGCCAACTAGAGAGAGGGAATTAGGAAGAAAGTTCTAAGCCTAAAGCAATTCAAGCAACCTAAAGCCAATCAATTCAACAAAGGAATCATATTTCTTAATTCGCCGCAATCATTGTAAGTAGAGTATTACTTTGGTATGAATAAACAATCGTGTAGATATGTATGCTTGAATTGTGGCAATAAAATTCATATTTGTGCGTTCTTATCAATTTATATACGTTTGGATATTCTGAATTATGTCATTCAATTATAAAGAACTACATGCGGTAGTTCTATGCAAATATACGTTTGGAATATTGCGCAAATTGTGTAATCTATGTTGAAGCTACATGTATGTAGTTAATTGAAATTCATGCAAGTTTGGGGCTTTGTTATTATGCCATTACGATGTATATTTTTGTGCATAAATTATTTTGCAAGTAATTTAAACAAGTTTGGTTGTTATAGTTCATATGAAAACTATGTTGGAGTTTTGACACCATAATCCATGTATTAAGTCAATATTTTGCAAACTTATGAATATGGCTAGGTTATGAGTGATATTTGGCATAATTGAAATCTATGATTAAGTCTATCTTGTTTAAAAGAATTATATGATGACATATGTGAGACATGGCTAGGTTAGACTCAAAAATCCCTTTTTGCAAGTTTAAAGCAAACACCATGATTAGGAATATTTATGCATAAGTATATTTATACCATCGTTATATGATTAGACTTAAACCATGATTGAGTTGAACTATGCTTTTGTGTTAGTAACAAAGTATCCCCTTTGTAAACATGTAGAAACCTTATGAACATGACTTGTTTATGTTTATGCCATGAACAAAGTTAACTTTACTTATGCCATGCTTATGTTTGACATTATGCCATGTTTATGCTCGAAGTATTTATGCCATGCTTATGTTTGACATTATGCTATGCTTATGCTAGAAATATTTACGACATGCTCATGTTTGACATTATGCCTAAATAAGAATATAGGTTCATGTTGTAGTTAAACCTATGTAAGTTCACATGCTTTGATTCATGTCACCCATGTTACCACTATGCAAGTACACCAATTTCTATTTTGTATTTCCAACGTCGTATTGCAAGTTCATGCGCTCACCTTCCCCTCTTTGTGTATACGCCATAAGCCTCCCTTTTCGCATGGCTAAAATTGGGCTTTAAAAGGCTAAGCCCAATATATATGAACGGACGTGTAAAACGGGGGAAAATAACGTTGGGTTAAAATTAATTAATGAATGAAAATATAAAGTAGAAGGGCCCAAATTCAAGTATGGGTTGGGCCAGTGATTGGTGTAACCTTTACACCATTAACTTAATAATGGGCCGCAAATATTTACATATAAGAAACAAAGAAGAATGACAAGATATGTAAATGTAGAACATACGATGTGTTTAACCCGAGGTTGGATTGAGTTGTGATGTAAACCTGCCCGGAACCGCCCGGCTATCCAGTAGTCACAACAATACCTATCCAATGTGGGAGGTTAAACATGGAGCCCAGCAAGGACCCGAGGTTAGACTGAGTTGTGGCGTAAGACTGCCCGGAACCAACCGGCAACAGGCAGCCACAACAATACCTGTCTAATGTGAGAGGTCAGGGCCTTAATAAGACAATTAAGGCTGAGTCAGGATTGTTAGGATTAAGTGAACTAAAGACTTAATCAAAATGGAACATGCTAAACTAAACAGACTAGTGGGGGTTAGGTTAGAAAACACTTAACCAACTTAGCATGTTGGCTAGAGATAGAAAACCTAGTAACGGGGGACCCTTTTCAGCAGTAACCCTAAAAAAGTGTATCAGGATACCCTGAAACTAGGCAGGGTGGGGCACGATTACTGGGCTGATTGTAAGAGGTCAAATCGACGGCGGTGGTGTAGCAGTGTAGGTTCTAACGGAGTGCGGGCGTGCACACACTCCGGCGCAGAAAAATAAGGCACTGGACACCAGTAGCATACCTGTGCACTCTAAGGTTGTGTCGGGTTGCCACTATGGGACTTGATACACCCCATCGTGGGACCAGCACAGGTAACTACAGACATCGGGGGCCGTAAGACACATGTAACTATGCGAGTAGGAGCCGATCATCATAAAATGGATCACATCACCCTGATTATGGGGTGCCAGTTGGAAACTAGTTTATATGGGTTCAGAGATTAGCATGGGGTACGATAGTATATTCGACCCTAGACAACTTAACCAAGTTTATTGTGCTTGCCCACTTCTTGTTTATACTTATCATACCCAGTTCTTTATTCATAGAAAAAGTAGTACTAGACTTACTCAGGCTTTATGTCTGACTCTATTTTTCTTTCGTCTTCTTTCTTCCGTTTCCCCCCCAGGTCCTCAGGGAGGGAACACAGCAGCTTGACCAACCTCAACATCCAGCTTGAAGAAGAGAAATGTATTGCTTGGACTTTCCTGTTTTGAACTATGGCTTTGGACAATCCACTATGGGGCTTTTGCAGTTTATCTATGTTTTATTTATGCTTCTTTAAAAATAATGTACTCAAGACAGATTATGAAAGTGTTATGTTATGTTTTTGGAAAGGATGTTGTTGTAACACGTATTTGATTTTATGAAATAAAGTTTGTTGTTCTTCCGCTATTTACAAATATGTGTTCTTATATCTGTCTTGTATATCTGTGACTTGTACTTAAAAACCTCCACCAAAATTAGGGCATTCCCTTTGAGAGTGACCCTAACGGAGGTGGGGTGTTTCAAAGACTGCCCGGACTCGCCCGGCAAATCCAGCAGCCACAAATGTCAATCTAATGTGAGAGGTCAAAGGCATGAATTAAATGCGTAACAGTTGTAAAGACACGAGGTTAGGCTTGTTTGTGGTGTAAGACTGCTCGGACCCCCCCGGCAAATCCAGCAGCCACAAATGCCAATCTAATGTGGGAGGTCTTTACAAGGTTACGATGTTAATGAATTATGAAATACTTAACCAAATAAACATGTGGTGGGACATGGGGGGTTAATTGGGTGCCTTGGGTGGCATGTGAAATTAAGAGGGTGCCTTGGGTGGCATGTTAAATGCGATTAGATGCACTTAACCAAGATTGAAACATGTAAGAAGTCATGAATAAGAATGGGGTTAAGTGGGGAAAACCTTAGAGGGGACCAAGCATAGGTGAAAACTTGTGTCACACATGAGGGCCCTTTTCAAACCAGTAACCCATTAATTATCTTCGTGGGCTCGACCCAAGTCGACGACGGGACACGCGTACTGGGTTTGATTGTAAGAGGCCAAAACGGGCTAGCGGTGGCAACGCAAGTCCAACGGGGTCATGTGCGTGTGTGGCCCCGGGCTGGTAGGTAAGACATTGTTGCATCGCGTAGGTATAAGCCGTGATTCTTGGTGGTATCGGGTTGCCACTTTAGGGAGTGATACACCCCACTGTGGGGCCAGCACGGGTATCTACGAGTTAGGGAGCCGATCGAATGGGGGTAGTGGGTACACCTAGTGGAGATAGGGGCAGATGGCACCTATGAAGGCAGCTAGGGGTACACGAAACTACCATTATCATTATTAAGTTTTGTAGGCGGGATCAACTTTTAGGGTGTTTGATGTAGTGTAATGTAGAAATTATCTTGTAGTGATTAGGTGCGCCTTTAACGTTATTTTTGCTCATCTTATTTCCTTTGTTTACTCTGTCTTGCCCATTTGTTCACAGTCATTTCCTTATTTTCTAGCTTATGCCTTATCCTAGTTACTTTAATGATTGTATTGTTAAAGTTATTGCAGTCTCCAGACTTTATGTCTAACCCCCTTTGTTTCCACCTCTTTTCTTCCTTTACCCCCCCCCCCCACCTTAGGTGCTCAGGGTGGGACTAGTACTAGTGGAGCTTGATTTGGAAAGCTTTATCTCTCTCTCTTTTAGAAGTTGCTTGGATTGCTGAAGTAAAGTTTAGCCTATCTTATTTATAGCTATTTTATGTTGGGGTTATGTCTTTTATTTTATGTACGCAGAACTTATTTGTCAAGATGGATAATAAGTGTTTTTGGTTTTGTAGTTGGTTTTTGATGTGATGTAACAAAACTATTTCTCCGCTGCAATAAAAGTGGTTTTTATTTTCCAAGTACCAATGTATTTGTCTGTCTTGTTTACTTTTCTATTCTATACACAATAAACGCTCCACCAAAATTAAGGCATTCCCTTTGTGAGTGACCTTAACGGAGGTGGGGTGTCACACGTGGTATTAGAGCTGAAGGTTGCCAGAACATATAAGATATTTTGAAAAATTATTTTTCAAAAAGCATTTTTTAAAGAAATACTTTCAAAAGTATGCTTTAAGGAAAATATTTTCAAGAGAAAAGTTTGTTTTAAAAACATAACCCCCAAGAGCCATATATCTTTCTTTCGAATTCTCCATTTGAATCCCTTCATTTTCTTTTCAGCATGACTGGAATTCCCGAGATACCCGAGGGGATGCCGATACCAGGATGGTTTAGAAGGTATCTGGAAGCTAGGGCCAATGTCGCAGGCCCAGCAAATCCTCCTCCTCATCCTCCCCATGTCGATACTTTCGCAAAGATATGCAAGGACTTTCGGGCAATGGGCGGGAAACCATTTCACGGGTCGGAGACGTTTGTTGAAGCTTGAAATTGGCTAAAGGAGGTGGAAGAATTGTTTGGAATCTTTGAGGTAGAATATGGAAGAAAGGTCCAATTGCTGCCTGGTTAATGAAGGATGAGGCCTCGTTTTGGTGGGAGGTCAGTAATGGAGAACGTCCAGTTGATAGACGGTCGAATTTCAGGCGTAGGTTTGAGGCAAAGTTTCTCTCACGGGCCAAAGAGAATATATACATGGAAAGGTTTTTAGCATTGAGGCAGGGAAATCTATCAGTGAAAGAGTACGTCAACAAGTTCAATCAGTTGGCGAGATTTGGCTTGGACTTGGTGAATACACCCGAAAAGAAGGCCCTGAGATTTGTTAAGGGTTTGAACGAGCCGCTACATGGGTTAGCTATGACCACATCCCTATGGGGGCCACCTTTGAGAGACTAGTTGACATGGCGCTTATGCTTGAAGAGGGGAAAGGCGCCAATGCTAATAAGGCACCTGAGAACAAAGGGGATCAAAAGAAACCACAACAGCAGAATAAGAAGGGTGGTAAAGACAACAACGGCAAGGGAAAGAAAAGATGCTTTAACCGTGGGACACCAGGCCATCTGAGCAAAGACTGTAGGAAGAAGAAGACTGGTTTCTTCCACTGTTGCGAGGCAGGACATCTGATTAAGGACTACTGTAACACCCCGTATTTTCTGTGAACGTATAAGTAACAAATTAAAGTATACTTAATTTTTAGGAGAAGAATTAAGGGAAACAGGTTGTGCCATTGCGCTCGTCTCGAAATTCTGCTTTAGATAGAGTCCGAGTTTGCGTAACACAGATACCGTATGAGGAAGTTATGGACGAACGAAGTTAGGCAGAAAAACCGGAAACAGGCCAGAATACACTGGCGCACTTGTGAAGTTCGCCAGTACAAAAATACAATGGCGCACTTGCCAAGTGCGCCCATACTGATCCAGCATAGAATTCTGGAGTGTTATGTGATGACGTGTCTTCTTTTGAGTGACTGGATGACCTATCTTCGAGCTAGGTGGTTCTGATGACTTCTGGATTGATCTGAAGGCTCTAAATCACCCTATTCTCCTATAAAAACACCCCCAAACCTCACTTTCTCTCCACACAATTTCATTCTGCCTATACTTTGCCTCTATAATAAATAAATAAAATAATGGTGTCGCCACTCTGTTGGGATCAAAACTAGAACTAGTGCATCTTCTTCCAAATCTGAATAAGATTAAAAGAGAACTACTGCAACTCTTCTTCTATAATCCAATCAAGGCAAGTGCGGTTATTTTCCGATATGAATTTTAATCATGATCTTGAAATAATTATAAAACTGAATCTAAGATTATGCCCTTTTTTATTTATCAGATCTGTTCCTCTGTTTTATTATTCTGTTTGTTCTGTATTTCTTCTTCCTTTCTTTCTTTTTGTTTGATAGCCAGGCTACCACGAGCCTGAACCAGATCTCATAAGAGATGAACGCATAAACGCTAAATTTTGGAAGAATGTTGAATGAGGCATATTTGGGCATAATTGATTTGTAACTAATTTAAGGATACAACGCATGTTGTAATTCTGGACATAAATTTGAGGCATATTGTATAAGACAGTTTATAAATTGGAAGGAGATGATTATTGTGACTTAGAACATAAAGAACATAGGTTGAACTTAGAACATAAATCTGAGATATATAATTGGGCATGGTGTATTTAAAACATAAGGTGTATTTAACATATGACTTGGGATTTGTGGCGTAAAGTTTAACTGTGAACATGTAATTGATTTGGATGCATAGTACAAGTTGTAGTTCAAGATCTAGATCTGGACATACTATATATATTAAAGTCTGAAATTTGAAAAAAAGATAGAATTAATTTGCATTTAACTTAGGTGTAAAGATCCATATTAAGATTGGATAATTATTAAGTGTGAATACACCTAAGTAGGGGGGTTGGATTTGTGACATGCATTGTAATCAATGGCTATATTTGGCATAATTTATATGTAAGGTTTTTGGAGAATATTCTGAACTATGCAAGTTCAACTAAAAATTGGGACATATGTTATATGGTGGATTATGACCATAATTTGGGCATATAAGTTTAGGCTTACCTTATGAATTAGGCAAGATATTTGAATAGGACTTTGAGGAATGTTTAAATCGGCTAAAACTGTTATCTCCTTATTATGTTAAATTTGCCTAATCTGCCAAACCTGTTACCTGTTTAATCTGTTGAATTGCCTAAACAGTTACATATGTTGAATCGCCTAATCTGCTAATTTTTCCTAATCTGCTAAATCTGTTGAGTTGCCTAATCTGCTAAATCTGTTGAACCGCCTAAGCTGCTAAATCTGTTAAATCTGTTGAAAAGCTGAACGATTGTAATTTGTGTAAAACATGTTAATTTGTTTAATTTGTTGCGACTTGAAAAGAAGTCAAATCTGTTAAATTTACATAATTAGTCTGATATTGGTATAATTTGTAATGGAATAAACTGGTTAAAATAAAAATGCCGAGACACGAGGTTAGAGTCATGTTTGCGGTAGAAGCCTGCCCAGACCCAACCGGCTTAAGCAACAACCGCAAACTGCTAGTCTAATGTGATAGGTCATAGGCATAACTAAAATATGCTTAGACACGAGGTTAGGTCTGGCTTGTGCCAGAAGTCTGCCCGGAACCGCCCGGCTTATCCAGCGGCCACAAGCTATCGACCTAATGTGAGAGGTCTGTGCATTAATATTTAATTAATGCAAATCTGAGATAAATATGATGTCTAAAACGTGTTGGGTAAATAAGGCTAAACCAACTAGACTGATGAATTAATAAACCTGTTTCGTGAATCTGTAGGCCCAATACAAAGTTAGACAATCTGTAAGTCTGTTGAAACTATACATCTGATCCGTTAGTCTGAAAACCTGTTGACTTGATTTTCTGGTCTGTGAACTAGTTGATTCTGAACTCTGTAGGCCTAAAACTTGTAAACAAGTTAATCTGAAATCTGTTAGTTTGGGGACACAAGGTTAGGAGGGAAAATACTTGTGTCATCTGTTGTTTGGGACCCATATTATTCAGTAACCCTTTCTGGTATCAAAACTATGACCCAACAGTAGGTAAGGTCCGGACACGCTTACTGAACTAATTATAAGTGGTTCATTCTGATAATGGCGAGGGGTGTTGATGGTGCGTTCCAACCGGGTCATGTGCGTGCATGGATTCCAGTCTGCCTTTGGGGATGTAAGACGCCGTGACATCTGTAAATACGACTGTGTCATTTAAAGGTTGCTGCTTTGGGGAGTGATACACGCTTCTGTGGGGCTGGAACAGGGTATTTATGTATTAGGGAGCCGATCGCTTGGGGTAGATTTAGGGTACACTTAGTTCTGTCTGTTTCCATTGGGGTACCGTCTTTTTCTGTTGGGTGGTAACACCTGTCTGTTCTGCGTGGTACCGTCTGTTGGGGTGGTAAAGGCCCATTTACTAGTGTACACCTAATTCTAACATTCTATTTATGTAGGGATTATTCTATTTCCGTCTCTGATTCCGTTTATGTACCTTCTGTCTGTTAGGGTGGTAAAGGCCCATTACTGGCATTCTGTTCTAGTATAGATTATTCTGTTCCGTTTCTATTTCAGTTTGGACATTAGGGTAACGCCTAATCCTGTTATACTAGTATTAGTTCAGAGAAGTAAAATATAAGTAAGAAGCATAACTTGGGCTATATCATTCTGTTTCTTTTTTTTTTAGCTTAAGTATACCAGTTACTCCTATTGCTGTTGTCTCTTATCCAGCTTTATTCTCATGTCATGATATTATTATCTGTTCATATGCTGAAAGTCACTGGACTTGCCAGACTTTATGTATGACCTTGCTTGTTTTCGCCCCTTTTCTTTCATTTCCCCCCCAGGTATTTTAGGGTGGAAGTATAAGAGCTTGATTTGGATTTTCTCTACTTGAAGTACCGCTTGGCCTTGGCTCTATCTTTCCATGGTAGTTTATGTTGGGGATTATGATTTTAAAAACTATGCATTCTGAAGGCTTTTGTACAAGCCTGATATTTTGTACTTGAATTCTGATATTGTGATTTGAAAAGATGTAACCAAACTTACTTCGGGTTCTGTTGTAATAAAGTTATTAATTTTTCAAGTACTGTTTTATCTGTCTTGTAAATTTTTGTTCTGTCTACTAAAACGCTCCATCAAATTTAAGGCATTCCCTTTGTGAGTGACCTTAACGGAGGTGGGGTGTTACACTTGGTATCAGAGCTGAAGGTTACCAGATTTGATAATAAGTTTTTGAAAACTATTTTCAAAAAGGTTTTAAAAAGGAAGTATTTTCAAAAATAGAGTTTATTTTGAAAAACATAGTCCCCAAAGCCATATATCTATCTTTTGATTTTCTGTTTAATCCTTTTTTCCATCTTTTCTGAGTCTCCGGGGCTCTTGGCTTTCTCGGAGGTAACCTCATTGCGACATGGTTCCGTAGGCATGATGAGACTACGGCGTCTGTGGAAGGGCAAAGAAGTGCCTAACTTCCATCTGTAGCCGCAGTAATTTCACCTACGGCCATTCCTCTTCCGAGCTTCGTAGGATTTTCCGTGCGATGGGGGAAACTTTAGAGAAAGACTTGTTAACATGTAAGAAGACTGGTTGTTTTCAGTGAGGTAAGACAGGACATATGATCAAGGATTGCCCAAGAAGGCAAGGGCAGAGGGCAGAACCTACTTCTAGAGGGTAGGCGAATTCTCTCATGGCTGGTGGATAGGATAGAGATAGGAAAATTTCTGTAGAAGGTTTAATTTCCTTATCTGATTATTGAGTTCAAACTCTCTTTGATTCTGGCATTTTGATTCTGTAGTTGAGACTCTGCACTTTAATACTAGTCTTGTTTCTAATCCCGCTATAGTCTCAAACCCCATGAGGGTTACGACTCATCTGTTTGTTATAGGTTGGGGTTTGAGGGTATCTATGTTAGGCGTTAAGTTGACTATGATGCATGCATTCTGGTTCTTGTGATATGGTAGGGTTTTATCATGCTTAGTTTCCTAAGACTCATTTGATAATTTGATCTGTACCAGTAGCCTATAAGTATCTGAATGTTTCTAAAAAGGATAGGAGTTTTTACTCGAAGCGTGAAGTAGATTTTCTGTTTTGACATTGTTTAATGGGATTAATTCTTTGAGTGTCAATCTGATGTTGATTTTGGTCTTCGAGGTTGATACTTAGGGATTTATTTTCTTAACCGATGTCTAATGGGTACAGAACTTTTATTTTAATTGTACTTGCTTCTATCACTCGGATGTATCCTATCGATCGAGTCTTCGACCTTTAGGTAGAAACTAATGGGTGTAAACATGTGTTTGAGACATGTTATGTTTGATGGTTGCAAGTGGATGCAAGTCGTTGGTAGTGGTTGCTCCTGGATGCATATACACACACTAGGCACTAGATCGGCTCAATAACACTTTCATACTGCATATGGATGTGTGTGCATTTTTCAATTTTTGTGGATGCAAAATGTTTGACTCATCATATGGATGTTGCATTTGGATGAATGGTTATGCACTCATATAGAAATGAAGCGTATCAAATAGGATTTCTTGCATACATAATTGGACTCATGGCACTAACATAATTCCCATTAAGGAGGTCAACTGAATCAGTAGACCGCCTGATCTTTGCATTAGATAAGAGACATATACACACACTTTTGCTTATGTACATACAACATTAGAATTTTTCTAAGGACAACGGATGCTTGTGGATGATGGTTGAGTATATGGATGATTGGAAGGTAGGACACATTCTTCTTAACTTGAAGATTTCTGGGATGAAATCCTTTAAGGAGGGGAGAATGTAACACCCCGTATTTTCTGTGAACGTATAGGTAACAAATTAAAGTATACTTAATTTTTAGGAGAAGAATAAAGGGAAACGGGTTGCACCATTGCGTTCGTCTCGAAATTCTGCTTGAGATAGATTCCGAGTTTGCGTAAAACGGATACCATATGAAGAAGATATGGACAAACGAAGTTAGGCAGAAAAACCGGAAACAGGCCAGAATACACTGGCGCACTTGTGAAGTGCGCCAGTACAAAAATACACTGGCGCACCTGCCAAGTGCGCCAAAACCGATCCAGCACAGAATTCAGGAGTGTTCTGTGATGACATGTCTTCTTCTGAGTGGCTGGATGACCTGTCTTCGAGCTGGGTGGTTCTGATGACTTCTGGATTGATCTGAAGGCTCTAAATCACCCTATTCTCCTATAAAAACATCCCCAAACCTCACTTTCTCTCCACACAATTTCATTCTGCATATACTCTGCCTCTATAATAAATAAATAAAATAATGTTGTCGCTACTCTGCTGGGATCAAAACTAGAACTAGTGCATCTTCTTCTAGATCTGAATAAGATTAAAAGAGAACTACTGCAACTCTTCTTCTATAATCCAATCAAGGCAAGTGCAGTTATTTTCTGATATGAATTTTAATCATGATCTTGACATAATTATAAAACTGAATCTGAGATTATGCCCTTTTTCTATTTATCAGATCTGTTCCTCTGTTTTATTATTCTGTTTGTTCTATATTTCTTCCTCTTTTCTTTCTTTTTGTTTGATAGCCAGGCTACCACGAGCCTGAGCCAGATCTCATAATAGATGAATGCATAAACGCTAAATTTTAGAAGAATATTGAATGAGGCATATTTGGGCATAATTTATTTGTAACTAATTTGAGGATACAACGCATGTTGTAATTCTGAACATAAATTCGAGGCATATTGTATAAGACGATCTATGACTTGGAAGGAGAGGATTATTGTGACTTAGAACATAAAGAACATAGGTTGAACTTAGAACATAAATCTGAGATATATAATTGGGCATGTTGTATTTAAAACATAAGGTGTATTTAACATATGACTTGGGATTTGTGGCGTAAAGTTTAACTGTGAACATGTAATTGATTTGGATGCATAGTACAAGTTGTAATTCAAGATCTAGATCTAGACATACTATATATATTAAAGTCTGAAATTTGAAAAAAAAGAATTAATTTGCATTTAACTTAGGTGTAAAGATCCATATTAAGATTGGATAATTATTAAGTGTGAATACACCCAAGTAGGTTTTTTTTTGGATATGTGACATGCATTGTAATCAATGGCTATATTTGGCATAATTTATATGTACGGTTTTTGGAGAATATTCTGAACTATGCAAGTTTAACTAAAAATTGGGACATATGTTATATGGTGGATTATGACCATAATTTGGGCATATAAGTTTAGGCTTACCTTATGAATTAGGCAAGATATGTGAATAGGACTTTAAGGAATGTTTAAATCGGCTAAAACTGTTATCTGCTTATTATGTCAAATTTGCCTAATCTGCCAAACCAGTTACCTGTTTAATCTGTTGAATTGCCTAAACAGTTACATATGTTGAATCGCCTAATCTGCTAATTTTGCCTAATCTGCTAAATCTGTTGAGTTGCCTAATCTGCTAAATCTGTTGAACCGCCTAAGCTGCTAAATCTGTTAAATCTGTTGAAAAGTTGAATGATTGTAATTTGTCTAAAACATGCTAATTTGTTTAATCTGCTGCGACTTGAAAAAAAGTCAAATCTGTTAAATTGACATAATTAGTCTGATATTGGTATAATTTGTAATGGAATAAACTGGTTAAAATAAAAATGCTGAGACACGAGGTTAGAGTCATGTTTGCGGTAGAAGCCTGCCCGGACCCAACCGGCTTAACCAGCAACCGCAAACTTCTAGTCTAATGTGAGAGGTCATAGGCATAACTAAAATATGCTTAGACACGAGGTTAGGTCTGGCTTGTGGCAGAAGTCTGCCCGGAACCGCTCGGCTTATCCAGCGGCCACAAGCTACCGACCTAATGTGAGAGGTCTGCGCATTAATATTTAATTAATGCAAATCTGAGATAAATATGATGTCTAAAACGTGTTGGGTAAATAAGGCTAAACCAACTAGACAGATGAATTAATAAACCTGTTTCGTGAATCTGTAGGCCCAATACAAAGTTAGACAATCTGTAAGTGTGTTAAAACTATACATCTGATCCGTTAGTTTGAAAACCTGTTGACTTGATTTTCTGGTCTGTAAACTAGTTGATTCTAAACTCTGTAGGCCTAAAACTTGTAAACAAGTTAATCTGAAATCTGTTAGTCTGGGGACACAAGGTTAGGAGGGAAAACACTTGTGTCATCTGTTGTTTGGGACCCATATTAGTCAGTAACCCTTTATGGTATCAAAACTATGACCCAACAGTAGGTAGGGTCCGGGCACGCTTACTGAACTAATTATAAGTGGTTCATTCTGATAATGGCGAGGGGTGTTGATGGTGCGTTCCAACTGGGTCATGTGCGTGCATGGATTCTGGTCTGCCTCTGAGGATGTAAGACGCTGTGACATCTGTAAATAGGTCTGTGTCATTTAAAGGTTGCCGCTTTGGGGAGTGATATACCCTTCTGTGGGGCTGGCACAGGGTATTTATGTATTAGGGAGCCGATCGCTTGGGGTAGATTTAGGGTACACTTAGTTCTGTCTGTTTCCGTTGGGGTACCGTCTTTTTTTGTTGGGTGGTAACACCTGTCTTTTTTGCGTGGCACCATCTGTTGGGGTGGTAAAGGCCCATTTACTAGTGTACACCTAATTCTAACATTTTATTTCTGTAGGGATTATTCTGTTTTCGTCTCGGATTCCGTTTATGTACCTTCTGTCTATTGGGGTGGTAAAGGCCCATTACTATCATTCTGTTCCTGTATAGATTATTCTGTTCCGTTTCTGTTTCAGTTTGGACATTAGGGTAACGCCTAATCCTGTTATACTAGTATTAGTGGAGAGAAGTAAAATATAAGTAAGAAGCATAACTTGGGCTATATCATTATGTTTCTTTTGTTTAGCTTAAGTATACTAGTTACTCCTGTTGCTGTTGTCTCTTATCTGACTTTATTCTCATGTCATGATATTATTATCTGTTTATATGCTGAAAGTCACTGGACTTGCCAGACTTTATGTCTGACCTTGCTTGTTTTCGCCCCTTTTCTTTCGTCCCCCCCCCCCCAAGGTTTTTTAGGGTGGAAATATAAGAGCTTGATTTGGATTTTCTCTTCTTGAAGTACAACTTGGCCTTGGCTCTATCTTTCCATGGTAGTTTATGTTGGGGATTATGATTTTAAAACTATGCATTCTGAAGGCTTTTGTACAAGGCTGATATTTTGTACTTGAATTCTGATATTGTAATTTGAAAAGATGTAACCAAACTTACTTCGGTTTCTGTTGTAATAAAGTTATTAATTTTTCAAGTACTGTTTTATCTGTCTTGTATATTTCTGTTCTGTCTACTAAAACGCTCCATCAAAGTTAAGACATTCCCTTTGTGAGTGACCTTAACGGAGGTGGGGTGTTACAACTACCCAAAGAAAGGGCAGAGGCAGGGCCTACCTCTGGAGGGCAGATTCAGGCTCTCATGGCACCAGGGCAGGCAAGGGGGCAGGTCCAGGCTCTCGTGGCCCTACCGGTACAAGAACGAGGTAGAGAGATTTTCGTTGAAAGTTTAGTTTATTTTTTTGATCATCCTGTTCGCACACTCTTTGATTCTAGTGCATTGCACTCTTTTATATCTACTGCTTTAGTTAAGTCGCTACACCTAAACACCAGTAGTAGAGGATCCCTTAGTTGTTTCAAATCCAGTTGGGGGCTCAGCCTATTTGTCGATGATTTGTTTGGATTTGGAAATTTCTATACTTAGCGTTGGGTTTAGATGTGATGCTTATGTTTTGGGCTTCACGGGCTATGGGTTAATTTTGGGCATGGATTGGTTATCCAGTAATGGAGCCGTCCTAGATTATGAAAAGTGAGAGGTTAGGCTTATGACTCGCTTGGGCAACACTCTCGAAATCTCTTGTAATCCCATGAATTCTGTTATGCTAAGTTATCTAGAATCGCTCGGCGCGTCTGTTTGGAATTTGCAGTCTATTACAGTGGTCCGTGAATACTCAGATGTCTTTGAGGAAGTAGAAGGGTTGCCTCCGAAGCGGGAGATAGACTTCCGCATATATCTAGTTGATAACGCAAAACCCGTTGCATTACCCGTTAGACACATGGCTCCAAGGGAGAGAAAGGAGTTTAGCAAGCAAGTTAAGGAGCTGCTAGAAAAAGGGTTTATAAGGTAGAGTATTTCTAAATGGGGTGCTCCAGTGGTGTTCGCAACTGAAGAGGACGGTTCACTTCGCCTATGCGTTGATTATAGGGAGCTAAACAAGATGACGAAGAAGAATAGGCACCCACTGCCAAGAATAGACGATTTGTTTGATCAACTTGTAGGTGCAACAGTTTTCTCCCAATTAGATCTGGCTATCGGATTTCATCAGCTAAGAGAGGCTGAAGATAGCATTGATAAGACCGCGTTCAGAACCCCGTACGGTTTCTTCGAATGGCTCGTCATACCTTTCGGCTTGACAAACGCGCCTGCTTATTTCGTCGATTTGATGAATAGAGTGTTCCGAGAATTTCTCAATAAATTCGTGGTGGTCTTCGTAGATGATATTCTGATTTTCTCGAAGAATGAGGAAGAGCATGCTTTGCGTTTAAGGGAAGTCATGGATACTCTCTGTGCACATCAATTAAAAGCATAATTCTCCAAGTGCCACTTCTGGAGGGAAGAAGTAAGATTTCTTGGGCATGTGGTGTCCAAAGAAGGGTTAGCTGTGGACCCCGCAAAAGTAGTTGCGGTCCAGGATTGGAAGGTTCCAAAGAATGCGACCGAAGTCCGAAGTTTTCTTGGACTAGTAGGCTTTTATCGCAAGTTCATTAAAGACTTTGCGAAAATCTCAGCTCCACTTACAAGGTTAACGAAGAAAAACCTGACTTTCATTTGGGATTTAGATTGCGAAGTCGCTTTCCAACGGTTGAAGAGGGCCCTGACAATAGCCAGAGTTTTGACATTACCATATGGGAGCAAGATGTTTACGATATACACAGATGCATGCGGTACGGGACTAGGCGTTGTTTTGATGCAAGAGGGGCTAGTAGTAGCTTATGGTGGAAGGAAGTTGAAAGTGCATGAGAAAAACTACCCAACCCACGATCTAGAGTTAGCAGCCATCGTTTTGCGCTTAAGTCTTGGCGCCACTATCTCTTAGACGAGAAATTTGAGTTGTATACTGACCATAAATTGTTGAAGTACCTTTTATTGTAGAAGGACCTCAATCTAAAGAAGCAAAGATAGATGGTGTTTCTTGCCTCATACGACTTTGAGATCTTCTATACTCCTGGCAAGGGCAATGTGGAGCAGATGCCCTAAGTAGAATGAAGCTGACCTTAAGTACTCTCTTTGTAGAAAGGCAAAGTTTGGATTACATAGCAAATTTTGATTTTAGACCCTCTGTTGATTATGTGACTGGCTTGATGGCAATGCTAGAGGTGCGGCCTACTTTGTTGGACTCAATAGGAACAACGCAACGTGAAGACCCTCAGCTAGTTGATGTGATAGATAAGCTGATTAGGGGAGAGACCTCTAGTCACCTCAATAGATACTCCATCGATGATAAGGATTGGTTGAGATGGGATAGAAGACTATGCGTCTTGCAAGCAAGAGGATTGGTGAAGATGGTTCTGGAAGAAGCACACCATTCCAAGATGACCATACACCCCGGTGGAGACAAGATGTATAAATATATCAAAAGAGTTTTCTTTTGGACTGGCATGAAGAGGGATGTAGCTGAATTTGTTTCGAAATGCATGATATGATAGCAAGTCAAGGCGGAGCATAAGAAGCCTGGCGGTTTGCTTCATCCTCTAAAAGTTCCGCAATGGAAATGGGAAAGCATCTCGATGGACTTTGTTGATGGGTTGCCTAGGTCAAGAAGGGGCAATACCATTATTTGGGTAATAGTGGACGGGGTCACGAAAAGCGCTCATTTTATGTATCAAGAGTAGGAGAACCGCCTCGTCTTTAGCCTCCATTTATCTTAAGGAGATAGTTCGACTCCATGGGACACCCTCCAGCATAGTGAGTGATCGAGACCCTATATTTACAAGCGAGTTCTGGAGGAGTTTGCAAGAGGCTGTAGGCACACAGCTATGTTTAAGCACAACCTATCACCCTCAAACCGATGGTCAGACAGAAAGAGTGAATAGAGTACTGGAAGATCTTTTGAGACTGTGCATTCTTGACTTTGGAGGATCTTGGGAGGATCATCTCCCTTCGGTGGAATTTGCTTATAACTATAGCTACCAAGCCACTATAGGCATGGCACCCTTTGAAGCTTTATATGGAAGGCCATGTTGATCATCAACTTGTTGGTGGGAGTCCATAGATAAACTTATACTTGGGCCAGACATGATTAGAGCGACTTCAGAGAAAGTGGACTTGATACGAAGGAGAAAGAAGATTGCCCAAGATAGAAAGAAATCCTACGCAGATAAGAGAAGGACCAACCATGAGTTTGAGGGTGGGGATAAGGTGTTCCTTAAAGTATCTCCTTTGAGGAATGTCATCCGCTTTGGGTCCGTAGGAAAGTTGGCACCACGATTTGTAGGACCATTTCCTATCATCGAAAGGATTGGGACGATGGCCTACAGAGTAGAGTTACCTGAAAGACTGGCTGGAGTTCATAATGTTTTTCATGTCTCCCAGCTACGAAAGTGCTTACATGAGTCGGTAGAAGTTGTGGAGCCAAGCATACTAGAGGAAGTCAAAGTGGAATGAGAAGCAACTGTGAGGAGAGTTCCAACTCGTATCTTGGGGATGGAAGTCAAAAAGCTACGCAACTGTGAAGTTAATCTTGTCAAAGTTCAATGGAGCGATGCCGAGGAAGACGCAACTAGGGAGACTGAGGCCAAAATACGTGCAGCCTAACCTTTTCTTTTTGAGGGTGCATCTTTGATCTCTTTTTCCTTAAGTTTTTTCAAGCTTGTATCTACCTTTTTAGTGTATCTCCTCGGTCATATTCTTTATCCTTAGGTAGAGGCCAATGGATGTAAACATGTATTTGAAACATGTTATGATTGATGGATGTTAGTGGATGCAAGTGTTTGCTAGTGGTTGCTCGTGGATGAATATACACACACATTAGGCACTAGATCGTCTCAATCACTTTCATGCTGAATATAAATGTGTGCTTATTTAGATTAATGGATGTATAATGGTTGTGTTACCATATGGATGCTGCATTCAGATGAATGGTTGCGCACGCATGTAGAAATAATATGTATCATTAGGGATCTTTTGCATACATAATGGACGCATGGCACTATCATAATTTGCATTAAGGAGGTCAACTGAATCAGTAGACCGCCTGATTTTGCATTAGATACGGACATGTACACACACTGTGCATATAAACATGAAAGCATTAGAAGTCTTTTAAGGATAATGGATGCCTGTGTTTGATGGTTGAGTAGATGGACGATTGGATGATAGGATATGTATTCTTCGTAACTTGAAAATTTTGGGGTCGAAATCCTTTAAGGAGGGGAGAATGTAACACCCCGTGTTTTCTGTTAACGTTATAATAACGAATTAAAAAATAATTAATTTTAATGTGATAATTAAGGGAAATGGGTTACGCCATTGTGTTCGCCTCGGAATTCTGGTTGAGATAGAGTCTGAGTTTGCGTAAATTGGACTTCGTATGAAGAAGTTATGGCTGTCGGAAGTTTCCAGAAAATTCAAATAAATTCAAACAGCTCGAAACCGGATTCAAAATTCAAAACAGAAGTCAGAAGTGGGCTGGGCGGGAAATTTCCCGCCCGGGACCCAGGTCGACCTGGGGGTCGACCCTAGTGTCAACCTCCCCCCTAGAGGTCGACCTGGGGGTCGACCTACCCCTCCCCCCAGGCATATCTGAAAGATGACGATTTTGTGACTCAGTGATGAGTCATTAGAGCGGAGGTGTCACTCTATCTTGACTGGATGGTCTTAATTGATTCTAGGTTGATCGTATGACCTAAATTAATCCTAAATTCTATATAAACATATGTAGACTCAAACCCTAAAACCTAATCAAAATTAGAACCATGGTCGTCATGCTATCACCTTGAAACGTAGAATAGCCATCATCAACTAGAGGAAAAAGTAAAGCTAATCAACTCAATTCAACTCAAGTCTATAACAACAACAACAACGAATTTGTCTACTTCAAAGGCGAGGTAAATCAATTTAAGAACTCGGATCCCATAACTCAAGACCTTCTTTGAGTTGTGAGTTCAATTTCTTTAATAAGATAATTAACAAGTTAATTGGGTTTAGTTATAATTTGGGTTATATGGCTATGTTTGTGAAACATTGGGAAAATGTGATATTTCGTGAATGTATGTTAGTTGTTCATAATGATAGTTTTTGTTGTGAATCCTTTTGTATATGCCCAATCATCTATGTTTAACCTGATTCATGTTTGACATCATTTTATATGCAAGTTTAGGTGCAGATTATATGCTAGTTTCTATGTGAATTTTACACAAGTTTACATGTGAACCAAATAAAGTGACTATATGCAAGTTTAGTAGAAATTGGATTCACATATATGCAAGTTTACACCTTTAGATTTAGATCTACGAAATACATAGTTTTATGCAAGTTTGTGACTATGGCCTATTCAAGTTTTGGGTGTAAACTATAAACATATATGTAAGTTTTGGGTGAAAACTATATGCAAGTTCACACCTTTTAGCCTATGTTTAGATTCGTGACAAAACCAAGTTTTTGCTAGATATGTTGTAATCCTTATTTGTAAGTTAGGTCCAATTTGTATGTTATGCAAATTTGCGGTGTTTCTTCTCTTTTATGTGTTAGACTAATTGCATATATATATATATATATATATCATGATAAGCGAACGAACAACGTGGGGACGATGGGTGTAATATTGAATGTACACATATTGAGAATTGGCATGTATTGGCCTTAAAAGGCATACAATTAATTTGAGGCAATAATTGGTATAATTTATATACCTGAAATAAATGGACATAATTTAGGTGACAATTATGGACATAAGTATATTTGGAATTTATTTACAAATTTGAATAGGGATATTAATCCAATTTGGGGTTAAATAAATGTGTGTCATAATAAACCGCCTAAGACACGAGGTTAGACTCTTTTGTGGTGTAAGACTGCCCGGACCCGCCTGGCAAATTCAGCATCCACAAAGGCCAGTCTAAAGTTAGAAGTCAAAGGCATGAATTAAATGCGTTACAGTTGTAGAGACATGAGGTTAGGCTCGTTTGTGGTGTATGACTGCCCGGACCAGCCCGGCAAATCCATCAGCCACAAATGCCAGTCTAATGTGGGAGGTCTTTACAAGGTTACGGTCTTAATGAATTAAGAAACACTTAACCGGATAAACATGTGGTGGGACATGGGGGGTTAAGTGGGTGCCTTGGGTGGCATGTGAAATACGATTAGATGCACTTAACCAAGATTGAAATATGTAAGAAGACATGAATAAGAATCGGGTTAAGTGGGGAAAACCTTAGAGGGGACCAAGCATGGGTTAAAGCTTGTGTCATGCATGGGGGCCCTTTTCAAACTAGTAACCCATTAACTATCGTTGTGGGCTCTACCCAAGTCGAGGTTGGGACACACGTATTGGGTTTGATTGTAAGAGGTCAAAACGGGCTAGCGGTGGCAACGCAAGTCCAACGGGGTCATGTGCGTGTGTGTCCCCGGGCTGGTAGGTAAGAGTTGTTGCATCGTATAGGTATAAGCTGTGCATTTTTGGTGGTATCGGGTTGCCACTTTGAGGAGTGATACACCCCACTGTGGGGCCAGCACGGGTATCTACGAGTTAGGGAGCCGATCGAATGGGGGTAGTGGGTACACCTAGTGGAGATAGGGGCAGATGGCACCTATGAAGGTAGCTAGGGGTACACGAAACTACCATTATCATTATTAAGTTTTGTAGGCGGGATCAACTTTTAGGGTGTTTGGTGTAGTGTAATGTAGAAATTATCTTATGGTGATTAGGTGCGCCTTTAACGTTATTTTTGTTCATCTTATTTCCTTTGTTTACTCTGTCTTGCCCATTTTTTCACAGTCATTTCCTTATTTTCCAGCTTATGCCTTATCCTAGTTACTTTAATGATTATATTGTTAAAGTTATTGCACTTGCCAGACTTTATGTCTGACCCCCTTTGTTTCCACCTCTTTTCTTCCTCCTCCCCCCCAGGTGCTCAGGATGGGACTAGTACTAGTGGAGCTTGATTTGGACAGCTTTATCTCCCTCTTTTGGATGTTGCTTGGATTGCTGAAGTAAATTTCAGCCTATCTTATTTATGGCTATTTTATGTTGGGGTTATGTCTTTTATTTTATGTACTCAGAACTTATTTGCCAAGATGGATAATAAGTGTATTTGGTTTTGTAGTTGGTTTTTGATGTGATGTAACCAAACTATTTCTCCGCTGCAATAAAAGTGGTTTTTATTTTCCAAGTACCAATATATGTATCTGTCTTGTTTACTTTTCTGTTCTATACACAATAAACGCTCCACCAAAATTAAGGCATTCCCTTTGTGAGTGACCTTAACAGAGGTGGGGTGTCACAATCGTTGATCGCATAATGGGCTTTGCATTGTCAACTAGATATATGCGGAAGACTGTCTCGAGTTTTAGGGGGAAAACCCCTACCCTAATCAAAACATCTTGCGTACTCAAGGATTACTTCAATGGATCGAAAATTGTCGATAGATACATAAAGTGATTCTAGGTAGCTAAGACAAACTGATCCTTTAGGATCGCACGAAATCTCGAGGGTATTCCCGAGGCAAGTCGAAAGTCTAACTACCCTCCTTTCACAATTACTAGCTAACCAATCCTTGCCTAGAATCAACCCATGGGGCATGAAACCCGGAAACATAAGCTTCTCAAATCCAAAGATAAATGAGCCGAACCACAAATTGGATTTGAGACAATAATGGGATCCTCTACTATACAAGTACTAAGGTGCAGAGACTCAACTATGGAATCAGATATAAACGAATGTGAAGCGCTAAAATAAAAAGAGTACTAATAGGATGATCAAGAAGAAAATCTAAATTTTTTCAACAGAAACCTTACTACCTCTCTCTCAGGTACGCTGGCGGTGAGAGCATGGATTTGCCCTCCTGAAAATCTTGTCATTTGTTCTTTCCCTTGCCCTTAATTATACTACCCGTTATACCATAATAAATATATATCCTCTTGTTTTTTGGTTTTACTATTCTTTCCTCCCCTCCTTTGTGAACGAAGTCTATATCCATGAGTTCTTCATCCTTGGGTTGTGCTCCTTAACCAAACTCCCACATTCTCATCTTTGCCATCCTTGTGTAACTTGTTGACAGATCTTTTGAAAGCTGCCTCCATCGCATGGAAAATCCTACAAAGCTCGAAAGAAAATTAGCTGCAGATGAAACTACAACGGCTATAGATGGAGGTTGGGCACTTCTCTGCCATTTGACAGGTGTCGTAGTCTCATCAAGCCTACGGAACCATGCCACGATGAGGTTACCTCCCAGAAAGTCAAGAGCCCCAGAGACTCAGGAAAGAAGGAAACAAGGATTCAAACAGAGATCAAAAGGTAGTGCATATGGATTTTGGGGAATACGCCTTTAGAACAAAACTTTTCTTTAGAAAATGCTTCTTTTAAAACCATTTTGAAAATAATTTTTCAAATCTTTTATCTGATCCGGTAACCTTCAGCTCTGATACCAAGTGTAACACCCCACCTCCGTTAAGGTCACTCACAAAGGGAATGCCTTAACTTTGGTGGAGCATTATAGGTAAAAGATGCAGATATATTACAAGACAGACAAATAAAGCAGCGGAAAGATAAAGTCATTTTATTAACAACTTAATTCAGTCAAGCTTTAAAAACAATTGTCTCAATCATACTTAAAAGTAATACATAGAAATTCTGTCTTGATTCAAAAACTTCCAAATATAAAAGAAGCATAAAAACAATGATATTCCCCAATAAAGCGTGAACCATCCATAGTAGTGGAAGAGAGAGTCCAAAGCAATACATCTACTTTCTTCAAGCTGGAAAAGATCCGATCTAAGCTGAAGTATTCCCTCCCTGCGGACCTGAGGGCGAGGGGGAAATGGAAGAAAAGAAGACGAAAGAAAATGGGTCAGACATGAGTTTGGTAAGTCCAGTGACTATTTAGCATGTAAACAATAAAAGGGTTATGACATGAATAAAATGAATCTAGGACATCGCCCTAGAAATAAGATAATAAGGCTGAATATGCTACCCATTTTACTTCTCTACACCACCTAACTAGTGTCCCAACTAGTAATCTGTTTAAAATGATAACGTGACACCAATCCCCGTAATTTTGGTAGCCTTCAGGTGTACATTTATCGTGAGGATTCCACCTCAATCAGCCTAATTGCCATGAACATGTTAGATGTACCCTTACTACCCTATCGATCGGCTCCTTACTTGCATTAATGTTCCATATGTCTGTGTCAATCGACCCTCTCTTGCGTGTAGAAACTCTGTGCTGGTCCCACCATAAGGTGTATCAATCCTTATGATAGCGACCCGACACGATTCAAGATGCATAGTGTATATCTACTGGTACTCAGTGCCTGCTTTTTCCCACCCCGGAGTACATGCACACCCATAAACCGTCAGACCCTACACTGACGTACCCCCTACCACTGTTTTGACCACTTATAATCAGTCCAGTAATCGTGCCTCACCCTGCCTATTTCAGGGTACCATGATACATCTATGTGGGTTACTGCTGAAGTGGGTCCTCGTTACTAGGGTTTCCTACTGGTTAAGTTTTTGGGCCTATATATACAAATATTACCCACCTACACGAGATGTACTTAACCTCCCACCGATTCAAGCATGTTTATTTAATGGTTAAGTTTTGTGGGCCTATATTTACTAATATTACCCACCAACCCGATATGTACTTAACCCTCCTTCTGGTTCAAGCATGTTTATTTAACGGTTAAGTTCTTTGGGCCTATATTTACTAATATTACCCACCAACCCGATATGTACTTAACCCTCCCATTCATCGTGTCATGTTGGTTAATTGTTCCTTATTTACTTAACCCCATCCGTTCATCAAGTTATATTGGTTAAGTGTTTTCTTGTAAACTTAACCCCACGTGTTCATCATGTTGTATTGGTTAAGTGTCATCAATCAATTCAAGTTAACTTAACCCTACGTGTTCATCATGTTGTATTGGTTAAGTGTCATCAATCAATTCAAGTTAACTTAACCCACCTACTTGTCATGTTACTTTGGTTAGTGTTGCCTTCTTGTGTTAACTTAACCCCACCACAAATCAAGTTATATTGGTTAAGTGTTGCCCTCTTGTTTTAACTTAACCGTACCACAAATCAAGTAATATTGGTTAATTGTTGCCCTCTTGTTTTAACTTAACCTTACCACAAATCAAGTTATATTGGTTAAGTGTTGCCATCTTGTTTTAACTTAACCTTACCACAAATCAAGTTATATTGGTTAAGTGTTTCTCTCTTGTTTTAACTTAACCTTACCATAAATCAAGTTATATTGGTTAAGTGTTTCTTATTACTTAGCCCTACCCATTCGTCATGCTATACTGGTTAAGTGTTTCCTATTAACTTAACCCTAGTCATTCATCCTGTAATATTGGTTAAGTGTTACCTTAATTAACTTAACCCTACCATTCCTGTCTTAGCTTTAATTCATTCATTAAAGCACCAACCACTCACATTAGACAGGTATTGTTGCGGTTACTAGATGTGCCAGACGATTCCGATCAGATTTACACCACAACTCAGTCTAACCTCGGGTTCTTTTGGGCTTGATGCACTAACCTCTCACATTAGATATATACTGTTACGGTTGCCGAATGTGCCGGGCGGTTCTGGGCAGTCTTACACCGTAACTCAATCTAACCTCGGATTAGGCATATTTGTCTTTTCTAAATTTACATATTTACCTTCTATATTTATATGTAAATTATTGTCATTTAAGTCATGCACAATTTCTCTCTAAATCGTGTTCATAATTAGGTATATAAATTATACCATGCCAATGCCACTGACCATTTAAAATATGCCAATAACATTAACTTCATGTTTTTCCCAACGTTACCCCCGCTAAACTTTCGCATAAATTTCATAGAATGTTAGGCATCACAATTTAGCCTAACTGAAAATCAAGAGGGGAAAAGGAAGAGACACGTAGCATTCAAGACAAGCATAATATGGATCCAACATATGTCACATAAATTTGGCATAGAATAAATATATGTTTAATTATGAACTTGCAATTTTGAACCTAATCAACATGAACCATAAGCATATGGATGAGAGTTTACATAGAACTACACAATTCCAATTAGTCATATAAAGGTGAACTTGCATTTTTGGATCTAATTAACATTGGTCTTAAACATATGAAATTACCTAAATCCAACTAGGCATGTAAATGCAAACTTCTATTTTGGGTCCAATGAACATAAACCTTAAGCATATAGAATTGCACAAGTTCAACTAGACATGTGAATGTAAACTTTAATTTGGATCCAATAATTATGAATCTTAAACATATGGAATTACATAGGTTTAACAAGGCATGTAAATATGACCTTTTATCTTAGATCCAACAAACATGAATCTTAAGCATATGGTTTTACACAAGTTTAACAAGGCATGTAAATATGAGCTTTAATTTTGGATCCACTTTTCATAGATCTAAATGTGAATCTAAACATAATACATGTCTTAGCCTAACAACTTGCATGATTCGATAAACATAGATCTAAACATAATACATGTCTTAGCCTAATAACTTGCATGATTTAATAAACATAGATCTAAATGTAGATCTAAACAACTCGCATGATTCATTAAACATAGATCTAAATGTATATCTAAACAACTTGCATGATTCAATAAACCTAGATCTAAACAACTTGCATGATTCAATAAACATAGATCTAAATGTAGATCTAACAACTTGCATGATTCAATAAACATAGATCTAAATGTTGATCTAAACAACTTGCATGATTTAATAAACATAGATCTAAATGTAGATCTAAACAACTTGCATGATTCAATAAACATAGATCTAAATGTAGATCTAAACAACTCACATGTTACATAACATGAAAAAGTCACCAAATTTACATAATATACGATTGGTATAACATCAACATATACCAAAATAATCTCAGAAGCATATACGATAGAATCATTACAAGAATAGGCATAAATCAGCATCGTCATTATCTTACAACTAGGAATTATTCTAGTTTTCATTTTATTACAAATCACACAACTTTTAATCGTTCACATCCGAATAATAACAGGACTTACAAACAAAAGGAAGTCTTGTTTTCTGGGATCTATATTCTGAAATTGAATAGCTCTCCTTTGTTGTAGACGTTGAATTCTCTTAGTTGAATTAGATTTGATTTGTAATTCCTAACTTGCTTCCTAGTTGAATGAGAATGGCGGCTACTCTAGATTGAGTGTTGGCAGCATGACGGTCTTAGGAATATTTTTGTGTGGCTTAGGGTTTGGATTTAGGTTGCTTATATAGAAGTTTGATTTAATAGGCGAACTCCACTAGTAGGAGATGTTCTTCCCATGTTCCTCCAAAGTCTAAGATGCATAACCTCAAAAGATCTTCTAGAATCCGATTTACTCTCTCAGTCTGGCTGTCTGTCTGAGGGTGGTAAGCGGTACTTAAGCACAATTTATTTCCAACCGCCTCTTGTAAGCTCCTCCAAAACTCGCTAGTGAAAATGGGATCTCTATCGCTCACAATGCTAGAGCGTATGCCATGTAGACGAACTATCTTTCAACGGTAAACAGATGCTAACCATGCGGCGGTCCTCCTACTTTTGACAGGAATAAAATGGGCACTTTTGGTAAGTCTGTCTACAACTACCCGAATCCCCGTATTACCCTTCCTTGATCTTGGCAACCCGTCTACAAAATCCATGGAAACACTTTCCCATTTCCATAGCGGAATCTCTAAAAGGTGGAGCAAACCTCCCGGCTTCTTTTGCTCCGCCTTGACTTGCTGGCACACTAAGCATCTAGAAACGAACTCAGCCACGTCCTTCTTCATTCCGGCCCATAAGAAAACTCGCTTCATATCCCTATACATCTTGTCACCACCGGGATGTATGGTCATCTTAGAGCGATGTGAGTCTTCAAGAATTGTCTTCCTCAAACTCTCATCTTGTGGCACGCAAAGTCTCCCATCTCTACGCAACCAGACTCTCTCATCTATAGCATATATATTAAGATGACTCGAAGACTCTCCTCCTATAAGCTTGCCTACTATCTCAACCAACTGTGGGTCATCTTGCTGTGCCTCTCCAACCCGACCCAAAAGTGTAGGTTGCACCTCTAGCGATGCCAACAATCCGGGTACATAATCGACAAAGGGTTTGAAGTCAAAGGTAAATATATACTCCAAACTCTACCGCTCTACGAATAAAGGACTCAAAGTCAACCTCTTTCTACTTAATGCGTCATCTACAACGTTACCCTTGCCAGGGGCATATGCGATCTCAAAATCGTAGGATGCCAAAAACTCCATCCACCTCTGTTGCCTCAAGTTTAGATCTTTCTGAGAGAACAAGTACTTTAGCGACTTATGGTTTGTATACAACTCAAACTTCTCTTCAAGCAAATAATGACGCCATGACTTAAACGCAAAAACTATGGCAGCCAACTCTAAGTCGTTAGTTGGGTAATTCTTCTCGTGGACTTTCAACTGCCTTCCACCATAGCATATCATCCTTCCCTCTTGCATTAAAACTCCGCCAAGCCCTGTCCCGCAATCATCGGTATATATTGTGAATGGCTTACTCCCAACTGGCGAAACTAAAACTGGAGTTGTCATCAAAGCCCTCTTCAAACGTTGGAAAGTATCGTCACAGTCAACATCCCAAGCAAAAATCAAGTTCTTCTTCGTTAACCGAGTAAGTGGGGCTGATATCTTCGCGAAGTCCTTAATGAACTTCCTATAATAACCAGCCAGCCCTAAAAAGCTTCTTACTTCTGTTGCGTTCTTAGGAATCTTCCAATCTTGGATTGCCACTGCCTTTGCGGGATCCACAACTATCCCTTCCTTAGAGACCACATATCCTAAGAACCTCACTTCTTTTTTCCAAAAATGGCATTTGGAGAACTTAGCTTTGAGTTGATGCGCTCGTAGGGTCACTAAGACTTCCCTAAGATGTAGGGCATGCTCTTCCTCGCTTCTAGAGAAAATCAAGATATCGTCCACAAAGACTACCACTAACTTGTTTAGAAACTCCCTACTCATTAAGTCAACGAAGTATGTGGGTGCATTCGTCAAACCAAAAGGCATGACGACCCACTCGAAGAAACCGTCAGGAGTTATAAATGCAGTCTTATCTATGCTATCTTTAGCCACCCTTAGCTGATGAAATCCTGTAGCCAAATCCAGCTGCGAGAAAACCGAAGCACTAACCAACTGATTGAATAAATCATCTATCCTCGGCAATGGGTGTATGTTCTTCTTTGTGAGCTTATTCAGCTCTCTGTAGTCCACGCACAATCTAAGTGAACCATCGGCCTTCGTAGTAAAAACAACTGGAGCACCCCATTCCGAAATATTTCTTCTTATGAACCCCTTCTCAAGCAACTCTTTCACTTGCTTACTGAGTTCTCTTCTCTCCCTCGGAGCCATGTGGCGCACTGGTAATGCAACTGGCTTTGCATTGTCTACTAGGTAAATTCGAAAGTCTATCTCGCGCCTCGGGGTAAACCCCAAACTTCATCAAAGACATCACCATATTCACGGACCAAACGAACGGATTCCAAGTCATCATTGGATGCGTCAAGAGATTCTAGGTAGCTAAGCATCACCGGACCTCTGGGGTCACAAGAAATATCAAGGGTCTTGCCAAAATGAGTCAACAATCTAACTACCCTTCTTTCACAGTCTAGGGTGGCACCGTATCTAGCTAGCCAATCCATGCCTAGAATCAAGCCGTAGCCCATGAAGCCAAGAAAGAAGGCGTTGCATTCAAACCCAACGCCCAAGGTAGACACTCTCAAATCCCGACAAATCATTGAAAGATGAGCCAAACCACCAATACGATTTGAGACTACTATGGGATCCGTAACTGGACTAGTATTTAGGTGCAGTGTTTCAATTAACAAAGCAGATACAAACGAGTGTGAAGCGCCAGAATCAAACAAAGTACGAATAGGATGATCAAACAGAAAAACCAAACTTTCAACAGAAATGTTTCTACCTCTCTCCTGTCCTGGTTCCATGAGAGCATGAACCTGCCCTCTTGCCTACCCTGGTGCCATGAGAGCTTGAACTTGACCTCTAGAAGTAGACCCTGTCCTCTTCCCTTGCCTTTGTCTTCTCGGGAAGTCTTTAATCAGATGTCCTGCCTCACCACAGTTCAAACAGCCAGTCTTCTTCTTCTTCCTACAGTCCTTGCTCAGATGGCCTGGTGTTCCACAATTAAAGCACCTTTTCTTTCCTTTGGTATTGTTATCCTTACCACCTTTCTTAGGTTGCTGCTGTGATTTCTTTTGATCCCCTTTCTTTTCCGGTGCCTTATTAGCACTAGCTCCTTTATCCTCTTCTTGCATAAGCGCCATGTCAACCAGTTTCTCAAAGGTAGCCCCCATAGGAATGTAGGTCATAGCCAACCCATGTAGCGGCTCATTCAAACCTTTAACGAATCTCAGGGCCCTCTTTTCAGGTGTGTTCACCAAGTCTAAGCCAAATCTCACCAACTGATTGAACTTGTTGACGTACTCCTTTACTGATAAATTCCCTTGCTTCAATGCCAAGAACCTCTCCATGTATAAATTCTCTTCTGCTCGTGAGAGAAATTTCATCTCTAACCTATGCCTGAAATCCATCCATGTCTCCACTGGACACTCTCCACAAGTGACCTCCCACCAAAACGGGGCTTCATCCTTCATTAACCAAGCAGCTAATCGGACCTTGCTTCCATCTTCTATCTCGAAGATACCAAACAAATCTTCCACCTTCTTAAGTCAATTTCGAGCTTCAACAAACGTCTCTAACCCGTGAAAAGGTTTCCCACCCATTTCCCGAAAGTCTTTGCATATCTTCGAAAAAGTATCAACGCGGGGAGGGGGAGGGGGAGGAGCGGCTGCAGCTGGGGGAGGAGGAACATCTGCTGGGCCTACGGCGGTGGCCCTAGCCTCGTGATACCTTCTGAACCAGCATGGTATCGGTATGCCCTCGGGTATCTTAGGTACCCCTGACATGCTGAAAAGAAAAAGGAAGAGATTCAAAACGGAGAATCGAAGGAAAGATATATGGCTCTTGGGGGTTATGTTTTTAAAACAAACCTTTCTCTTGAAAATACTCTCCTTAAAAAATATTTTTGAAAGTATTTCTTTATAAAATGCATTTGAAAAACAGTTTTTCAAAATCTCTTATCTGTTCTAGGTAACCTTCGACTCTGATACCACGTGTAACACCCCACGTCCATTAATGTCACTCACAAAGGGAATGCATTAATTTTCATGGAGTATTATTGGTGTATAGAACGGAATATAACAAGACAGATACATATATTGGTACTTGAAAATTTTAAAACAACTTTTATTGCAGCGGAGAAATGGTTTGATTACAACAACATCATAAACCAACAATAAAACCAAGTGCACTTAATATCCATCTTGACAAATTGTTTTTTGAGTACACAAAGTAAAAAGCATTACCCCAACATAAGTAGCCATAAAAGAGAAAACTGAACTTTACTTTCAGCAATTCAAGCACTTCCAAAAGAGGGAGAAAGAGATCCAAATCAAGCTCAACTAGCACTAGTCCCACCCTGAGAACCTGGGGTGGGGTGGAGGAAGAAAAGAGACGAAAACAAAAGAGGTCAGACATAAAGTCTGGCGAGTCCAATAACTTTAACAATATAATTATTAAAGTAATTAAAATAAGGCATAAACTGGTAAAACAAGAAATGACTGTGAAACAAATGGGTAAGACAAAACAAACAAGAGGAATATGCTGGCGTTAATCGCGCTCCTAATCACTAGAGGATAATTACTATACTGCAGCAATACTAGTCACCCTAAAAGTTGATCCCGCCTACTGAACATAATAAAGATAATGGTAGTTCTTTGTACCCCTAGTTGTCTTCATAGGTGCCGCCTGCCCCTATCTCCACTAGTTGTACCCACTACCCCCATGCGATCGGCTCCTTAACTCGTAGATACCCGTGCTGGTCCCACAGTGGGGTGTATCACTCCCCAAAGTGGCAACCTGATACCACTAAAGATGCAAGGCTTACATCTACATGATGTAACAACGTCTTACCTACCAGCCCAGGCCCACGCATGCACATGACCCCGTTGGACTTGCGTTGCCGCAGCTAACCCGTTTTGACCTCTTACAATCAATCCCAGTAAGCGTGTCCCGTCCTCGACCTACCTCAAGATCACAAAGATACTTAATGGGTTACTGGTTTTAAGAGGGTCCCCCATGCTTGAAACAAGCTTTCCACCTATGCTTGGTCCCGACTAGGATTTCCCACTTAACCCCTTCTTATCCATGTCTTCTTACATGTTTTAATTTGGTTAAGTGTTTCTGATCGTATTTCACATGTCACCCATGTCACATACTTAACCCCCATGTCCTACCACATGTTTATCTTGGTTAAGTGTTACTTAATTCATTATAACTGTAACCTTGTAAGACCTCCCACATTAGACTACCATTTGCGGTTGCTGGATTTGTCGGGCAGGTCCGGGCAGTCTTATACCGCAAACGAGCCTGACCTCGTGTCTTTACAATTGTTACGCATTTAATTTATGCCTTCGACCTCTCACATTAGACTACTATTTGTGGTTGCTGGATTTGCAGAGCGGGTCCGGGCAGTCTTAAACCACAAACGAGTCTAACCTCTTGTCTTAGGCGTTTATTATTACACATAATTATTTCACCCCAATATGAATTAATTATCCCTATTCAAATTGTCAATAATTTCCAATTTAATCTATGTTCATAATTGTCACCTAAATTATGTCCATACTTTTCAGGTATATAAATTATACCAATTAGTGTCTCAAATTAATTATATGCCTTTAAAGCCATTTTATGCTAATTCACAATATGTATATTTAATATTTTCCCATTGTCCCCACGTCGTTCATACGTTTAATATGAAATATGTTAGACTCGCAAATAGTCTAACTCGTAAAAAAGAAAAGAAACATCACGACCTGCATAACACATAAAATAGATCTAACTTGCGAATAAGAATTATAACATAAGTTTGCATAGCCATTAACTTGCATAGGCAATGGACATATAGAACATAAATTTGCATAAATTATGTACTGCCATGGATCTAAATATAGATCTAAACATGAAATTGTGAACTTGCATATATGAATATGGTTTTCACCTAAACTTGCATATGTGAATATGGTTTTCACCTAAACTTACATATGGATTCCTACAAACTTGCATATGAATTTAAACATGTAAACTAATATCACATGTTTTACATATAAACTCGCATATGCATATATATACTTGATTCACATATAAACTTGTGTATAATTCGCATACAGACTTGCATATGATTCACATACAAACTAGCATATGATTTACATCCAAAACTTGCATATAAACTGATGTCATAAAATGAATGAAGTTAAACATATGTGATTGGACATATGAAATAGATCTACTAACATAAGTTAACGAAACTATCATATGTTCACCAACAGATGATAACAAAGTTAAGTAATGTGTTCTCATAATCCCAATTATAACTCATCATAATTAATTTATTAATTATTTTGTGAAAGAAATTGTACTCACAAAGACAGAATAGAGAAGAGAATAATTCGTTCGTCGTTTGTATTAGAATCCTGATTTGCAATTCCTAAGCTTTAAGAAGAAGAAGAACTATTCCAGCAGCAGCATGGAGGCCAAGAGATTAATTTAGTTTAGGTTTAGAGCTTGTGTCTATGCATGCTTATATAGAAGTTTAGATCAATATAAGCCATTAGATTATCATAGGAGCAATCACAACCGTCCAGACTAGATAGAGTTATCCAGAATTGCCACCTATGCCCTAGTGACTCAGCAACATGTCAGAAAAGACTCAGCAACAAGTCAGAATCGTCACAGTTCAGATCTTCTCGAGGGGTTAGGTCGACCCCCAGGTCGACCTGTATAGGGGAGGTCGACCCCCTGGTCGACCTGGCCTGGGGCGGGAAAAATCCTGCCCAGCCCGCTTCCTTGTTTAAATTCAAAATTTGAATTTAATTCTGAGCTGTTTTAATTTATTTAAATTCCTGAAACTTCTGAGGGCCATAACTTCCTCATACGAAGTCCGATTTACGAAAACTTGGACTCTATTCCAAGCAGAATTTCGAGATGAACGCAATGGCGTAACCCATTTCCCTTAATTATCACTTTAACAATTAAGTATTCTTTAATTCGCCCTTTTAATAGTCACAGAAAATTCAGGGTGTTACATAATTAAGGGGTTAATTATTTATTTAATTATTTCTTTAAATCACCCAATGTATTTAATACCATATCTTTTCCATACGAGGTCCTAATCCGATGATTTCAGTGGCGTTGGAAACGTGGGATCAAACTTTACAACATGGAACTGACCAGAACGGAAATGGAGGAAGTTGGATTTTTAGCTAAATTAAACATGCGTTTAATTTAGTTTAAAAATCCAATCTTCAAATAAAGACTAACGGAGTGGAACCCAATGTGAGAATCCTCTCACTAAAATTCTGTACAGTTATTTAATTTATTTTATAACTATAAATATATAGAAATTGGCAGTATAGATTTTTATCTGTTGTATGGAGTTCAACACTCAAATTCGCATAAATCATAGAAATTGGAAGCGATGTATGGATATTACCGACACTCGGATTTCATACTCCTCAAATGGCCACTTATGGCACCGTAAATGGCATTTGGTAGTTGTGTATTTATTAATATGGATGATTTGGTGATTCATGTTGTATTGTAATGTTTAACATATTAAAAATGATGGTAATATTATTGTGATATTTGAAATTAAATTATAAATATTTATTTATAATTTAAACAGTAAAATTTGCTAATTAGAAAAATAATTCAAACCAAATTTGAATTGGTTAAATTTATTAACCAATGATTTATGTAAATCGACTTTGTTTGAAAACTCCGCATGGGTATTGGGATGATAATTGATATACACTAATCCCTATATTTAGTTGTATGTCAATTGATGGGTTGACAGGCTGTGATGAGCGTTATTTATTTATTTATTTTAATGCTTATACAGTTGTGAATTGCACCCTGGATGATGTTTGAATGTTGAATGATTATTTATCATTATCATTGAATACATGCGATGTATGAAATCCATATAAATGAGATTATATGTTAATTGATTGAGTCGCATTCCAATTCAGAAATAACGAACATTTTAAAATAACTAATATTTTAAAATAACGAATATTTTAAAATAACGAATATTTTAAAATAATATTCAATGAAGAAACAAAATAAGATTTTGATGTCCGATTTCCTATGGACACATAAACATATAAAAATATGAAGCCGGGTTAAGTATAGAACCGCCAAATTAACCCGAATGGGTTTATTGATCGATTTTATTCATTTTCAAAATAATATAGAACAGAATTGATTTCAAAATCTAATATTTTGAAAATATTATCATTTTAATATTATATTGATATGGAATATCCAATTTTGATTTAAAATTGAAAAAGGAAGTAAAAATCATTTTAAAATGAATTTTCGAACGATTTATAAATACGTTTTAACTGTAAATCGACAATATATATATATATATATATATATATATATATATATATAATGGTCTGAAAAGAATGCGTCGCGCTGCGACTGTTTGCGAATTTCGACCATTAACTTCGAATTGATGTAACGGGAGATCCGACCATCGGATTCTCCTAAAACCGGAACCATTGGGTTCGTATCGAAAAGGGCATTCCAACGAATATAAGAGATTTGAAATCTAATGTTAGATTTGGAAATATGTCCAAATCAATTTGAGAAAAGGTCGCTATGGATGCAGTTCGGTGGCCGTTATTGGAAACAGATCGTAAAGGCCGTAATAAAATTATTAAAAATATGGGAAAATTATGTAAAATCATAATAACTGATTTGGAAAGATTTTGGATGAAAAATTCCAAGTTTGAAAAGATAAAAATATTTTTTTTCGAAATGAACTAATTATTAACTAGAATAACAATCCAATGTTTTTAAATAAATAAATTGGAATTGAAATGGTTTTGAGTATGAATTGGAATGGATTTGGATAGAAATAATCTTTGAAATATTTCAATATTGGTTTCCGTGATTATACGGATATTTTTGAGCAATTTGGAAGATATATTTATCGTTATTCCCGATATTTGTTGGTTTCAGAATTTTATATTGAATATAAGCCGATATTATTTTCTATTCAGAGCCTTGTATTTAATATCAAATTGGATTTTGGGGTTTGTTGTGAATGGCGTCTTTAATAACACCATTCTTAAACCCCATATAGAAAAGAATAAATCTTTTAATTAAGATTTACAGAAGTTTTACCAATTAATTAATTTAATTGGAATTGAAATGAAAGTTGATTTTGGGTTTATCGTGAACAATGTTTTAAATAACGTTTGTCTTTAACCCAATTAACAGTGATGAGATGATTTGGAATTTATAATCTTTTTATTAAGATTTAATAGAAATTTTCCAAAGAAAAGTTGTCCAATTTAATATATTTAATTGGAATAGAATGGAATTCAATTTGTTAACAATCGAGATGAGCTTTTGTGAAGGAAGACCGTTACTATAGATGGAATTAAAAAGCTTTGCCGCTATTCCATCTATATTATTAGTCTGATACAGATATTTATATCGATTATATATTTATCTGTTTTCTGTGAAAGTTTCATTTTAATGGAAAATGGTTTGGGTTTATCGTGAACTGTGTTTTAAGTGACATTGGTTCTTTAACCCAGTTAAAGAAAGGAGTTATTTCATAAAATTTGGACAATCATTAAGTAATGATTTTTGGGACTAAAACTGAACTAGAGTTTTAATGAACCTTTAATTAGATTAAAATGAGAATGTGATAATTAAATTTATTGAATTCATGAAATGATTGTGAGTGGAGTACCATCAGTTTTACTCTAGGTGATAGTTAAATCGTTAATTAGATTTGAACGAGAAATGGTAATTAAATTTACTGATAACATCGTGGGTGTTAGATGTGGAGTACTACCAGTTTTGCTCCATGGAACGAATAGGTTGGGATTAGGATTAATAAATAAAAGATCACTTCGGTAAGATTCGCTAATCCCGACTAGTTGATAAACCTTAATTTGGTTTAGAATCGTTAAAGGATAGAATAAATTCTTTTGCAACTGATATCCAAAGGAAGAATAAAGAATAAATTTAAAAGAATTTATATTTGATTAAATTAATGGGAACCTTTCCCTAAAAATTTGAATATTTGAATAAACGAATATTCTAGAGTGGAATGAGGCGTATGATGTGTTTTTATAGCACTTGATTATAAGATACTTGAATTATTTTGAAAGACAGGGTTTAACCCATTCTGAATAATTAATACGACGACTAAAAGTCGACGACGAAGACGGCGGTTGAAAACCGGAGACCTTCACATCGTTTGGATGATTACCGATGTCTTGATTGGGCTGTACACCCAAGACAAGGTAATAAGCGGTGATCTTCCAAACGTACTTGGAGATCGAATGGATATGCGGGAACCTCTCTCCTACATTGGACATATGTCACAAGGAATAAGGTGCCTCCGGTTTCGTTCAAACCTCGAACGGACTTGTAAACATACGGTATGTCTGACATTGTATTTCGTTATATTGTATTCGTTGATCTCTGTTAAATATATCTGCTTGGTGGAGGAGAATTTATTCTCTTTCTTAACACCCTTCTTTAGGACGTACGAGCTTAGAGGTTATATATTGGTGGAAATCAGTGGTACGGTATGGATTGACAAGGTGGCATGCTAAGATGCAAATAATCAAGGCTTTTGTTGAAAAGAAGAGTCTTGTGGTAGATGATCAAAGCACGACTTTAATTAGCATGGTGTAACACCCCACGTCCATTAATGTCACTCACCAAGGGAATGCATTAACTTCCATGGAGGTTTTGAGTGAATATAGAACAGAAAAATTACAATAAGACAGATAATAAGTAGTACTTGGAAATCTAAAACTTTATTTCATTGCAGCGGAAAATAAACATGTTTGTTACATCATAAAACCATAAATCAGAGTCAAGTACAATATCCATCTTGATAAAACAAAATACGTAACCCCATTACATAAATAGCCATTAAAGAAGATAACAAGCTGGACTTTACTTCAGCGGTCCAAGCTTTCCAAAAGAGAGATAAAGCAATCCAATCAAACTCCGCTAGAGCTAGGCCCACCCTGAGGACCTGGAGGGGGAAAAAGATAGAAATAGAGGGGGTCAGACATAAAGCCTGGCGAGTATGATAATCCTAACAATACTATTATCAAAATAATTAGACTAAGGCACAAGCTGGAAAATAAAGAAATGTCTATGAACTATTGGGTATGGAAGAGCATATAAAGATAACGTTAAAGGCACACCTAATTACTAACGAATAATTACTACACTGCACCACACCAGTCACCCTAAAGGTTGACCCCACTCACCGAACTTAGAAATTACATAAATAGCTTAGTGTACCCCTAGCTGACTACATAGGTGCCGCCTGTCCCTATCTCCACTAGGTGTACCCCACTACCCACTTTCGATCGGCTCCCTACTCGTAGATACCCGTGCTGGCCCCATAGTGGGGTGTATCACTCCCCTAAAGTGGCAACCCGATACAACTTGAGGATGCACGGCTTATACCTACACGATGCAACAACGTCTTACCTACCAGCCCGGGTCCACACACGCATATGAAACCCGTTGGACTTGAGTTGCCACCGCTAACCCGTTTGGCCTCTTATAGTTAAGCCCAGTATGCGTGTCCCGTCCTCGACTTGGGTCGAGCCCACAAAGATACGTTTGGGTTACTGGTTGAAATGGGCCCCCAGTTACTTACCACAAGCTATCCACCTAAGCTTGTCCCCACTAGTATATCCCACTTAACCCTCTTCTTAGTCATGTTCATTTACATGTGTGTTTGGTTAAGTCTTACTACTCGTATTTCAAATGCCACTAAAGGCACTCACTAGATTCCTCATGCCACCCAAGGCACCTACTTAACCCCCATGTCCCACCTCATATGTTTATCTGGTTAAGTATTTCTTAATTCATTAAGGCCATAACCTTATAAAGACCTCTCACATTAGACTGGAATTTATGGCAGCTGGATTTGCCGGGCGGGTCCGGACAGTCTTACACCATAAAAGAGTCTAACCTCGTGTCTTTACAACTGTTATGCTTTAATTTGGGCCTAGGACCTCTCACATTGGGCTGACATTTATGACTACTGGATTTGCCGGTCGGGTCCGGGCTGGTTTACATCACAAACGAGTCCAACCTCGAGTCCTAAACATTGATTATTACTCATAATCTTTTACCCAGTTTTAATAATTTCCCTATTCAAATTATTAATTAATTCCAATTTTAATGATGTCCATAATTGACTCAATTATGGCCATCCACTTACGGTATGCAAAATCATATCAATTGCACCCCAATTTCTTAATATTAAATCCTTAATATTACCCCTACCCCACGTTATACGTTCGCTTATTCAACGTAAAATATATGTTAGACTCGAATAGTCTAACTCATAGCACAACGATAAATTATCACAGCATATAGACAAATAAAATAGATCTAATAATAATAGGGGTGAAACTTGCATAAAACTACACATGTCATGGATCTAAAGGTGTCAACTTGTTTGGTTAAATGTCACAACTTACATAATATGATCATAACCCAAGTTCATGTATAAACTTGCATATGTGGTTTATGCAACAGAATGATGGTGTGAACTAGCATCTAACACATAGAACTCACACATGTCATAGCATAGTTCTAGATCTAAATAGATGTCATAATTCTAGATCTAAATAGATGTCATATAATATGTGAGATTATACATACTTATAAATCTAAACTTGCATAGGTACATTTGATTTATCATGTGAATCATCATAGACCAAATATATATAATCAACATCATGATTCACAAGCTAACTACAACATAATAACATCATGGCTTTGTAACATTGCAACTTAGCATAGAAACTTGCAACATATATAATATCATCATAGCATGATTAACAACATATAGGATATCATCATCACATAACATAGGATTTACAACATACATGATAGCATAAGGTCTACAACAACATATATGACAATTCACATCATTTTCTTATGATCCATATCACATCTTAATCTAATTAGTTTGCTAATAATCTTATTAAGATCATCATACTCACGATTAGAAAAGAAAGAGAATCTTGATTTGCTTTAGAGTTGAGTAGAATTAGAGTTTTGATTAGCTTTCTTCCTTCTTAGTTGGCGACGGCTACACTGAGTTCCATGGCGATGGCATGATGGCGGCTATTCTATTTTTCAAGTGAATTTAGAGTGAGAGACTACCTAGGTATATATAGAGTTTAGGATTTATTTAGACCGTCAGATCAACTCAGAACTAACCTGAACCGTTAAATTAGCCAACTCGACCCTAAAGACACATCAACAGCTCAAGATTGGGCTCAGCCAAAACCTGGCCGACTGGACCAGGTCGACTGCGCAGTCGACCTGGTCCTGGGGGTGTCGACTGCCCAGTCGACTTCCCAGTCGACCTGGGTGCTGGGCGGGAAATTTCCCGCCTAGCCTGTTTGACTTCGAATTTTGAATTTTGAATATTCTGAAACTTCTGATGGCCATATCTCCTTCATACGAAGTCCAAATCACACAAACTCGGACTCTATCTCAACCAGAATTCCGAGACGAACACAATGGCGCAACCCATTTCCCTTAATTCTCACATCTGAAATTAATTATTCTTTAATTTGTGTATATTAATATTAACAGAATTACGGGGTGTTACATTCTCCCCTATTTAAATGATGTCGACCCCGAAATCTTCAAGTCAAGAACAATGTATATCCTAACATCCAATCGTCCATCTACTCAACCATCAAACACAGGCATCCATTGTCCTTATAGACTTCTAATGCTCTCATGTTTAAATGCACAGTGTGTGTATATGTCCATATCTAATGCAAAATCAGGCGGTCCACTGATTCAGTTGACCTCCTTAATGCAAATCATGATAGTGTCATGCGTCCATTATGTATGCAAAAGTTCCTTAATGCTACATATTATCTCTATATGCGTGCACAATCATCATCTGAATGCAGCATCCATATGATAATACAATCATCATACATCCATTTTACTAAATACATCCATTTATATGCAATATGCAATATGAAGTGACTGAGCCGATCTAGTGCCTAACAGTGTGTGTATATGCGTCCACGAGCAACCACTAGAAAACACTTGCATCCACTTTGCATCCATCATACATAACATGTCTCAAACACATGTTTCAACCATAGGATTATCCTAACTAAAGGTCAAAGATACTAGCGAGAGGACATACTAAAGATAAGATAAGTACAAGCTAAGCGATACAGGAGAAATTAAAAGACATACCCTCAAAAAGAAAAGGGTACAACGAACGCATCTTCGCTTCTGTCTCCCAAGTAGCGTTGCTCTCATCATCTCCCCATTGCACTTTGACTAGTTTGACCTCTCGATTCCTCAACTTCTTGATCTCCGACCCAAGAATGCATGTAGGAGCTCGTCGAATCGTCGCATCACGCTCTATCTCCACCTCTCTAAGCAAGTTCGGCTCTACCACCTCCATGGTCTCGTGTAGGCACTTCCTCAAATGTGATACATGGAATACGTCGTGTACACCACTAAGTCTCTCAGGCAACTCCACTCTATACGCCATCTGTCCAATCTTCTCCTTAATAGGAAACGGCCCTACGAACCTTGGTGCTAATTTCCCAACGGACCCAAAGCGAACAACGTTCCGTAATGGAGATACTTTGATAAAGACCATGTCCCCAACATCAAACTCAAGATCTGTCCTCCTCTTATCCGCATAAGATTTCTGCCTATCTTGCGCTGTCTTCATCCTCCTTCGAATCAAGTCGATCTTTTCCGAAGTCTCTCTAATCATATCGGGACCAAGTAAGATCTTATCCGTAGATTCCCACCAACATGTAGGTGAACGACAAGGTCGTCCATAAAGAGCTTCGAAAGGTGCCATGCCAATGCTGGACTGAAAGCTATTATTATATGCGAACTCCACCAATGGAAGATGCTCTTCCCATGTACCCCAAAAGTCTAGGATACATAGCCTCAAAAGGTCCTCTAGAATACGATTCACCATCTCGGTTTGGCCGTCCGTCCGAGGATGATATGCGGTGCTCAAACATAACTGAGTCCCTACCGCTTCTTGTAAGCTCTTCCAAAATTCGCTAGTGAAGATAAGATCACGGTCGCTTACTATGCTAGAAGGAACACCATGCAAACGAACTATCTCTCGGATATATACAGAAGCTAACCATGGAGCAGTCCTCTTACTCTTCACGGGAATAAAATGGGCGCTTTTAGTAAGTCTATCTACTATAACCCAAATCCCCGTATTACCCTTCCTTGATCTTGGTAATCCATCCACAAAGTCCATCGAGACACTTTCCCATTTCCATAGTGGAACCTCCAATGGGTGAAGCAACCCACCGGGTTTCTTTTGCTCCGCTTTTACTTTTTGGCACACCAAGCATCTAACGACATGCGCGGCCACATCCCTCTTCATACCAGCCCAAAAAAAACTCGCTTCATGTCTTTGTACATCTTATCCCCGCCGGGATGAATGGTCATCTTCGAACGATGTGCATCATCAAGAATAGTCTTCCTCAAGTCCTCGTCTCGTGGTACACAAAGTCTACTATCCCTACGTAACCAACCCTTATCATCTAGGGTATATCTACGGAGATGGCTTGATGACTCCCTTCTTTTGAGCTTCTCTTCTAACTCAACCAACTGTGGGTCGTCTCGCTGTGCCTCACCAATCCATCCCAAAAGCGTAGGTCTGACCTCCAAGGATGCTAGCAAACCGGGTACAAAGTCAACGGAAGGTCTAAAATCAAACATAAAGATGAAATCTAAGTTTCGCCGTTCAACAAACAACGGACTCAAGGACAACCTTTTTCTACTTAAGGCATCTGCCACCACGTTACCCTTGCCAGGGGTATATGCTATTTCGAAGTCGTAGGACACTAAGAATTCCATCCACCTTTGCTGTCTTAAATTCAAGTCCTTCTGAGAGAATAAGTATTTTAGCGATTTGTGGTCAGTGAATAATTCGAATTTCTCGCCAAGAAGATAATGGCGCCAAGACTTAACCGCAAAAACAATTGCGGCCAACTCTAGGTCACGCGTGGGGTAATTCTTCTCATGCGCTCTCAACTGTCTTCCACCATAGGCTATTACCCTTCCCTCCTGCATTAAGACTGCGCCTAGTCCTGTCCCACAAGCATCGGTATAAACAGTAAACGGCTTACTCCCGTGTGGCAGCACTAAGACTGGGGCTGAAGTCAAAGCTCTCTTCAAATGTTGGAACGCATCATCACAATCTACGTCCCATGTGAAAACTAGGTTCTTCTTCATCAAACGTGTTAATGGAGCTGATATCTTTGCTAAGTCTTTGATAAACTTCCTATAGTAGCCAGCCAACCCCAAGAAACTCCTTACTTCGGTAGCATTTTTAGGGACCTTCCAATCTTGGATGGCCACCACCTTCGCGAGATCCACAGCTATCCCTTCTTTGGAAACCACGTGCCCTAAGAATCGTACTTCCTTCCTCCAGAAGTGACACTTAGAAAATTTAGCTTTAAGGTTATGCGCTCGTAGGGTCTCCAACACTTCCCTAAGATGTAGGGCATGCTCTTCTTCATCCTTAGAAAAGATCAAGATGTCATCTACAAAAACCACCACGAATTTATTAAGGTACTCTCTAAACACCCTACTCATCAAGTCAACAAAGTATGCGGGGGCATTTTTCAAACCGAAGGGCATCACTTGTCATTCATAGAAACCGTACGGAGTCCTAAAGGCAGTCTTGTCAATGCTATCCTCAACCACTCTCAACTGATGGAAACCAGTGGCTAAGTCCAACTGCGAAAACGCTGAGGCGCCAACAAACTGATCGAAGAGATCGTCAATTCTCGGCAGTGGGTGTCTGTTCTTATTAGTAAGCTTGTTAAGTTCTCTATAGTCCACACAAAGTCTAAGGGACCCATCCGCCTTCGTGGCAAATACTACTGGAGCACCCCACTCCGATATACTTCGTCTTATGAACCCCTTCTCAAGTAACTCCTTCACTTGCTTATTGAGTTCCCTCCTTTCACGAGGAGCCAAGTGGCGTACTGGCAACGATATTGGTTTTGCATTATCCACAAGATATATTCGAAAATCTATCTCCTGCTTCGGAGGCAAGCCCTTCACCTCCTCAAACACATCCGAGTATTCTCGGACCACTCTAACATATTGTAGATTCTCAACAGATGCGTCAAGCGACTCTAGATAACTTAGCATAACGAAATTTATGGGATTACAAAAGATTTCGAGAGCGTTACCAAGGCGAGTCATGAGCCTAACTACTCTCCTTTCACAATCAAGAACGGCCCCATTTCTGGATAACCAATCCATTGCTAAAATTAGCCCATAGACCGTGAAGCCCAAAACATAAGCATCATATCTAAACTCAACGCTAAGTATAGAAATTTTCAAATCCAAACATATCATGGACAAATAAGCTGAGCCCCCAATTGGATTCGAAACAACTAAGGGATCCTCTACTAAACTAGTGTTTAAGTGCAGTGATTCAACTAATGATGTAGGGATAAACGAATGCGATGCGCCCGAATCGAATAAGGTACGGACATGATGATCAAACAGAAAAACTAAGCTTTCAACAGAAATGGTTCTACCTCGTTCTTGCAGCGGTGGGACCGCGAGAGCCTGAACTTGTCCCCTTGCCTGCCCTGGTGCCATAAGAGCCTGCACCTGTCCTCCCGAGGTAGACCCTGCCCTCTGCCCCTTCTTTGGGTAGTCCTTCACTAGATGTCCCCCTTCACCACAGTGAAAACAACCAGTCTTCTTTTTCTTTCTGCAATCCTTGTTGAGATGGCCTGGTGTCCCACAGTTAAAGCATTTCTTCTTTCCCTTGCCATTATTGTCTTTACCACCCTTCTTGTTTTGTTGTTGTGGTTTCTTCTGATCCCCTTTCTTCTTGGGTGCGTTATTAGCATTAGCGCCTTTCTCCTCGTGCATGAGTGCCATGTCTACTAGCTTCTCAAAGGTGGCCCCCATAGGGATGTGGGTCGTAGCCAACCCCTGCAATGGCTCATTAAAGCTATTAACGAACCTCTGAGCCTTCTTCTCCGGCATGTTCACTAAATCCAAGCCAAAGATTGCTAACTGATTAAATTTGTTGACATATTCTTTCACTGATGAGCTTCCTAGCTTTAATGTCAAGAACCTTTCCATATATAGATTTTCTTCCGCCCGTGAGAGAAACTTCGCCTCAAACCTACGCCTGAAATCCGCCCATGAGTCAACAGGACGCTCCCCATTAGTGACCTCCCACCAAAACGAGGCCTCTCCCTTCATTAACCAAGCTGCTAATTTGACTTTCCTCCCTTATTCTACTTCAAAGATTTCTAGCAATTCTTCCACCTCCTTAAGCCAATCTCTAGCTTCCACAAACGTTTCTGACCCTTGAAAAGGTTTTCCACCCATAGCCTTAAATTCCTTGCATGTCTTTGCAAAAGTATCAACGCAAGGAGGAGGAGGAGGAGCGGGTGCAACTGGTGGTGGAGGAACATTGGTTGGACCTGCAGCGGCCCTAGCCTCTAATAACCTCCTATACCATCCTGGTATCGTTACACTCTCCGGAAGGTTAAGATCTTCAGCCATGCTGAAACGAAAAAGGAAAGATTCTAAATGGAGAATTCGAAAGACAAAGATATATGGCTATTGGGGATTATGTTTTTCATAAAAACTTTCCTCTTAAAATAACTCATTAAGACATGTTTTTGAAAACACTTCTTCCAAAAATACTTTAGAAAAATAGTTTTTCTAAAAAAATTATCTGTTCTGGTAACCTTAAGCTCTGATACCACATGTAACACCCCACGTCCATTAATGTCACTCACCAAGGGAATGCATTAACTTCCATGGAGGTTTTGAGTGAATATAGAACAGAAAAATTACAACAAGACAGATAATAAGTAGTACTTGGAAATCTAAAACTTTATTTCATTGCAGCGGAAATTAAACATGTTTGTTACATCATATAACCATAAATCAGAGTCAAGTACAATATCCATCTTGATAAAACAAAATACATAACCCCATTACATAAATAGCCATTAAAGAAGATAACAAGCTGGATTTTACTTCAGCGGTCCAAGCTTTCCAAAAGAGAGATAAAGCAATCCAATCAAACTCCGCTAGAGCTAGGCCCACCCTGAGGACCTGGAGGGGGAAAAAGATAGAAATAGAGGGGGTCAGACATAAAGCCTGGCGAGTATGATAATCCTAACAATACTATTATCAAAATAATTAGACTGAGGCACAAGCTGGAAAATAAGGAAATGTCTATGAACTATTGGGTATGGAAGAGCAGATAAAGATAACGTTAAAGGCACACCTAATTACTAACGAATAATTACTACACTGCACCACACCAGTCACCCTAAAGGTTGTTCCCACTCACCGAACTTATAAGTTATATAAATAGCTTAGTGTACCCCTAGCTGACTACATAGGTGCCGCCTGCCCCTATCTCCGCTAGGTGTACCCCACTACCCACTTTCGATCGGCTCCCTACTCGTAGATACCCGTGCTGGCCCCACAGTGGGGTGTATCACTCCCCTAAAGTGGCAACCCGATACAACTTGAGGATGCACGGCTTATACCTACACGATGCAACAACGTCTTACCTACCAGCCCGGGTCCACACACGCATATCAAACCCGTTTGACTTGCGTTGCCACCGCTAACCCGTTTGGCCTCTTATAGTCAAGCCCAGTATGCATGTCCCGTCCTCGACTTGGGTCGAGCCCACAAAGATACGTTTGGGTTACTGGTTGAAATGGGCCTCCAATTGCTTACCACAAGCTATCCACCTAAGCTTGTCCCCACTAGATATCCCACTTAACCCTCTTCTTAGTCATGTTCATTTACATGTGTGTTTGGTTAAGTCTTACTAATCGTATTTCAAATGCCACTAAAGGCACTCACTAGATTCCTCATGCCACCCAAGGCACCTACTTAACCCCCATGTCCCACCTCACATGTTTATCTGGTTAAGTATTTCTTAATTCATTAAGGCCATAACCTTATAAAGACCTCTCACATTAGACTGGCATTTATGGCAGCTGGATTTGCCGGGCGGGTCCGGGCAGTCTTACATCATAAAAGAGTCTAACCTCGTGTCTTTACAACTGTTATGCTTTAATTTGGGCCTAGGACCTCTCACATTGGGCTGACATTTGTGACTACTGGATTTGCCGGTCGGGTCCGGGCAGGTTTACGTCACAAACGAGTCCAACCTCGTGTCCTAAGCATTGATTATTACTCATAATCTTTTACCCAGTTTTAATAATTTCCCTATTCAAATTATTAATTAATTCCAATTTTAATGATTTCCATAATTGATCAATTATGGCCATCCACTTACGGTATGCAAAATCATATCAATTGCACCCCAATTTCTTAATATTAAATCCTTAATATTACCCCTACCCCACGTTATATGTTCGCTTATTCAACGCAAAATATACGTTAGACTCGAATAGACTAACTCATAGCAAAAAGATAAATTATCATAGCATATAGACAAATAAAATAGATCTAATCATAATATGGGTGAAACTTGCATAAAACTACACATGTCATGGATCTAAAGGTGTCAACTTGTTTGGTTAAATGTCACAAATTACATAATATAATCATAACCCAAGTTCATGTATAAACTTGCATATGTGGTTTATGCAACAGAATGATGGTGTGAACTAGCATCTAACACATAGAACTCACACATGTCATAGCATAATTCTAGATCTAAATAGATGTCATAATTCTAGATCTAAATAGATGTCATACAATATGTGAGATTATACATACTTATAAATCTAAACTTGCATAGGTACATGTGATTTATCATGTGAATCATCATAGCCCAAATATATATAATCAACATCATGATTCATAAGCTAACTACAACATAATAACATCATGGCTTTGTAACATCGCAACTTAGCATAGAAACTTGCAACATATATAATATCATCATAGCATGATTTACAACATATAGGATATCATCATCACATAACATAGGATTTACAACATACATGATTGCATAAGGTCTACAACAACATATATGACAATTCACATCATTTTCTTATGATCCATATCACACCTTAATCTAATTAGTTTGCTAATAATCTTATTAAGATCATCATACTCACAATTAGAAAAGAAAGAGAGTCTTGATTTTCTTTAGAGTTGAGTAGAATTAGAGTTTTGATTAGCTTTCTTCCTTCTTAGTTGGCGAAGGCTACACTGAGTTCCATGGCGATGGCATGACGGCGGCTATTCTATTTTTCATGTGAATTTAGAGTGAGAGACTACCTAGGTATATATAGAGTTTAGGATTTATTTAGACCGTCAGATCAACTCAGAACTAACCTGAACTGTTAAATTAGCCAACTCGGCCCTAAAGACACATTAGCAGCTCAAGATTGGGCTCAGCCAAAACTTGGTCGACTGGACCAGGTCGACACCCAGGTCGACTGCGCAATCGACCTGGTCCTTGGGGTGTCGACTGCCCAGTCGACTCCCCAGTCGACCTGGGTGCTGGGCGGGAAATTTCCCGCCTAGCCTGTTTGACTTCGAATTTTGAATTTTCTGAAACTTCCGATGGCCATATCTCCTTCATACGAAGTCCAAATCACGCAAACTCGGACTCTATCTCAACCAGAATTCCGAGACGAACACAATGGCGCAACCCGTTTCCCTTAATTCTCACATTTGAAATTAATTATTCTTTAATTTGTGAATATTAATATTAACAGAATTACGGGGTGTTACACATGGCTTTGTGTTTAGCATTAATTTGCAAGCCTCACACCTCGGTATGTTTCAAAAACGGGATAAGGGAACGCAGGGAGTTCATGAGGTTTCTTTCTAGCTAGAAGTGGTGTCATGGTAAGGAGCCCAGACATTTTTGCTTATATGGATGATGGAATGAGGCGCCTTGGATATTGAATCCCTAGTGGTTCAGAGATAAGTTCGTTAGGACCCGGAAACGTGTGGTCAGGAATAACCAATCCACTAAAGTAAGTGTGGACCGGCCCTGCGGGATCCCGGATTGCTAAGGGTGCGATCCTAAGTCATCTTGCTAGAGGCGACTCGAATTGGTAAGGAGACCATCCCTTGCCTTGACTCATGATGGAAATCCAGTTTCCAATACGACATTTTTCGGCATTAGATGTAAACCTATTTGGCGGCATAGTAGGATGGGGCGCTCATGTCGTCTATGATTGATACATTTATATTTGAAGTTGTTTTGACACTATACACTTATAGTAATAACAAAATTGATTTGTTTTAAAGTGTATCAAGCATATTTGGCTATAATAAGGTAAAACTCTATCCTCGGGCTTGCGTTACATTGTGTGATGGGACCTGAGTCTTATAATAGCTTCATTTTTCCAAAAAGCATTGCGTTGTTTTATTTTAAATTAAGATTCATGTAGAGTAAACCCGTTCCATATTATATGGCATGGTTCCATGATTTCCTAATTTTTAAAGTAAAGATTTAATAATTGTTTATTTCTCACACTAGTCCCATGACTGACTTGGAGTTTGTTGTTTTAACCTAAACTCTGGGTGCCCCTATTTTCCACATGGGCAGATTTCTATTTAACAAGATCCTAGGTTATAGTTGGAGCTATATTCAGAAAGCTTTGTATTTGTATATCTCTTTCAGTTGTTTCAGTAGTTATTTTCCGATACGCATTGTACTTATGTATTATTTTCTGCTGCTATGTAGATTCTTAATCTCTAATATTGTATTTTCAATATGTAATATTTATTCATACTCCGGAATATTCTTGTACTCTGATGTAATTGTGTAATAGCAATGAAATGTTCTGTTGTTTGTGTTCTGATGAGTCGTGTTCTCAAAGCAATCCGGGCTTTCCCGATAGGGAAATTTGGTTCGTCTCAGCCTATCAGTAAAACACACTTATTCCATCATCCACTCCTTCTGGTATCGCACATCATTTCTTTTACTATTTTCTTCAAACAAAAATTAAACCCGCACATGCCATAAGTTTTCACCAAACCTTTCTGAACCAAAACTTCAAACCTCTGACTCAACAAAGTACCCAGTGATATCCAATTCTTCATTAATGTCAACTGCACTCAGCTTTCTACATCCAATAGATTATATTCATATATATTATCCATACTCACCGATTACCAGTTTTATCCCAATAACAGGACCTTGTCTATCTTAAAATGCCTGCAACCACCTCGAAGAATCTCCATTTCCTAGTGCTGAAACAATATTACCACTGTGAGCTTCCCCATTCCACCATCATCGATTAACAGCTCGCACTCCTCCACGTTCATCTATGCCGAACAAGCCATTCATGGTCCCTACTTCCTGCAAGTCGCGAGTGTCCCTATGCTGTCGAGCTTCAAGGAAATTTCATGGCCTTCAATCTGATCCGCAATTTTTATTTTCGATTTCCTCCTTTTTTATAAGCAGATCGATTTCAATTTTGTTTTACTGGGAGGAAACATGAATAAAGGGGAATTAGATTACGTTCTGTTGTTTTTATTGGGAAAGAAAACGAAAGGGGAGGATGGATTTCACTGGTTTGATAAGAATGGGAAAATTATATGAAGCATTGTGTATTTATATAGTGAGAAGAGGAGACAGAAGGTACACAATATTAATTCGTTGATTTACTTGATATTGATAGCCGGGAACAGTACAAACGGAATCATTAAAATCCTATTTTGCTTTGTATTGAAGGAGAGGAACATTTAGTACACGAAATAAGAAATAGGTCAGCCTCACCAAATTTTAGGATAGTGAAGTAAAATAGGTCGGTTGTAGATTGTTGGTTTATTTTGATTTGAAATTTAGTTAATATAAAATATCATGTGGTCCCTAATTCACAATCCCGAACCGCTATTTTTACTTAACAACATACATCTCTAAATTATATTGTTATCCTAAATTTAACAGATCCACATCTGGAATTAAATTCGACAATATAGAATAGATAACAATTTAAATTAATGATTTAAATTAAATTCGATTTATAATAAATCGATTTCCAAATATAAATCAATTTCCAACAATTAAATATATTGATAATAATTTTTTATTATCGTTCTAATTCAATATAGAATTCATATTGATCTATTGAACCATTTTGATTCAGTTTTTAACTTCAAATTTAATTATATTTTGATTTCTTATTACGATAGTTTAATATCTTTGAAATTAAATCGTACATTGATTTTTAAATCGAAAAATTCAATATAAAAACCCATTTATTATTCTAATTCAACATTTAAAATAAATTTAAAATGTTTAAAATTAGATGACTAAAAATCCAGGGCATTACATCCAATATCATATCTAACATTCATCCATTCATCAAAACCATATTATTTGGTCATTTAAATCACTATTCATTCGTGTAACTTGGCGATTTTGAATTTTTAGCATCACTAATCATCCAATATTTCAAATAACCATTCAAATAGCATAATAAATTATATAAGCAATCAATTAACTCATAATCACTTGCAAATCATAAGGGTGATATATTTTTCAATATGAATTTATAAAGCTGTGAGATTTATTCTCACCTTCATTTTCCAATATATCCCTCTTTATAGATTTTTTGAGGTTCTCTCTGAAACGATTCGACGACTCGAACTTGCTCCTTTTCTTTTCCTTACCTTTCCTTTCCTTCTCTTTTTCTTTTTTTCTTACTTATCTTTACTAAAAAAAATTTATATGACAAGGGTTCGACCATGGGTGTAGGTGTATAGGCCATGAACTAGAAGGAGGATTGGGGGTAGGCTTGGGATATATAGGTATGTGGAGATAATGTAGGCCGAGAGGGACGGGTGTATGGCTCGGGTGGTGGTGTAGCAGTGTGGGTTGCTCGGGTTGTTGTGTTGGCCGAGAGTGGTAGGGAGGGAGGGCCGGATTAAGGTGGTGGAAGGGGTAGACCATGAGTTATTTAGGGGGAAGGGGTGAAGGAGGTGGAGGCTGAGATTTTCAAGGAGGAGGGTGGTGGTGTAGGTGTTAGTCGTGTTAGATCCAAAAGTGGTTCTAACACCCAAAATGTTGATAATTCTAAATGAAAAGAAAAGAAAAACGAAGAGAAACACAAGATTTATAATGGTTCGGCGTTAAAGAGCCTACGTCCATTCTGAATTTCTTTATTTGATGATGGAAGTACAAGTACAATGATTGTTTTCACTCAATTTCATTTCTACAATGAATAATTTCACTCAATCTTTCCTAAAATATGCTCTAAAGGTTGATGATGATTTGAATAAAATAGTGGAATTCGGTTTCTATGGTGGAGAGGGTCAATAATTTTCCAAAAGATCCTTTCAAATAAGGCTTGATGGTGTATTTATAGGTGGAAAATCTCCCTGGGAGGCCTCCGGTTCGGCAAACGTGGCAGGAATTCCATGCGTTTTGGTGATGGGAGCTTTGGAGATGACACCAGCGCACAATAATTGTGGGTGAACGTGGGATGATGGGTAAGAAACCGATCCGTACTTTCAGGGGATCATGGAGAGTAGTTGCAGTCCAGTAACCTTGGGGTTCGGATCGGAAATGCAGAGAAAAGGGGAGCGGGTTGGATACTTCTGAACTGAATCGATTCTTCCTCCACACTTCGACTTTCTGCTTCATAATATATTGGTTCAGTTCAGGTCTCTGAACCGATCCGGGCCACTGATATGCACTCTTCCAATCAACACTCTCCATCAAGGGGTCCTTTGGCTTTATGCAGCCTTGTTCACAAAATAGGCTAACATTTTGCCCCCTCAAAGTGCGTTTTTATCGAAGATGAAGTGTGCTTCGAAATAATTTGTTCATTAACTTCTGAATTAGCATCATTGAATATTTGCACCCATTCATTTGTAGAGATGTGTTACTTCATCAAGTTGCATCCTTCGCTGTCTATAAATACGTCGTGAACACATAAACTGCTTTTGTTGTTTGATATAGCTTTGAGAACTTCGTTTAGTGTCCAACTGACGATTCTAGGCAAACTTTTGTGTATTCCTCATTGGATTCATTTCGTATGCTAAAGTAATATTAATAACCTCGCTTTGGCTCGGATCAGATCCATCTAACCTTGCCAACTTTTCAACACTTTCATGCTAACGGGCTAAACGGCCATGGGCCTTCTTTCCGTCTTGGCCAGAGAGGAGCGTCACATCGGTGGGAATACAAGGTGCCACTTTCTAAACACATAAATTTACTCCTCCCTTGTCCCTTACTTCTTTCCTTTAATTCCTCCCTTCTCCGAAATAACATGTGAGAAAACCCTAATTTCAAAAAACTTTAGAATTCCTTCTCGTTTTCAAATCGAATACATATGTAGGTTAATAGCTTTAATTAATCTCCATTCCAATTGATTTAACCCGAATTCAAGAGCGACTTTGATGATTTGGTTACCATCCTATCCACCTCGGCACTACACCCCTTGTCCCTTCGCAATCATCGTTGGTGGTCTCATCGCCACCTCGAAATGACTGTGGAGGAGTTCGAAGCCAGCGTTGACCATGTCAACTCGTAAATGTTCGGTTACAAGTTGATTTTCTGGCAAGTGCGAAGAGGATTGGTAGTTTTAAAGGAGCGGAAAGGAAGAAGAAAGAGAATGCATGACCAGTTTGGGTTGAATTTCTCAAAGGGACAAGGAGGAGCAGCCAACTGTAGAGGATGAATTCGGTTCGGATTGGACAACAGTGCAGGGGAATTGATGTGAGGTTGGTTCGGATCGGTGGGACTTCTTAAAAGAGGACATTAACTTTTAAGGGTGTGCTTCGATCCGAATAAGTGTTAATTAATTTTGAATTTCTTTGAACTTGCCAGATTTGATCCGATCCTGCTCTGATTCGATCCCAATCTGTTCTGTTTCCATCCCCGAACCGCTTGCATATGCGGTGAGTGTCCGAATTGATCCGAATGCAAGGGAATAACAATCCAATCTGATTCACGCTTATACATCATGTTACACAAACATGCTATAAATGACTTAGCCAATACTGAACATGGTTTGCGATTTCATGAAAAGTTAGGATAGAGCCTTACAATCATGACCGAACTTTTAAGACTATCACGAACACAAAAGTGCTTCGTCAATCTCTTGCATTGAATTCTTATATGCTTACTTTGTACTTCATTAATTCTGTCACTGCACACATATTGGCAGATACATGTATGGGGGATATGGGCAATTTTACTCTAACCCTGTTACTGTTTCTTTAATAGTTTAGCAGAAATGGCTGAGAGACGCTCATCTAGATTGGTAGAAAGAAAAGATGTTGCCAGATCACCCGAGAATCCACCTGTTGAAGACGTATCTTCCACTTTAGATTCGGGTTGGAATAGTACAGGTCCAGACTATTAGATAGGAAGTCTTGAAAGTGATGTATCATCCAGGGTAATGTCTCTCTAGGAGAGGAAGAAGGAGAGGTAGGAGATAATGGCGCCCCGGATGAGTTTGGGGATGTTATTATCTCGGAACCGCCTAAGGATTCAGTCGAATCAACGATCGACAATGAGACTCGCGCGGATATGTCTAAAACACGGGATTCTTCGAAGGGATACAGAGTTTCCCTCAAAAACAGATCGTCCTCATAACCCACCAGAAGGGTACATGGCTATCTCCAGATTAATGTGCCTAGTTGGGGCAATACCTCTGTTTACGGCATTCGTCGTCGGTTTTCTGAGAAACTGCGGATTGCCCCCATGCAACTTCATTCTAACTCCTATGCTTATTCGTATACTCTTTACATAGCATACCAAGAAATTTTAGGCACATGGCTTACTTTCGAGGATGTTCATTTCTTTTACAATTTCAAGCATCGAACCAGTGAGACCCCATCTTTTGTATACTTTGAATCAGTGCCAAAAAGGAAAATTATCACCATTCTGTTTAGCAGCAAAGCTGGGGACCCGAAACCTGAATGGTTTTATGTTAAGCAGCAGCCCTGGTGTGCCAAAAGAAGGCTTAATTCAAGTAAGCACCTTGGTCCTTTGAGTTTTAGTCCTAGCCTTTATCATAAATTCATTAAGCATTGCATGTTTTCACTTGAAGTTCCTAACTCACCACAAGAGAAGCATCTGGTGCAATTTGATCATCTAAATCAGTTAGTTAACGATGACCAAAGATTCTTGACCATCAAGGACTGTTTAGTAGATGAATATCTCTATCGCCATCATCTAATTGCTATAACTCGTAGCATAGGCCACGGGGAAGGCCCTTACGTGTACATAGCTCCAGTTGAAGGGCCAATCGACACTCCACTTGAGAGGGGAGAAAGTTCAAAAAATCCAATAGTGCCCCTCGGGGATCCTCCTTCTCCCTCCACGACTCAAGATGATATTTTAGCAAATATAGCAGAAAAATATAGAGATAAGTATATTACTCCCGAGGATGCTGCTACTCCTGAAAAACCGATATATCCAAAAGACTTTTTGTTAAATGCTCCTCAAGGAGATGTTGCTACATTGGATGATTCTACATTCCAGGGCTTAGGAAATCTTCCCTTGCCCGAGACTCTTTACACTTTAGAAGATTTCTAAATGAATCCTTTGACCTTTACTTCCTCAAAAGAAACTACTCCTGTGAAGGCTAAGGAGACCGCACATGCTAGCCTAACTCCGGGCTCTGGTTGGTTGGGGATGGTATCACTTAGGATGTGTACAACACATTAGCACTGCATGTTACATCACTTACGCTTTGTGTAATCATTAGTTCTGAACTCTACATACCTTGTTTTACAGGAACCATGGTACGTCCCCGCTACGATATCAGGAAAATCCGTGCCTGCGTGCCCAAACATTATTCTGATACTGAGCCTGGCTATTGCGAAAGCCGTGGCTGGGATGATAGGAGGCATTACAATTCCAACTGTCCTCATTCTTCGCGTTCTCGTTCTCCTCGTCGTTCCGATCTAGATAAGTACAAGAGCCATCAACATCGTCATGAAGGGGACAAACAACCTTCCAAAAATCCGAATCCTCCTAAAGCGAAGCGTCCCCAAGAGAGGCCATCGTCGAAGCACGCTGACTTACAGGATAAGCCTAAAGTCCCTGAAAAGAGGTCAGGCAAAGGTGATATGTACATTTTACTCGCCAAGCAGAGGAATATTGAGTTATCCATATCCAAGCCCGTGTCGCTCGATGTCGAGAACAAGGCAAGGCTAGCAAACCTGGAAAAGCAATTTCCAGATCATTATTTTGATCGTATGGCATTTGTTCCTGCGCTTGAACCTATTCCTTTAAATTGGGTTGGTGACGCTAAAGAAAAAATTGATTTAGTGGACAAGCAATATACAGAAATGTATAAATATTCACGCAAGCTTTCTAAGAATATCCGGGATCTTATCACTGATATTGACCATATAAAGGAAATGGCCGATTATGATGCAAGCATTTTTAAGAATTCGAAGAAAGATTTGGAAGACGCACAAGCTCATCTTGCTCTCGCTCAACGGGATGCCGACAGCTACAAAAAAACAACACGAAGAACTACAAAGGCATTATCACATGCTCTTGGATTCTCATAACCAAGAGCGCTTGGATCTAAAGAAGCAAGCTGAGGATGCTAATTCTGAGAGTGTTAAAGTACAGTTAACTTGCACTGCCTTTGAACAGGACAAGGCTGAGCTAGAGAACAAAAACACTAATTTAGCAAAGTCGAATGCCGAACTGGAAGCCAAATTACTGGAGGCTGAATCTAGAGCAGTGTTGGCCGAGGGGGATACAAACATCTCCCTTAAATCTGCTGAAGAAGTTCAAGAGAAACTCTCCACGACCCAAAAGGAATTGGATGGCTATGGTGAGCTGATGATAGAGTTCTTTGCTTAGTTGATCTGTCGTCGGGACATTTCTTGGATCGAGGATTACCCTACAACTCTGGTTTATGTATGGGACCAAATCATTGAATGGGAGAAGAAATAACTCAAGGAGGATTCCATTGACGAAAACAAACTTATGGAGAAGTTCCTTAGGGACGAGGAGCCGGTACGTCTGGCCGAAGGGCGTCGACTTATTGCTGTTGCTATGGAGGAAGAGAGACGTCAGACCGAAGGAAAAGATATCATTGAAACTGGTTCTTCTTCTACTGCCCCCGGGGCTACCGGAATAGAGGGGTATGATCCCATAAATCCGGGAATTCCTAAGGCGTCCCTTTTGTCTCCTATACCCGAATTAGCATCAGATACTCTGGCCACCCCAGTCGAGAAATCATTCGAAGGTATCTTTACCTTTTCACCCTAATTTGTCAGGGCTATTTTGACCTTTCATCATATTATTGGGCGATCAATTGAAGATCCCTCATTTTCCCCTGAGTTAACAACTATCACCTCTCGTTCTATTGGTGCTGAGCCGACTGAAAAGACTGATGGGCAGCAGAAGACAGTCATTAATGAGAAATCTGTCGTAAAGACTCAGGAGAAACGGGATGAGTTCACTGTTGTAAAATCTGGGGGGAAAGCTGAAGGCGAGAATAAGGAGGTTGCCGATAAAGCTCCCATGCCACCCAATACCGAGACTCCTCATGTTGGGGAGATGATAGATGCTCTAAAAGATGACGGCAGCGGCAGTGGACATGAAGAAAATGTTGATGTTGTTATAACTTGGGATTTAGAGAATGTCGATGATCTAACTTTGGCCGAGATGAAGGCCAAACAGAATAAGCGTATGCAGTTGAAAGCCGAGGAAATAGATCCTGAAAGTTATAAACCTCTTGCGACAGTACCTCCTGAGTCAAGATTATTTGTTAGACTTTCAACTAGATCAATCACTGAAGAGCTTGCTAAGAAATCTTCTACTGATCCCAACACTCCAGTTCTAGGCAAGAAGAAACCAGAGCAGATCCAGACTGGTGCTGAAAAAGAGGAGAAAGAAAGACTTAAAGCTTCCAAGAAAGCTAAGTCCACTCCAAAGTCCAAATGAGAGGCGGTTCTACATTCATTTTGCCCTGTCCTTGGTCCGCCGTTGTTGTAGCGAGTGCGGCCCTCTCCTTTGTTTATTAGTTCTCTTGTACAAACCTGCACTTGTGTTAATAAAGTAGTTCGTTTCCCACTATGTCAAATGCTTGCAAGTTCGTCGTTTGTTTCTATTCGTGTCGAGAAATTAACATACATAAGTAATGACTGAAGTCACCGTTGCAGTTTCCTGCAAATGCATAGACAGATAAAATATCATTCATAGAAATTGTCGTTCAATTAAATAGAATGAATGATTATAAAATGAACAATTAACGGCAAGGTGCATTGAGCACTTGCCTGAAGCTTGTTCGAGATTGGTTAAGTTGCCCCCAGGTCTTTTGGTGGGGTTAAAACTTGTTTTCTTTGGTACACACTCTTTGTACGTTTATACTCTCCTGTCGTCTGGTCAGGTTAGAGTAGATTCAAGGCGGTCTTTTGTCATGGTGCACCGTCACGCCTCGAGGATGTCGTCTTCCAATCCTTTGTACTCCCTCTCATCTCGTGAGAGTTAGAGTTTGGGACGTCGTCTTCCCGTCCTTTTTATGTCGGTAGGCAAATGGTCATTTCATTTTCTTTCGTATCGATTCAAATGTCTGATACTTCGACTTATGTTATGACAATCACAGAAAATACACAAAACAAGATTCAAATGAGTAACGAAAATCACACACTGTATTTTATAGTAGTTCGGCCAAGTCGTGACCTACGTCCACTTCATAATCTTTTGTTTTTTATTAACCACACTTTTCTAGGAAAGTCGTGCCTTTATACATGGCCTATAAAACCAAAGGAAATAGTACAATTTCAAGTCAAGCATCGCCGCAAATGTTGGGCGTTCCAAGCTCTTGGAATTTATTCACCATCCACGGTGCTAATTTGAAAGCTCCTGTGTCAAGTTTCCGCCGGATGATGAACGATCCTTCCCACTTTGGGCCTAGATAAGCAGGAGGTGGAAAGACTCGCTTTAGCACTAGGTCTCCAGGTACGAAAGTCCTAAAGCGAACCTTTTTGTCATAGTAGCGTGCCACTTGGCGTCGATGCCTTGAAGCACACAAATCTGCTTCGTCCCTCTTCTCTTCAACCATGTCTAGGGACTCTAGGAGGAGTGCTTTGTTCGTCATTGGGGTCATAATACGTCACCCTACGAGAAGGAACTTTAAGCTCCACTAGGATTACCGCTTCTAACCCGAAGGAGAGTGAAAAAGGAGTATGACCAGTAGTTATCTTAAAGGTTGTTCGATAGGCCCACAAGGCTAGCAGCAATTCATCAACCCACATATCTTTCGCTCGCTCCAACCGCTTTTTAAGAATAGACTTAATGACTTTGTTTATTGCTTCGACCTGTCCATTCGACTATGGATGAGCTACGACGGTATATCTCTTATCAATTTTATACTTGTGACAGAAGTTTCTGAATTCCGTGCTATCGAATGGGGTTCCATTATTAGTTATAATGGTTTTCGGTATCCTAAATCGACAAATAATATTTTTGACCACAAGGCTTATCACCTTTCTTTTCGTGATCGTGGTTAAAGGTTCGGCCTCCACCCATTTTGTGAAATAATCCACGATCGCATATTTAGCTCCTCCTTTTGCAATTGGTAGGGTTCCGATGATGTCTAATCCCCACATTACGAATGACCATGGACTGACCATCGATTCGAGATGTCTTGGAGGTGCACTCGGAACTTTGGCGAATCTCTGGCATTTGTCGCAGCATCGTGAATGATCAGCTGCATCTTTATTCATGGTAGGCCAAAAATAACCATATCGCAATACTTTCTTTACAAGAGTTTGACGCCCGGTATGATCCCCACACTCACCTTCATGTACTTCTTTCAATACACGTTTGATGTCGTCGTGTGCTATGCATCGTAACAGAGGCATAGAAAATCCTTGACGATGAAGGACATCGTCCTATAAAATATATCTTGCAGCTTTACGTATTTCAGCTCGTCTCTCGCTCTTTTTTGAAGGGAGTATTCTGCTTTTAAGGAAGTTCTTAATTGGCATCATCCATGACTCCCTTTCTTGCTCAGCTTCCAGGTTTAATTCGACTTCCATTTGGTCAAAGCTTGGTGATTCCAATGGAACCATTTCGGTTTCCTCAGGGTTGTCAGAACTTGCTTGCTTAGCCAATCAATTTGCCTTCTGATTTTCTGCTCTCGGAATGTGTGTTACACTGTAATGCTCCAGGTTGTCCAGTAACTCCTCTACTTTTCCAAGATAAGTAACAAGTTGAGGTTCCTTAGTCACAAATTCCTTTCGAACTTGGCAGACAGCTATTTTGGATTCACAGAATATGTCGAATGTTTTTACTCCTAATTCCTTAGCGAATTTCAGCCCGACAATCACGGCTCGTACTCGGAATCATTATTGGAGGCGGAAAATTCCAATCGCAGGGCATAGTAAATGAATCGTTCTTCAGGAGTGGTTAAAACAACTCCGGCGCTGGACCTTCGATCGTTCTTGGCCTGTCCGTATATAATTTCCACGGACTAAGCTCCAACTTATGCTCTGAAGTAACAACTTTGTCATCCACTGTTTCTTCTTCGGGAATCGTGAATACTATGAAGTCGGCTAAGGTATGCCCCCTTATTGACCTCCTTGGTTGAAAATTCAAATCAAATTGGCTCAACTCGATATTCCACTTAAGTAATCTCCTCGATGCTTCGGGTCTTTGTAATACTTGTCTTAGAGGTTGATCAGTATATATGACTATCGGGTGAGCTTGGAAATAATAACGGAGCTTTTGAGAGGCAATCAAGAGGCTGTAAGCAAGCTTTTCTATTCTTGGATAATTGCATTCTATAACTGCTAACTTCTTACTTACATAATATACTGGCCTCTGGATCTTGTCTTCTTCACGCACCACGGTTATGCTGACAGCATGAGATGACACTGCTAAATAGACGAACAGATCTCCATGATCCATCGGTTTCGACAATATTGGGGGCTTCTCCAATAAGTCCAATAGATTTTGGAAGGCCTCTGCACAGTCGGGATTCCATTCGAAATTACTTTTTCCCCGTTTGATTAAATCAAAGAATGGGAAACACTTGTCCGTGGCTTTGGAAATAATCTGCTTAATGCAACAACCTTCCCTGCCAAGCTTTGAATGTCCCTAATCTTCCGTGGCTCTTCTATGTTCCTTATTCCTGCTATCTGACCAGGATTAATCTCAATCCCTCAAGAACTTACGATGAACTCGAGGAATTTCCCTGCAACTCCAAATGAGAATTTAACGGGATTCAACTTCATCCCGTCCCTCCGTAGGATATCAAACAACTCTGCTAGATCTTGTGCATGACTGGAGGATTGCCTGGATTTCACGAGCATGTCATCTACATAAACTTCCATGGTTTTTCCAATCTGGTTATAGAACATTCGATTCACCAGGCGCTGATACATGGCTCCGGCATTCTTTAGTCCGAATGGCACACTACTACAAAAGTGGGCATATTCGATACTTGCGTTGCATGAAAAGTGTGGCGAAAGCTATGCTTTCTTTGATCTATGTTATTGCATTATACGTGAATGCACTGTTGCGGTGGGAATTCTAGTATTTTGACATGGAACACCAGTTAAAAGCATAGCATTACATATATATAATCCAGCTCAGCGATCCGCATTATCAATATATTAAAACCCCAACCTTAGATGCAAGATTAATCCAATGGCTCAAACCATCTGTGGGTCTGATGAGCTTAACGTTAGCCATCATCCAATCATTGAAAGCCACGTCATTGCATTCTTTTGACGAAATTTTGGCGCGATCTTCTCCCTTCACGAAATCGTTTTCTTCTCTATCATCTAATCGTTTTCCCCCATTTTTACTATTGACAAAAATTTAAACCTAAATTTACGTCAGTATCGCTCCTCTCCTCGACAACAAATTTTATTTCGAAAAGGTTGAAGCTTTGAAACGCTTTCTAGCTTTGATTGATCAAGGCATTGACATCGCCAGTTTTTTCCCTTAGGTTCAGTTTGTATAGCACTGTGAATTAGTTGCGCTTATTATAGATTGGATTATGAGTAATTAGTAAGTTGTTCATTTGTTACATTTTGGAAAACCCATTCGCTTATGAGTAATTAGTTGCTTGGACATCCCAAACTTAGGAAAACCCGTTCACTTATGAGTGATTAGTCAGTGAAAGATTAGATTATGAGTAACTAGTTGCGCTTTGACCAATTATTTGGGATTTGGGATTATGCTGGGGTTTATTCGAAAATTATACCCAGAAATAAACCATGAGAACCAGGCTATTGGCATGAAAAAACATTGGTTTATTATAGAGGTCGAGCTAGTTAAGGAATGGGGATTTTACCATCGAAATTGATTTGCACTCTGCATTCATTTACATTATCATATAATTTTATGCTTGAGGTTTTGTGATACAGGAACATGTGTAGCACTGAGTCATTCACCCATATCATAAGGCACCACAGTGCATCAGTTCATACCATACACATCCAAAAAATGACATACAATTGTATGCTTGAGGTTTGTACTGCGGTGTGTTTGCATTGCGGATTGAATGCACTGCGGTGTGTTTGCACTACGGTGTGTTTGCACTACGGTGTGTTTGCACTGCGGTGTGTATGGACTGAGGTTTTGTGATACACGCACAAGTATACACGCAGTGCATACACGCACAAGTATACACGCACGCACAAGTATCATAAGTATACACGCTCAAGTATCATAAGTATACACGCACAAGTATACACGCTCAAGTATACACGCACAAGTATACACACACGCACAAGTATACACGCACAAATATCATAAGGCAGCATCTTAAGGCATGCACAAGTATACACGCATGCAAAAGTATACACGCACAAGTATACACACACAAGTATCATAAGGCGCTTTGACCATTGATTTGAATTTGCCACCAGGATTTAGATTTCACCTAACTGAGTGGTACCTTTTTGGGCCATGAGAACCGGGCTATTGGCATGAAAAAGACATTGGTTTATTATAGAGGTCGAGCTAGTTAAGGAATGAGGAATTTACCTCGAAATTGATTTGCACTTTGCGTTCATTTACACTGACATATAATTGTATGCTTGAGGTTTTGTGATACAGATACATGTGCAGTAATGCGGTGTGTTTGCACTGCAGTGTGCTTGAGGCTACCAATTTTTTGATCCGAACGAGTCGTTCACCCGTATCTAACAGGCACAGGTATTTTCCATTTGAGTTTGGCCAGTCAAATTCCTGATCAACTTCTATATCTACCCACTGATCATTCCTCTGGTTCATTGGGGCTTGGTTATCAACATGTATGTCATGAGCAGCTTCCGAAAATAAGCTTGGCAAGGGGGTAGCTCAGCAGCTTTTTGTGTCATTGCATTAAATCTTTCATCTGAATCCGTTTCCCATTCCCATCCGTAATGATGCAAGCATGGAACCACCTCTTCCTCCCTATTGCTCACAAAAAGAAGTTCAGGCCTTGTCCCAGGATGAGCATGGGTACAGCGATGAACCTTAATGAAGTAAACCTTGTTATTGATTTGAGCAGCAAAAGTATTGATATTGCAAATGCCTTAATAAAATTGCATTTTCAGGTAGAAAGATGTATGGTCATACTGAGACCAGTAGCAGTCGTCAATTGCAAGCACCCATCCCATTGGCTTCATTACTTCTTCAACAACAGGAACATTACTCTTTAGGAACTCGGGAAAGCCATCAACTTTAGCCCATGATTCCACTTCTAACGCTGGTGAGGGCTCAAATTCTTCATCAGACCATGGTTGCAGGTAAATAGCACCACCGGGTTTTGTAAAAACTTTCAACATTAGGGCATGATCACGCATACTGTACGATGGGCATGATACTAGAAAAGAGTTGTTGGGTATTACCCGTAAAGGCCACGAATTATGATTGAGAGCCACCTTAAGAGCGTATTCCAAAGCTTTGAAATTCCAATGTCCCTTAAGAATAGTGGCTGTGATGTATAGAGACGAGTCCTCCATTTTTTTTCTTTTTTTTTTAATTTCGAAGATTGGGGTTTAGGGGATATGGAGGAGATGATGTTCTGACGCTTGAAAGGATGTGCAAGGGACCCGATGGATGGTGTCATGCAGATATGTGAACTGGAAATGCTTGCATAGAAGACGAAGCATACTCAATTCTATTTCTGAGGTGGCACATAGTGACCAATGCTGATTGGTCTACAGTTATAATTATATGCGTAACTCACTAAGATTTATAAGTTAATTAGATAGCCAAATGCCCAAATGCATGCACACAGCACATATGCACTTATCAAATAACTTGTAAATTCAAATTACAGGATCTGAAATGACGAGGAGAGATACAGCCGGTAAGTGAAGGACCTGAAATGACATTGAGAGGTACAGTTTCTAGTTCATGGCATAGAATGCACACTGATTGCATTTGTTGGCACTTGTATTGAAGGTGGTACGTGTTGGCACTTTTGCTACTTTTAAATTATGTATTTGATTATATGTGTTATATATTTAAAGCGTTGAATTACGTATTTGATCATATGCATTGAAGGTGGTATGTATTGAAGGTTTGAATGTGATGATGAATGTAACAGATGTGTTTCTTCTATGTACAAAACTGATATTGCAAAATTTATAATTAAAGCGTTGTATTTGCCTTCTTTTACTATTGCATTTGCTTTTTTCTGATGTTGTATTTCAAGATAATGGTGTCGCATTCCATAATTAAATGGTGTTGCATTACATAAAATAGTAGTAAGTCTATGTGGCACGTAAACGCCATACCTGACGTGGCATGTGACACGTGTGCAGCTGACATGGAGATTTGACGTGTCGTGTGACACGTAGGAAGCTGACATGGAAAGCTGACGTGGCCACCACTATCGTGACTGGTACCCAGGATCTAATTAATTTTCAAGCAACGCTGAATATTATTGCATTACGTACAAATAGTGTTGTATTACGTCTATAATGCAACACTTTCTTTCCAAGGCAGTAGATGTGCTAAAGCGTTGCCTTAGAGGGCTAAGGCAACGGCCGCGGATGTCACGCCCACCCGGTGTTGCCTATTTGAAAAAAGGTGAAAGTGCAACACTTTTTTGATCTAAGGCCACATAAAACTTGTGTCGAATAAGCCCACTTTTGTAGTAGTGGCATTACCACATAGCATTATAATCCCAAGTTTGTTATAAAACTCGTGTGCTCTTGATCCGGCACATGCATGGGGATCTGGTTATATCCTGAGTATGCGTCCATGAAGGAAAGAAGTTCGTGTCCGACTGTTGAGCCCACCAGCTGGTCAATCCTAGGAAGTGGGAAACTATCTTTTGGACAGACCTTGTTTTAAATCCGAAAAATCAATTCACGTTCGCCATTTCCCAGTTGATTTCTTGACCAAAACAGGATTCGATATCCAGTCGGGATACGTCAAATCTCTAATGAACCCATTATCTTTCAACTTCTACACTTCTTCCTTTAGGGCGACCAACCTCTCCGGGCCTAACATACGCCTCTTCTGTTTAACGGGTGGATGCTTTGGATTAATGCCCAATGAGTGACTCATAACGGAGGGAGATATCCCATACATGTCAGCATGGGTCCAGGCAAACACATCCAAATTTGCCATTAAGAAGTTAGTCAATTCCTTTGCTTGGAGCAGATCCAGCAGGGATCCAATCTTCAATACCTTCGTCGGATCAACATCGTCAATGGGATATCCACAGTCGTTTCATTGGTGGTCTCCTTTCTGTCCTTAGGCTCTTCATCCTCTCCGGGATCTATGTCCTCGGGCAGTCCTCTGGGCGACTCCCTTTAGTTGTTATGTTGAACCCTCCTTGTAACACCCCATATTTCCTTTGGATATTAAAGTAACGAATTAAAGAATACTTAATATTAAAAGTACAAATTAAGGGAAACAGGTTACGCCACTGTGTTCTTCTCGGAATTCTGCTTAGGATAGAGTCCGATTTTGCGTATGAAGAAGTTATAAGCCTTAGAAGTTTGTATATGCCAAACGAAGTATACATATATACATAGAAAATAATTCCAGAAGTCAAAACAGGGTCCAAATCTCGAATTTGGGTCAAAGCAGGCTGAGCGGGAAATTTCCTGCTCAGAGGTGTCGACCCCCAACAACCCCTCGGGGGAGTCGACATAGGCGTCGACCCCCTATAGGGGTGTCGACATAGGTGTCAACCCCCTATAAGGGAGTCGACCCCTGCTGGCCTAGATCTGGCCGATGACGTGTTTCGCCATGTGTTGCTTTTTGATTCGCTGTGTGATGTGGTATTCTACTCTAGACGATTATGATGACTTCTAGACTGATCTGAAGGCTCTAAATCTCCATATATAACTATAAAAAGACCCATAAACCCATTGTTTTCTCCACACAAATTCATAGGCGTTTATATGCGGCTAAAACCTGAAGTGACCTAACCTCCACCTTAATCAATCAAATTAGAGTTTTGAAGTTTGCAATCAAAGTCTACATCAAAGGAATAGCTAATCAAATTCAGAAATCAGATCCCAGAATTCAAGACCGTTTTGTAGTTTGCAAGCTCATGTTACTTTCAGAAATAAAATTTAATTATGATTCTGACATTGTAATAAATCTGAATCTGAGATTATGCCTATTTCTATCTGTCTTTCTATATCCATTGGATCTATCTCATTGATATTGTTATGTCCATTCTTTGTCTCTTCTTTCCTTCTTCCCTTTTTGTTTTTATAGCCAGGCTACTACGAGCCTGAGCCAAATCTCATAAGAGATGAACGTACATTGGGAAAAATTGGGCATAATATATTATTTGGACATGGCCAATGCTAAAACTGGGAAAAGTATTAAATTATGTATAATTGGACATAACTGATTTGTAACGGATTTGAGGACATAACACATGTTGTATTTAAAACATAAAGTGTATTGAACATACGACTTGAGATTTGAGGCATAAAGTATATTGGACATATGACTTGGGGTTTGGGGCGTAAATTGAGCTGTAAACATGTAAGGCATAGTACATGTTGTGGTTTAAGACCTAAACTTGGGGCATATTATATATGATAGTTTATGACTTGGAAGAAGGAGATTATTGTGTATAGTGATATATGGCTTAGGCATGAAAACCTATAGTAAGATAGGAATAACTGTTAAATGTGAACACGCATAAATTGGGATTTTAGGTTATTGGCATGCACTGTAATTGAAGGCTATAATTTGGCATAGTTTATACTATGAATCATGATTGGGGGTTTTCGGAGGATATTTTGTACGGTGCAATATGACTAAACCTTAGGGCATGTGTTATATTGTGAATTATGACCATGATTTTGGGCATGCAAGTTTATAGGCTTAATTTATGATTAGAGGAGATATGTTAATGGAACTTTAAGTGATGTTTAATTTGTTAAACTGACTAATATGATGAAATCTGTTGAAAGTGAATATTGTAATCGGAAAGCCTACGATGTAGATGAATAAATTGACATAACTAGCCTGAAGCTGGAATAATCTATAAATGAACCAATTGGCTAATATAAACATTCCGAGACACGAGGTTAGACTGCATTTGCGGTAGAAACCTGCCGGGAACCAACCGGCCTAACCAGTATCCGCAAACGGACAATCTAATGTGAGAGGTCGTTGGCATAACTAAGAAATGCTTAGACACGAGGTTAGGTCAGGCTTGTGTCAGAAGTCTGCCTGGAACCGCTCGGCACATCTTGCGGCCACAAGCTATGGACCTAATGTGAGAGGTTTGTGCATTAATAACTAATTAATGCTGATCAAAGATGAATATGATACCTAAAACGTGTTAGGTGGGTAGGGTTAAGTTAATGAGGAACACTTAACCAATATGACATGATGAATGAGTAGGGTTAAGTTAATAAGAAACACTTAACCAATATGACATGATGAATGGGTACAGTTAAGTTAAAACAAGAGTGCAACACTTAACCAATGTAACATGATGAATGGGGAGGGTTAAGTTAACATAAGAAGGCAACACTTAACCAATGTAACACGACAAGTGGGTGGGTTAAGCTAACTTGAATTGATTGATGACACTTAACCAATACAAAATGATGAACGCACGGGGTGTTACATTAAACACCTAACCAATCCAACATGAGGAGTGAGAAGGGTTAATAAGTAACACTTAACCAACATGACATGATGAGTGGGTGGGTTAAGTTAACATGAATGGACAACACTTAACCAATATGACATAATGTATGGGAGGGTTAAGTACATATCGGGTTGGTGGGTAATATTAGTAAATATAGGCCCACAAACTTAACCATTAAGTAAACATGTTTGAATCAGTGGGAAGTTTAAGTAAATATCGGGTTGGTGGGTAATATTATTAAATATAGGCCCACAAACTTAACCAGAAAGAAACCCTAGTAACGGGGACTCATTTCAGCAGTAACCCACATAGATGTATCAAGGTACACTGAAACTAGGCAGGGTCGGGCACGATTACTGGGCTGATTATAAGAGGTCAAAATAGCGGCAGGGGGTACGTCAGTGTAGGTTCCGACGGATTACGGGCGTGCACGTACTCCGGAATGGGAAAAGGCAGGCAATGGGTACCAGTAGTTATACACTGTGCATCTTGAATCGTGTCGGGTTGCTATCATAAGGATTGATACACCTTATAGTGGGACCAGCACAGGGTATCTACACGCAAGAGAGGGCCGATTGACACAGACACATGGAACATTAATACAAGTAGGGAGCCAATCGATTGGGTAGTAAGGGTACATCTAACATCTTCATGGCAATTAGGCTAATTGAGGTAAGATCCTCATACTGGATGTACACCTGAGGGCTACCATAATTGCGAGTATTGGGATCACATTGTAATATTATCATTTTACACAGATTACTAGTTAGGACACTAGTTAGGCAGTGTAGAGATATAAAAATCAAAATAACAAGGTAGTAGTAAAGTAGAGAAAGAGTAGAAGCGCATTTAGTTTATCTTGCCTTGTCATATCTTGTGCTAATCTTATGTTATCTTGTTATCCATGTTATCGCAGTATTGTCTTATATTCAGTTTATTCATGTCATGTGCTTTTGCCTATTTACATGCTGAAAGTCACTGGGCTACCAGACATTGTCTGGCCTAGTTTGTTTTGCCTCTTTTCTTCCGTTCCCCCCTAGGTTCACAGGGAGGAAATATTACCTCTTAGCTCAGTTTTCTTTCCAAGCTCGAAGATAGTCGATGTATTGCTTTGGACACTCTTTTCCACTGCTATGGCTGGTTCATGCTTTATTGGGGAATATCATTGTTATTTTTATGCTTCTTTTATACTTGGAAGTTTTGAATCAAGACAGAAGTTTTATGTATTACTTTTAAGTATGATTGAGACAATTGTTGTAAAAGCTTACTGAACCACATTGTTTATAAAATGACTTTATTTTCCACTGCTTTATATGTTTGTCTTGTAATTTACCTGCATCTTTTACCTAAAACGGTCCACCGAAGTTAAGGCATTCCCTTTGTGAGTGACCTTAACGGAGGTGGGGTGTTACACTTGGTATCGGAGCTGAAGGTTACCAGATCAGATAAAAGATTTGAAAATTATTTTCAAAGCGGTTTTAAAAGAAGCATTTTCTAATGAAAAGTTTTGTTTTAAAGGCATATTCCCCAAAGCCATATGCATTATCTTTGATCCTCTGTTTGAATCCTTGTTTTCCTTCTTTACTGATTCCTCGGGGCTCCTGGCTTTCTGGGAGGTAACCTCATTGCGACATGGTTCCGTAGGCTTGATGAGACTACGACACCTGTCAAAGGGCGAAGAAATGCCCAACTTCCATATATAGCCGCAGTAGTTTCACCTGCGGCTAATTTTCATTCAAGCTTTGTAGGTTTTTTCATGCGATGGAGGTAGCTTTCAAGAGACTTGTCAATAAGTTACACAAAGATGGCAAAGATGAGAATAAGGGGATTTGGCTAAGGAACACAACCCAAGGATGAGAAAATCATGGATATGGACTTGGTTCACAAAGGAGGAAAGAATAGAAAACTTAAGACAAGAGGAAGTGTCTTTATAATGGGTCATATAATAAAGGACAAGGGCAAGAACAAAGGACAGGATTTTCAGGAGGGCAAGTGCATGCTCTCACCGCCAGCGTACCTGAGAGAGTGGTAGTACAGTTTCTGTTGAAAAAGTATAGTTTTTCTTTTTGATCATCCTGTTAGTACTCTTTTTGATTTTAACGCTTCACATTCATTTATATCTGCTTCCATAGTTGAGTCTCTGCACCTTAGTACTTGTATAGTAGAAGATCCCATTATTGTCTCAAATCCAATTGGTGGTTCGGCTCATTTATCTTTGATCTATAAGGATTTGAGAATAGCTATATTAAGTATTGAGTTTAAGTGTAATGCTTATGTTGTCGGGATTCATGAGCTATGGGTTGATTCTAGGCATGGATTGGTCAGCTAGTAATTGTGAAAGGAGGGTAGTTGGACTTTTGACTTGCTTTGGGAATACCCTCAAGATTTTGTGCGATCTTAAGGGATCAGTTAGGCTTAGCTACCTAGAATCATTTGATGCATCTATCGACGATTTGCGATCCATTAGAGTAGCCCATGAGTACACAGATGTTTTTAATCAAGTTAGGGGTTTGTCCCCTAAAACGTGAGATAGACTTCCGCATATATCTAGTTGACAATGCAAAGCTAGTTGCATTACCTGTATGACACATGACTCCAAGGGAAAGGAAGGGCTAAGTAAACAAGTAAAAGAGTTACTTGAAAAAGGGTTCATAAGGCGAAGTATTCTGAATGGGGTGCTCCAGTCGTTTTCGTTACAAAGGCGGATGGTTCACTTCGCTTGTGCAAAGATGATATTTTGCAATGAGGAAGAACATGCTTTGCATCTAAGGGAAGTCTCGGATACCCTCTAAGCGCATAAACTTAAGGCGAAGTTCTCCAAAAATGTCTTTTTTGGAGAGAAAAAGTAAGGTTTCTAGGACATGTGGCGCCCAAAGAAGGGATAGCAGTAGATCCCGCAAAAGTACTTGCTGTGCAAGACTGGAAGGTCCCATGGAATGCAATAGAAGTAAGAAGCTTTCTTGGACTAGCGGGCTAATATAGGAAGTTAATTAAGGACTTTATGAAGGTATCGGCCCCACTTACTAGATTGACGAAGAAGAATCTAATCATCTTAGTATATACATGTAATACCTTGTATTTCTGTTAACACTAAAATAACCAATTAAAGAATAACTAATCTCAAACGTGAGAATTACGGGAAACAGGTTGCGCCATTGTGTTAGTCTCAGAATTCTGGTTGAGATGGAGTCTGAGCTTGCGTGAATTGGACTTCATATGAAGAATTATGGCCATCGGAAGTTTCAAAAATTTCAAAACAGATTTTGAAAATTCAAATTTCAGAGTCAGATAGGCTAGGCGGGAAATTTCCCGCCAGGGCCAGGTCGACCATAGGGTCGACCTGGGGGTCGACCTACCCTGACCAGGTCGACCATAGGGTCGACCTGCCCCCCCCCCCCCCCGGGCAGATTTGTTTGGTGACCTGTTTATGACTGTGTGCTGACTCATTAGGGTTTCTGATCTGCTCTGATTGGCTGAGATTAATTCTGGGTTGATCTGATGGCCTAAACTAATCCTAAACTCTATAAATAGACATCTAGACTCAAACCCTAAAATCAAATTATAGATCCATGGCCTCCATGTCGTTACCTACCAACCTAGAATAGCCGCCACCAATTAGAGAGGAAGAAAGCTAATCAAATTCAATTCTTTTCAACTCTAATAACGAATCTACTACAAAGGAAAGCTAATTCAATTTCAGAACTCAGATTTCAGAATGCAAGACCTTCTTTTTATGAGTTCGATTTCTTTAACAAAATAATTAACAATTTAATTGGATTAAGCTATGATGTGGATTATATGGTTATGTTGTGAATTATTGACCGCATGTTATCATCTATGTTGTAAAATTGTGATGTTATCATTTATGTTGTAAATTCTATGATGTTATCATCTATGTTGTAAAGTTGTGATGTTATCATCCATGTTGTAATTCTATGATTATGTATAATCAATTCATTATGATGTTTCATATGCTAGTTTGGTTATGCTATTGGAACTAATTCATATGATAAATCACATGTATGTATGCATGTTAGGATGTTAAGTGAGACATAGATCATATGCAAGTTAGTGAAAATTTTATGCATAACCTTACATGTTTCATGACATCTATTTTAGATCTAAAGTTAGGCTAAGACATGTGTGAGTTATATGCTAAATTTTACATGCTAGTTTATATGTTCAGATGTAAGTTTACACCATCGTTATGTTGCATAAATCACATATGCAAGTTTATAAAAATATATGTGTTTGGAGTATGAATCACGTTATGTAAGTTTGTGGTTATTGCCAATGCAAGTTTACTTTTTTAGATGTAGATCTATGACATACATGATTTATGCAAGTTTATGACTATTGCCTAAACAAGTTCACACCTTTAGATTTGGATCTATGACATATGCAGTTTTATGCAATGTGATTTTGTCCTATGCAAGTTTTAGATGTAGAACCTCATTCACTCATGCAAATTCACCCCTTATGTTTAGATCTAGTTTAATCTGTATGTATGTTGTGATGTTTTCTCTTTATTCCATGAGTTAGACTATTCGAGTCTAAGGTATATTTTACATTAAATGAACAAACGTACAATGTGGGGTAATAGGTTAATATTAAAAGATTTAATATTGAGAATTTGGCATAAATGCCTTAAATGGCATAAAATAAATTTGTGGTGATAATTGGTATAATTTGGCATACCATAAATGGATGGACATAATTGAGTCAATTATGGCCATAGTTAAATTTGGAATTGATTGATAATTTGAATAGGGAAATTAATTCAAATTGGGGAATGATTAATTAGGTGTAATTAATCGTCTAAGACACGAGGTTAGGCTCTTTTGTGGTGTAAGACTGCCCGGACCCGCCCGGCAAATCCAGCTGCCACAAATGCCAGTCTAATGTGGGAGGTCTTAGGCATAAATTAAATACGTGACAGTTATAAAGACACGAGGTTAGGCTCTTTTGTGGTGTAAGACTGCCCGGACCCACCCGGCAAATCCAGCTGCCACAAATGCTAGTCTAATGTGGGAGGTCTTTAAAAGGTTATGGTGTTAATGAATTAAGAAACACTTAACCAAGTAAACATGTAGTGGGACATGAGGGAGTTAAGTGGGTGCCTTGGGTGGCATGTGGAATTCAGAGGGTGCCTTGGGTGGCATTTGAAATACGATTAGAAACACTTAACCAAAATTGAAACATGTAAGTGAACATGACTAAGAAGAGGGTTAAGTGGGATGTACTAGAGGGGACCAAGCTTAGGTGGATAGCTTGTGTCAAGTAATGGGGGCCCGTTTCAACCAGTAACCCATACGTATCTTTGTGGGCTCGACCCAAGTCGAGGACTCGACACGCATACTAGGCTTGACTGTAAGAGGCCAAAACGGGTTAGCGGTGGCAACGCGAGTCCAACGGGTTAGCGGTGGCAACGCAAGTTCGACGGGTTCAATCTTATTTCTTTGTTTACTCTATCATACCCAATTGTTCACAGTCATTTCCTTATTTTCCAACTTATGCCTTAGCCTAGTTATTTTGGTAATTATATTGTTAAAGTTATCGCACTCGCCAGACTTTATGTCTGACCCCCTTTGTTTCCATCTCTTTTCTTCCTTCCCCCGCAGGTGCTCAGGTTGGAACTAGCACTAGTGGAGCTTGATTTTGGACAGTTATATCTCTGCTTTTAGAAGTTGCTTGGATCGCTAAAGTAACGTTCAGCCTCTCTTATTTATGGCTATTTTGTACTGGGGTAATGCCTTTCAATTTATGTACTTTGATTTAGTCAAGATGGATATTATGTACTTTGACTCTGGTTTTTGATGATGTAATCAAACTTATGTGTTCAGCGCTGCAATGAATAAAATTTTAAAGTTTTAAGTACTGTTTATATCTGTCTTGTTGTTAATTTTCTGTCCTATACACACTTAAAATGCTCCATGGAAGTTAATGCATTCCCTTTGTGAGTGACATTAATGACGTGGGGTGTTATACGTGGTATCAGAGCTGAAGGTTACCAGAACAGATATGAATTTTGAAAAACTGTTTTTCAAAAGCACTTTTATAAAGAAGTACCTTCAAAAGTACGTTTTAAGGAAGTATTTTCAAGAGAAAAGCTTATTTTAGAAAGCATAACCCCAAGAGCCATATATCTTTCCTTCGGTTCTTTTGTATTGAGTCTTTCCTTTTTCGTTTTAGCATGTCTGGAATTCCCGAGATACCCGAGGGGATACCGATAGCAGGATGGTTTAGGAGGTATTTGGAGACTAGGGCCACCACTGCAGGTCCAACAAATGCTCCTGCTCCTCCTCGTGTCGATACTTTTGCTAAGATTTGTAAGGACTTTCGAGCAATGGGTGGAAAACCTTTTCACGGGATGGAGAAATTTGTTGAAGCACGAAATTGGCTAAAGGAGGTGGAAGAATTGTTTGGGATCTTTGAAGTGGAAGATGGAAGAAAGGTCCAGTTAGCTGCCTGGCTAATGAAGGATGAGGCCTCGTTTTGGTGGGAGGTCACTAATGGAGAACGTCCAGTCGATACATGGCCAGATTTTAGGCATAGGTTTGAGGCGAAGTTTCTCTCACGGGCTGAAGAGAATATATACATGGAAAGGTTTCTAGCATTGAAGCAGGGGAATCTATCGATGAAAGAATACGTCAACAAATTCAATTAGTTGGCAAGATTTTCCTTGGACTTGGTGAATACACCAGAAAAGAAGGCCCTGAGATTTGTTAAGGGTTTGAACGAGCTGCTTCATGGGTTAGCTATGACCCACATCCCCATGGGGGCTACCTTTGAGTCACTAGTTGACATGACGCTTATGCATGAAGAAGAGAAGGGCGCCAATGCTAATAAGGCACCCGAGAAGAAAGGGGTTCAAAAGAAACCGCAACAACAGAACAAGAAAGGTGGTAAAGGAAACAATGGTAAGGGAAAGAAGAGATGCTTTAATTGTCGGACAGCAGGCCATCTAAACAAAGATTGTAGGAAGAAAAAGAAGACTGGTTATTTCCATTGTGGCGAAGCGTGACATCTGATTAAGGACTGCCCAAGGAAAGGGCAGAGGGCAGGTTCTACCTCAGGAGGACATGTGCAGGCTCTCATGGCACCAGGGCAGGTAAGGGGGCAAGTTCAGGCTCTCGTCGTCCCACCGCTGCAAGAAAGAGGTAGAGAAATTTCCGTTGAAAGATTAGTTTTTCTGTTTGATCATCCTGTCCGTACTTTATTCGATTCTGGTGCATCACATTCGTTTATCTCTACATCATTAGTTGAAACATTACACCTAGATACTAGTTTATTTACATATCCCTTAGTAGTCTCAAATCCTATTGGTGGTTTGGCTCATCTTTCTATGATTTGTAGGGATTTGAGAGTGTTTATCTTGGGCGTTGGGTTTGAATGCAATGCCTTTGTTCTTGGCTTCATGGGCTACGGCTTGATTCTAGGTATGGATTGGCTAACTAGATACGGGGCCATCCAAGATTGTGAAAGAAGGGTAGTTAGATTGTTGACTCGTTGTGGAAAGACCCTTGATATTTCTTGTGACCCTAGAGGTCCAGTAATGCTTAGCTACCTAGAATCCCTTGACGCATCCGATGATGATTTACATTCTGTTCGTATAGTCCGTGAATATGTTGATGTCTTTGATGAGGTGAGGGGTTTACCCGCAAAACGTGAGATAGACTTTCAAATATATCTAGTGGATAATGCAAAGCCAGTTGCATTGCCATTGCATCACATGGCTCCAAGAGAGAGAAGAGAACTTAGTAAGCAAGTGAAAGAATTTCTTGAGAAGGGGTTCATAAGACGTAGTATATCGGAGTGGGGTGCTCCAGTAGTATTTGCCACAAAGGCAGATGGGTCCCTTAGACTTTGTGTGGACTATAGAGAACTTAATAAGCTTATTAAGAAGAATAGGCATCCACTGCTGAGGATTGACGATCTCTTCGATCAGTTAGTTGGCGCCTCAGTATTTTCGCAGTTGGACTTAGCCACAGGTTTCCATCAGATGAGAGTGGCTGAGGATAGCATAGACAAGACTGCCTTTAGGACTCCATACGGCTTCTTCGAGTGGCTTGTGATGCCCTTCGGTTTGACAAACGCCCCCGCATACTTTGTTGACTTGATGAGTAGGGTGTTTAGGGAGTACCTTAATAAATTCGTGGTAGTCTTTGTGGACGACATCTTGATCTTTTCTAAAAACGAGGAAGAGCATGCCCTACATCTTAAGGAAATGTTGGAGAATCTTCGAGCGCATATCCTCAAAGCTAAATTTTCAAAATGTCACTTTTGGAGGAAGGAAGTGCGATTCTTAGGGCATGTGGTTTCCAAAGATGGGATAGTGTGGATCCCGCGAAGGTAGTGGCCATCCAAGATTGCAAGGGCCCTAAAAATGCTACCGAGGTGAGGAGTTTCTTAGGGTTGGCTGGCTACTATAGGAAGTTTATCAAAGACTTCACAAAAATATCAGCCCCATTAACACGCTTGACGAAGAAGAACCTAGTTTTCACATGGGACGTAGATTGTGATGATGCGTTCCAACGTTTAAAGAGAGCTTTGACCACAGCCCCAGTCTTAGTGTTGCCAGATGGGAGTAAGCCATTTACCATTTATACCGATGCTTGTGGGACAGGACTAGGTGCAGTCTTAATGCAAGAGGGAAGGGTAATAGCCTATGGTGGAAGGCAGTTAAGAGTGCATGAGAAAAATTACCCTGCACATGACCTAGAGTTGGCCGCTATTGTTTTCGCGCTTAAGTCTTGGCGCCATTATCTTCTTGGAGAAAAATTCGAATTGTTCACTGACCACAAATCGCTAAAATACTTGTTCTCTCAGAAGGACTTGAACTTAAGGCAGCAAAGGTGGATGGAATTCTTAGCATCCTACGACTTTGAGATAGCATATATAGCTGGCAAGGGTAACGTGGTGGCAGACGCCTTAAGTAGGAAAAGGTTGTCCTTGAGTCCATTGATCGTTGAGCGGCAAAGCTTAGAGTTCACCTCTACGTTTGACTTTACTCGATTTGCAAGCATCCTTAGAGGCCAGACCTACGCTTTTGGGATGGATTGGCGAGGTACAGCGAGATGACCCACAGTCGGTTGAGTTAGTAGAGAAGCTCATAAGGGGGGACTCATTGAGCCATCTCAGTAGGTATACCCTAGATGATAAGGGTTGGTTACGTAGGGACGGTAGACTTTGTGTACCATGGGACGAGAATTTGAGGAAGACCATTCTTAATGATGCACATCGTTCGAAGATGACTATCCATCCCGGCGGGGACAAGATGTACATGGACATGAGACGAGTTTACTTTTGGGCCGGTATGAAGAGGGATGTGGCCGAGTTTGTCGCTAGATGCTTGGTGTGCCAACAAGTAAAAGCAGAGCAAAAGAAGCCCGGTGGGTTGCTTCACCCATTGGAGGTCCCACAATGGAAGTGGGAAAGTGTCTCGATGGACTTTATTGATGGGTTACCGAGATCGAGGAAGGGTAATACGGGGATTTGGGTCGTAGTAGACATACTTACTAAGAGCGCTCATTTCATTCCCGTAAATAGTAAGAGGACTGCTCCATGGTTAGCCTCCGTATACATTCGAGAGATAGTTCGTTTGCACGGTGTTCCTTCTAGCATAGTGAGCGGCCGCGATCCTATCTTCACTAGCGAGTTTTGGAAGTGCTTACAAGAGGTGGTAGGGACTCAGTTATGTTTGAGCACCGCATATCATCCTCAGACGGACAAACAGACCGAGAGGGTGAATCATATTCTGGAGGAATTATTGAGGTTGTGTGTTTTAGACTTCGGAGGTACATGGGAGGAACATCTTCCGTTGGAGGAGTTTGCATGTAATAATAGCTTTCAGTATAGCATTGGCATGGCACCGTTCGAGGCTCTTTATGGACGGCCGTGTCGTTCGCCTACATGTTGGTGGGAATCTACAGATAAGATCTTGCTTGGGCCCGATAGATTAGAGAGACTTCGGAAAACATCGATTTGATTCGAAGGGGGATGAAGACGGCGCAAGATAGAAAGAAATCTTATGCGAACAAAAGGAAGACGGATCTTGAGTTTGATATTGGGGACATGGTCTTTGTCAAGGTGTCTCCATTACAGAATGTTGTTCGCTTTGGGTCCGTTGGGAAGTTAGCACCAAGGTTCATAGTGCCGTTTCCTATTAAGGAGAGGATTGGACAGATGGCGTATGGAGTGGAGTTGCCCGAGAGACTTAGTGGTGTACACGATGTATTCCATGTATCACATTTGAGGAAGTGCTTGCATAAGACCGCAGAAGTGGTAGAGCCGAGCTTGCTTAGAGAGGTGGAGATAGAGCGTGATGTGACGATTCGACGAGCTCCTACGGGCATTCTTGGGTCGGAGATTAAGAAGTTGAGGAATCGAGAGGTCAAGCTAGTCAAAGTGCAATGGGGAGATGATGAGAGCAACGCTACTTGGGAGACGGAAGAGAAGATGCGTTCATTGTACCCTTTTCTTTTCGAGGGTATGTCTTTTAATTTCTCCTTTATCGCTTAGCTTGTACTTGTTTTATCTTTAGTATGTCCTCTCGCTAGTATCTTTGACCTTTAGATAGGGTAATCCTATGGCTGAAACATGTGTTTGAGACATGTTATGTATGATGGATGCACGTGGATGCAAGTGTTTGCTAGTGGTTGCTCGTGGATGCATATACACACACAATTTAGGCACTAGATCAGCTCAGTCACTTCATATTGCATATTTCATATAAATGTGTGTACATATTTAAGTTAATCGATGTATAATGGTTGTACTATCATATGGATGTTGCATTTTGGTGAATGGTTGTGCACACATGTAGAAATAATATGTATCGATAGGATTCTTTTGCATACATAATGGACGCATGGCACTATCATGGTTTGCATTAAGGAGGTCAACTGAATCAGTAGACCGCCTGATTTTGCATTAGATAAAGAACATATACACACACTTCTTGCATATGTTCATACAACATTAGGAATTTTATAAGGACAATGGATGCCTGTGTTTGATGGTTGAGTAGATGGTTGTTTGGATGTTAGGATATGCATTCTCCTTAACTTGGAGATTTCGGGGGCGAAATCCTTTAAGGAGGGGAGAACGTAACACCCCGTATTTCTGATAACACTAAAGTAACAAATTAAAGAATAACTAATCTCAAACGTGAGAATTACGAGAAATGGGTTGCGCCATTGTGTTCATCTCGGAATTCTGGTTGAGATAGAGTCCGAGTTTGCGTGAATTGGACTTCGTATGAAGAAGTTATGGCCATCGGAAGTTTCAGAAATTTCAAAACAGATTTCGAAAATTCAAATTTCAGAGTCAGATGGGCTAGGCGAGAAATTTCCCGCCAGGGCCAGGTCGACCATAGGGTCGACCTGGGGGTCGACCTACCCTGACCAGGTCGACCATAAGGTCGACCTGGGGGTTGACCAGGGGGCCGACCTTGGGGTCGACCTGCCCTCCCCCCCCCCCCCCCCGGGCAGATTTGTTTGGTGACCTGTTTATGACTGTGTGCTGACTCATTAGGGTTTCTGATCTTCTCTGATTGGCTGGGATTAATTCTGGGTTGATCTGATGGCCTAAACTAATCCTAAACTCTATAAAAGGACATCTAGACTCAAACCCTAAAATCAAATTAAAATTAAAGCCATGGCCTCAATGCCGTCACCTAGCAACCTAGAATAGCCGCCACCAATTAGAGAGGAAGAAAGCTAATCAAATTCAATTCTATTCAACTCAAACAACGAATCTACTACAAAGGAAAGCTAATTCAATTTCAGAACTTAGATTTCAGAATGCAAGACCTTCTTTTTGTGAGTTCGATTTCTTTAATAAAATAATTAACAATTTAATTGGATCAAGCTATGATGCGGATTATATGGTTATGTTGTGAATTATTGACCGCATGTTATCATCTATGTTGTAAAATTGTGATGTTATCATTTATGTTGTGAATTCTATGATGTTATCATCTATGTTGTAAAGTTTTGATGTTATCATCCATGTTGTAATTCTATGATTATGTATAATCAATTCATTATGATGTTTCATATGCTAGTTTGGTTATGCTGTTGGAACCAATTCATATGATAAATCACATGTATGTATGCAAGTTAGGATGTTAATTGAGACATAGATCATATGCAAGTTAGTGAAAATTTTATGCATAACCTTACATGTTTCATGACATCTATTTTAGATCTAAAGTTAGGCTATGACATATGTGAGTTATATGCTAAATTTTACATGATAGTTTATATGTTTAGATGTAAGTTTACACCATCGTTATGTTGCATAAATCACATATGCAAGTTTATATAAATATATGTGTTTGGAGTATGAATCATGTTATGTAAGTTTGTTGTTATTGCCTATGCAAGTTTACACCTTTAGATGTAGATCTATGACATACATGATTTATGCAAGTTTATGACTATTGCCTAAACAAGTTCACACCTTTAGATTTGGATCTATGACATATGTGGTTTTATGCAAGTTTGTAACTTTGTCCTATGCAAGTTTTATATGTAGAACCTCATTCACACATGCAAGTTCACCCCTTATGTTTAGATCTAGTTTTATCTGTATGTATGTTGTGATGTTTTCTCTTTATTCCATGAGTTAGACTATTCGAGTCCAACATATATTTTACGTTAAACGAACAAACGTACAATGTGGGGTAATGGGATAATATTAAAAGATTTAATATTGAGAATTTGGCATAAATGCCTTAATGGCATAAAATAAATTTGTGGTGATAATTGGTATAATTTGGCATGCCATAAATGGATGGACATAATTGAGTCAATTATGGCCATAATTAAATTTGGAATTGATTGATAATTGGAATAGGGAAATTAATTCAAATTGGGGAATGATTAATTAGGTGTAATTAATCGTCTAAGACACAAGGTTAGGCTCTTTTGTGGTGTAAGACTGCCCAGACCCGCCCGGCAAATCCAGCTGCCACAAATGCCAGTCTAATGTGGGAGGTCTTAGGCATAAATTAAATACGTGACAGTTGTAAAGACATGAGGTTAGGCTCTTTTGTGGTGTAAGACTGCCCGGACCCGCCCGGCAAATCCAGCTGCCACAAATGCCAGTCTAATGTGGGAGGTCTTTACAAGGTTACGGTGTTAATGAATTAAGAAACACTTAACCAGATAAACATGTAGTGGGACATGAGGGGGTTAAGTGGGTGCCTTGGGTGGCATGTGGAATTCAGAGGGTGCCTTGGGTGGCATTTGAAATACGATTAGAAACACTTAACCAAAATTGAAACATGCAAGTGAACATGACTAAGAAGAGGGTTAAGTGGGATGTACTAGATGGGACCAAGCTTAGGTGGATAGCTTGTGTCAAGTAATGGGGGCCCGTTTCAACCAGTAACCCATACGTATCTTTGTGGGCTCGACCCAAGTCGAGGACGGGATACGCATACTGGGCTTGACTGTAAGAGGCCATAGCGGTGGCAATGCAAGTCCAACGGGTTCATATGCGTGTGTGGGCCCGGGTTGGTAGGTAAGACGTTGTTGCATCGTGTCGGTATAAGCCGTGTATTATTGGTGGTATTGGTCAACTGAATCGGTAGACGGCCTGATTTTGCATCAGATAAGGACATGTACACACACTATGCATATGATCATGAAAGCATTAGAAATCTTTTTATGGATAATGGACGCCTATGATTGAATGGTTGAGTAGATGGATGTTGGATATTAGGATACATTCTCCTTGACTTGGATATTTTGGGGACGAAATCCTTTAAAGGAAGGGAGAATGTAACACTTCATATTTCCTGTGGATATTAAAGTAATGAATTAAAGAATACTTAATTTTAAAAGTTGGAATTAAGGTAAATGGGTTATGCCATTGCATTCGTCTCGGAATTCTGCTTGGGATAGAGTCCTAGTTTGCGTAAATCGGACACCGTATGAGCCTTAGAAATTTGTATATGCCCAAGGAAGTACACATATATATATACATATAAAATAATTCCAGAAGTCAAAACATGGTTTAAATCTCGAATTTGGGTCAAAGCAGGCTGAGCGGGAAATTTCCCGCTCAGAGGTGTCGACCCCCCCCAAGGGGAGTCGACATAGGTGTCGACCCCCCTACAGGGGTGTCGACTCCCCTATATGGGAGTCGACCCCTGTTGGCCTAGATCTGGCCAATGACGTATTTTGCCACGTATCGCTTTATGATTCGCTGTGCGACGTGGTATTCTACTCTGGACGATTCTGATGACTTCTAGACCGATCTGAAAGCTCTAAATCTCCCTAAACATCTATAAAAAGACCCCTAAACCTAATTTTTTTTCTCCACACGAATTCATGGCGTTTATATGCTGCTAAAACCTGAAGTGACCTAGCCTCCACCTTAATCAATCAAATTAGAGTTTTCAAGTTAACAATCAAAGTCTACATCAAAGGAATAGCTAATCAAATTCAGAAATCAGATCCCAGAATTCAAGACCATTCTATAATTTGTAAGTTCATGTTACTTTCAGAAATAAAATTTAATTATGTTTCTGACATTGTAATAGATCTGAATCTGAGATTATGCCTATTTCAATCTGTCTTTCTATATCCATTAGATCTATCTCATTGATATTATTTTGTCCATTCTTTGTCTCTTCTTTCCCTCTTTCCTATTTGTTTTTATAGCCAGGCTACTGCGAGCCTAAGCCAAATCTCATAAGAAATGAACGTACGTTGGAAAAAATTGGGCATAATATATGATTTGGACATGGCCAGTGCTAAAATTGGGAAAGGTATTAAATTATGTATAATTGGGCATAACTGATTTGTAACGGATTCGAGGACATAACATATGTTGTATTTAAAACATAAAGTGTATCGAACACATGACTGGAGATTTGAGGCATAAAATATATTGGACATATGACTTGGGGTTTGGGGCATAACATGTAAGGCATAGTACATGTTGTGGTTTAGGACCCAAAATTGGGGCATATTATATATGATAGTTTATGACTTGGAAGAAGGAGATTATTGTGTATAGTGATATATGGCTTAGGCATGAAAACCTATAGTAATATAGGGATAACTGTTAAATGTGAACACGCCTAAATTGGGATTCAGGGAAATTGGCATGCACTATAATTAAAGGCTATAATTTGGCATAGTTTATACTGTGATCATTATTGCGGGTTTTTGGAGAATATTTTGTACGGTGCAATATGACTAAACCTTAGGGCATGTGTTATATTGTGAATTACGACCATGATTTTGGGCATGTAAGTTTACAGGCTTAATTTATGATTAGGCGATATATGTTAATGGAACTTTAAGTGATGTTTTATTTGTTAAACTGACTAATATGCTGAAATCTGTTGAAAGTGAATACTGTAATTGGAAAGCCTACGATGTAGATGAATAAATTGACATAACTGGCCTGAAGCTGGAATAATCTGTAAATGAACCAATTGGCTAAGATAAACATACCGAGACACAAGGTTAGACTCCATTGCGGTAGAAACCTGCCCGGAACCAACCGGCCTAACCAGTAACCGCAAACGGTCAGTCTAATGTGAGAGGTCGTAGGCATAACTAAGAAATGCTTAGACACGAGGTTAGGTCTAGCTTGTGTCAGAAGTCTGCCCGTAACCGCCCGACACATCCAGCGGCCACAATCTATCGATCTAATGTGAGAGGTTTGTGCATTAATAATTAATTAATGTTGATCAAAGATGAATATGATACCTAACACGTGTTAGGTGGGTAGGGTTAAGTTAATGAGGAACACTTAACCAATATGACATGATGAATGAGTAGGGTTAAGTTAATAAGAAACACTTAACCAATATGACATGATGAATGGGTAGGGTTAAGTTAAAACAAGAGAGCAACACTTAACCAATATAACATGATGAATGGGGAGGGTTAAGTTAACACAAGAAGGCAACACTTAACCAATGTAACACGACAAGTGGGTGGGTTAAGTTAACTTGAATTGATTGATGACACTTAACCAATACAGTTTGATGAACACGTGGGGTGTTACACTAAACACTTAACCAATCCAACATGACGAGTGAGAAGGGTTAATAAGTAACACTTAACCAACATGACATGACGAGTGGGTGGGTTAAGTTAACATGAATGGACAACACTTAACTAATATGACATAATGTATGGGAGGGTTAAGTACATATCGGGTTGGTAGGTAATATTAGTAAATATAGGCCCACAAACTTAACCATTAAGTAAACATGTTTGAATCAGTGGGAGGGTTAAGTACATATCGGGTTGGTGGGTAATATTAGTAAATATAGGCCCACAAACTTAACCAGTAAGAAACCCTAGTAACGGGGACCCATTTCAGCAGTAACCCACATAGATGTATCAAGGTACCCTGAAACTAGGCAGAGTGGGCACGATTACTGGGCTGATTATAAGCGGTCAAAATAGCGGCAGTGGGTACGTCAGTGTAGGTTCCGACGGATTACGGGCATGCACGTACTCCGGAATGGGAAAAAGCAGGCACAGGGTACAAGTAGTTATACACTGTGCATCTTGAATCGTGTCGGGTTGCTATCATAAGGATTGATACGCCTTATGGTGGGACCAACACAGGGTATCTACATGCAAGAGAGGGCCGATTGACACAGACACATGGAACATTAATACAAGTAGGGAGCCGATCGATGGGGTTGTAAGGGTATATCTAACATCTTCATGGAAATTAGGCTGACTGAGGTAAGATCCTCATACTAGATGTACACCTGAGGGCCACCATAATTGCGGGGATTGGGATCACATTGTAATGTTATCATTTTACACAGACTACTAGTTGGGACACTAGTTAGGCGGTGCAGAGATATAAAATCAGAATAACAAGGTAGTAGCGAAGCAGAGAAAGAGTAGAAGCGCATTTTGTTTATCTTGCCTTGTCATAACTTGTGCTAATCTTATGTTATCTTGTTATCCATATTATCACGGTATTATCTTATATTCAGTTTATTCATGTCATGATGCTTTTGCCTATTTACATGCTGAAAGTCACTGGACTTACCAGACTTATGTCTGACCTAGTTTGCTTCACCTCTTTTCTTCCGTCCCCCCCCCCCCGGTTCACAGGGAGGAAATATTACATCTTAGCTCAGTTTTCTTTCCAAGCTCGAAGATAGTCGATGTATGCCTTTGGACTCTCTCTTCCACTGCTATGGCTAGTTCATGCTTTATTGGGGAATATCATTGTTATTTTTATGCTTCTTTTATACTTGGAAGTTTTGAATCAAGACAAAAGTTTTATGTATTACTTTTAAGTATGATTGAGACAATTGTTGTAAAAGCTTGACTGAACCATATTGTTTATAAAATGACTTTATTTTCCGCTGCTTTATTTGTCTGTCTTGTAATTTACCTGCATCTTTTACCTAAAACGCTCCACCAAAGTTAACGCATTCCCTTTGTGAGTGACCTTAACGGAGGTGGAGTGTTACACTCCTTCGTAGGGGAGGAGGTGTCTTTAGATTCGATGCTTAATCCCTTCAGAAAATCTTTAATTCGGCCATGTAGCAGGCTCCCCGGTGGCTTGATCACCTCTCATTACTCCCACTCTTGCTTCGGTTTGGAATTTCAACAATAAGCACTAGGGCGCAATGCAAGCCCTGAATTCCGCGAGGGCTGGTCGACCCAAAAAGTTCTTATAAGGTGATTCAATGTCCAAAACTACAAATGGAAGAATTCTCACTCTCCAGCAATCTCCTTGTCCCAATGTCACTGACAATTCTACATATCCCATTGGAGCAGTCGATGCTCCATTGAAGCCGCGTATCCAGCCTCGCAAGGCTTCAAGTCTTTCGCTTTAAGTTTCATCTGATCAAATGCTTTTTTAAAGAGAATATTAACCGAAATCCTAGTATCTACCAATACTTTGTGAATCAGAGCTGGACCAATAGTAGTAGTGATCACCAATGGGTCCTCCGTGGGTGATTTAATTCCAGAATCATCTCTATTACGAAATATGACATCATCTGACATCGTTTTCTATTGCTTCACTGGGGAGATGTCTTCGAGGTTGCTACACTCTCCCACTCTAAGGTGCTTAACCGCATTGACGTATTGGTCCATAGCCCTATAACTATAGGCAGCGGGGTGAGGTCCTCCCACTATAGTATTGATAACATTTCCTTTGCCTTTTTGTTGAGAGGTGAGCTTAGTAGCAGATTGATTTTGATTCGGGGCTTGCCCTCCTTCCCCCCTGTCCCCTGGGCCAACCTTGTATTCATCTAACTATCCTTCTCGCAGCAGCTTTTCGACAATGTCTCTCAAATGCCGACATTCATTAGTAGAATGTTCGTGGGTTCCATGAAACAGAAAAAAAATTCCAGTCGCCACCTCTTTCTCCGTAGAGTCTCGGGGCGGAGGCTTTTTATATTGTAAGACTTTGTAAGTGTCCAGGGAGATGTTTTCCAATGTGTCATTCAGTGGTGTGTAGTTTTCAAAGGTTTGGAATCGAGGCCTTTTGCCTGAGTTACTTCCTCGGTTCCTATTCCTCTTACTGCCGTTCCCGTTCCTGTTGTTACTTCCTCTGTTTTTGTTACCAAAATTTACCTCGACTTTCCCCGAACTATCACCAAACTGCTTCACAGCAATGTTACTTTGAATATCTTCTCTCGAAGCTCCATCAGATTTTCTCTTTCGATTGGCGTATATCTCTTCTCGCCATAGACGTATATTTGCTTTTTCATAGAAAGCCTCCTTAGTCAGAGGTGGCTTCCTAGCTAAATAACCTCTGAATTCAGTATCTGGATCGACTCCTTCAATCACGGACATCAAAATAGTTGGTTCATGGGGATCGCTTATTTCAGTAACTGCTAAGTTGAAGCAATCCAAGTATGATTTCAGAGATTCTCCAGGTGCTTGTTTAATTCTGGACAGTTCGATAACACTTTTAGCTCTTCGGGCATGGAGTCAGAACTGTTTCATAAAAAGCTCGCTTAGTTCTTGAAAACTCGACACCGATCGCAGGGGAAGTCGTGTAAACCACATTAATGCAACATCTTCTAGATATATTGGGATGGCTTTACATTTTACAGCGTCAGGTGCAGCTGCAACGTTCATATACCACGGGTATCTCATTAGATGTTGTTTTGGATCTGTTCTTCTAGTATATCTATCCATTTGGGGGCAAATTGAACCATTAAGGGAATTGGAAATTCAGGATGTCATCAGTAAATGGAGTATGACTACATTCAATACCCCAATCTTCATTGGTATATCGGCTACTATCGGTTATGATTTGACGCACTATCGCTTCTACTTCCGCGTTGGTTAAAGTCGGTTCGGGATCACTGCTTCTTTCTCTCCTCATGCGCCTACCACCTACTTCAGGTGACCCCCTTGGGTTTCGGTTGGTAACATAACCTCCCCGTCTCCTACGGTCCTGGTCACTCACAGGACGAGCAGGCTGAATGAGTTGTCCCCGGGTAGGATTGGTAATATTTGGATCCCTAGGGAGAACATTTGATCCTCGCATCGGTAATAGCATTGGTTCCCTCAAACTAGGGTCGTTGGGTCCCAGAACACGGGCTGCATCTTCACGGGTCTCCAATGATCCGAATGTCAGTTGGTCTAGATTTTCGGGCCTTTTGTATGGCCTTCTTTCACGTGGGCACTCTTCATCAGAAGATGATGAATGGTCCATAGTAGGATGACGAACTGGAGAGGAAACCCTTTTCCTGTGAAGTTCGCTTATTTCTTCATTCATAACCCTCATGTTTTCCCTCATGAGAACAATATCGGGTTTGTGATCCTCCAAAGCATCCCCAGTGCTCTGAAGCATATCAAGTAGGCGGGAAAATTCCCCATGGGTTACGAGTGCAGAAGGAGTAGGCTGATCATCAGTTGCCATGGCTGGTATCGGAGCATTTGTAGGAGCTTGAGTAGAGGTACCAACTTCAGCAAATTTGGTTCGGATCGTCCTTCCCCTGTCTCTGCGGGTTGGATCGGTGGAGAGCTTCCAACAGCATTTTGAGAAATAGACCGGATCAGTTTGGAGCCACTGGGTCGGATCAGAGCCTGTTCAGATGGAGTTGGAGATGTCCTGCTGAATCGGTTGGCTCCTGAGCCTTGTCATCTTGACCTAGTTATAATCATAGCTTGCCGACCTCACCTACTCCGCTTTCCCTCGCATTCTGCACTTCTTTTCCTTTTCCCTTGGTCATGATATTCAATTTGTCGAAACTTTTTGAAGAGAATTTCAGAAATATTGACTACACGAACTATCTTCTACGGATATACAAACCCAAATAGTAGAATGGTAGCCCAAAAACGTAGAAAATTCGTAATTTCTCAGTGAAAGCACCAAAATGTTAGATCCAAAAGTGGTTCTAACACCCAAAATATTGATAATTCTAAACAAAAAGAAAACAAAAACGAAGAAGAACACACGATTTATAGTGTTCTGCGTTAAAGAGCCTACATCCACTCTGAATTTCTTTAATTGTTGATGGAAGTACAAGTACAATTATTGTTTTCACTCAATTTAACATCTACAATGAATAATTTCACTCAATCTTTCTTCAAATATGCTCTAAAGGTTGATGATGATCTGAATAAAATAGTAGAATTCGGTTTCTATGGTGGAGAGGGTGAATAATTTGCTAAAAGATCCTTTCAAATGAGGCTTGATGGTGTATTTATAGGTGGAAAATCTCCCTGGGAGGCCTCTGTTTCGGCAAACATGGCAGGAATTCCATGCGTTTCAGTGATGGGAGCTTTGGAGATGATGCCAGCGCACAGCAGTTGCGGATGAATGTGGGATGATGGGTAAGTAATCGCTCCGCACTTTCAAGGGATCGTGGAGAGTAGTTGTAGTCCAGTCGCCTTGGGGTTTGGATCGGAAATGCAGAGAAAAGGGGAGCAGGTCGGATACTTCCGAATCGAACCGATTCTGCCTCCACACTTTGACTTTCTATTTCATAATATATCGGTTTAGTTCGGGTCTCCGAACCGATCCGGGCCTCTGATATGCACTCTTCCAGTCAACACTCTCCATCAAGTGGTCCTTTGGCTTTGTGTAGCCTAGTTCACAAAATCGGCACAGTTTTTAATGATGGAAGTGGAGGACTTGTTTTAATGGTGGAAAGAGTGTTAAATGAAGAAGAAGATGTTTAGGAAATGTCAGTTGAAAATGTAGACAGGGTGGCGTAATTTATAGTTATAGGAAATTGGCAAAAAGACTAAACTACCCTTTGTACTTTTGTATGCTTAGGATTTGAAGGTCGCTTAAGGAGTAGGTCTTCCATTTATGTGGATGCAAAGCCAAGTAATCATGGTGTTTATTTTGCATGGTTTCCATGCATGAGTGAATGGCTAAGGTACAGGTGATAATGAGACTTAAGACATATGGAATGATTACTCTTTCGTTTTCTTCTTTTCCATGCACTTATGTCACGCTATATAGATAGTTGTCTAAGTGCAATGATGGTTTCCTTAAATATAGTTTACGTCAAATCATGGATTAGTTTAGGATAAATCTCTTCAATAGTTTTAGTGTATCCACTTTATTAACTTAAGCGATTTCATACCAAGATTGGATAGTTCACATGTTACTATTTAAAGTTGCAAAACATCGCAATACTTATTTTAGTTAAAACGTTGATTTTTTGCAAAAACGTTTAATAATCATATTTCTATGTTTTATTAAACGAACTCATTCTTGTAAACAATATTGAAATATAAATTTCTTACTTTCTTTTATTAATTAGAGCATGTCTGTATAGGTTTAAAAATCATATTTAAACTATATTAAAAAAAATCCCAATTTCCACTTATTTTGATAAAATATCGGTAAAATAACCAACATCCATTCTCTGAATAACAGGGGTTTTTCCCGGTATAAATTGCCAAGATTTTTAAGCAAGCTCTTATTTCACTCGATAAACCATAATACAAATAAAATTATTTTTTCCTTTTTGGGTCAGGAAAAAGTCATTTTCAAAAACGGCAATTTAAGGGAATTTTTTTTTTAAATTAATAAAAACTAAATTTTTTAAAATATCGAAATATCTGGATCGCAACATATATAATAGTTAAATTTAAAGAAAATAATTAAATTAAAATTGTTATGCAATATAATAATTAAATTTTATATAAAGTAGTTTAATTTGAATAGTCATAAAAATATATAATAGTTAAATTTATTATATAATAATTTGATGAAAATAGTTATAAATAAATAAAAAAATTTAAAATAAGTAGAAAATGAGAAATTAGTTTCAAGTATAATTGTTTAATATAAAATAATACTAATTTAAATAATTTTGAAACATTTTATTTGCGGACTAAAATTCATAGCATTGAGAACATATTCCATTGGACCACGGTGTCCGTATTTAATTTTATACCTTGGGGCAAAGTGATCATTTAATTTAAGTTTCAATTTCAATTAAAATTTCACGAGTATATATCATCTGAATTCATATTAGGTGTTATAGATATATATCTTTTTGGTAAGGCCGGTGGTTTTAAATTGGACCGTCCACTTTTCATTATAACTGTTGAGAATGAATTTTGATGACAACAACCTTGTTTCAATTATTATCATTGTTGGTTATAAATTATATACTAACATCTTTATACAGAATTTATATACGTGCATATAAAGGATTTATATACAGGAATAATGTAACGAACCATCATTTTCCCGATCCTGATTATCGATACAAATACCATATCGACTAACCAAACACCAGAAACTTACCGGATCGTTAATAGAAAGAAGTTAAAGGGTGAGAAAAAGAAAGAAAGAAAAGTAGAATAGAAGAAAATAGATCGAAGATATAACTGAAACAACAATACATAATATCACATCGCAGCGGAATAAAATATAATATATAAAATAGCTTTTGGAATAAAAAAATTTTTTTACTGTATATACATCAACATCAGAGTACAACATTTGTTCATAACACAGCAAAAAATAACACTAGACAACTAACACTGAAGCCTCTTACTCCAAGCTCCTCCAAGGATAAATCTTTAAAATCCTGAACTACTTGACTGCCCGTACAAATTTGGGCACCCAAGAGTTTTGGTAAAACACAACAAAATAAACTCTGGGTCATTCATAGGACTGGTATGAGTAAAAAAAGTTAAAACAATTTGAGAAAATAAATGATATCTCATAAGACCACGTCGTATAACACGGAATGGGTTTTTCCCTTATGAGAATCCAAAAACACTTGATTTAACTTTCAAAATCCTTTTGAAAGAAACGATAATCTTTATATCAAAACTCTTTTGATATTATAATAGTGTCTAATTAAATAAATAACAATCTAGTGGAACGTTTGCATCTCATGCTCCATATATATAATCTACAATCAAAACCGTGAGCACTTATTGGGTAATGGATTTTCAACTATGAAAAGGTATGGAACCACCTTCCAATAGTGTATCTCTAGAGAGGAAAACACTGGGTTCAACAAGAACATCTTGTAACCTGGACATACATGACCAACCACTCATTTCGCTTGAGCGTATCGAATGTATATAACCAACGGTTTGGATCCGCAACCGTTTTCCCGAATGGGACGACATCGAATAGAATAAAGAATGAAATGAATTTCTCTAGATAGGTGATAATACACCCTAATTAGGAGCTACCCACATAGCCATGCTGCCTACCCGAATTTTGTCATTTCCCAGTTGTTGAGGTTTGAGGCTACGCTTACTTACCATTCATTGATATTATGCTAAGAGAATAAATTCTCCGCCACCATATATATTTATACAGACCAACATATGCTATCATTGGAAATACTCTGTCAGACATTTGTCCATACAACTTCGTTCTGGGACTGGACGAAACCGAAGACACAATTTCAATTAATCCATCTTAGGAAATTTCTACCTAGGATTAACAGAAAAAACCCTTGCACTTTACTCCATCTTCGATTAGCTTCATATAATCTAATTTGCAATGATACTGCCAATACGGAGTGGTTCACGGATAATAATCCAACTGGTGTCTCCATATTGACAATGATATTGGCTAATACTTCGATAGTCAGTTATTTAACTATCGAAGAAAAACGAATATTCATCCAAAGCATCAAACAATCATCGGGCCCCTTAATTAATATTTCATTAATTAAATCACTTCTCCATTTCCTTATCAATATTCGTTAACACGATATTTTCAATAATCATCTTCGCCTCTTACACTATTTGGAAAACATTTCCATATATCGACACCTTTCATTTTTTGTACTTAGAAAATATCTTCTATTTTTAATTGGGAAACATTCCAATTATTTATCTCTTTCTCGAACTCATTTATTTCTATACTTAGGAAATATTGTTATTATATTTCCAAAATTCCAGTTACTTGGGTTAAAACGAATGTTGTGTAAAACATCGTTACAACAACCCAAAACACTGTATTCAACTAAATCGTATTCAAACATTTATCTTCGAGACTAAATCTTGCTATTTATCGGTTAATAATGAAATCAATCAAGTTAGGGTATAACTAGCTCTCAGACCTTGACTGAATAACATTCTTAACTTCAAAATAGACAAGACAACTTATCTCGAATAATCAACATCATATAAAACAATTGCTCATTTTTAAAACGTGTATACGTTTCTCTTTCTATTTTTACCATATTTAATTATAGATTTCCATTTTGTTTATAATATTATATTTTAAGCTCGTTACCTTATCAAATTCTATATATATTGATTTCTAATTATTAAATTTCCATAAAAATATTCTAACTCCTTAAATTTTCGGAAAAAATCGCCAGCATCTCCTTTGTATTGGTGATTATCTCAAACTCTAACTCACCTCTCTAGGCCCTTTCCATTCAAAAAGAAAAATCAAAAAGCCAAGTGGCTTGCCGATTCGGCACATAAAAACTCATATGGAATTTAAACGTGTACCTTTATGTAAGGCACTCAAATTATAATCTACATACACTTCATTCCATACCTATTTATCACATGTTCACCTCTTTCCAATTTATCCTAACTAAATCCAGTCATTCCTCACTCAATTCGCTAATTTATTCTTTAATTAGCTCTTTTTCCAAATCCTTTTAGTTTGAAAATATCATGTTCAAATATAGTTTAACTCGTTTATAAACATGTTGAGTTACATTTCTAACTTGAGTTTCATATTCGATTTCAAATAAAAATTTATGAACCCCTTTTTCTTATCCAAAGTCCAATTTCGATTCAAAATTCCATTAATTAATTATTCTTCAGATTAGTTAGTTCTATTCAATAATTAAAAATCTGATTTTCATTTCAAAAAACATTTTACTTACACAACTTGTGTTCGTATTTATTTTACAACTCAAATATGGATTTTTCAAATGGAAATTCGGATTTTAATTACTTAATCCCTTTATTTATTTAAATAAAACGTTATGGTTTTATAATTTTTATGGCGTTGCTTTTCCTAAAAATTTGATTTTTGACATAACTAAAAATCTATAAGACGAAATTCAGATTTTTCTCTCTCACTAAAAAACTATTATCGAATTGGTACTGATGATTCTTGTTTCAAAGAATTCTAACTTAAATTGAGTTCCATATACTTAATTGAAGTTCGAAATGCCATATTACGAATTAACATGCTGTTGCGAGTTCTTTTTAATTATATTTATATAGCGACCTGAACTTCTCGGCCGACCTAAACCGAACAAGAAGGCGGACTGCTTTGAGAACAAGATAAATCAGAGCACAAACTGAAGAACATTTCATTGCTGTTACAACAATTTACATCAGAGTACAAGAATATACACATTACGAACAAATAATATACATTTGATAAATATTAGAGATTTACAAATTACAATGCAGCGGAAAATAATGCAAAACACAACTGAAAGGAATACACGGATACAGAGCTTTCCGAATATAGTTCCAGTTGTAAATCCAGGATCCTGTGAATATAATATCTGCAAAACCCAACTACTAGTTGTCCATGTGGAAAATAGGGGTACCCGAAGTTTAGGTTAAAAAAATAAACTCCAGGTCAGTTATGTGGCTGGTGTGAGAACTAAAATAGTTATTTAAAACTTTACTTCAGAAATAAAGTAAATCAAGGGACCATGCCTTATAACACAAACCAGGTTTCCTCCCAAGAATACAAGCGCATATAAAAAAATAGTGCAATGCTTTTTGGAAAAATAAAGCTATTATAAGACTCAGGTCCCATCACATAATGCAACGCAAGCCGGAGGATAGAGTTTTATTGTGATGACCCCAAACTTCTGTAGTACGAAAGCAAGGATAATCATTGGAATATAACATAATTACAACAATAGCAGATCTCAGATAACATCATAACACATAAATCATTGCAGCGGAAATAGGAGTGTCATCAACATCACAACATCAAAGACATCAAAGTGGCATAGTTACAGGATACAACTTAGCAAATTGAAGTCTCAGCAACCAGAGATAAGTCTAAAACTTCATCAAGTACATCATAAATAAAGGATGCCTAAATGTCTCAAAGCATAAATAAAAAGATAAAAATGTCCTTCGTCTTCTTTCCTTAAGCATGCTCCAATCCAGATTGTATCTATTAAACCTGAACCTATCACTTGGCTGCCCATGTGAAAAGAGGGCACCCGATTTTGCAAAGTGAAACAAACTACGAGTCAGTCGTGGGACTGGTATGAGAAATCCTTCCTAACTTATCTAACAATAGGGCTAATCATAAGACCATGCTGCTAATGCGGAACAAGTTTACTCCATTAGATTGCTAGTGCATAAGTTAAATAAATTTTTATTCAAAACAACGCAATGCTTTTTAGAAAAATGAAATCAATATAAGACTCAAGTCCCATCACACAATGCAACGCAAACCGGAGGATAGAGTTTTACCTTATAACGATCAAACATGCTTGATACGTGGAAAATAATATTTTAATATTATTATTAGTGTCTAATCAGATTTAAAATACTTCAAAGTAAATGTATCAATCCTAGACGGCATAGTACCATATCCTACTATGTCGCCATATATAGGTTTACAATCAAAACCATAATGTCATATTGGAAATTGGGTTTCCGTCATGTGTCAAGGCTAGGGACGATCACCTTACCGATTCGAGACACTCTAGCAATGTCTCAGGATCCCACGCAGTGAACCCTTGGATGTTGTAGAGCCGGTCCACAAATATACCCTAGTGGATTAGTTATGCCTGAAAACATGATTCTTGGACCCATTGAACCTATAATTTGGTCACTATCGACCAATAAATCCGAGGTACCTCATAATCCATCAACCACATCAGTAAAATGTCAGGGCTTGCAAAGCCCTGATACCACTTCTAGCTAGAAAGAAATGCGTGCACTCCCTGCATTCGCTTGTCCCATTTCTGACTCTTATTGGGGTGTTAGGCTCGCGAGGTAACGCTATACACAAAACTATGCCGAAATAGGCTATACTTTGATCATCATTCATAACGCACTTCTTTTCAACAAAATCCTCGATCAATTGCATCCTGGCATGTCACATTGACAATTCACGCCATGCGATCGATAAATACCAATATATAACCTCTGAGCTCATGCGTCTCAGAGAAGGGTGTTAAGCAAGAGAATAAACTCTCCGCCACCAATCAGATATATATTGTAATGATCCAAGGATTTTCGGCCCTGAAAATCGACATAAATACCTTTACCGTAACTCATGCTTACCTTCCAAACACCGAAAACACTGGAACGTTATTAGAAAGAAATTAGAGGGTGAGATAAGAAAGAAAGAAGTATTAGAATAGAAGAAGAAGAACCAACACAACACAGAATCAGAGTCTCACATCGCAGCGGAACAAAATATAATACAGAAACAAAACTTTATTGAGAGGTTTTAAAAATACTTACAATTTTCAGAGTACATCACACATCTGGACAGTTATAATAATCTGTCTCATATACAACACACAGCGGAATAGATACTAGGTACAATACGTCTGAACACCTTCAGCTCGTCTCTTCACAGCATTCGATAACCTGAACCTGTAAACCCGGGCTAACCCGAGCATTTACAAAACACCGGGTCATTCTAGTGAACCAGAGTGACTAAAACTCGCATAGTATTAAGGTAACACACAACTTGAATTTTAAAGTCGAAATCTTTTCAAAGAAAAGGATAATCGTAAGACCAAATCCACACATAAACACGGATGGTTTTTACCTTACGATAACCCAAAACATTTTTGAAATCAATATCTTTTCTGATATTATAATAATGTCTAAATACAAGTAAATATCAATCTAGAGGAACGCTTGCATCTCACGCTCCACATATATATATTATACAAACAAAACCGCAGGCGCTTATTGGATATTGGATTCCGACTATGACAAGGTATGGGACCACCTGCCGATAGTGTATCTCTAAAGGCGAATACACTGGGTTCAACAAGAACGTCTTGCAACCCGGCCCACACATGACCGACCACTCATTTCGCTTGAGTGTATCGAATGTATATCACCAACGGTTGGACTCAAACCACCGTTCCCGAAAAGGGACAGCAACGAAAATAGATTAAAGAAGCAAATGGAATTTCTCTAGATAGGTGATCATACACCCTAATGGGAGCGACCCACATAGCCATGCTGCCTACTCGATTTTTGTAATCTTCCCAGTTGATGAGGCTTGAGTTTTGAATTTCCTTTACAACACCTGGCCACCATTCACTTTGAATGCCACATCATCAGATCCGCCAGATATCACCAATTGACGTCCACAAAAATACTCTAGTTGGGAGCTAACCATCTATAGCACGTTTGAAGAAATCAACATACGTGATCCTTTGGAAATACTCTGTCAGACACTCGTCCATACAAGTCATCCAGGAACAGGATGAACCGAAGGTACTCTCCTACTGCATCTCATATAGGAATCACCCCATGGATTAGTAGCGAGAAGTCCTTGCAACCCATAGATTCCGACCATGATAGAACCACAGTACATCTCTGGCTGCAGACCAGAGATTATTAGCATTTCTTCCATTTACGAAAATCCATGGTCTTCAATGCTCCATCTCAATAATCTCTTGATAGCTTCATGTATTTGTTGGTCGGAATGGTTTTCGAATATAAATTCGATCCCTGTCTTTCCGTACCAACAATCGTATTGGACAGATTTGATAGTCGGTGATTCAACTATCAAAATAAACAGTGTTTCAATCATGACAATCCAGTGAGTTCGCCGTTCAGTATTCGGCATTACTTGGCCTTTTAATTTAAACCAAATGTAAATTTAAAACTCTTAAATCTTTCGATATTTTAAATATCGTTTTCTCGCTTCCTTATTTAACATAAGATTTTTCTTTAACAAAATCTCTTTTTAATACTTAGGAATTCTTATATCATATTCGGTTTGTCTATTTTCACTTTCCTCTTTACCCTTACAACCAATATCATCCTTAGATACTCCTGAAGTCGTTCAAGTTGAGGTATTTTAATTACCTCTCAGACCTTGATCAACAACGTTCATATCTAAAGATAGATACGAGTTGTAGTATAAAACCAATATCTCATATAACCTCAACGCAAATTCCATTTAACTATTTTATTCAAAAGTACGGTTTCATAAACCTACTTTCCTTTTGAAATTCTTTTTCTCGAATATACCATTAGTTCTTAATTCACTAATTAAGGAATCTTCTTTCCAAAACATCACTTTTAACTCTGCTTCTTTAACCAAACTCATTTTATAATTTTAATTTGACTACAAAATCTCATGATCCAGTTCTTTTACCAAATCCATTTTTTCTAATCCCTTTTCGAACCCATTCGACAATTCCTGCTTTGAAATCTTATTTTAATCCCTTCCCTTTTTACTTAATCCCTTATTAAGCAACTTTAATGTATAATTAATACTTTTACACATTAAGGCTCATTTACATAACCCTGATTTATTATAATCTTTTTGATCTAAATATATTTTCACTTACCTCAAATAATTAAGTAACCTTCTTTTTTAAGCTATCACATTTGCTTAGAGTTTCTTTTAAACTTGTTTTCCAAATTCGGGTTTTAAATATAAAACCCGTTCGTAGTTCCCTTTCACCATTCCATTGGATTCTATTTCAATTTCGAGTACTTTTAAAATGAATCTCAACTAAAAAGTATTTCTCTAAATTATTAAAATTTATTTTAGTAGTTAACTACTTTCATAGTTAATTCCTTTATTTACTAAAATAAATATTAACTTTCCCTTTTAAAATCTTATTAAAATTAAACAATACCATTCGATTTATTTCTCATTCTCGTACTTATAAACCTGATTAACATCAGAGTTGAATTTATAAACTTAATTAATAATAAATCAAATCTTAAATAAAACATTTATTTATTTTCCCTTTTTATAAACTTTTATTTCAAATCATATGTTTCAAAAACTATCTCCAGTTGTGAAATAAATTTTATAACTGCATCTCTGTCGATTTGCCTGACGGTAAATCAGCATCTATAAAACGATTGATTTTATAGGCCATATGTTGCCAGATACTCAACCAATACCGCCCATTGGTTTAAATTACACAGATGTTGAAATTTTAGTCAACAATCAATACCCAAATCAATCACCCCATCGGATCAGTTCATATATGATAATAATAAATAATGACCATTTAACATCAACCGATAAATAAAATAATCCAACCAGTTTAAACAATTCAATCCATTAAACATGTTTATTTTATAAACGTGACCAATAAGGTAAATTACCTTTATTTGATCAAACCGTTAAATAACGATTTGATTCTTTTATACTAAAATTAAACAATGGTTTAATTTCATTGGTTAAATCCACAAATAAATATATAAATAACAAAAAGTCAACCATCGGCAAGCAGAGCACACAAAATAGAAACCAAATTTATATAAAATATAAATGGGGAGAACCAAGTGAGTTTAACTCACATTGATTTCAATTATCGACAAAATGGTTTGTTTCAGTTGTTTCCATCTGCGTCCCATTCCAGCTTCATAATTAAACGTCTGTTGACATGATTCCAACATCACTGATTTTTCCCGAATTCTGGTAACACAGGACAAATATATATACGTGATATATATAAATTTTATTTAAACTAACCTATCCCTAAATTATATAACCATTTTAACTAATTATATTTTAAATTTATTAAACTCAAATTAATAATTACAATACATTAATTAGATCCTAATTAAGCATTAATTTGATTTTAACAAATCTCTTCATTATTTTATTGTATGTGTAACTCCGAACTAATTATTGTTTTATTATATGGGAAATAAAATTAGTGAATTAAGCATGGTTAACATATGTATGTATGTACCTTACCATGCACGCGGCTTCAACCGTTCATCAGAATGACTTCAACATTACGTGTTCACTATTGCCTCAAACAACCCTTAAGCTGTTTGCTTAAACCAAGGAAAAACTTCCCACAAACCATCCCGCCACAAATTTTTTCTGGCCCTTTTGATTCGTTTTTTTTCTTCCTTTTATAAATATAATCCACGGCCCAAAGCCCACCATACCTTTTAAAACCCTAATGTCGGATTCCTCATCCCCATTTCTCAAACCCTCCGCCGCCTCAAAAATAAGAAATGAAAAAAAAAACAACTTCCATGTCGCCACCCAGATCCTACTTCCTCGCTTCTTTCTTCATCGAAAAATCGAAAGTGGCCATACTGCATCTCCCCTACGCCTTCTAGCTTCCAGCGCTTCACCAAACCCCAATTCCTTTCATCGTTTCAGCAACCAAAGGTGTCGCCGTAACTTCCCCAATTGACCCCAATTTTTTCTAGAACCGTATGAGCTTCCTACTGCAATACATTACAGACTTTAGTCAAATAGCATGAAGCCACGCTGGACCAACCCTAGGTCTTCAAATTCCGAACCAAAGCATCATGAAATCCGTCATAACCTATATAGATCTAAAGTGCGTGCATCCCCGAATATAGATAAGTTTTGAATTGATTTTGGTTTACTCTATAAATTTTTGTTTACAGTATATTTTGGTTTTGATTTTCTTGTGGTTCAGACTGTTTTTCCCCTTTACTGCGTTTGTTCTAATGGTCACTGGATTGGATAAATGACATAAGGTGTGATGAGTATTTATAGTGGTAAATTTTAGAGATAAGCATCATGTCCATCAATGGCTGTTCTTAGGTGGGTCGGCTACTATTAGCCTAGGAGATTTTCTTTCTTTCACTCTCAGATTACGTCCGTACCTATGATGGAAGTTGATGGCCTTGTGATGGGTTAGCAGAGATATTTTTTTGTATAGGATTCACAACACTGTTGTTCGAAATGGGTATTGATCGAACCATGTCTGAATAGATTAGGCTATGAATTGTTTAATCAAACTCAGAGATTTTGAATTGTACATTAGATTTTTTTTTCCTCTCATTTCTGAATACCTTGCGGCAGTCTGCATTTGATTTTACTGTATATGAATATATATACAATCTATTCGATTGATGTGTATAAAAATATATATAAATCTACTAGTTTTTCTTAGCTGTTAAGCTATACAAACATATAGCTGTTCTATTTGGTCCTATAGATTTTGTGTATATTTATTAGATATGATGTACTCCTTTCATACTATTATTTCTTGCTTAGGCCAGTTGGTTTCTTCCCTTTCCAGGTTGTACTGGTGATGGAAGTGATGTCGAGCAGAAGATTTTGAAGATTTTACGTTGGAATTTCATATGCTGATGGTCTGCTCATATGTATACATAAAGTGATTTTTTTTTTTGAAGATTTTGGGGAGATTTCGTATTGAATTTCATGTGCCCTTGTAAATGTGATTTAGACATTTGTAAATGTGATTCCCCTGCGGCAAACAGGAAAAGAAAACATATATAGGTATATTTAATTCTCTACGTGTAGTACCCGTTGAGGTAACGAAACAACATAAGAGCTATATAAGGTCGTATTTAGTTGGCTTTAATACTAAAATCATTTCATTTTATTGATATGAATATTTGATGATTTGTGTGCAAAGTGATTTCTCAATGCATTCTGTTCGAATACTTGTCTTTATATGATTATATGTGACTAGGATGAAGTGATGGCCCAAACCTGTTTTTGAGGTGAACATCTGACTTGCACGTGACATTAGAGATTATACAATTACAAGTGCATTCTTTGTGTGTCCGTTATCTCATAAATTGATGTACAAAGATATTTGGTTTTTTTCTTGCGTTGTCTATTGTTTGTATAAATTGATGTATAAGTATATGAATATATATATATATATCTTTCCTTTTAGTTGTTCATCTGTGAAATTGTGTTCTTATATTGCTTTTACTGTTGCTTACTAAAAGAGACCATGGGAAATTGTAAAGGTTGGTACTTGAAATAACTGTATAAACACATCTATTACATGTTACAGTGTGTATGTTCGATTGTGTATATATTTATCAACGTAGTATCATTGGTAGAAATTTGGGCAGTGTGTATTAGTAGAAACAAATTTATCATATTTCATTCCAATCGTAACTATCTAACACGTTTTGTACCATATAGTCGCAAAGCATCAATCTTTTATTAGCTGTGTATGTGTATACACAAGCTTTAGGTTAGTTTATTTTTAAACCACATAGAATACAGATACAAATTAAATTACAAAATAATTGAATCAAGAAATATCGAATATTATTGAATATATTCAAGTGGAATATCGTATACTTCAAATAAGACTAAGATGGATTTCCAATTTGACACTCAGAAATTCGGTTTAACAATATTCGAATATATATATATATATATATATATATATAAACTGCTAATATTTTATTTAACATAAACGGTATCATTAATCAATGATTTTCATAGCGACTATTTCAAAATTTGATTTGGCCATAAATAACAAATTATAACATGAAATCTGATTTTTTTTTCTCTTTCATATGAAAATTATATTCAACATGGTTCCAACATTTCTTATTTCGCAGAAATCCGACTTATATCGGATCCTGTATATCGAGTTGAAGTTCAAAACTCCAATTTACGAACTGCGCGCCATTTTCAAACTCGATTTATATTATATAATATATATATCGTTCGATAACGATTTAAATATTAAAATCCATTAACATTACCAAGATAATATTTAAACAAATTTAAATATTCTAATTAAATGACAGAAAAATCTGGGACGTTACATTGATTAAATAGAAATCAATTTACATGGAATGAAATCCAATGTCAGACACACATCCATTTACAAGTCTATTCTGGGTCTGAACGAAACCGAAGTCACCTTATTCCTCGTCCCATATGTCCAATACAGAAGAGAGGTGCTCGCTTATCTGGACAATCAACAAGTACGTCCGGACAACTACCACTTTAACCCTTTACTGGGAGCTAACCAATGTCGGGCATCAATAGTTATCCATTTAATGTGAAGATCGCCGGTCTTCAATCACCGTCTTCAATATCTTCGATTTAAATCGTCGTATAATTATTTGAAATGAGATTGAACTCGATCTTTTCAAATAATTCTCGCATATATCTAATTTAAAACCATTTCATATCGTTAATATTATTTAATAACGATTTATCGCTATTTTTATTTATATAAAAATAGCCGAATTTAATTCAATGATGCTTTGGGTCAATAGGCGGCCCTGGCGCTGTTTTTATCAAAATTTGATTTTCTCATATCTCGAAGTTTAACCCTTGGATTTAAAAAAAAATTATATCGTTGGAAAGATCTTCTTAAAGCGGTCCTAACGGTTCCAGTTTTGGGAAAATCCGACGGTCGGATCTTTCGGAGTAATCGTTTTAAAGTTATGATTCTGAAACGCGAACTACCGCGCGTGATTCGTTTAATTTTAGTTTATATTTATATATATAATTATGTATGTATATATATATATATATATATAAACCAGTCGACGATTTCACTAACGCGTTTAACATGCCAAATAAAAGAATGTTTTATTGGCATATCATATCTACCTATTCATAATGTCAAATAAAATATATTTTATTTACATGACAATTGAGCTAATGACAACTAAAAAAGTTATTTTTATCTGTATTTCTATTTTTAACTTTAACGAATAAAAAGGAATATTTTATTTGTATAAAGTTTCAAGGCATGTTTGACAATAAAAATTAATTCATACAAATTCTAATGTATGTGTAGTCAATAAAATGATATTTTAACTTTGCATATGAATTCTAATATATGTATTGTCAATAAAAGGTTATTTTAACTTTGCATATAAATTCTAATATATGCATTGTTAATAAAATGATATTTTAACTTTGCATATAAATTCTAATATATGCATTGTTAATAAAATGATATTTTAACTTTGCATATAAATTCTAATATATGCATTTACAATAAAATGATATTTTCATTTTGCATATAAATTCTAATATATGCATTTACAATAAAATGATATTTTCATTTTGCATATAAATTCTAATATATGCATTTACAATAAAATGATATTTTCATTTTGCGTATAAATTCTAATAAATGCATTTACAATAAAATGATATTTTAATTTTGCATACAAATTCTAATGTTATTTAACAAAAATGTATATTTTAATTAACAAAAATGCATAATTTTGTTTCAACCTTTTTAATTAACAAAAATGTATATTTTTGTTACAACCCTTTTTAATTGACAAAAATGTTTATTTTTGTTACAAACCTTTTAATGAACAAAAATGTTTCATCCTTTTTAATGAACGAAAATGTTTCATTTTTGTTTAATCCTTTTTAATGAACAAAAATGTTTCATTCTTTTTAATGAACAAAAATGTTTCATTTTTGTTTAATCCTTTTTAATGAACAAAAATGTTTCATTTTTGTTTAATCCTTTTTAATGAACGAAAATGTTTCATTCTTTTTAATGAACAAAAATGTTTCATTTTTGTTTAATCCTTTTTAATGAACAAAAATGTTTCATTTTTGTTTAATCCTTTTTAATGAACAAAAATGTTTCATTTTTGTTTAATCCTTTTTAATGAACAAAAATGTTTCATTCTTTTTAATGAACAAAAATGTTTCATTTTTGTTTAATCCTTTTTAATGAACAAAAATGTTTCATTCTTTTTAATGAACTAAAATGTTTCATTTTTATTTAATCCTTTTTAATGAACAAAAATGTTTCATTTTTGTTTAATCCTTTTTAACGAACAAAAATGTTTCGTTCTTTTTAATGAACAGAAATGTTTCAGTTTTGTTTAATCCTTTTTAATAAACAAAAATGTTTCATTCTTTTTAATGAACAAAAATGTTTCATTTTTGTTTAATCCTTTTAAATGAACAAAAATGTTTCATTTTTGCTTAATGAAAAAAAATGTTTCATTTTTGCTTAATGAAACACCCCACCTCCGTTAGGGTCACTCTCAAAGGGAATGCCCTAATTTTGGTGGAGGTTTATAAGTATAAGTCACAGATATACAAGACAGATATAAGAACACATATTTGTAAACAGCGGAAAAACAACAACTTTTATTTCATAAAAGCAAATACGTGTTACAACATCATTGCCAGAGTTGTCTTACATCTTTTCCAAAAACATAACACTTTCATAATCTGTCTTGATTACATTATTTAAAGAAGCATAAATAAAACATAGATAAACTGCAAAGCCCCATAGTGGTTGTCCAAAGCCATAGTTCAAAACGAAGGGTTCCAAGCAATACATTTCTCTTCTTCAAGCTGGATGTTAAGGCTGGTCAAGCTGCAGTGTTCCCTCCCTGTGGACCTGGGGGGGGGGGGGGACGGAAGAAAATAAGACGAAAGAAAAGTAGAGTCAGACATAAAGCCTGAGTAAGTCTAGTACTATTTTGTCTATGAATAAAGAACTGGGTATGATAAGTATAATCAAGAAGTGGGAAAGCACCATAAACTTGGTTAAGTTGTCTAGGGTCGAATATACTATCGTACCCCATGTTAATCTCTGAACCCATATAAACTAGTTTCCAACTGGCACCCCATAATCAGGGCGATGTGATCCATCCTATGATGATCGGCTCCTACTCGCATAGTTACATGTGTCTTACGGCCCCCGATGTTGTAGTTACCTATGCTGGTCCCACCATGGGGTGTATCAAGTCCCCTGGCGGCGGCCCGACACAACCTTAGAATGCACAGGTATGCTACTGGTGTCCAGTGCCTTATTTTTCTGCGCCGGAGTGTGTGCATGCCCGCACCCCGTTAGAACCTACACTGCTACACCACCGCCGTCGATTTGACCTCTTACAATCAGCCCAGTAATCGTGCCCCACCCTGCCTAGTTTCAGGGTATCATGATACACCTTATAGGGTTACTGCTGAAAAGGGTCCCCCGTTACTAGGTTTTCTATCTCTAGCCAACATGCTAAGTTGGTTAAGTGTTTTCTAACCTAACCCCCACCAGCCCGTTTAGTTTAGCATGTTCCATTTTGATTAAGTCTTTAGTTCACTTAATCCTAACCATCCTGACTCAGCCTTAATTGTCTTATTAAGGCCCTGACCTCTCACATTAGACAGGTATTGTTGTGGCTGCCTGTTGCCGGTTGGTTCCGGGCAGTCTTACGCCACAACTCAGTCTAACCTCGGGTCCTTATTGGGCTCCATGTTTAACCTACCACATTGGATAGGTATTGTTGTGACTACTGGACAGCCGGGCGGTTCCGGGCAGGTTTACATCACAACTCAATCCAACCTCGGGTTAAACACATCGTGTTTTCTACATTTACATATTTTGTCTTTCTTCTTTATTTATATGTAAATATTTGCGGCCCATTATTAAGTTAATGGTGTAAAGGTTACACCAATCATGGGCCCAACCCATACTTGAATTTGGGCCCTTCTACTTTATGTTTTCATTTATTAATTAATTTAACCCAACGTTATTTTCCCCCGTTTAACACGTCCGTTTATTTTATATATGTTGGGCTTAGCCCTTTTAAGCCCAACTTAGCCATGCGAAAAGGGGAGGCTTAAAGCGTGATTACATACACAAAAAAGGGGAATGTGAACGCATGAACTTGCAATGTGACGTTGGAACTACAAAATAGAAACTGGTGTACTTGCATAGTAGCATAAGTGACATGAATCAAAGAATCTAAATTGGATATCATTATTGACACATAGCCCTAATCTACAACATGGACCTATGTTCTTATTTAGGCATAATGTCAAACATAAGCAATTCATGTTCATAAGGTATTTAGGCATAATGTCAAACCTAAGCAGTTCATGTTCATAAGGTATTTAGGCATAATGTCAAACATAAGCATGGCATAAATATTTCTAACATGAAATCATGATTTTTACTTTAGTCATGCAAACTTGCAAAAGGGATTTTTGAATCTAACCTAGCAATATACCACATATGTCATCATATAATTCTTGCTAACAATATAGACCTAACATAGATTTCAATTATGGAAAATATCAACTATAGCCTAGGCATATTCATAAGTTCGCAAATAGGTTTTCTAGTACAAAAGCATGGCTATAGATCATGATGCCAAATTTTCACATAATTTCATATGGATTATGATAACCCAAACTTATTCCAATTACTTCACAAAAATGATGTTTGTATAAAAATACATTATGATGTCATAGTGGAAAAACTACAAATTTGCATGAATTTCCATTAAACAACTATATCCATGTAGTTTCAACATGAATTACATAATTTACAAATATTCCAAACGTATACTTGCATAAAACTACCGCAACATGTAGTTTTTATAATGAATAATATGCTTTGCGAATAGCCAAACGTATACAATATTCCAACGCACAAATATGAATTACTTTATCGCCACAAATCAAGTATACATATCAGCACAATTATTTGTTCATACCAAAATAATACTCTACTTACAATGGTGAGGCGAATTCTCCAATTTAGGGATTTGGAGATGCGATTCCTTGTTGATTTGATTTGTTTAGGTTGCTTTATGCTTTAGAATTTGCCTCCTAATCCTCTCTCCAATTGGTGGCTACCCCTAGTCGTTCCTCAGCAACATGGCGGCTTTGTTCTTATTTTTGAATGAATAGATCAGGGTTAGTCTAGGGTTGTTTTTATAGAGGTTATGAACTGGTTAGGGCCATTGATGTTGCTTGGATTGATCGTAGCCATTCATTCGAAAGAGAGACCAATTAGAGCCTGCCACCTAGCCCTAATGACAAAGCAAGCTTCTGAAAATCGGCCAAACACAGACCTGGCCAGCCAGGGCTAGACCAGACCTGGTCAGCAGGTCATTTTTGACCTGGGCGCACTTGGCAGGTGCGCCAGGTCAAAAATGTACTGGCGCACTTCCCAAGTGCGCCAGTGCATTTTTGTTCTGGCGCACTTCCCAAGTGCGCCAGTGCATTCTGACCCGTTTTCCGGTTTTTCGCCCAACTTCGTTCGTCCATAACTTCTTCATACGATATCCGTTTTTCGAAAACTCGGACTCTATTTCGCGTATTTTTCCGAGACGAACGCAATGGCGTATCCCGTTTCCCTTAGTTCTTTGATTTGAAATTAATTATACTTTAATTTATGAATTTCACAGTTATAGAATACACGGGGTGTTACATTCTCCCCCACTTAAAAGGATTTCGTCCCCGAAATCTTCAAGTTAGGAGGAATGTATATCCTAACATCCAATCATCCATCTACTCATCCATCAAACACGAGCATCCATTGTCCTTAAAAGACTTCTAATGCTTCATGATCATATGCGAGGTGTGTGTGTACATGTACTTATCTAATGCAAAATCAGGCGGTCTACTGATTCAGTTGACCTCCTTAATGCGAATTATGTAAGTGCCATGAATCCATTATGTATGCAAACTTTCCTATTCATGATTCTACATGAGTGCACAATCATTCAATACAAATGCAACATCCACATGACAACACATTAAAGTTCAACCATATACGAATGCAAACATATATGCATATGCAATATGAAGTGACTGAGCCGATCTAAAACCTAGATTGTGTGTGTATATGCAACCACGAGCAACCACTAGCAATCACTTGCAACCACTTGCAACCATCATCCATAACATGTTTCAATTACATGTTTTCATCCAAAGGGTTTCTTCCTAAAAGATAAGGTCGAGGGAATATACCTAAAAAGATAGATAAATGCGCAACTTAAGGAAAAGGAAAGATCAAGGATGTACCCTCAAACAGAAAAGGGTAGGCTGTGCGTATTCTAGCTTCAGTTTCCCAAGTCGCGTCTCCCTCGGCGTCGCTCCACTGAACTTTGACGAGCTTGACTTCGCGGTTGCGTAGCTTCTTCACTTCCGTTCCTAATATGTGGGTTGGAACTTTTCTTATGGTTTCTTCGCGTTCCACTTCGGCCTCTTCTAGGATATTTGGCTCTACCACTTCAGCAGACTCATGTAGACATTTTCGGAGATGTGAAACATGAAAAACATTGTGAACTCCGGCCAATCTTTCGGGTAGCTCTAATCTATAGGACATTTTCCCAATTGTTCCTATCTAAAGGTATAGTCGAATGATAGAAGCAAGTAAAAACCTTGTGCCCATTAGGCAATGTCAAAACTGGAAATCTATGCCACATATATATATTGATTAGGAGAAGAACTCTCTAAGCATCCGCCCCGAAGACCGAAATCAACATCAGACTGACACCCAAAGAATTACTCAACCCAACAACTATATATATGATTCTAGGAAACTAAGCATGATGGACTCCTTTTAGGTCACAAGGGAGTCCCTTCCTAAGACCAATCTGTATCCTAAAAACTTTAGTCAAACCAATGAACACCCTCGAGCCCCAACATGTGTTACTAACAGATGAGTCATACTCCCTTATGGGGTTTGCAACAGAAATTGGATTGAGAATGGGACCGAGAGGATATACACAAAAGAGAGCATGCAAGTAAGCTCTACAGGAAGAGAGGGATCAAAGATATACTCTTAAGGGGAGATATGATGCACGAATCTAGTCTTCGATCTTCTAAGTCGCATTTCCTTGAGCTTAACTCCATTATGCTTTGTCTGCCTTTAACTTCACAATTTCGTAGTTTCTTAATTCTTGTTTCCAAAATATGAGTTGGAACCTATGTCACTGTTGCCTCTCGTTCCTCTTTCACTTATTCTCCTTCTAGTATACTTGGCTCAAGCATAACTGCGTACTCATGGTTCCATGCAAGCTCTCCAAAATTCACTAGTGAATCTTGGATCTTGTTAACTTACTAGAAGGTATTCCACATAGATGAATTATCTCTAGAAAATAAACAAATGTCAACTATGTTGCCAAATGTACTTACTAAGGTGATTCTCCACAACTCATTCATAAGCGAAATGAACTTTCTGCCTTAGTGGCGAACACTACTGGAGCGCCCCATTCTGAAATGCTCCTTCTAATAAACCCCTTCTCTAGGAGCTCTTTAATCTGTTTATTGAGCCCTTACCTTTCCCGTGGAGCCATGTGTCTAACGGGCAACGCAACAGGCTTTTCATTATCTACGAGATATATGCGGAAGTCTATCTCCCGCTTCGAAGGCAAGCCCTTCACTTCTTCGAAGACATCCGGATATCCCCGGACCACTCTAATCGATTGCAAATTTTCAACAGAGGCATCTAGCGATTCAAGATAACTAAGCATAACCGCATACGAGGGATTACAAGAAATTTCCAAAGTATTACCGAGCTGGGTTAGGAGCCTAACAACCCTTTTCTCACAATCAAGGATGGCCCCATTACTGGATAGCCAATCCATGCCCAAAATCAAACCATATCTCGAAAAGCCCAAAACAAAGGCACTGCGTTTAAACTCTACGCTTAGAATAGAAGTTTTCAATCCCAAACAGATCATAGACAAATGAGATGGGCCCCCAATTGGGTTTGAAACAATTAAGGGGTCCTCTACCATACTAGTTTTTAGGTGCAGAGATTCTACTAAAGCAGACGAGATAAAGGAGTGTGATGCGCCAGAATCAAATAAAGTGCGAACGGGGTGATCACAAAGATAAACTACACTTTCTACAGAAGTATTTATACCTCGCTGTTGCAAAGGTGGCGCTTCTAGCACGTGAACCTGTGCCCCTGGGGTGGATCCAGTGCCCTGCCCCTGTCCTCGTTTCTTTGGGCAGTCCTTAGCCCTGTGGCCTGTCTGATCGCACGAAAAGCACCCACCATTCTCCTTGGCCTTCTTTTTCCGGCAATCTTTCACTAAGTGCCCCACTTTGCCACAGAATTTACACTTCCTCTTCTCTCGGGACTTGTTGTCTTTCCCGCCCTTCTCAAAGTCTGTCTTCTCAGGGCAGTCTTTGCTGATGTGTCCAGTCTCCCCATAATGAAAACATTCTCCTTGCTTTCTTTTCCTCTTTCTACAATCCTTGGCTATGTGCCCCTCCATACCACAAAAATTACATTTCCTTTTTTTCTCGTTTCTTATTAAAACTGTTACGATCCTTTCTTGTTTGACTATTATTCGTCTTCCTACTCTGGGACTCTTCCGCTTGCTGGTTCACGTGGAGGAGGAGGAGGAGTGAAAGCGTCAGCAGCTGGGGAGTAAGGTCTCCAGACATGCTAAAACAGAAAGGATAGATTCAAAACGAAGGATAGAAGATAGTACCTATGGCTTTGGGGGGACTTTGCCTTTTTTTTAAAATAAAATAATATTTTTCTTTTAAAAATGCTTCTTTAAATTTCCTTTTTGAAAATAATTTTTGAAAACTTTTTATCTTATCTGGTAAACCTATGCTCTGATACCAAGTGAAACACCCCACCTCCGTTAGGGTCACTCTCAAAGGGAATGCCCTAATTTTGGTGGAGGTTTATAAGTATAAGTCACAGATATACAAGACAGATATAAGAACACATATTTGTAAACAGCGGAAAAACAACAACTTTTATTTCATAAAAGCAAATACGTGTTACAACATCATTGCCAGAATTGTCTTACATCTTTTCCAAAAACATAACACTTTCATAATCTGTCTTGATTACATTATTTAAAGAAGCATAAATAAAACATAGATAAACTGCAAAGCCCCATAGTGGTTGTCCAAAGCCATAGTTCAAAACGAAGGGTTCCAAGCAATACATTTCTCTTCTTCAAGCTGGATGTTAAGGCTGGTCAAGCTGCAGTGTTCCCTCCCTGTGGACCTGGGGGGGGGGGGAAACGGAAGAAAAGAAGACGAAAGAAAAGTAGAGTCAGACATAAAGCCTGAGTAAGTCTAGTACTATTTTGTCTATGAATAAAGAACTGGGTATGATAAGTATAATCAAGAAGTGGGAAAGCACCATAAACTTGGTTAAGTTGTCTAGGGTCGAATATACTATCGTACCCCATGTTAATCTCTGAACCCATATAAACTAGTTTCCAACTGGCACCCCATAATCAGGGTGATGTGATCCATCCTATGATGATCGGCTCCTACTCGCATAGTTACATGTGTCTTACGGCCCCCGATGTTGTAGTTACCTATGCTGGTCCCACCATGGGGTGTATCAAGTCCCCTGGCGGCGGCCCGACACAACCTTAGAATGCACAGGTATGCTACTGGTGTCCAGTGCCTTATTTTTCTGCGCCGGAGTGTGTGCACGCCCGCACCCCGTTAGAACCTACACTGCTACACCACCGCCGTCGATTTGACCTCTTACAATCAGCCCAGTAATCGTGCCCCACCCTGCCTAGTTTCAGGGTATCATGATACACCTTATAGGGTTACTGCTGAAAAGGGTCCCCCGTTACTAGGTTTTCTATCTCTAGCCAACATGCTAAGTTGGTTAAGTGTTTTCTAACCTAACCCCCACCAGCCCGTTTAGTTTAGCATGTTCCATTTTGATTAAGTCTTTAGTTCACTTAATCCTAACCATCCTGACTCAGCCTTAATTGTCTTATTAAGGCCCTGACCTCTCACATTAGACAGGCATTGTTGTGGCTGCCTGTTGCCGGTTGGTTCCGGGCAGTCTTACGCCACAACTCAGTCTAACCTCGGGTCCTTATTGGGCTCCATGTTTAACCTCCCACATTGGATAGGTATTGTTGTGACTACTGGACAGCCGGGCGGTTCCGGGCAGGTTTACATCACAACTCAATCCAACCTCGGGTTAAACACATCGTGTTTTCTACATTTACATATTTTGTCTTTCTTCTTTATTTATATGTAAATATTTGCGGCCCATTATTAAGTTAATGGTGTAAAGGTTACACCAATCATGGGCCCAACCCATACTTGAATTTGGGCTCTTCTACTTTATGTTTTCATTTATTAATTAATTTAACCCAACGTTATTTTCCCCCGTTTAACACGTCCGTTTATTTTATATATGTTGGGATTAGCCCTTTTAAGCCCAACTTAGCCATGCGAAAAGGGGAGGCTTAAAGCGTGATTACATACACAAAAAAGGGGAATGTGAACGCATGAACTTGCAATGTGACGTTGGAACTACAAAATAGAAACTGGTGTACTTGCATAGTAGCATAAGTGACATGAATCAAAGAATCTAAATTGGATATCATTATTGACACATAGCCCTAATCTACAACATGGACCTATGTTCTTATTTAGGCATAATGTCAAACATAAGCAATTCATGTTCATAAGGTATTTAGGCATAATGTCAAACCTAAGCAATTCATGTTCATAAGGTATTTAGGCATAATGTCAAACATAAGCATGGCATAAATATTTCTAACATGAAATCATGATTTTTACTTTAATCATGCAAACTTGCAAAAGGGATTTTTGAATCTAACCTAGCAATATACCACATATGTCATCATATAATTCTTGCTAACAATATAGACCTAACATAGATTTCAATTATGCAAAATATCAACTATAGCCTAGGCATATTCATAAGTTCGCAAATAGGTTTTCTAGTACAAAAGCATGGCTATAGATCATGATGCCAAATTTTCACATAATTTCATATGGATTATGATAACCAAAACTTATTCCAATTACTTCACAAAAATGATGTTTGTATAAAAATACATTATGATGTCATAGTGGCAAAACTACAAATTTGCATGAATTTCCATTAAACAACTATATCCATGTAGTTTCAACATGAATTACATAATTTACAAATATTCCAAACGTATACTTGCATAAAACTACCGCAACATGTAGTTTTTATAATGAATAATATGCTTTGCGAATAGCCAAACGTATACAATATTCCAACGCACAAATATGAATTACTTTATCGCCACAAATCAAGTATACATATCAACACAATTATTTGTTCATACCAAAATAATACTCTACTTACAATGGTGAGGCGAATTCTCTAATTTAGGGATTTGGAGATGCGATTCCTTGTTGATTTGATTTGTTTAGGTTGCTTTATGCTTTAGAATTTGCCTCCTAATCCTCTCTCCAATTGGTGGCTACCCCTAGTCGTTCCTCAGCAACATGGCGGCTTTGTTCTTATTTTTGAATGAATAGATTAGGGTTAGTCTAGGGTTGTTTTTATAGAGGTTATGAACTGATTAGGGCCATTGATGTTGCTTGGATTGATCGTAGCCATTCATTCGAAAGAGAGACCAATTAGAGCCTGCCACCTAGCCCTAATGACAAAGCAAGCTTCTGAAAATCGGCCAAACACAGACCTGGCCAGCCAGGGCTAGACCAGACCTGGCCAGCAGGTCATTTTTGACCTGGGCGCACTTGGCAGGTGCGCCAGGTCAAAAATGTACTGGCGCACTTCCCAAGTGCGCCAGTGCATTTTTGTTCTGGCGCACTTCCCAAGTGCGCCAGTGCATTCTGACCCGTTTTCCGGTTTTTCGCCCAACTTCGTTCGTCCATAACTTCTTCATACGATATCCGTTTTTCGAAAACTCGGACTCTATTTCGCGTATTTTTCCGAGACGAACGCAATGGCGTATCCCGTTTCCCTTAGTTCTTTGATTTGAAATTAATTATACTTTAATTTATGAATTTCACAGTTATAGAATACACGGGGTGTTACACTTAATGAACAAAAATGTTTCATTCTTTTTAATTAACAGAAATGTTTCATTTTTGTTTAATCCTTTTTAATGAATAGAAACGTATATTTTTGTTTAATCATCATATTTTTACAAAAATGATATTTTGTTAAACAATTCTAGTTTGAAAAAAATGTTCTTTTTTGTTCAACTAAACTATTTTGACAAAAAGGAATGTTTTTGATCCAACTAAACTATTTGACAAAAATATTCTTCAACTAAACTTGTAAACAAAAATGGTAAATTTTGTTTAACTATTTTCTAATTAACCCAAATGTTAATTTTTGAATTAACAAATCCGATGAACATAACATGATGATTCTGTTTAACTATTTTTCTAATTAATACAAATGTCAATTCTTTGATTCTACGAATCTAATAAACAAAGGTGATGATTTTTGTTTAACGGTTCCCTAATTAACAAAAATGTCAATTTTTTTATTCTACAAATCTAATAAAAAAGGTGATGATTTTTGTCTAACCGTTCTCTAATTAACACAAATGTCATTTTTTAACAGATCTACATAACATTCCAATCACATATCAAATCACATATGAAAATCAGTAGAATATTACAGCGTATGATTTAACAACATCAGTTCTAGATACGTATCATGATTAAGTAATTTTAATTATATGAAAAGAAATAGAATTTCTCATAGTCGTTTTTAATTCTCAATTATTCAGAATTGAATTTTTGTCCAAAATTTGATTACTCGGAATCAGTTCTAATCAGCCCATAAGTGTAGATCTCGGACTCACGATCGTAACGCTTCTGAAATCGTCCAATTCTGAATGCGTATGAATAAGATATGATTTTATTTGTGTTGATAATAATTTAAATAAATAAATAATTTAATTAGATTAATACCCTTCTTCCTCTCAACAGTTAAAGGCCGACAGTTTCATGGTTTGGTTCGATTCCAGGGCTCATGTAACGGCAAGGAATTTCGCTCGATCCGAATCGATCGTTAAACCGACTAAGACCGTTCGAAAACCCCTGATCGTTTGAGAACAGGACAAATCAGAACGCAGACGGAAGAACATTTAATTGTTACTACAACAATTCCATCAGATACAAGAATATACAGAGTATGAATAAATATACATTCGATATATATCAGAGATTATAATAAATTACATAGCAGCGGAAAAATAATACAATACACAACTGAAAGTAATACACGGATACAGAGCTTTCCGAGCATCGTTCCAGCTGTTAATCAGGATTCTGTGAATATAAATATGCAAAACCAAAACTACTAGCTGCCCGTGTCGAAAATAGGGGCACCCAGAGTTTAGGTTAAAACAATAAACTCCAGGTCAGTCATGTGACTGGTGTGAGAACTAAAACAGTTATTTAAAACTTTACTTTAAAAGAGAGTAATTCAAGGGACCACGCCGTATAACACGGAACGGGTTTCCTCCCAAGAATACCAGTGCATATAAATAAACAACGCAATGCTTTTTCGAAAAATGAAGCTATTATAAGACCCAAGTCCCATCACACAATGCAACGCAAGCCGGAGGATAGGGTTTTCCCTTATAATAGCCAAACATGCTTGGTACGTTTAAAAACAAATCATTTGATACTATAATAAGTGCATAGTGTCAAAAGATTTTCAATCATAAATATCAATCATAAACGGCATAGCATCCCATGCTACTATGTCGCCATACTAGGCTCTACAAATAAAGCCGAAATATCTCGTATTGGAAATTGGATTTCCGTCATGAGTCGAGGCAAGGGGCAAGCTCCTCTCCGATTCGAGACACTCTAGCAAATGTCCCCGGACTACACACTCTGGGCAGCCACTTGGATCGGTTAGGCCGGTCCTCTCTTACGTTTGAGGATTGGCAATTCCTGAACACACGTTTCCCAGTCCTATCAGACCTAATATCGAGGCGCCTCATTCCAACAACCATAAAGGTGAAAAGTATATAAATGTCAGGGCTGGTAAGTCACTGACACCACCAAAGCTAGAAAGAAACATCGTGTTCTCCCAACGGTCCGTATCCCGTTTTTGACTCATACCGAGGTGTGAGGCTCGCGAATTCATGTTATACACAAAGCTATGCCACGTAGGCCGTGCTTTGATCATTAACCACAAGACTTTGCTTTTCAACAGAAGCCTTGATCATTTGACACTCAGGCATGCCACACTGGCAATTCATGCTATGCGACTGATGTCCATCGATATACAACCTCTGAGCTCGTACGTCTCAGAGAAGGGCGTTAAGCAAAAGAATAAATTCTCCGCCGCCAAACAGATGTATATTTAATAGAGATCAATCAACATAGAATAAAATACAATGTCAGACACACAGTCCATTTACAAGTTCGTTTTGGGTCTGAACGAAACCGGAGGCACTTTCCTCGCATATCCATCGATCTCCAAGTGCGTCTGGACGACCACCAACTGATTCCCTCATCTTGGGTGTACAGCCCAATCAAGATCATCAGTAACCACTCAAACGATGTGAAGACTTCCGGTCTTCAACCACTGTCTTCATCTTCGACTTATCGTCGAATCGGTTATTCAGAATGGGTATAAACCCGGCCTTTCTGAATAACCCGCGTATATAGTAAACAAATGTTACATAAACACAACAAACGCCTCATTCCAATTCATCAGTCACTAATCGTAAATTAGCAAGAGAACAATTCCCCAAATATTAACCCCGAAGGCCGAAACCAACATCAGATCAATACCTAGGAAACCATTCTTCTTAACTAACCTACAGCTAGTTTCTAAATTTCGTATTCTTAGGGAAAGGTTCCCATTAATTTTATCAAAGATAAATTCTTTAAAATTTATCCTTTAATCTTCCTTTGGATATCATTTCAAACCAGATTATGGTTTTCCAAACTAGTCGAGATTAGCGAACCACACCGAAGTAATTATTTATTTTATTTCCCAATCCCAACCTATTCATCCTATGAAGAAAAACTGGTAATACTCCATATCTAACACCATGGTGTTATCGGTAAAATTAATTACCATTTCACGTTCAAATCTAATTAAAGATTTAACTATCGCTTTGGAGCAAACCTGGTAATACTCCATTCTCGCTCACTTTCCAAATTTGATAATTTAAATTATCAATTCACATTTCAATCTAATTGCAGATTCATTAAAACTCCTTTTTCTGGGTTAAAGAACTAATGTCATTTAAAACACAGTTCACGATAAACCCAAATCACATTCTGTTTATTATCGGGTTAAAGAACAAGTGTTACTTAAAACATCGTTCAAGATAAACCCACAAATCAATTCTATTTAAAACCCATTTCAAATCCAATTTATTTATTTAAAAATAAATGGGTTTTAATTTTAGTTCAAAACTAGTTCATTTCGATATAAATCTATTTTTATCTTTTCAAACATGGAGTTTTTCATCCCAACTTTTCCCAAATCATTTCTTATGATTTTACACAAATTATTACTATTTTTAATAATTTTATCAAGGCCCGTACAGTCGATTTCCATCAACGGCCTACGAACTGCACTTACAACGACCTTTTCCAAATTTGATTTGGACGTATCTCCAAATCCAACCGTTAGATTTCAAATTTCTAATATTCGTTAGAAAGCTCTTTTCGATACGAACCCAACGGTTCCAGTTTTAGAAGAATCCGACGGTCGGATCTCCCGTAATGTCCGTTCGAAATAAATGGTCGAAATTCACGAACTACCGCGGCGCGTTCTATTCAGGCCATTATATTATATATAATATATATAATATATATTTCGTCGATTTCTATTTAAAACGAATTTTATAAATAGTTTTAAATTCCATTTCCAATTCAACTTCCATTTCCAATTCAAATCAAAATTGAATTTTTCCTTATAAATTCGTTTTAAATTCATTTCAATTTAATTCAAATCTCAATTCAATTTGAATTCTATTTCAATATTCATTTTAATTCGAATTCGTTTTCTTTTCAATTCAATTCAATTCAATTTGAATTAATTTCAAATTGATTTTTGTTCTATTTCAATTCGTTTTCAATTCAATTTGAATTCATTTTCTATTCAATTCAATTCGAATTCGTTTTCTTTTCAATTCAATTCAAATTCGAATTCGTTTTCTTTTCAATATTCATTATAAAAACGAATATAATCGATATAAATATCGTTCGCGTCAAAATAGCGCATCTCTAATCAACACGGCTTTATATTTTTCAATAACTTTGTTATTCTATTCAACAAATGAATCTATATTTCTTTCAATACATGACTCTATATTTTTGTCAACACATGACTAATCTCAACGAATGAGTACTGTCCACGTGTGACTATTTTTGTTATTTAATATATTTTACAAAAATTATGGTATCTATCATTTGATTTCAAATCAGACTCCAACCGTAAATTAGTAAGAGAACGATTCCCTGAATATTAACCCCGAAGGCCGAAACCAACATCAGATCAATATCCAGGAGACCACTCATCTGATCTATTTTCCAGTTAGTTTCTAATTTTATATATGATAAAGATGTAAATTTTATTGTTAAAATATTTCGTTCAACACATGACTAATCTCAACGGATGAGTACTGTCAACACATGAACCTTTATTTTGTAATATTCTTTATTTTCCCAATTGGAATGAGGCTCAATCAATCACCATATAAAGTTAATTATATGGATTCCATACGACACATGTATATAATAGCAACGATAAATAATCAACCATCATCCAAAGTGCACTACACTGTATAAGCATCAAATATTGATATCTAACGCTTATAACAGCCTGTCAATCAATCGATCGACATACAACTAATTATTGGGATTAGTATATGTCATATATTATCCCAATACCCGTGTGGGGTTTCAAATCAACAAACACAGATTTTTATTTGTGCAGTTGGGCGATGTGTAAAATTTATCGTCCCAATCAATGCCCTTCAAATAGATGTACATAAACAAACCATCCGGTTTGTAAATGAATATTAATTTATTCATGTTCACGTTAAAAATTATATTTTTAACGACCAAATTATTTTATACAACCTATGAATATTCTATTCAGTTCATTTATTAAATAAAATGATATCTTTATTTTTCTAACTTATTTTAGAAAATTTCGGCGGCATAACGGCACGATACTAGAAACGGGACAAGGCCTAGCCTTATCCCCGGTCTAGTAATGGCCCACGCCATACACATATCAATCAAACCAATTTCAATTCACCAAACAACCAAATTTAGATCAATTAATCTAACCAACTACACAACCAAACAAACAAGTCCATGGTCTGTGGACAATGGTGTCGGGTGCTACTAAACACCGTCTGCATCCTAATATATATATTTATAACTAGAAAAGGAAATTTAAAGTGAGAAGTTCTCACCGACTAGCTAAACCAAACACCACGACTCTTCTTATGTAGAAATCTTCGTCGTTCTCGCCCTTTTGCCAATTTCACTGCCCGTAGTCACTACATATATAAAAATCACATTTTTATTTTCATTCCTTCGTGATAAAAAATAAAGTTCACATTTTTATTTAACTTCATATATTTACAACGCTTCATTCTATATAAAAATTATATTTTTATATTTCTTCTTCTTATATAAAGATCGAATTTTTTTTATTTATATAATATAAAAATCGTATTTTTATAATCTCTACTATATAAAGATAATATTTTTATATTTCTCCATTATATAAAAATCATATTTTTATTACTTCTACTTTATAAAAATTATTTTTATATCTCACATCTGATAAAAATCACATTTTTATTATTTTTATAATATAAAAATCATATCTTTAATAGTTCTATAATATAAAAATCCTATTTTTAACCTTTTACTAATATAAAAATTATATTTTTTAACTTTCTATATTATAAAAATTATCATTTTACATTGCCAATACATGTATAAAAATCGTTCCTCCAATCACTAAAAATCGAGCCTTTAACCCTTTTAAAAATCTCGTTTTTTTAGTTGCAAAAATATATTGTTTCCACTTGTAAAAATATATTCTTTCTTTCTACTAATAAGAGAAAAAAACAAATCATAGCTTCTTCCATTTAAAGATCGTTGCTTTTTCAGTATATTATATATAAAAGCTGAAATTAAAATAGACATTATTAATTACACTAAATAAATTAAAAAACTAAGCAATTAAATTAATGAATCACCTTATTTTTCGTCGTTTGTCGGAGAGCTATCGGCTGAGAGCAGGCGGCGTTAGGGTTTAAAGGGGCTAGGGCTTCATGGGCGCGGGTTTCGTAGGAGGAGGTCGGGGAAGAAGAGAGGAGGTGCGGTCAGGAAAGAAGAAGGGGAGAAGGAAGCGGAGGAGGGAGAGGGGAGGCTGCGGTGGTGGCGCATGATGGGGGTTTCGCGGTGGCGGTCTCGGAGGCGTCGATCAGGGAAGAAGAAGGAGAGGGGGGTCATGGGGTCGGGAGGTGCTGCGGAGGAGGAAGAAGAAGGAGATGGGGCGACTGCGGTGGTGGCGATGGGCGACGGTGAGGTCAGAACGGGGGGGCGACGATAGTTTTAGGTTTTTTTTTCCTTTTTTTTAATCGATTTCTGAGATGGAGAGAGAGAAGAGGGAATAAGGGGGGTTTATATAAAATATATATATATTTAATTATTTATTGATTTCAAAAAGCAACTTTTATTTTCGAACTCGAAAGCGAACCCACCGCCTGTCGTCCATAGCTAATTACCCCCATTACGAACACAATGGGATATGTATCGTAAGCTGATTCGATTGTTTCGATCAGTTTTCGTCAAAATCAACATATAACTCTATATATTGAATTTGAACGCGCATTTCAATTTACCGAGGTCACATACTAACTCGAAAAATTCCAAAAAATATTTTCTAGCTTCGTATTGACGATACGGTCCTAACAAAACTAATTTCGTTAAATTCTGAGGCGGTTGAAAAAATGGCCATTTTCCAATTGATTAAAATCAACTGAAACTGGTCAAACACGTTTTCCTTTGCCACACTCACATATTGATTCGAAAAATTATGAAATTTGAAACCTAGCAATAACTTGACATCACGGTTCCAACAAAAGTGGTTTCGTCGAAATCCGAGGTCGTTTGCAAAATGGCTATTTTTAAGGGCCGAAATTCCATAGCAACTATTCTGAATTTTCAACTGGACATATCTTTTTATCCCCGCTATGAAATTTTGATTTTTCGGATTCGTTGGAAAGATATTATCAAATAGATTCTAATATTTTTGGTTTCGCCAAAATCCGGTTTATTTTGCACCCAGTATGTTCAATTGAAATTTGAAATCGAATTATCGAACTACCACACCATTTTCAATTCCTTTTATAATTATATATAATTATTTATATTCTAATGACGAACTATATAATATATACGTTCGATTTCTATTCAAAATAAATTTTCCATCGATATTATTTAAAATAATTCATTTTAAATATGCAAAATTCATTAAAATTGCCAAAATATAAATTTTAAACTGGTTCGCATTTCCGGGTTATTACAGTTCAATTTCTCCCTCAAACCACGGCACAGACTGATGATCCGACACTACCACGACGACAGACTCAGGGAGTCGTTCCTCCACCTATGCACACGCCGAACTCGGCGGCCTCCTCTGGTGGCAGTTCACCAACGAATGGTGGCCCTTCGCCTAGGTGATTCAGGCGAAATACTCGACGGCTGATGATCACTTTCGTACGGAATTGAAGAGTGAATCAATCTCTACAATAAACTCTAAAGAAGAACTGATTTTATTGTGAGGATGGCAAGTTATTGATGGAGGAAGTTCGGAGCTCTATGGCCATTGAAGATGAAGAAGGCGACGGCTGGGTAATAGTAGATTAGGGTTTGAATAAAGTTATTAATAATATAATAATAATAATAATAATAAATGTTCTATTTTATAAAAAAAAACCTTTAATTCCTAATAACTCCAATTCCAGCCCAACAAAAGTTGTTCCTATCTAATTGCCCCCGTTCAGACACAATGGGCTAGGTCCCGTCAGTCCAAACGATCGTTTTCAGCCTGTTTTATTTAATTTAAAATTTAAATCATTTATTTATTTAATTCTATCGTACATTTAAATTCACCAGGGCCACATACAGACTCTGAAAATTCCCGAAAAATAAATCTAGCGGTGTTTTGACGATACGGTTTGAACAAAATTAACTTCGTCAAATTTGGAGACCGTTTGAAAATTGGCCTTTTTAAAAGTCGATTAAATTCAACAGAAATTAACGAATCACAGTTTAATTTAACATGCTCACATATTAATTCCAGAAAGTATGGAAAACTAAACTTAGCAATAATTTTACATTCCGGATCCGACAAAAATGGTTTCATCGAAAATGCAGGTCTTTTGTATAATAGCCATTTATACGAGCTATAAATTATATTAAATTCCATAGCGACTATTCTGAATATTCATCTGGCCATAACTTTTTATTCCCGTAATGAAATTTCGATTTGTCGAATTCGTTGGAAAGATATTTTTAAACAAATTTAGATATTTTTCATTTCACTAAAATCCATTTTATTTTGAATCTTGTACAATAAGTCAAATTTCAGATTCAAATTTTCAAACTGCCGTGTTATTTCTAACTCCTTTTAAAATTAAAATAAATATATTCGTTCTAACTTCGATTTTAAATAAATTTTAAATCATTATTATTTAAAATAAACTATTTTAACTATTCAAAATTCATTGAAATAGCCAAAATAAAAAATTTAAATTGGTTCTAATTTTCCGGGTTGTTACATTTACCTTATAATAGCCAAACATGCTTGGTATGTTTATAACAAATCATTTTGATATTATTATAAGTGCATAGTGTATTAAATCACTTCAAATATAAATGTATCAATCATAGATGGCATTAGCATCCCATGCCACTATGTTTCCAATAGTATACAACTAAAACCGTAAAATGTCATATTGGAAGTTGGATTTCCATCTGTGAACAAAGGCAAGGGATCGCCCTTACCGCTTCGAGACTCCCTATCTCGAGCCTCAGGCAAGTACTCGGTCAAGCCTTTTAATCGTCAGGGTCGGTCCATAGGGAGTGGATTAAAATGCCTGAACCATGCGTTTCCTCGCCCTATGGGGCGTAAATGAGCCAGATGACTCAATATCCATCGGCTCCGTAGTAACCGATATATCCAAGGCGCCTCGCTATCCATCAAATAATACGCAACATCCACATGAGTAAAATATCTGGGCTCCATACCATGACACCACTCCTAGCTAGATGTAAACACATGTCCCCCTCCCCCGAAGTCCTCTCCCGTTTCTGGTTCACACTGAGGTGTGAGGCTCGTGAATTAATGCTATACACAAAGCTATGCTATATTAAAGTCGTGCTTTGATCATCAACCACATGACTCTGCTTTTCAACAGAAGCCTTGATCATTTGCATCTCAGCATGCCACACTGACAATTCACGTTGTGCGACTGATGTCTATCGATATATAACCTCTGGGCTCGTACGTCTAAGAGAAGGGTGTTAAGCAAGGGAATAAATTCTCCCTCACCAAACAGATATATATTTAATAGAGATCAATCAACACAGAATAAAATCCAATTTCAAACACACATCCATTTACAAGTTCGTTCTGGGTCTGAACGAAACCGGAGGCACCTTATTCCTCGTCCCATATGTCCAATACAGGAGAGAGACCCTTGAATATCCAGTCGATCTCCAAGTACGTTTGGACGATCACCACCTATAACCTTGTCTTGGGTGTGCAGCCCAATCTAGACATCCGTAATCATCCAAACGATGTGAAAACCTCCAGTCTTCAACCACCGTCTTCATCGTTGACTTATCGACGAATTAGTTATTCAGAATGGGTATAAACCCGGCTTTTCCGAATAACCTGCTTATATTATAAACAAGTGCTACAAAACACAGCATATACCTCATTCCAATCCTGAATATTCCTTTATTTAAATATTCATATCCTTTGGGAAAGGTTCCCATTAATTTTATCAAAGATAAATTCTTTAAATTTATTCTTTAATCTTCCTTTAGATTTCAATTCTAAACCAAATTAAGGTTTATCAACTAGTCGGGATTAGCGAACCTCACCGAAGTAATCATTTGATTAATTTCCCAATCCCAACCTATTTACCCCATGGAGCAAACTGGTAATACTCCATATCTAACACCACGGTGTTATCGGTAAACTTAATTACCATTTCACGTTCAATCTAATTAAAGATTTAACTATTGCTTGGAGCAAAAATGGTGATACTCCATTCTCGATCATTTACCGAATTTGATAATTTTAATTTATCATATTCTCATTTCGATCTAATTAAAGATTCATTAAAACTCTACTTAGTTTTAATCTTCTCAAAAATCAATATTAATGATCAATTCATATCTAGGAAATAAATCATGTCTTTAACTGGGTCAAAGGACCAATGTCATTTAAAACACAGTTCACGATAAACCCAAAATCACATTCCATCAATTATGGAACCTTCACGGAAAACATATCAATATGTATAATCGATATAAACTTCCATATCCAACCATATAAATGCAATAATGGCAAAGCCTTTTAAATTCCATGTATAGTAACAGTCTTCCTCCACAGAAGCTCACTTCGATTATTATCAAATCGAATTCCATTCCATTCCACTCCAATTTATTGTATTAAATTGGGAAACTTTACTTTGGAAATTTCCACTAAATCTTAATAAAAATATTTATAAATTCCAAATCATATTTCACTGTAAATCGGGTTAAAGAACGAATGTCGCTGAAAACACAATTCATAATAAACCCAATTCACATTCCATTTTATTCCAATTAAATGTTAATTAATTAAAAAATCTAATAATCTTAATTAAAAGATTTGTTCTTTTCACATGGGTTTTAAGAATAGAGTTATTGAAAACACCATTTACGACAAACCCAAAATCCCATTCTTTTATTCAATGCCAATTAAATATTAATTAATTGAAAAAACATCACTAAATCTTAATTAAAGATTTATTGTATTCTCAACTGGGTTTAAAATAGTGTTAATGGAGACACCCTTCATGACAAACCCAAAATCCAATTCAATATTAAATACAAGGCTCTGAATAGAAATTATATTGGCTTATATTCAATATCAAATTCTGAAATCAACAAATATCATATTGGGAATAACGATATATATCTTCCAAATTCCTCCACGATATCCATATAATCACGAAATCCAATATTGAAATATTCCGAAGATAATTTCGATTCAAATCCATTCCAATTCATATATTGGAAATTATGATTATTTTTAGAACCATTTCAAATCCAATTTATTTATTTAAAAATATTGGATTTTAATTCTAGTTCATAACTAGTTCATTTCGATAAAAATAAACTTTTATCTTTACAAACGTGGAATTTTTCATCCTAATTCTTTCTAAATCATTTATTATGGTTTTACAAATATTATCAATATTTTTAATAATTTTATTAAGGCCCTTTCAGTCGATTTCCATAAACGGTTATCGAACTGCACTTACGGCGACCTTTTCCAAATTTGAGTTGGACATAATTCCAAATCCATGCGTTAGATTTCAAATCTCTTATATTCGTTGGAAATCTCTTTTCGATACACACCCAATGGTTCCGTTTTTATGATAATCCGATGGTCGGATCTCCCGTAACATCAATTTGAAGTCAATGGTCGAAATTCGCGAACTACCAGGGCACGACGCGTTCTATTCAGGCCATTATATTATTTATATTTATATAATATATATTTCGTCGATTTCCATTAAAATGTATTTTATAAATCATTTTAAATTCGTTTTAAAAAAACGATTCCAACTTCATTTTCAATTCTAAATCAAAATTGAATTCTCCATATCATTATAATATATAAATGATAATATTTTCAAAATATCAGATTTTGAAATAATTTCTTTCTCGATAGTCATTATAAAAATGAATAAAATCGATATAAATATCGTTCAGTCAAAATGGCATTAATCTAATCAACACGGCTTCATATATTTCAATATTTTCGTGTCCATCCCAAATCGGACATCAAAATCATATTTTGATCCATTACAGAATATTATTTTAAAATATTCATTACTCGTGATTTCAAAATATTTGTTAATTTAAAATATATATTCTTTTCGAATTGGAATCAAACACAGTCAATTACCATATAATTTAATTTATATGGATTTCATACACACGTGTACACAACCATAACCAAACATAGTCAACCATCATCCGGAGTGCATTACACAACTGCATAAGCGTTAAATATGAATAATTTACACTTACAACAGTCTGTCAACCCATCTATTGACATACAACTAAATATTGGGATTAGTGTATGTCCAATATCATCCCAATACCCGTGTGGGGTTTTCAAACAACAAACACTGATTATTATTTGTGCAGTTGAGCGATGTGTAAAATATTATCGTCCCAATCAAGGTCAGTTAAATGGGTGTACATAAACAAATCGTCTGATTTGTAAATGAATATTTATTTCAACTCATGAATATTTTATTCAGTTCATATATACAATAAAAATGATATTTTTATTGTTCAAATATTTTATTCCATACATGAATATTTTATTCAGTTCATATATAGAATAAAAATGATATTTTTATTGTTCGGATATTTTATTCCATACATGAATATTTTATTTCATACCATACAATCAACAATCACAATACAGTCCATTCAATTCAAACAAACAATCATGGTTTGTACAATCAATGGTGTCGGGCGCTGCTAAGCACCGTCTGCATCCTAGTATATATTTTACTGGTAAATAAATAGAGTGAGAAGGAGTTCTCACCTTTGGTTTCCACTCCGCCAGTTTTATTTCTGAATTTCTTAACAGTTTGGATTTGCCCGAAATTCTAATGTAGTCTTTTTCATGCTGTTCATAGTAAAAATCATATTTTTAATAAGATGTTTATATATTTAAAAATCGCATTTTTAAACCTTTCTATATATATTAAAAATCATATTTTTATTCCAAATCTCAATTATAAAAATCATATTTTTATAACGCTTTATATATAATAAAAATCATATTTTTAATTACGTTATGTATATATAAAAATCATATTTTTATATTGCTATTTCTATTTTAAAAACAATGCTAATTTTACTTAAAAACAATGTATATTTTATTTTTCAAAACAAATCTATTTTTATTTTTCAAACAAATCTATTTTTTTCAAACAAATCTATTTTTATTTTTAAAACAATACTATTTTTATTTTTCAAACAAATCGATTTTTATTTTTAAAATAATACTATTTTTATTTTAAATATTGTACAAAAGTTGATTAAACATTGCTTTTATATTTTTAAAAATCTGATTTAAACAATGCTTTTAGTTAATTAAAGAATTAGTTTTTTTTAAAAAAAACCTTTATCTTCCTCCACATTGATTCCCTGTACACGCTGAAAGAAGACTAAACCCAACTCGTCCAGGAAAACCACCACCGCACACAACCCCACGTCGACAGACCCTGATCGCCTACCTGCCCCTGATGTGCCTCCTTGAGCACCACCCTTTCCACCCCCTTCTGACGAACACGAACCCATCCTCACCGCTAAAAACCCCTACAAACACGCCACGGTTAATCCCCAAATTCCCACGAATTATGAAATGAATCTCAATCAGAACCATACAGAATCAGAGGCCTAACCTTACTCTATAATATTTGTTTAAAACCGTGGATCAATTTGAAGTGGATTTTAAATTATTAGGGAATTAATTTTCGAATGGAATAGCCGTTCATTTTGTTTCAGTAGCGCTGAAGTGAAAAGAAGGAAAGTAGGGTTCCACGTTGGAATATATAGGTACACTTATATATTTTAATAATATTTTAATAATATTTTAATTCTATTATTTCCATTTCGCGTCTGGACTCCAAATTAATCCCAATGAGTGTTGCCCCTAGATAAATACCCCTATTATGGACATAATGGGATATGTTTTGTAAGCCACTTCGACTATTTCGAACAGTTTTTCTATAAATTAAAATATAAATAATTATATATTCAATTTAAACGTATATTTTTATTTACAGGGGCCACATACTGACTCCAAAAATTCCCGAAAAATAAATCAACTATGTTTTGATGATATGGTCCTAACAAAACTAATTTCGTCGAATTTGGAGATCGTTTGAAAAACGGTCATTTTTCCAGTCGATTAAATTCAAACTGAATTGACCAAACACGTTTAAATTCACCACGCCTTGATTCCAAAAATTATGAAAATTGGAATCTACCAATAATTTGACATTCTGGATCCAACAAAAGTGGTTTCATTGAAAACGGAGGTCGTTTGCAAAAATCGTTATTTTTAAGGGTTATATATTATCAAAATTCCCATAGCGATCATTTTGAATTTTCTACTGGACATAACTATTTATTCCCGTTATGAAATCTAGATTTTTCACATTCGTTGGAAACATATTTTCAAACAGATTCAAATATTTCTGGTTTTACTAGAATCCGGTTTATTTTGAATCCTGTACATTCATTTGAAATTTGAAATTTGAAATCGAAATTTCAAACTACCGCACCATTTCCAATTCCTTTTATAATTAAAATAAATATTTATATTCTAACTTTGATCTAAATAAATTTATACGTTCTAATTCTATTCAAAATAAATTTCTAGCTGTTATTATTTAAAGTAAATCATTTTAAATATTCAAAATTCATTAAAATTGCCAAAATAAAAATTTTAAATTGGTTCTGATTTTCCGGGTTGTTACAATCTCCCCCACTAAAAATCTTTTCGTCCTCGAAAAGCAACGGAGCTGAAAGTTGTTTAACTGACCAACTCAACATTCATTCTGGCGTTATTTCTTCAACTTTTCAGTTTCTAAGAATTTTCAAATTCTTCAAAAATTTGGCTAACACCCTATATTTTTGAAAAATTTCGCCATAACCTCCTTTCTACAGGGAGACATTTAAAACCTCAACTAGCCACACAGGGCCACACCATCCAAAAATAAAAATAAAATGCCAAGCGGCTAGCCAATTGGCTCATAAAATCATCCAAACCTAATAAATTAGTAAACATGTACCTATTTGTCGGGCATACAATTTTATTCCTCTTCACTAGCTTCCTTGCTATGACATGTTCACACAAATATATGTACATGCATGCATTTCCAAACAATTTTCAATTCAATTTCAGATTTGATACAATTTAGCTAAATTTACCTTTCTTTCATGTATTGGTTTTATTAGTTTACAAATAATCATGCAACACGAACAACAATCAATTTGTGAATTAGCTTTTCAAATGCATAACTTTAATATATATTCAAAAATCATCTTTTTGGTGCCAAATCACAACAATAACCCTATCTAGGTTCTCATACCAGTCAATTAGAAATATATAGAAATCCCACTTTCGAAACTCAAACACGAATACTAATGATACTGTAGTAATCATCAGGATCATCTCCGACCGACTAGAGTGTGATTCTACATCTATCCGGTATATTAAAACTTTGAACATACGTTTGCAAGGCATATATGCAAAATCTTTATATACTTGATTGTCCAAATTCAATATAAAATAAATATTCAAATATGTATAATATGGTTTAAATTTTCAAAGCAAAATTTGTTTACACTTTTTTATTTTAAAACAAAACACTACTCTTCACATTCGTTCTAGGATACTACTGATCCTATCTCTAATGAGTCATTCACATTGGACATTACTAATCCAATCTCTGATGAATTCTTTCGTTTGGTTCTAATGTGTCTTGTTCTCGAGCTCGGTAAACCAATGCTCTGATACCAAATGTAGCGACCCGAACTTCCTGGCTATAACGACCCGAACTTCCCCCTGAAGGAAAGCACGGATTGCTTTGAGGACAAGACAAACCAGAACATAAACAGAAGAACATTTTATTGCTTATTACAACAATTTCATCAGAATACAAGAATACACAGAGTATGAACAAATAATATACATTCCACAAATATAAGAGATTTACAAATTACAATGCAACGGAAAAATAATACAAAACACAACTGAAAGAAATACACGGATATAGAGCTTTCCGAGTATAGTTCCAGCTGTAAAACAGGATCCTGTGAATATATATCTGCAAAAACCCAACTACTAGCTGCCCGTGTGGTAAATAAAGGCACCCAAAGTTTAGGTTAAATCAATAAACTCCAGGTCAGTCATGTGACTGGTGTGAGAACTAAAAACAGTTATTAATCTTTATTTTAAAGTTCGGTAAATTAAAGGACCACGCCGTATAACACGGAACGGGTTTCCTCCCAAGAATACTAGTGCATAAAACAAACAGCTTAATGCTAAATAGAGAACAATGAAGCTATTATAAGACTCAGGTCCGATCACACAATGCAATGCAAGCCGAAGGGTAGAGTTTTTACTTTATAATAGCCAAAAAAGCTTGGTACGTGAAATTTCATATTTTAATATTACTATAAGTGTATAGTGTCAAAACAATTTCAAACATAAATGTATCAGTCATGAACGACATGAGTTTTCCATCCCACTATGTCGCCATACTAGGCTCTACAATCAAAAACTGCAAAATGTCGTATTGGAAGTTGGATTTCCATCTGTGAACTAAGGCAAGGGATCGTCCTTACCGCTTCGAGACTGTTTAGCCTCAGCCTCAGGAATAGCTGCAACTGCACCTTGGATCGTCAGGGTCGGTCCACACGGAGTGGATTAAAATGCCCGAACACTGCGTTTCCCGGCCCTAAGGGGCATAAATCGAGTCTGTATAAAGACCATCCATCAGCCCTGGAACGACCGATATAACTGAGGCGCCTCGTTATCCATCATCCACATAAGTAAAACGTTAGGGCTTGCAAAACGTTGACACCACTCCTAGCTAGAAGGAAACGCATGCCATCCCTGGTGTTCTCTCCCGTTTCTGGTTCATACCGGGGTGTGAGGCTCGCGAATTAACGCTACACAAAGCTACGCTATATTAAAGTCGTGCTTTGATCATCAACCACAAGACTCTGCTTTTTAACAGAAGCCTTGATCATTTGCATCTCTGCATGCCACACAGGAAATTCACACTATGCAACCGATGTATATCAATCATGCAGAGTGAAATCCAATGTCAGACACACATCCATTTTTCAAGTTCGTTCTGGGTCTGAAAGAAACCGGAGGTACCTTACTCCTCGTCCCGTATGTCCAATACAGGAGAGAGGTCCTCGCATATCCGGTCGATCTCCAAGTACGTCTGGACGATCACAATTTATTACCTTGTCTTGGGTGTATAGCTCAATAAAGACATCAGTAATCATCCAAACGATGTGAAGACCTTCGGTCTTCAACCACCATCTTCATCCTCGACACATCGTCGAACCAGTTATTCAGAATGGGATAAACTCGGTCTTTCTAAATAACTCGTGTATATAATAAACAAGTGCTATAAAACACAACATACGCCTCATTCCAATCCAGAATATTCCTTTATTCGAATATTCTTATACTTTGGGAAAGTTTCCCATTAATTTTATCAAAGATAAATTCTTTAAATTTATTCTTTAATCTTCTTTTGGATTTCAATTCAAACCAAATTGTGGTTTATCCAAACTAGTCGGGATTAACGAACCTTACCGAAGTAATCATTTGTTTAATTTCCCAATCCCAACCTATTCATCCCATGAAGCAAAACTGGTAATACTCCACATATAACACCACGGTGTTATCGATAAATTCAATTACCATTTCACGTCTAAATCTAATTAAAGATTTAACTATAGCCTGGAGCAAAACTGGTGATACTCCATTCTCAATCATTTCAATCTAATTAAAGATTCATAAAAACTCTACTTGGTTTTAATCTTCACAAAAATCAATATTAATGATTGTTTAACTTGGGAAATCATATCTTGTCTTTAACTGGGTTTAAGAACCAATGTCATTTAAAACACGATTCCCTGTAAACCCAAAATCACATTCCATTCCATCAGCCTTTAACCGTAAATTAGCAAGTGAACAATTCCCTAAGTATTAACCCCGAAGGCCGAAACCAACATCAGATCAATACCCAGGAAACCATTCAACTTAACTAATCTCCAGTTAGTTTTTGATTTTCTTAACTCCGTTGGGTCTAAGAACAGTATTATTAAAGATAACATTCATGACAACCTAAAATCTCATTCCATTGTTAATCGGGTTAAAGAACAAGTGTTACTTAAAACACCGCTCACGATAAACCCAAAGACCAATTTCAATTCAATTCCAATTAAATATTAATTAATTGGTATACTTCAATAAATCTAAATAAAAAGATTTAATCTTTTCTCAACTAGGTTCAAGAACAGTGTGAACGAAGACACCATTCACGACAAACCCAAAATCACATTTGATATTAAATACGAGGCTCTGAATAGAAAATATATCAGCTTATATTCAATATCAAATTCTGGAATCAACAAATACCATATTGGAAGAACGATATATATATCTTCCAAAATCCTCCGCAATATCTGTCGAATCACGGAATCCAGTATTAAAATATTCCGAAGATAATTTCAATTCAAATCCATTTCAATTCATATACTGGAAATTCTGGTTATTTTTAAAACCATTTCAAATCCAATTTATTTATTTAAAAATATTAGATTATAATTCTAGTTCAAAACTAGTTCATTTCGACAAAAATATATTTTTATCTTTTCAAATATGGAATTTTTCATCCCAATTCATTCCAAATCATTTATTATGATTTTACACAAATTATTGATAATTTTAATAATTTTATCAAGGCCCGTACAGTCGATTTCCATAAACGGTCGTCGAACTGCACTTACAACGACCTTTTCCAAATTTGATTTGGACATAATTCCAAATCTAACCATTAGATTTCAAATCTCTAATATTCGTTAGAAAACTCTTTTCGATATGAACCCAACGGTTCTGGTTTTAGGAGAATCCGACAGTCGCATCTTCCGTAATGTCCGTTCGAAGTCAATGGTCGAAATTCACGAACTGCCGCAGTGCGGTGCGTTCTATTCGGGCCATTATTTACTTCGTCGATTTCCATTTAAAACATATTTTATAAATCATTTTAAATTCGTTTTCAGAACGATTATAACTTCATATTCAATTTCAAATCAAAATTGAATATTCCATATCATCGATATATAAATGATAGTATTTTCAAAACATTCTATTTTGAAATCAATTCCTTTTCAATATTCATCATAAAAATGAATTAAATCGATATAAAAATCGTTCACGTCAAAATGGCGTTAATCTAATCAACACGACTCTATATGTTTAAAGATTTTCGTGTCCATCCCAAATCGAACATCAAAATCAGATTTTGATCTTTTACTGAATATTATTTTAAAATATTCGTTATTTTAAAATATTCATTCTTTCTGAACTGGAATCAGAAACTATCAATTACCATATAATTTGATTATATGGATTTCATACAACACGTGTATAGTACAACAATGATAAACAATCAACCATCATCTAGAGTGTATTCTACACTGCATATGCATTAAATATAAATATTTAACGCTTACGACAGCCTATCAATCAATCTATCGACATACAACTAAACAATTGGGATTAGTGTACGTCAAATTTCATCCCAACACCTGTGTGGGTTTCAATCCACAAACACTGAATATTATTTGTGCATTTGGGCGATGTGTAAAATATATCATCCCAATCCATATCAGTAAAATGAGTGTTCATAAACAAATCGTCTGATTTGTAAATGAATATTTGTTTTATTCATATCAACGTTAAAAATTATATTATTAACGATAAAATATTTTATTCAACATATGAATATTCTATTCAGTTCATTTATACAATAAAAACGATATTTTTATTGTTCAAATATATTTAAGAAAATTTTAGCGGCATAACGGCGCAATATCAAAATCGGGTAATGTCTAGCATTACCCCTCTCCTGATATTGGCTTGCACCATACACACATAATAATTCTAATCAATTCATTTCACACAAACAACCAAATTCAACCAAATAATCTAATCAACCAAACCAAACAATCAAACAAGTCGTCCATGGTCTATGGAAGACGGGGAACACTTCACATATGCAGTTATAAAATAAATAACTATATAAGAAAATTATAGTGAGGAATTCTCACCTTTGGTTTCCACACCGTCATTCTTTATTTCTGAACGGTTTGGATTTGCCCGACATTCCAACTCAACCTTTTCACGCTGTTCATAATAAAAATCACTTTTTTATTTCAACGCTATATGGATATAATCACATATTTATTTAACCATTCAAACAATAAAAATCGTATTTTTACTTCGCAAACTTCATAATAAAAATCGTATTTTTATTTACTATTCATACATATAAAAATACTACTTTTACTTCGCTTCCTAGATAATAAAAATCATATTTTTATTATCTCTATAATATAAAAAATCATATTTTTATTATCTCTGCATTATAAAATCATATTTTTATTATCTCTACATTATAAAAGTCATACTTTTACAATGCTAATTATACGTATAAGCTAAAAATCGAATTTAAACAACGTAATTACATTAAAAACTGAATTTAAAATAAAATAAAAAGGAGAAGCTCACTCGCCGGGGGGTCAGAGGGAATGGAGGCTGACGGGGCGCGCAGGGGGTCAGAGATGGTCGGAGGTGGGGCTGCACTCGCCGGCGGCGGCCTAGGGTTTCGGTACAACGGCTTTGGGACCGGATTTGGGGGGGAGGGGGGTTGGATCGGAAACGGAAGAGAGGAAGGAGGAGAGGGGGGAGGTTGCCGGCGTTAGCCGGAGTTTGGGGGGCCGCAGTCGCGCCAGCGGTGGCGCGATGGGGGGGCGACGAGGTCTCCATGGTTTTAGTTTTTTTTCTTTATTCGATTGAAAATGAACGACGGGTGACGGCTGAGAGGTTAAGGGGTTAACTTAGTTATTTATATATATTTTTATATTTAATTTATTACCAAAAAGTAACTTTTAAATTCGAACTCCAAATCGAACCCAACGACAGTCGCCCCTAGCTAATTACCCCATTCCGAACACAATGGGTTAAGTTTCGTAAGCCAATTCACTTATTACTATTAGTTTACATCAAAATCAAAATATAAAACTATATATTGAATTTGAACGCACATTTCAATTTACCGGGACCACATACTGACTCCAAAAATTCCAGAAAAATGAATCTAGCTATGTTTCTACGATACGGTCCTAACGAAACTAATTTCATCGAATTTGAAGACCGTTTGAAAAATGGTCAATTCTGGTCGATCCAAATTGATTGAAACTGTCAAAACACGTTTTCTTGTGCCATGCTCACATATTGATTTCAAAATTATGAATTTTCGAATCTAGCAATAACTTGACATCCCGGACCCAACAAAAGTGGTTTCTTCGAAAACGGAGGTCATTTGCAAAATTTCCATTTTTAAGGGCCCAAAATTCCATAACGACCATTCTGAATCTTCAACTGGGCATAACTTTTTATTCCCGCTATGAAATTTCAATTTTTCGGATTCGTTGGATAGACATCTCCAAATAGATTCTAATATTTTTGGTTTCACTAAAATCCGATTTATTTTGAATCCTGTACATTCATTTGAAATTTGAAATCGAATTTTCAATCTACCGCGCCATTTTCAATTCCTTTTATAATTTAAATAAATATTTATATTCTAACGTCGATTCAAATAAATATATACGTTCTAATTCTATTCAGAATAAATTTCTCATCGTCATTATTTAAAAAAAAATCATTTTAAATATTCAAAATTGCCAAAATAAAATTTTTAAATTGGTTCGGATTTTCCGGGTTGTTACACCGGCCGGCTGAAACCGAACAAGAAGGGGGACTGCTTTGAGAATAAGACAAACCAGAGCACAAACAGAAGAACGTTTTATTGCTATTACAACAACTTACATCAGAGTACAAGAATATACAAAGTGTGAACAAATAATATACATTTGATAAATATCAGAGATTTACAAATTACAATGCAGCGGAAAATAATACAAAACACAATAGAAAGGAATACACGGATATAGAGCTTTCCGAATATAGTTCCATTTTTAAATCCAGTATCCTGTGAATATAATATCTGCAACACCCAACTACTAGCTACCCATATGGAAAATTGGGGCGCTCAAAGTTTTGGTTAAAGTAATAAACTTCAGGTCAGTCATGTGACTAGTTTGAGAACTGAAACTGTAACGGCCCGCAAATCCATACTATCTGAGCTGACTACATACATCACATGCCCAACCCAAATGTCACAGAAATACGAATCTTTTTTTTAGAAGAAAAAGGTTGAAGAAGAACAGAAATAACAACACAGAATCTCACATCGTAGCAGAATAAAATATAATATATCATAACTATTGAAACACAAAATTTTAACTATATAACATACGATTATCAAAGTATAACACTTACAATACAGCGGAAATAAAAATACTTTATATCTAACACTAAAGCCTCCTGCTCTAAGCTCCTTCAGATAAATCTGCAAAATCTTGAACTACTTGACTGCCCGTACAAATTTGGGCACCCAAGAGCTTAGGTAAAACAAAACAAAATAAACTTTGGGTCAGTCATGGGACTGGTATAAGTAAACAATTTAAGGAAATAAACAATATCTCATAAGACCCCGTCGTATAACATGGAACGGGTTTTTCCCTAATGAAAATCCAAAACACTTGATTTAACTTTCAAAATCCTTTTAAAATAAAACGATAATCTTTATATCAAAACTCTTTTGATGTTATAATAGTGTCTAAATCAAATAATTAGAAATCTAGTGGAATGCTTTCATCTCACGCTCCACATACATAATATACAATCAAAACCGCGAGCACTTAATGGGTAATGAATCTCCTACTATGACAAGGTATGGAACCACCTTCTGATAGTGTATCTCTAGAGGAGAATACACTGGGTTCAACAAGAACATCTTATAACCAGACCACGCATGACCAACCACTCATTTCGCTTGAGTGCATCGAATGTATATCACCAACGGTTGGGATCAGCAATCGTTTTCCCGAATGGGATAACATCGAACAGAGTAAGGAATTAAATGAATTTCTCTAGATAGGTGATAACACACCCTAGTGAGAGCTACCCACATAGCCATGTTGCCTGCCCGATTTTTGCCATTTCCCGGTTGTTGAGGCCTGAGGCTACGATTACTTATCATTCATTGATAACTGTAATAACCCGGAAAATCCGAACCAATTTAAAAAAAATTATTTTGGCAATTTTAGTGAATTTTGAATATTTAAAATGAATTATTTTAAATAATAAAGATGGGAAATTTATTTTGAATAGAATTAGAACGTATATAGTTATTTGAATCGACACTAGAATATAAATATTTATTTTAATTATAAAATGAATTGAAAATGGCGCGGTAGTTTGAAAATTCGATTTCAAATTTCAAATGAATATACAGAATTCGTTTTAAGTCAAAATTGGACGAAACAAGAAATATTTGAATATGTTTAAATATATCTTTCTAATGGATGTAAGAAACTGAGATTTCGTTTTATAAGTTGAAAGATATGTCCATTTTAAAATTCAGAAAAGTCGCTGTGGAATTTATATATTTTTTAATATATATATAGAAAGGCCTTGAAAATAGCCATTTTGCAAACGACAACGGTTTTCGACGAAACCACTTTTGTTGGAACCAGAATGTCAAATTATTGCTAGATTGAAATTTCCATAATTTTTGAAATCAATATGTGAGTGCGGCAAAAGAAAACGTGTTTTGACAGTTTAGGTCAATTTGGATCAACCAGAAAACAGCCATTTTTCAAACAGTCTTCAAATTTAGCGAAATTAGTTTTGTTAGGACTGTATCGTCAATACGAAGCTAGGAATAATTTTTCTAGAATTTTTGGGGTCAGTATGTGGCCCCGATAATTGAAAATGTACGTTTAAATTAAATTTAAATTGATTTATGTTTTAATTTTAACAAAAACTGATCGAAACAGTCGAATCAGCTTGCAAAACATATCCTATTGCGTTCGGAATGGGGGTAATTAGCTAGGGGCGACAGTCATTGGGTATTGTTTCGAGTTCAAATAGAAAGTCAACATTTTTGGAGATAAATAGAATAAAACATATATATTATAATATGCGCCCAAGCCCTTTATCTCCTCCACTTATCCTCCCCGTCAGTTTTCTTAGAAAGAAAAAAAACCACGTCGATCGCCCCTCCCCCACCATCTATCGCCATCGCCTCTAGGCCCGCCACCGCCAACGGCCTCCCCGTCGCACCCCCCTCTTCTCTTTCCCCCCTCCATCACGCGAAACCCCAAATCGACACCATCCCCAAACCCTAACTCGAGACCGCTGCGCCCTGTGGGCCCTACCACCACCGCCGAATGCCTGCCGCTCCTCCTCCAGTCCAAGACCGACAACGGACCCCTCATTCGCGGATAACGGTAAGTTTTAGTTAGTTAGTTTTTTAATATATTAAACATCAGGTATTTTTTATATGAACACCAAAAAGATTTGATTTTTATTTATATACATAATACATGAAGATTTGGTTTTTTTAATGTATACATAGCGCTATAAAAATATGTTTTTTAATTATATATAGCTTATGTAAGAATCGAATTTTTGATTATATAATGATATGATTTTGATCTTTGAAGATAATATTTTTGGCTAGTTAAAAATGTGATTTTTAACTAGTGTGAGACATGAAAATATTTTTAAAGATATAAAAATATGATTTTTATATTATAGAGAAAATAAAAATATGATTTTTATATTAAAGAGATAATAAAAATATGATTTTTATTGTATGAACATCGAAATAAAAATATTATCTTTATGTAACAACCCGCAAATTCTGAACCAATTTAAAATTTTTGGTTTAGAAATTTTAATAGTAAAAATAATTTATTTTAAATAATAACGATAATTTTTTTTATTTAAATTGAAGTTAGAATGAAAATTTTAATTTTAATTATAAAAGGAGTTAGATATAGCGCGGTAGTTTGAAAAGTCAAACTTGAACTTTGACCGGATGTACAGGATACAAAATAAACCTAATTTTAGTGAAACCAAAAATAATAGAATCTATTTAAAAAAATCTTTTCAACGAATCTGAAAAATCAAAATTTCATAGCGGGAATCAAAAGTTATGCCCAGTTTAAAATTCAGAATAGTCGTTGTAGAATTTATATATATTTTAATATTAAAAATAGCCATTTTTCGAACGGTCTCAGAATTCGACGAAATTAGTCTTGTTAGAACCGTATCGTCAAAACATAACTAGAAATAATTTTTATGGAATTTTTAGAGGTCGTATGTGGCCCCGTTGAATTTAAATATATGTTCGAATCAATTTAATAAAGGATTTAGATATTAAATTAAATAATTCAGGCCACAGACAGCCGTTTGGGCTGACGGAACCTAGCCCGTTGGATCCAGAATGGGGCTATTGGGTGGGGTAGACTTCAGTTGTACTGAATTGGGTTTGGTTTGAAACATTGGGATTTATTTGTAAAATCACATTAAATTATTATAAAAATAATAGAAAATAATTCGAAAACCCTAAGTCCATATTGTTCCAGCCGCCACTCTTTTAATCCATGGCTGAAAACATCTCACCTTCATCCACTAAATACTCCTTCTTCTCCACGAACTAGACTCAACTCTTCATACCATATAGAAGCTCTCTTCCTCCTCTACATTCTATACGGTTGGATCCACCCTGGTGCTTCACAGCCTGAGAACCGAGCCCCTCAACTCCACCAATTTCAGCCGCCGTCGCACCCCCCTAGGCCGACCGAGCTCAGCCAAAGCGGGTGCCCGCTATGCGCCGCCTGTAGCCCGACGCCGTGGCATCTTCTGATCGTCCTCTGGTGCTGCGAATTGAGGACGAAGATAAAACCTAGTTTGGAACAAAAGAAAAAACCCACGGCCGATTACAGTGAAAGAGGAAGAAGGTTTAATCCTTAATTACCTTAGTTAATTTAATTTTAAAATAATTATCAATCTTAGTTAGACCATAAATAATGCATACGACAACGAAACTTAACAATTTCAGATTTAGTGTGATCGTACGACAAAGATCTACAATCCTAGACTGAAAAGGGAAAATTTCAAGCAGTTTGAAATTTTGATAAATTTGTGAATCCGAACCGACGGTGATATTTCTAATTTGAATTATTTAATCAGTTTAATTATTTTTATCGCTGATAAATAATTATATGTGTGTTAAGTAATTAGCTATGCGATGTGATGCTATCTTGATGATTGATCTGTTTATTCTGTGTGTATGTATGATAGACCCGTTGTTTAAATTTTAGATCTATATATGTTAGTCAAATAAAACATTTTCCCTTTTGCCAATATTTGTGGATTATGTGGATTAAACAAAAATGAGTATTAAATTGAATTTATTGGTCAATTAGTGAATTGGAGTAGAATTGCCGATTCAAGAAAAGTCACCATTTTGCTTATATTGTTGAACTGAATTTGATTGTCAATTCAATATAGAAAAACTATGTTATTCCTTATTTTTGAATTGATCTAGTTTATCAATTCAATACATCATGCTATGTGATTATTTTTGAATTGATTTAGTTTATCAATTCAACACACAATACTATGTTATTATTTTTTGAATTGATTTAGTATATCAATTCAACACACAAAACCATGTTATCATTTTTTGAATTGATTTAGTTTATCAATTCAACACAAAATACTATATTATCATTTTCGATTTGATTTAGTTTATCAATTCAAATGCTCAATATTATGTTATATAGAAATTGACTTTTTATTTGTGTTCTTTAACGCAAATATAACATAGAAATATAAGTTTCACTTTTTATTTGCATTCCACTATGCAAATAAAACATTGGAAATAAAGGTACACTTTTTATTTGCATTCCCTAACGCAAATATAACATAGAATTAAACGTTCACTTTTTATTTGCATTCCACAATGCAAATAAAACATTGAATTTAAAAGTTCACTTTTTGTTTTGCATCCTTTAATGCAAATGAACATCGAAATTAAAACTTGTCCTTTTATTTACATCCACCAATGTGAATAAACATGAAAAATAAAATTTGTTCTTTATTTTGCATTTCACAAATGCAAATATACATGAAAATTAAAACTTGTTCTTTTATTTACATTCACTAATGTAAATAAACTTGAAAATAAAATTTGTTCTTTTTATTTGCATTCACTAATGCAAATATGTATGTAAAAATAAAATTTGTTCTTTTATTTGCATTTCACAAATGAAAATATACATGAAAAATAAAGTTTGTTCTTTTATTTGCATTCACTAATGCAAATATATATAGAAATTAAATTTGTTCTTTTATCTGCATTCACAAATGCAAATATATATTGAAAATAAAATTTGTTCTTTTTATTTGCATTCACTAATGCAATTATATGTAAAAATAAAATTTGTTCTTTTATTTGCATTTCACAAATGCAAATATATATGTAAAAATAAAGTTTGTTCTTTTATTTACATTCACTAATACAAACAAAACTAGAAATAAAAAGTTAAAGTTTTATTTGCATCCCTTGTCGCAAATAAAACTAGAAAAAAAAGAATAAATATATTTTTATTTGCATTCCTTGTTGTAAATAAAACATGTAATAAAAAGTTATATTTTAATTTGCCTTCCTTGATGCAAATAAAACTTGAAAATTAGAAGTTACATTTTTATTTGCATTTCTTGATGCAAACAAAACATGAATTAAAAAGTTACAATTCTATTTGTATCTTAGATGTGGATGAAACACAGTTTTAAAAAGATTACAGTTTTATTTGCATTTAGATACAAATAAAAACATAGTTTAAGAAGTTATATTTTTATTTACACTTTAGATGTAAATAAAAGAATAGAATTAAAAGTATCATTTTTACTTTTAAATTAGAAACAATAAAAAAGATTGTAGAATAAAAATTACATTTTTAATATAGTTTAGATTGCATTGAAAAAATTAGAATAAAAAGATTATATTTTTATTGTCATTTGGTTACAATAAAAAGATTAGAAAATAAAGATTACCTTTTTATGGTAATATTGTTCATTGAAAAGAATATAAAATTTAATATTATATTTTTATTGAAATTTTATCGCATTAGATTTGTCAAAACAAAAATTATCATTCTTGTCGCCTTCGAATTGCCAAAACAAAATAACCATTTTGGTTGAATTAGAATTGACAAAATAGGAATTGTCAACAAAGACAAAGTTATTATTTTCATTCGTTCATTGTTGTAAAATTGTATACAATATCAAAGAGACATTTTTATCGTCGTGTTATATATTGTATATTACACTTCCATTTACAAGTTATCCGTCTTGTTTATGTGATTGGGACGATAATTTTCACACATCGCCCAAGTGCATAAACAATTTACTATTTGTTTGTTGGATGAAACCTCACACGGGTATTGGGATAATAATTGACATACACTAATCCCAATATTTAGTTGTAAAATGTACTTTGGTTGTTATTTGGATGTTTAATGATTATTTATCATCATTGTTGTTATATACATGCAATGTATGAAATCCATATAATTGAAATTATATGGTAACTGATTGAGTCGCATTCCGATTCAGGATTTCTTTAAACAAAGAATATTTTAAATAAAGAGTATCCCTCAAAATAAAGAATATTTCAAATAAATATTATATTTTTATAAAGAATATTGTAATATAAAGAACCTTTTTATATAAAGAATATTTTTAAATAATGAATATTTTAAAATTATACTCAACGGAGAATAAATGATGATTTCTATGTCCGCTTTGAATGGACACCAAATATAAAAATATATTTTTATCAAAATGAACTAGTTATTAGCTAGGATAAATCTTTTAAATCAAGATTTAATGAAGTCTTCTAATTAATTGATATTTAATTAGAATTAGATTTTGGGTTGTCGTGGATGGTGTCTTAAATAACACCGTTCTTAAACCCTGTATTAAAGAATAAATCTTTTAATTAAGATTTTTGGAGTTTCAATTATATTTAGTAATTGGAATAAATTGATATGTGAATTGGGTTTATCGTGAACTGTGTTTTAAACAACATTTGTTCTTTAACCCAATTAACAGTGAAATATGATTTAAAATTTATTAATCTTTTATTAAGATTTATTTCTTTTCTAAAGTCATGTTTTTCAATTTAATATATTAAATTGGAATTGAGTGGGAATTCGATTTGATAATAATCGAGATAGGCTTCTGTAAAAGAAGACTGTTACTATATATGGAATTTAAAAGGATTTACCGTTATTCCATTTATATTATTGGTCTGATACAGAGATTTATATCGGTTATATATTGACTTGATTTCTGTAAAAATTCCATATTTAATGGAAGGTGATTTTGGGTTTATCGTGAACAATGCTTTTAAATGACATTGATTCTTTAACTCAATTAAAGATAAGATTTATTTCTTAAATTGGAATAATCATTTAATAATGATTTTTGATATTAAAATCAAATTGGGGTTTGATAAATCTTTAAAAAGAAGATTAAAGAATAAATTTAAAAGAATTTATCTTTAATATAATTGATGGGAACCTTTCCCTAATAATATGAATATTTTATCAAAAGAATATTCTGAATTGGAATGAGGCGTTGGATGTGTTTTTATAACACTTGGTATTTGAATTATAAAAAGTATGCGTGCTGTTCGGAATGACCGGATTTAACCCATTCTGAATAATTATTATGACGATTAAAAGTCGAAGATGAAGACGGTGGTTAAAGACTGTCGATCCTCACATCGAATGGATGAGGACTACTGATGTCTTTGATTTGAGTTGCTGCCTTGAAAAGGTTCCAGTGGTAGTTGTCCGGACGTATTGTTGATTGGTCGGATATGCGAGGTATAAGGTGCCTCCGGTTCCGTTCAGACCCAGAACGAACTTGTAAATGGATGTGTGTCTGACGTTGAATTTCGTTCTATGTAAATTGATTTCTATTAATATACAACTATTGGTGGCGGAGAATTTATTCTCTTGCTTAACACCTTTAGAGGTTGTGTGTTGATAGTTATCAATCGCATGGTATGGACTGTCAATGTTGCATGCCAAGACGCAATTGATCAAGGCCTTTGTTGAAAAGCAGAGCCTTGTGGATGATGATCAAAGCATAGCCTATATGGGCATAGCTTTGTGTATTTCGTTGTCTCGTGAGCCTCACACCCCGGTAGAGTAAAAAATGGAGCAAGAGAACGCAAGGAGTGCACACGTTTCTTTCTAGCTAGAAGTGGTGTTTGGGTTTAACACGGCCCGGCATTTTACTTATGTGGTTGATGGATTTTGAGGCGCCTCGGATTTTTATTGGCCGCAAGGGCCAATTTATAGGTCCAATAGGATCGGGAAGCGTGTGTTCAGGCATAACTAATCCAACCCATTGCACTATTAGGGGACTGGCCCTGCAGGATCCATGGGTTCGCTAGCGTCTGAATCCTGAGACATTGCTAGAGTGTCCCGAATCGGTTAGGAGATCGCTCCTAGCCTTGACTCTTGATGGAAACCTAATTTCCAATACGACACCATGCCGTTTTGATTGTAGAACTAGTATGGCGGCATAGTATATGGTATCTATGCCGTCTATGATTAATACATTATGATTGAAATGTTTTTAAACATATATACACTAATAATAATATCAAATCCGTTTTTATCGTATCAAGAATTTTTGACCATTATAAGGTAAAACTCTATCCTCCGGCTTGCGTTGCATTGTGTGATGGGACCTGAGTCTTATAATGGTTTCATTTTTCTAAAAAGCATTGCGTTGTTTTAGCGATTTACTTTATTTAAATTTATGCGCTGGTATTCCAATGGAGTAAACCCGTTCCACTTTAGCGGCGTGGTCCTGTTATTAGCCTACTAATTAGATAAGTTAGTTAAAGATTTCTCACACCATTCCCATGACTGACCCGTAGTTTGTTTCACTTTGCAAACTCGGGTGCCCTCTTTTCCACACGGGCAGTCGAGCAGCTTATTTTGCAGATATATTGAGCAGGATTCTGGATCGAAGCTTAGAGCTGTGTCCAGAGCATTGATGGTCTTCCGCTGTGATTAAATTAATTATTCCGCTGCATTGTATTAGTTTTGTTGTAATTAAATCTTCCGCTGTATTATTTATCAATGTACTCTGATATATTATGTACTCTGATGTAACATTATTATAATGTTTATTAAAGTCTGTTGTTATTTGTTCTGATGTGTTGAATTCCCAAAGTTAACGTATTCGGGTTTTGAACGGTCTTGGTCGATCAAGCGGTCGATCGGGTCGGGCGAAATCCTGATCGTTACAGTTGGTATCAGAGCTATAGTTAGCTCAAATCTTTGGGTACAACTAGTTAGAACTGAACAAAAGACTCATCAGAGGTTGGATTAGTAATATCCAATAAGAATAACTCGTTAGAGATGGGATCAGTAGTATCCTAGAACGAGTGTGAAGAGTATTAGTTTTTAAATTAAAAAGGCAAACAAATTTAGTTTTGAAAATTTAAAATCTTATTACGTGTATTTGAATATGTTATTTTATTTTATTTTGGACAATCAAGTATATAAAGATTTTGCATATAAGCCTAGCTAGCGTGTATCCGAAACCTCAAATATACTAGATAGATATAGAATCACACTTTAGTCGCCCGTAGATGATCTGATGGTGGTTCGAAACATCATCAGAATTTATATTCGAGTTTCGAAAGTGGTATATCTATATATTTCCATTGACTGGTGTGAGAACTAAAACTAGATAGGGTCTATTGTTGTGATTTGCACTAAAAATATGATTTTTGACTATATACAAAAGTTATATATATTTGAAAAGTTAATCACCTAATTGATTGCTAGTTGTGATGTTTGATAATTAGTTTAACTAATTAAAATATTGGAATGATAATTAATTCAACCAATATATTAAAGAATGATAAATTTAACTAAATCATATTTAATAATGAACTAAACTAAAAATTGATTAAAATTAAAAGTTGAGTTGGTTAATTAAACGACTTTTAGCTTCGTTCCTTTTCGAGGACGAAAAGATTTTAAGTGGGGGAGATTGTAACAACCCGCAAATTCTGAACCAATTTAAAAATTTTAATAGTAAAAATAATTTATTTTAAATAATAACGATAATTTTTTTTATTTAAATGGAAGTTAGAACGAAAATTTTAATTTTAATTATAAAAGGAGTTAGATATAGCGCGGTAGTTTGAAAAGTCAAACTTGAACTTTGACCGGATGTACATGATACAAAATAAACTGGATTTTAGTGAAACCAAAAATATTAGAATCTATTTAAAAATATCTTTTCAACGAATCTGAAAAATCGAAATTTCATAGCGGGAATCAAAAGTTATGCCCAGTTTAAAATTCAAATTAGTCGTTGTAGAATACATATATATTTTAATATTAAAAATAGCCATTTTTTAAACGGTCTCAGAATTCAACGAAATTAGTCTTGTTAGAACCGTATCGTCAAAACTTAACTAGAAATAATTTTTCTGGAATTTTTAGAGGTCGTATGTGGCCTCGGTGAATTTAAATATACGTTCAAATTAATTTAATAAAGGATTTAAATATTAAATTAAATAATTCGGGCCACAAACAGCCGTTTGGGCTGACAAGACCTAGCCCATTGGATCCGGAACGGGAGCTATTGGGTAGGGTAGATTTCAGTTGAACTGAAATGGGTCTGGTTTGAAACATTGGGATTTATTTGTAAAATCACACTAAATTATAAAAAAAATAGAAAATCATTCTAAAACCCTAAGTCCATCTTGTTCCAGCAGCCACTCTTCTAATCCATGGCTAAAAATATCTCACCTTCAACCACTAAATTCTCCTTCTCCTCCACGAATTAGACTCCACTCTTCATACCATATCGAAGCTCTCTTCCTCCTCTACATTTCTATACGGTTGGATCCACCCTAGTGCTTCACAGCCCGAGAACCGAGCCCCTCAACTCCACCAATTTCAGCCGCCACCGCACCCTCTAGGCCGACCAAGCTCAACCCAAGCGGGTCCCCCTATGCGCCGCCTGTAGCCCGACGCCGTGGCATCTTCTGATCGTCCTCTGGTGCTGCGAATTGAGGACGAAGATCAAACCTAGTTTGGAACAAAAGCAAAAACCCACGGCCGATTACAGTGAAAGAGGAAGAAGGTTTAATCCTTAATTACCTTAGTTAATTTAATTTTAAAATAATTATCAATCTTATTTAGACCATAACTAATGCATAGGAAAATGAAACTTAACAATTTCATGTGACAACAGGGAATTTCGCTCGATCCGAATCAGTCGCTAAACTGATCTAGACCCTTCGAAACACCTGATTGTTTGAGAACACGACAAAATAGAACGCAAACAGAAGAACATTTCATTGTTTATTACAACAATTCCATCAGAATACAAGAATATACAGAGTATAAACGAATAAATTACATTCGATAAATATCAGAGATTACGATAAATTACGTAGCAGCGGAAAAACAATATAAAACACAACTGAAAATAATGCACGGATACAGAGCTTTCCGAACATCGTTCCAGCTGTACATCAGGATCCTGTGAATATAAATCTGCAAAACCGAAACTACTAGCTGCCCGTGTGGAAAATAGGGGCACCCAGAGTTTAGGTTAAACAATAAACTCCAGGTCAGTCATGTGACTGGTGTGAGAACTAAAACAGTTATTAATCTTTGTTCTTAAAGTTAGGTAAATCAAGGGACCACGCCGTATAACACGGAACGAGTTTCCTCCCAAGAATACCAGTGCAGAAAACAAACAGCGCAATGCTAAATAAAGAACAATGAAGCTATTATAAGACCCAGGTCCCATCACACAATGCAACGCAAGCCGGAGGATAGGGTTTTCCCTTATAATAGCCAAATATGCTTGATACGCGAAATTTCATCTTATATTATTACTATAAGTGAAGAAAACAACTTCAAATATAAATGTATCAATCATAGACGACATGGGTACCACATATCATGCCGCCAATACTAGGCTCTACAATCAAAACCGCAAAATGTCATATTTGGAAATTGGATTTCCATCATGGTGGCTCCTGATTCGAAAGATCGATCGCGTAGTGCCATCTCAACGGCTTACGTCTCGGCTAGAGAAAACACCGTAATGCACATCCGCACTTTTGGGAAATCGAGTATCACTGCGGCTTACGTCCCGGCGAGAGAAAACACCGCTTACCCTATCCCTCTGAGCACTAAGCTCAATCTCGGTCGACCGAATCCACGACACCACGAAGGTGCCCATCCACGAAAAAGCATACTGATCAAACCATCAGTTTACCACCATACCGGGGTGTGAGGCTCGCGAATCAACGCTATACACAAAGCCGTGCTATATTAAACCTACGCTTTGATCATCATCCACCAAACTTTGCTTTTCAACAAGTCTGGATCACTGCATCTCAGCATGCCACACTATCAATCCATATCGTACCACTGATTTCTGCCAAAATATAACCTCTGAGCTCGTATGTCTCAGAGAAGGGCGTTAAGCAAGAGAATAAATTCTCCGCCGCCAAACAGATATATATTTAGCAGAGATCAATGAATACAATATAAAGGAATACAATGTCAGGCACACCATCCATTTAAAAGTCCGTTCTGGGTCTGAACGAAACCGGAGGCACTTTCCTCGCATATCCGTCGACCTCCAAGCACGTCCGGACGGCTACCACTTCAGCCCCCTTCATGGTAGCTACTCCCATCGTGAGCGTCAGTAGCACCCATCCATTCGATGTGAAGATCGTCGGTCTTGCACCGTCTTCAATCTCTTCGACTTATCGTCGAATCGGTTATTCAGAATGGGTATAGACCCGGCCTTTCTGAATAACCCACGTATATAATAAACAATTGTTATACAAACACTACATACGCCTCATTCCAATTCAGATATTCACACTCCTAGGGAAAGGTTCCCATTAATTTTATCAAAGATAAATCCTTCTAAATTTATTCTTTAATCCTCCTATGGATATCATTTCAAGCTAGTCGGGATTAACGAGCCACACCGAAGTAATTATTTATTTTATTTCCCAATCCCAACCTATATATCCCATGGAGAAAACTGGTAATACTCCACATCTAACACCACGGTGTTATCGGTAAAATTAATTACCATTTCACGTTCAAATCTAATTACAGATTTAACTACCGCTTTGGAGCAAAACTGGTGATACTCCATTCTCGATCACCTTTCAAATTTGATAATTTAAATTATCAATTCACATTTTCAATCTAATTAAAGATTCATTAAAACTCCTTTTACTGGGTTAAAGAACTAGGTGTTATTTAAAACACAGTTCACGACAAACCCAAATCACATTCTATTTATTATCGGGTTAAAGAACTAGTGTTGTTTAAGACACCATTCACGATAAACCCATTTCAAATCCAATCAAATATATTAGAAATTCCGATTATTTAAAACCCCTTTTTAAATCTAATTTCTTTATTTAAAAATAATTGGGTTTTAAATTTAGTTCAAAACTAGTTCATTTTGATAAAAATCTATTTTTATCTTTTCAAATATGGAGTTTTTCATCCCAATTTTTCCCAAATCATTTCTTATGATTTTACACAAATTATTACTATTTTTAATAATTTTATTAAGGCCCGTACAATCGATTTCCAACAATGGCCATCGAACTGCACTTATAGCGACCTTTTTCAAATTTGATTTGGACGTAACTCCAAATCCAACCGTTAGATTTCGAATTTCTAATATTCGTTAGAAAGCTCTTTTCGATACGAACCCAACGGTTCCGGTTTTAGGAGAATCCGATGGTCGGATCTCCCGTAATGTCCGTTTGAAATAAATGGTCGAAATTCGCGAACTGCCGCGGCGCGGCGCGTTCTATTCAGGCCATTATATTATATATATAATATATATATATAATATATACTTCGCCGATTTCTTTTTAAAACGAATTATATAAATAGTTTTGAATTCGTTTCAAAAACTGTTTCAACTTCCTTTTCAATCCAAATCCATTTCAATTCGATTTCAATTCAATTCTATTCGAATTCAATTTCATTTCTATTCTACTCGAATTCAATTTCTATTCAATTCTATTCGAATTCAATTTCTATTCAATTCTATTCGAATTCAATTTCTATTCAATTCTATTCGAATTCAATTTCTATTCAATTCTATTCGAATTCAATTCTATTGGAATTCAATTTCTATTCAATTCTATTTGAATTCAATTTCTATTCAATTCTATTTGAATTCAATTTCTATTCAATTCTATTTGAATTCAATTTCTATTCAATTCTATTTGAATTCAATTTCTATTCAATTCTATTTGAATTCAATTTCTATTCAATTCTATTTGAATTCAATTTCTATTCAATTCTATTTGAATTCAATTTCTATTCAATTCTATTCGAATTCAATTTCTATTCAATTTGAATTCAATTTCTATTCAATTCTATTTGAATTCAATTTCTATTCAATTCTATTCGAATTCAATTTCTATTCAATTCTATTCGAATTCAATTTCTATTCAATTCTATTCGAATTCAATTTCTATTCAATTCTATTCGAATTCAATTTCTATTCAATTCTATTCGAATTCAATTTCTATTCAATTCTATTCGAATTCAATTTCTATTCAATTCTATTCGAATTCAATTTCTATTCAATTCTATTCGAATTCAATTTCTATTCAATTCTATTCGAATTCAATTTCTATTCAATTCTATTTGAATTCAATTTCTATTCAATTCTATTTGAATTCAATTTCTATTCAATTCTATTTGAATTCAATTTCTATTCAATTCTATTTGAATTCAATTTCTATTCAATTCTATTTGAATTCAATTTCTATTCAATTCTATTTGAATTCAATTTCTATTCAAAAACGAATATAATCGATATCAATATCGTTCGCGTCAAAATAGCGCATCTCTAATCAAAACGGCTTTATATTTTTCAATAACTTCGTTATTCTTTTCAACAAATGAATATTCATTCTATTCAACACATGAATCTATATTTCTTTCACCACATGACTAATCTCAACAAATGAGTACCGTCAACACGTTAATCTTTATTTTAAAATATTCTTTATTTTCACAATTGGAATGAGGCCCAATCAATTACCATATAATGTTAATCATATGGATTCCATACAACACATGTATATAATAGCAACCATAAATAATCAACCATCATCCAAAGTGCACAACACAACTGCATAAGCATCAAATATATATAATCAACGCTTACACAGTCTGTCGACCAATCGATCAACATACAATTAATTTATTGGGATTAGTGTACGCCAATTCTCATCCCAACACCCGTGTGGGGTTTCAACAATCAAACACAGATTTTATTTGTGCAGTTGGGCGATGTGTAAAATTTATCGACCCAGTCAATATCAGTCAAATCAGTGTGTATATAAACAAATCGGCCGATTTGTTTATAACTATTCATTTATTCATATTCACGTTAAAATTTATATTTTTAACGATAAAATATTTTATTTTAACTCATGAATTTTTATTCAGTTCATTTACAAAATAAAATGATATTTTTATTTTTCTAACTTATTTTAGAAAATTTCGGCGGCATAACGGCACGATACTAGAAACGGGACGAGGCCTAGCCTTATCCCCGGCCTAGTGAAGGCCCACGCCATTCACACATCAATCAAATCAATTTCATTTCACCAAACAATTCAAACCAAATAATCTAACCAACTACACAACCAATCAAACAAGTCCATGGTCTGTGGACGATTGTGTCGGGTGCTACTAAACACCGTCTACATCCTAGTATATATATATAACTAGAAAAAGAGATTTTTGAGTGAGAAGTTCTCACCGAGGGATCCACTCCTCCATTTCATTTCTGAATTTCTGACTGGCTTGGATTTGCCCGTACTTCCAACACCATCTATTTCACGAAATTTATATTATAAATCATATTTTTAATAACGCCAGTTCTATTTAAAAATCCTATTTTTAAATCAATGTTAATTTCTTTTTATATTTTTAAAACAAATGTTGTTCATATCTTTAAACAAATGCAACCAAATGATGTTCATATCTTTTCAAACCACATTTTAAAAACAAAGCTATTTCTATTTTAAAACCATGCGAATTTTATTTTGAAAAATAGTTCTAACTTTATTTTCAAAATAGTACGCCTGTATATTCAAAACTTTACGATATATATATTTTCAAAGCATTAACATAATATATATATATTCAAACTTTACGATATATATATTTTCAAAACAATTTCTATTTTATGTTTTCAAAAATCAAATTCTATGCTATATTTTAAAAACAATTCTCTTTTCATTTTTAAAAACATGAATATTTTTATCAAAACTGATTTTAAGCAATGTCATTTTTTTTTCTTCACAACGATGACAATTTTTATTAAAAAAAAAATCCTTGCTTTTAGATTTTTAAAGCTCCTACGATATATATATAATTTTAAAAAAAATCCCATTTATATCTCTATGGTATATATAAAAATCATATTTTTATATAACCTAAAATCAAATTTTTATCTAAGTAGAAATCATATTTTAATATTTTCAAAATCCTACTATTTTTACTTTCAAAACTCTGCTAATTTTATTTTCAAAACTCAGCTGTATTTATTTTCAAAACCATTGTAGATTTAGAAAAATCTGATTTTTACTATGTTATTTATAAATAGACAGAACTGTAAAAACTCACTGTTTCTGTTGTTTTCGCTGAACCCATCAGCGTTCACCACCTAGGGCTGCCATCGCATGTCACATCAGCCCGCCGGAGTTCGATCCGACCTCGCCACCTGGTAGAGGGCTGCGCCACCCCCTGCCGCCTTAACCACGTTGAATTCGAACTGCCCCTTCGCCAGAAAATCCAGCTCGACGGCGAGCCCTTGAAGGACGGCGCTTCGCGCTCTATTATTAAACAGCTCCCAAATCGGATCTCGAACAAACCCTTATCAGCTTCAAGATCGCAGATTCCCCTTGAATGTTTGCGTTGGAGGACTGGAACGATGATTCATGGATTGGAAAAGAAGGGGGATTTAATTTGGAAGAATATCGGCCTTTGAACGAGATGGAGGCGCGATGATGCGGGTTTAACCAAACGTTAAGAAAATGTTAGGGTTTTGACCCAAGGGAATTATATATTTAAATAATAATTTATTCTAATATTGCTCGTTTAACCTCACGAACTCCAAACAACCTCCAACGACTGTCGTCCTAGCTAATTACCCCATTCCGAACACATTGGGATATGAATCGTAGGCCAATTCGACTGTTTCGATAGGTTTTCAATCAATTTAAAGTATAAATCTATATATATTCAGTTTGAACGTACATTTTAAATTACCGGGGCCACATACTGATTCAGAAAATTCCAGAAAAATTATTTCTAGCTTCATATTGACGATACGGTCCTAACAAAACTAGTTTCGTCGAATTCTGAAACCGTTTGAAAAATGGCCATTTTCTAGTCGATTAAAATCAACTGAAACTGGTCAAACGCGTTTTCTTTTGCCACGCTCACACATTGATTCGAAAAATTATGAAATTTGAAACCTAGCAATAATTTTATACCACGGATGCAACAAAAGTGGTTTCGTCGAAATCCGAGGTCGTTTGCAAAATGTCTATTTTTAAGGGCCTGAATTCTATAGCGACTATTCAGAATTTTCAACTGGACATATCTTTTGACCCCCGCTATGAAATCTTGATTTTTCGGATTCATTGGAAAGATATTCACAAATAGATCCTATTATTTTTGGTTTCACTAAAATCCGGTTTATTTTGCACCCGGTACATTCAATTGAAGTTTGAAATCGAATTATCGAACTACCGCGCCATTTTCAATTATATAATTATATATAATTATTTATATTCTAACGACGACGTATATAATATATACGTTCGAACTCTATTCAAAATAAAGTTTTCGTCGATATTATTTAAAATAATCTATTTTAAATATTCAAAATTCGCTAAAATTGCCAAAATAAAAATTTCAAACTGGCTCGCATTTTCCGGGTTGTTACAATCTCCCCCACTTAAAACTTTTCGTCCCCGAAAAGGAACAAAGTCGAAAGTGGTTTGATTAATCAACTCTACGTTCGATCTGGCTTTCATTCTCCAACTTTTCAGTTTCTGAGAATTTTCAAATTCTTCAAAAATTTGGCTAACACCCTAAATTTTCGAAAAATTTCGCCATAACCTCCCCTGCAATGGGAGCATCGGGGAATTTCAAATAGCTTCCCCGGTCCTTCAGATCTCAAAAAGAAAAAGAAAAAGCCAAGCGGCTAGCCAATAGGCTCATAAAATCATCATCACCCAAACAAAACAGTAAATTATAGTAAACATGTACCTATTTGTCGGGCAAACAAATTTTATTCTCTGCTCTAGCCTCCTTGCTATGACCTGTTCAATGTAAGTATATGTATATGCAAGCAAATGCGACCAATTTTCAATAAAATTCAATATTTGATGCAATTAGGCTAAGTGGTACAAATTATCAAACAAATAAACAAACAACACAAACATCAATCAATTAGTGAATTAGAGTTTCAAATTCATAATTTGATACATATACAGAAAATCATGTTTTTGATGCCAAATCACAACAATGTGTTCTAACTATATAAGTTTTGGTTCTCACACCAGTCCAATGGAAATATATAGATATCACACCTTCGTCACACGAAAATAATTACTGATGATGACGCGTCAATCATCAGAATCAGGTCCGGGCGACTAGAGTGTGTTTCTACATCTATCTAATATATTAAAACTTCGAATATACGTTCATGACGCGTATATGCAAAACTTTTATATACTAGATTGTCCAAATTCAAAGTAAATAAATATTCAAATACGTTTAAAACGATTTAAATTTTCAAAACCAAATTGTTTTCAATTGAAAAATATACTCTTCACACTCGTTCTAGGATACTACTGATCCTATCTCTAACGAGTCATTCCAATTGGATATTACTAATCCAATATCTGATGAATTCTTTCGTATGGTTCTAATGTGTCTGGTTCTCGAGCTCTGTAAACCAAAGCTCTGATACCAACTGTGACAACAGGGAATTTCGCTCGATCCGAATCAGTCGCTAAACTGATCTAGACCCTTCGAAACACCTGATTGTTTGAGAACACGACAAAATAGAACGCAAACAGAAGAACATTTCATTGTTTATTACAACAATTCCATCAGAATACAAGAATATACAGAGTATAAACGAATAAATTACATTCGATAAATATCAGAGATTACGATAAATTACATAGTAGCGGAAAAACAATATAAAACACAACTGAAAATAATGCACGGATATAGAGCTTTCCGAACATCGTTCCAGCTGTACATCAGGATCCTGTGAATATAAATCTGCAAAACCGAAACTACTAGCTGCCCGTGTGGAAAATAGGGGCACCCAGAGTTTAGGTTAAACAATAAACTCCAGGTCAGTCATGTGACTGGTGTGAGAACTAAAACAGTTATTAATCTTTGTTCTTAAAGTTAGGTAAATCAAGGGACCACGCCGTATAACACGGAACGGGTTTCCTCCCAAGAATACCAGTGCAGAAAACAAACAGCGCAATGCTAAATAAAGAACAATGAAGCTATTATAAGACCCAGGTCCCATCACACAATGCAACGCAAGCCGGAGGATAGGGTTTTCCCTTATAATAGCCAAATATGCTTGATACACGAAATTTCATCTTATATTATTACTGTAAGTGAAGAAAACAACTTCAAATATAAATGTATCAATCATAGACGACATGGGTACCATATATCATGCCGCCAATACTAGGCTCTACAATCAAAACCGCAAAATGTCATATTTGGAAATTGGATTTCCATCATGGTGGCTCCTGATTCGAAAGATCGATCGCGTAGTGCCATCTCAACAGCTTACGTCTCGGCTAGAGAAAACACCGTAATGCACATCCGCACTTTTGGGAAATCGAGTATCACTGCGGCTTACGTCCCGGCGAGAGAAAACACCGCTTACCCTATCCCTCTGAGCACTAAGCTCAATCTCGGTCGACCGAATCCACGACACCACGAAGGTGCCCATCCACGAAAAAGCATACTGATCAAACCATCAGTTTACCACCATACCGGGGTGTGAGGCTCGCGAATCAACGCTATACACAAAGCCGTGCTATATTAAACCTACGCTTTGATCATCATCCACCAAACTTTGCTTTTCAACAAGTCTGGATCACTGCATCTCAGCATGCCACACTATCAATCCATATCGTACCACTGATTTCTGCCAATATATAACCTCTGAGCTCGTATGTCTCAGAGAAGGGCGTTAAGCAAGAGAATAAATTCTCCGCCGCCAAACATATATATATTTAGCAGAGATCAACGAATACAATATAAAGGAATACAATGTCAGGCACACCATCCATTTACAAGTCCGTTCTGGGTCTGAACGAAACCGGAGGCACTTTCCTCGCATATCCGTCGACCTCCAAGCACGTCCGGACGGCTACCACTTCAGCCCCCTTCAAGGTAGCTACTCCCATCATGAGCGTCAGTAGCACCCATCCATTCGATGTGAAGATCGTCGGTCTTGCACCGTCTTCAATCTCTTCGACTTATCGTCGAATCGGTTATTCAGAATGGGTATAGACCCGGCCTTTCTGAATAACCCACGTATATAATAAACAATTGTTATACAAACACTACATACGCCTCATTCCAATTCAGATATTCACACTCCTAGGGAAAGGTTCCCATTAATTTTATCAAAGATAAATCCTTCTAAATTTATTCTTTAATCCTCCTATGGATATCATTTCAAGCTAGTCAGGATTAACGAGCCACACCGAAGTAATTATTTATTTTATTTCCCAATCCCAACCTATATATCCCATGGAGAAAACTGGTAATACTCCACATCTAACACCACGGTGTTATCGGTAAAATTAATTACCATTTCACTTTCAAATCTAATTACAGATTTAACTACCGCTTTGGAGCAAAACTGGTGATACTCCATTCTCGATCACCTTTCAAATTTGATAATTTAAATTATCAATTCACATTTTCAATCTAATTAAAGATTCATTAAAACTCCTTTTACTGGGTTAAAGAACTAGGTGTTATTTAAAACACAGTTCACGACAAACCCAAATCACATTCTATTTATTATCGGGTTAAAGAACTAGTGTTGTTTAAGACACCGTTCACGATAAACCCATTTCAAATCCAATCAAATATATTAGAAATTCCGAATATTTAAAACCCCTTTTTAAATCTAATTTCTTTATTTAAAAATAATTGGGTTTTAAATTTAGTTCAAAACTAGTTCATTTTGATAAAAATCTATTTTTATCTTTTCAAATATGGAGTTTTTCATCCCAATTTTTCCCAAATCATTTCTTACGATTTTACGCAAATTATTACTATTTTTAATAATTTTATTAAGGCCCGTACAATCGATTTCCAACAATGGCCATCGAACTGCACTTATAGCGACCTTTCTCAAATTTGATTTGGACGTAACTCCAAATCCAACCGTTAGATTTCGAATTTCTAATATTCGTTAGAAAGCTCTTTTCGATACGAACCAAACGGTTCCGGTTTTAGGAGAATCCGACGGTCGGATCTCCCGTAATGTCCGTTTGAAATAAATGGTCAAAATTCGCGAACTGCCGCGGCGCGGCGCGTTCTATTCAGGCCATTATATTATATATATAATATATATATAATATATACTTCATCGATTTCTTTTTAAAATGAATTATATAAATAGTTTTGAATTCGTTTCAAAAACTGTTTCAACTTCCTTTTCAATCCAAATCCATTTCAATTCGATTTCAATTCAATTCTATTCGAATTCAATTTCATTTCTATTCTACTCGAATTCAATTTCTATTCAATTCTATTCGAATTCACTTTCTATTCAATTCTATTCGAATTCAGTTTCTATTCAATTCTATTCGAATTCAGTTTCTATTCAATTCTATTCGAATTCAGTTTCTATTCAATTCTATTCGAATTCAATTTCTATTCAATTCTATTTGAATTCAATTTCTATTCAATTCTATTTGAATTCAATTTCTATTCAATTCTATTCGAATTCAATTTCTATTCAATTCTATTCGAATTCAATTTCTATTCAATTCTATTCGAATTCAATTTCTATTCAATTCTATTCGAATTCAATTTCTATTCAATTCTATTCGAATTCAATTTCTTTTCAATTCTATTCGAATTCAATTTCTATTCAATTCTATTCGAATTCAATTTCTATTCAATTCTATTCGAATTCAATTTCTATTCAATTCTATTCGAATTCAATTTCTATTCAATTCTATTCGAATTCAATTTCTATTCAATTCTATTCGAATTCAATTTCTATTCAATTCTATTCGAATTCAATTTCTATTCAATTCTATTCGAATTCAATTTCTATTCAATTCTATTCGAATTCAATTTCTATTCAATTCTATTCGAATTCAATTTCTATTCAATTCTATTCGAATTCAATTTCTATTCAATTCTATTTGAATTCAATTTCTATTCAATTCTATTTGAATTCAATTTCTATTCAATTCTATTTGAATTCAATTTCTATTCAAAAACGAATATAATCGATATCAATATCGTTCGCGTCAAAATAGCGCATCTCTAATCAAAACGGCTTTATATTTTTCAATAACTTCGTTATTCTTTTCAACAAATGAATATTCATTCTATTCAACACATGAATCTATATTTCTTTCACCACATGACTAATCTCAACAAATGAGTACCGTCAACACGTTAATCTTTATTTTAAAATATTCTTTATTTTCACAATTGGAATGAGGCCCAATCAATTACCATATAATGTTAATCATATGGATTCCATACAACACATGTATATAATAGCAACCATAAATAATCAACCATCATCCAAAGTGCACAACACAACTGCATAAGCATCAAATATATATAATCAACGCTTACACAGTCTGTCGACCAATCGATCAACATACAATTAATTTATTGGGATTAGTGTACGCCAATTCTCATCCCAACACCCGTGTGGGGTTTCAACAATCAAACACAGATTTTATTTGTGCAGTTGGGCGATGTGTAAAATTTATCGACCCAGTCAATATCAGTCAAATCAGTGTATATATAAACAAATCGGCCGATTTGTTTATAACTATTCATTTATTCATATTCACGTTAAAATTTATATTTTTAACGATAAAATATTTTATTTTAACTCATGAATTTTTATTCAGTTCATTTACAAAATAAAATGATATTTTTATTTTTCTAACTTATTTTAGAAAATTTCGGCGGCATAACGGCACGATACTAGAAACGGGACGAGGCCTAGCCTTATCCCCGGCCTAGTGAAGGCCCACGCCATTCACACATCAATCAAATCAATTTCATTTCACCAAACAATTCAAACCAAATAATCTAACCAACTACACAACCAATCAAACAAGTCCATGGTCTGTGGACGATTGTGTCGGGTGCTACTAAACACCGTCTACATCCTAGTATATATATATAACTAGAAAAAGAGATTTTTGAGTGAGAAGTTCTCACCGAGGGATCCACTCCTCCATTTCATTTCTGAATTTCTGACTGGCTTGGATTTGCCCGTACTTCCAACACCATCTGTTTCACGAAATTTATATTATAAATCATATTTTTAATAACGCCAGTTCTATTTAAAAATCCTATTTTTAAATCAATGTTAATTTCTTTTTATATTTTTAAAACAAATGTTGTTCATATCTTTAAACAAATGCAACCAAATGATGTTCATTTCTTTTCAAACCACATTTTAAAAACAAAGCTATTTCTATTTTAAAACCATGCGAATTTTATTTTGAAAAATAGTTCTAACTTTATTTTCAAAACAGTACGACCTGTATATTCAAAACTTTACGATATATATATTTTCAAAGCATTAACATAATATATATATATATATATTCAAACTTTACGATATATATATTTTCAAAACAATTTCTATTTTATGTTTTCAAAAATCAAATTCTATGCTATATTTTATAAACAATTCTCTTTTCATTTTTAAAAACATGAATATTTTTATCAAAACTGATTTTAAGCAATGTCATTTTTTTTCTTCACAACAATGACAATTTTTATTAAAAAAAAAATCCTTGCTTTTAGATTTTTAAAGCTCCTACGATATATATATAATTTTAAAAAAAATCCCATTTATATCTCTATGGTATATATAAAAATCATATTTTTATATAACCTAAAATCAAATTTTTATCTAAGTAGAAATCGTATTTTAATATTTTCAAAATCCTACTATTTTTACTTTCAAAACTCTGCTAATTTTATTTTCAAAACTCAGCTGTATTTATTTTCAAAACCATTGTAGATTTAGAAAAATCTGATTTTTACTATGTTATTTATAAATAGACAGAACTGTAAAAACTCACTGTTTCTGTTGTTTTCGCTGAACCCATCAGCGTTCACCACCTAGGGCTGCCATCGCATGTCACATCAGCCCGCCGGAGTTCGATCCGACCTCGCCACCTGGTAGAGGGCTGCGCCACCCCCCTGCCGCCTTAACCACGTTGAATTCGAACTGCCCCTTCGCCAGAAAATCCAGCTCGACGGCGAGCCCTTGAAGGACGGCGCTTCGCGCTCTATTATTAAACAGCTCCCAAATCGGATCTCGAACAAACCCTTATCAGCTTCAAGATCGCAGATTCCCCTTGAATGTTTGCGTTGGAGGACTGGAACGATGATTCATGGATTGGAAAAGAAGGGGGATTTAATTTGGAAGAATATCGGCCTTTGAACGAGATGGAGGCGCGATGATGCGGGTTTGACCAAACGTTAAGAAAATGTTAGGGTTTTGACCCAAGGGAATTATATATTTAAATAATAATTTATTCTAATATTGCTCGTTTAACCTCACGAACTCCAAACAACCTCCAACGACTGTCGTCCCTAGCTAATTACCCCATTCCGAACACATTGGGATATGAATCATAGGCCAATTCGACTGTTTCGATAGGTTTTCAATCAATTTAAAGTATAAATCTATATATATTCAGTTTGAACGTACATTTTAAATTACCGGGGCCACATACTGATTCAGAAAATTCCAGAAAAATTATTTCTAGCTTCATATTGACGATACGGTCCTAACAAAACTAGTTTCATCGAATTCTGAAACCGTTTGAAAAATGGCCATTTTCTAGTCGATTAAAATCAACTGAAACTGGTCAAACGCGTTTTCTTTTGCCACGCTCACACATTGATTCGAAAAATTATGAAATTTGAAACCTAGCAATAATTTTATACCACGGATGCAACAAAAGTGGTTTCGTCGAAATCCGAGGTCGTTTGCAAAATGTCTATTTTTAAGGGCCTGAATTCTATAGCGACTCTTCAGAATTTTCAACTGGACATATCTTTTGACCCCCGCTATGAAATCTTGATTTTTCGGATTCGTTGGAAAGATATTCACAAATAGATCCTATTATTTTTGGTTTCACTAAAATCCGGTTTATTTTGCACCCGGTACATTCAATTGAAGTTTGAAATCGAATTATCGAACTACCGCGCCATTTTCAATTCAATTATATAATTATATAATTATATATAATTATTTATATTCTAACGACGACGTATATAATATATACGTTCGAATTCTATTCGAAATAAAGTTTTCGTCGATATTATTTAAAATAATCTATTTTAAATATTCAAAATTCGCTAAAATTGCCAAAATAAAAATTTCAAACTGGCTCGCATTTTCCGGGTTGTTACATTTCAGATTCAGTGTGATCGTACAACAAAGATCTACAATCCTAGACTGAGAAGGGAAAATTTCGAGCAGTTTGAAATTTTGACAAATTTGCGAATCCGAACCGACGGTGAGATTTCTAATTTGAATTACTTAATCAGTTTAATTATTTTTATCGCTGATAAATAATTATATGTGTGTTAAGTAATTAGCTATGCGATGTGATGCAATTTTGATGATTGATCTGTTTATTCTGTGTGTATGTATGATAGATCTGTTGTTTAAATTTTAGATCTATATATGTTAGTCAAATAAAACATTTTCCCTTTTGCCAATATTTGTGGATTATGTGGATTAAACAAAGATGAGTATTGAATTGAATTTATTGGTCAATTAGTGAATTGGAATAGAATTGCCGATTCAAGAAAAGTCACCATTTTGCTTATATTGTTGAATTGAATTTGATTGTCAATTCAATATAGAAAAACTATGTTATTCCTTATTTTTGAATTGATCTAGTTTATCAATTCAATACATCACGCTATGTGATTATTTTTGAATTGATTTAGTTTATCAATTCAACACACAATACTATGTTATTATTTTTTGAATTGATTTAGTATATCAATTCAACACACAAAACCTTGTTATCATTTTTTGAAATGATTTAGTTTATCAATTCAACATAAAATACTATATTATCATTTTCGATTTGATTTAGTTTATCAATTTAAATGCTCAATATTATGTTATATAGAAATTGACTTTTTATTTGTGTTCTTTAGCGCAAATATAACATAGAAATATAAGTTTCACTTTTTATTTGCATTCCACTATGCAAATAAAACATTGGAAATAAAGGTACACTTTTTATTTGCATTCCCTAACGCAAATATAACATAGAATTAAACGTTCACTTTTTATTTGCATTCCACAGTGCAAATAAAACATTGAAATTAAAAGTTCACTTTTTGTTTTACATCCTTTAATGCAAATGAACATCGAAATTAAAACTTGTCCTTTTATTTACATCCACCAATGTAAATAAACATGAAAAATAGAATTTGTTCTTTATTTTGCATTTCACAAATGCAAACATACACGAAAATTAAAACTTGTTCTTTTATTTACATTCACTAATGTAAAAAACTTGAAAATAAAATTTGTTCTTTTTATTTGTATTCACTAATGCAAATATATATGTAAAAATAAAATTTGTTCTTTTATTTGCATTTTACAAATGCAAATATACATGAAAAATAAAGTTTGTTCTTTTATTTGCATTCACTAATGCAAATATATATAGAAATGAAATTTGTTCTTTTATTTGCATTCACAAATGCAAATATACATTGAAAATAAAATTTGTTCTTTTTAGTTGCATTCACAAATGCAAATATATAAGTAAAAATAAATTTTGTTCTTTTATTTGCATTTCACAAATGCAAATATATATATAAAAATAAAGTTTGTTCTTTTATTTACATTCACTAATACAAACAAAACTAGAAATAAAAAGTTACAGTTTTATTTGCATCCCTTGTCGCAAATAAAACTAGAAAAAATACATTTTTATTTGCATCCCTTGTTACAAATAAAACATGTAATAAACAGTTATATTTTTATTTGCATTCCTTGATGCAAATAAAACTTGAAAATTAGAAGTTATATTTTTATTTGCATTTCTTGATGCAAATAAAACATGAATTAAAAAGTTACAATTCTATTTGTATCTTAGATGTGGATGAAACACAGTTTTAAAAAGATTACAGTTTTATTTGCATTTAGATACAAATAAAAACATAGTTTAAGAAGTTATATTTTTATTTACACTTTAGATGTAAATAAGAGAATAGAATTAAGAGTATCATTTTTACTTTTAAATTAGAAACTATAAAAAAGATTGTACATTAAAAATTACATTTTTAATGTAGTTTAGATTGCATAGAAAAGATTAGAATAAAAAGATTATGTTTTTATTGTCATTTGGTTACAATAAAAAGATTAGAAAATAAAGATTACCTTTTTATGGTAATATTGTTCATTGAAAAGAATATAAAATTTAATATTATATTTTTATTGAAATTTTGTCGCATTAGATTTGTCAAAACAAAAATTATCATTCTTGTCGCCTTCGAATTGCCAAAACAAAATAACCATTTTGGTTGAATTAGAATTGACAAAATAGGAATTGTCAACAAAGACAAAGTTATTGTAACAACCCTGAATTTTGGGGCTAATTTAAAAATTTTATTTTAGAAATTTTAATGAATTTTAATATTTAAAATAATTTATTTTAAATAATAATGACGGAAAAACTTTTTTTTATTATTTAAATTAAGATATTATTTATGAATGATTTCAAAATTATTTCTATTAAACAACTATTCGTAGTTAGATAAATAGTGATTTATTACAATTGAATTTAGTATCAAATTGTATGTATAATTGTAATGATTAGCTACGAACAATTGATAATAAATGGAATAGTAAACTTATAAAGGATAACATTTTATTTGTTACTTAAAAAGGTTGAACATTATTTGTTAAATGTTAAATATTATTTGTTAATGAAACAAGTTTTAATCTTTATTTTTGTTAATAAAGTAAAGGACAATTTTTAAACATTAAATTTTGTTTACAAAATAAATGACAAAGTTTTTACTCTAATTTTTGTTTTTACTTTCATTTTATTTTCTTAAATAAAATTAAAACATTTAATCATGTTGGTTTATTTTGTTTACATAATAAAAACGATTTTAACATGTAATTTTGTTTGTAAAATAAAAAGACAAATTTTTGTGTACATAATAAAAAGACCAATTTTTGTTGCATAATAGAAAACAAATTTTTGCTTACATAATGAAAAGGACAAAGTTTTAACATTAAATTTTGTCAACAAAGTTTTAACACAATTTTGTTAGTAAAATAAAAGAACAAAGTTTTAACATTAATTTTGTTAGTAAAATAAAAAAGATAAAGTTTTAACATGAGTTGGGTTAACAAGTTTTTAACATTAACTTTGTTAATAAAAGGACAAGTTTTGACATTAATTTTGTTTACAAATAAAAAGACAATTCTTATGTCATTTTGTTCGTTAAAATAAACATGAAAAAGAATAACATTTCTTGATCAAGAAATGATCATTTTGTTCGTTAAAATAATTATTTATTTATTTCTTTGAAATGATCATGTTAAAATGATTTATTTATATATTTATATATTTTATATATTTATATATTTAGTTAAAACAAAATGACAATATAAAAATTTTAATATTATTTTAACATTATTTTTTTCCATGATCAAGAAATGTTATTCTTTTTCATGTTTATTTTAACGAACAAAATGACATAAGAATTGTCTTTTTATTTGTAAACAAAATTAATGTCAAAACTTGTCCCATTATTAACAAAGTTAATGTTAAAAACTTGTTAACCCAACTCATGTTAAAACTTTATCCTTTTTATTTTACTAACAAAATTAATGTTAAAACTTTGTTCTTTTATTTTACTAACAAAATTGTGTTAAAACTTTGTTGACAAAATTTAATGTTAAAACTTTGTCCTTTTCATTATGTAAGCAAAAATTTGTTTTCTATTATGCAACAAAAATTGGTCTTTTTATTATGTACACAAAAATTTGTCTTTTTATTTTACAAACAAAATTACATTTTAAAATTGTTTTTATTTTGTAAACAAAATAAACCAACACAATTAAATGTTTTAATTTTATTTAAGAAAATAAAATGAAAGTAAAAACAAAAATTAGAGTAAAAACTTTGTCATTTATTTTTTAAACAAAATTTAATGTTTAAAAATTGTCCTTTACTTTATTAACAAAAATAAAGATTAAAACTTGTTTCATTAACAAATAATATTTAACATTTAACAAATAATGTTCAACCTTTTTAAGTAACAAATAAAATGTTATCCTTTATAAGTTTACTATTCCATTTATTATCAATTGTTCGTAGCTAATCATTACAATTATACATACAATTTGATACTAAATTCAATTGTAATAAATCACTATTTATCTAACTACGAATAGTTGTTTAATAGAAATAATTTTGAAATCATTCATAAATAATATCTTAATTTAAATAATAAAAAAAAGTTTTTACGTCATTATTATTTAAAATAAATTATTTTAAATATTAAAATTCATTAAAATTTCTAAAATAAAAATTTTAAATTAGCCCCAAAATTCAGGGTTGTTACAATAACCCCCACTTAAAAATCTTTTCGTCCTCGAAAAGGAACTAAGCTAAAGGTAGTTAAATTAACTAAATAAATTTTAATATTATTAATTTCATTTATGTTAACAAAAATAAAGGATAAAAATTGGTATCTTGATTCGTAGGCAAGACAAAAATAAAAGTTGTCCTTTTATTTATGTTGACAAAATAACATAAAAATTGTCCTTTTGTTTTGCTGACAAAATAGTATAAACATTTTGTCTTTTTATTTTATATGAACAAAATCACATAAGAATTATTGTAAAGATAAGAGATTCTCACCATGATTGGTTTTCAGAAGTCAATCGCATTCAAAATTGCTGAATTTTCAAAGGGCTTGGTTTACGCTCTAGTTGGTGTCATGTTGTAGATCTCGTCAATTCGATTCTAACGAACCTGAAATCATTGAATGAAAATTCCCGTATGGAGGAGATACGTTAATTTAAACATTGGTTATATTACTTAATAATTAAAATAAAAATTAAACTATAATTACATTACTAATCCTCCTTCTACATCGATCTGTAAATCCCATTGCCGCCGCCTGTAGAGGAGAACGGGCCATCATCAGGAACCACCACTCCGTCGCCCTCGACGTCGCCTATCACCTGCCGGAGTTTGGAGCAACTCGCGGCCCCCCTCCCTTCCAAAACCGAACCCGAACGCCACTAGTTTGTTGGGGAAAAATCGATCATCACCGTGCTCTGTTTCCGATCATGGTCGTTGGGATTATAGAGCTCATGGATCTCTTTGATTTCATGTTTTGATTTGTTGAATTTTGAGAGAAAGATAGAGATTTAAATCAGAGCCTTTCGTGCGTTCATTTTATGGTATGACGGCTGTGTAAGAATGCTAGGATTTGGGTCTGAATGTTATAAGGAGAATATATATATATAAAATAAAATGACAAAATTGGATGGTAAATGAATGGAACGTTAGGTGGACATTTCAAAAAGGAATTGTGGAATAATTGAAACATTTGTGGCATAATTGAAACATGCATGGTGCATGCATTTAAGAATTTTATAATTATCATTTCTCTGTTTAATTTATATATTTCTTTGTATAGCATACATGCATATGAAAGTAAGAGAGAGAAGATAAAAGAAATAAGGACATGAATGGTTTGCATGCGGCAATCTTTATTATTATTTTCGCAATGAATGACACGTATTGAATAAGATTTCAAATTTTGTTTATTTTATTAAGGAGGAAACTTTCCTTTTTTTCTTCTATAAATGCTTTTGGTTACGCATTGAAATGAATAAAACTGGAAACACATGCAAGTTACAAACAATTTAAATGTGGCTGACTGAGGTTGAGTTGGAAATAATTATTTATCATTCAAAATTTAAAAATAAATCACAAAGAGGAAGAGAGAAAGAGAAAAAAAAGAAAGGAATGCATGATAAATTATTTGATGTAAATTGTTATAAATTTGTGCGTCTTCTTAAATTTCAAAACATTAATATCATAATTGTAGGGAACATTTTCGTTGCCTTATTTGTAGACATTTTCGTTGCCTTATTCTTTTCTGTGCAATTTAATTATGTTCCCTACAATTATGATATTAATGTTTTGAAATTTAAGAAGACGCACAAATTTATAACAATTTACATCAAATAATTTATCATGCATTCCTTTCTTTTTTTTCTCTTTCTCTCTTCCTCTTTGTGATTTATTTTTAAATTTTGAATGATAAATAATTATTTCCAACTCAACCTCAGTCAGCCACATTTAAATTGTTTGTAACTTGCATGTGTTTCCAGTTTTATTCATTTCAATGCGTAACCAAAAGCATTTATAGAAGAAAAAAGGGAATGTTTCCTCCTTAATAAAATAAACAAAATTTGAAATCTTATTCAATACGTGTCATTCATTGCGAAAATAATAATAAAGATTGTCGCATGCAAACCATTCATGTCCTTATTTCTTTTATCTTCTCTCTCTTACTTTCATATGCATGTATGCTATACAAAGAAATATATAAATTAAACAGAGAAATGATAATTATAAAAGTCTTAAATGCATGCACCATGCATGTTTCAATTATGCCACAAATGTTTCAATTATTCCACAATTCCTTTTTGAAATGTCCACCTAACGTTCCATTCATTTACCATCCAATTTTGTCATTTTATTTTATATATATATTCTCCTTATAACATTCAGACCCAAATCCTAGCATTCTTACACAGCCGTCATACCATAAAATGAACGCACGAAAGGCTCTGATTTAAATCTCTGTCTTTCTCTCAAAATTCAACAAATCAAAACATGAAATCAAAGAGATCCATGAGCTCTATAATCCCAACGACCATGATCGGAAACAGAGCGAGGTGATGATTGATTTTTCCCCTACAAACTAGTGGCGTTCGGGTTCGGTTTTGGAAGGGAGGGGGGCCGCGAGTTGCTCCAAACTCCGGCAGGTGATAGGCGACGTCGAGGGCGATGGAGTGGTGGTTCCTGATGATGGCCCGTTCTCCTCTACAGGCGGCGGCAATGGGATTTACAGATCGATGTAGAAGGAGGATTAGTAATGTAATTATAGTTTAATTTTTATTTTAATTATTAAGTAATATAACCAATGTTTAAATTAACGTATCTCCTCCATACGGGAACGGAATTCAATGATTTCAGGTTCGTTAGAATCGAATTGATGAGATCTACAACATGACACCAACTAGAGCGTAAACCGAGCCCTTTGAAAATTCAGCAATTTTGAATGCGATTGACTTCTGAAAACCAATCATGGTGAGAATCTCTGATCTTTACAATATAAATAATTTATTTATATATTTATATATTTTGTCAAAGATCATGTTAAAATAATTATATATTTTCATTATTTATTTATATATTTGAAATAATTATTTATATATTTTATTTATATATTTTGCCAAATCATTTCAAAGATCATGTTAAAATAATTATTTATATATTTTGTCATTTTGTTCGTTAAAATAATATTAAAATTTATTTAGTTAATTTCATTTGTTGGCTAACTTATCAAATATATATACTTTTATATATTTAAAAATCATATTTTCTAGAATAGGATTATATATAAAATCAAAATACGTTAATTATAAGCTTATCACTCTGAACTCATTCTAGGGCATTGCTAACCCCATCTCTAATGAGTTTTCTCATTCTAGGATACTGCTGATCCTATCTCTAATGAGTATTCTTATTGGACATACTAATCCAATCTCTGATGAGTCTTTTGTTAAGTTCTAACGAGTTGTACCCCAAAGATTTGAGCTAACCAGAGCTCTGATACCAACTGTAAAGACCCGCAAATTCCCACCCTTAGAATCGACCATAAACCACACAGGTCTGACCCAAAAGGTGAAAATCTACGAATACTTTAACTTTGGGCATACAACACATCAGAACAATAACACAGACTTTTATAACATCAATAATAAATGTTACATCAGAGTACAGAATATATCAGAGTACAGAATATATCAGAGTACATCGATAAATAATACGGCGGAAGGTACATTTAAAATTAATTAATTACATTGAAGCGGAATTAATCTCAGCGGAAGGCCATCAATATTCTGGACCCGGCTTCAGACTTCAATCCTGGATCCTGCTTAACTATATCTGCAAAAGGCTACTCGACTGTCCGTGTGGAGAGAGGGCACCCGAGTTTGCAAAGTGAAACAAACTACAGGTCAGTCGTGGGACTGGTGTGAGAATTCTAAACAAAAATATAACTAATAAGACAAATCCAAGGACCACGCCGCTAATGCGGAACGTGTTTTATTCCAATGGATTGCCGGTGCATAAATTTAAGTAAATCGTTAAACAACGCAATGATTTTTGGAAAAATGAAACCATTATAAGACCCAGGTCCCATCACACAATGCAACGCACACCAGAGGATAGGGTTTTACCTTATAATGGTCAAAAGATGCTTGATACGTATAAAACGGATTTGTGTATATGTTTAAATAAAAACATTTCAATCATAAGTATCAATCCTAGACGGCATAGTACCCCATCCTACTATGTCGCCAATATTAGTTCTACAATCAAAACCGCCAGGTCGTATTGGATGTTGGATTTTGAGGCGCCTCGTTATTTTTATAGGCCGTTGGTGGTCATAATATAGGTCCAAAAGGACCGGGAAGCGTGTGTTCAGGCATAACTAATCCACAAAAGTAAGTGTGGACCGGCCCTGCAGCTATCCAAGGGTTGGACAGAGTACCAATCCTGGGGCATTGCTAGAGTGTCTCGAATCGGTAAGGAGCTCCTCCCTGGCCTTGACTCAGATGAAAATCCAATCTCCAATACGACCTGGCGGTTTTGATTGTAGAACTAATATCGGCGACATAGTAGGATGGGGTACTATGCCGTCTAGGATTGATACTTATGATTGAAATGTTTTTATTTAAACATATACACAAATCCGTTTTATACGTATCAAGCATCTTTTGACCATTATAAGGTAAAACCCTATCCTCTGGTGTGCGTTGCATTGTGTGATGGGACCTGGGTCTTATAATGGTTTCATTTTTCCAAAAATCATTGCGTTGTTTAATGATTTACTTAAATTTATGCACCGGCAATCCATTGGAATAAAACCCGTTCCGCATTAGCGGCGTGGTCCTTGGATTTGTCTTATTAGTTATATTTAGTTTAGAATTCTCACACCAGTCCCACGACTGACCTGTAGTTTGTTTCACTTTGCAAACTCGGGTGCCCTCTCTCCACACGGGCAGTCGAGTAGCCTTTTGCAGATATAGTTAAGCAGGATCCTGGATTGAAGTCTGAAGTCGGGTCCAGAATATTGATGGCCTTCCGCTGAGATTAATTCCGCTTCAATGTATTTAATTTATTTTAAATGTACCTTCCGCCGTATTATTTATCGATGTACTCTGATATATTCTGTACTCTGATATATTCTGTACTCTGATGTAACATTTATTATTGATGTTATAAAAGTCTGTGTTATTGTTCTGATGTGTTGTATGCCCAAAGTTAAAGTATTCGTAGATTTTCACCTTTTGGGTCAGACCTGTGTGTTTATGGTCGATTCTAAGGGTGGGAATTTGCGGGTCTTTACAGTTATTATTTTCATTCGTTCATTGTAAGAAAATTGTATACAATATCAAAGAGACATTTTTATCGTCGTGTTATATATTGTATATTACACTTCCATTTACAAGTTATCCGTCTTGTTTATGTGATTGGGACGATAATTTTCACACATCGCCCAAGTGCATAAACAATTTACTATTTGTTTGTTGGATGAAACCCCACACGGGTATTGGGATAATAATTGACATACACTAATCCCAATATTTAGTTGTAAAATGTACTCTGGTTGTTATTTGGATGTTTAATGATTATTTATCATTATTGTTGTCATATACATGCAATGTATGAAATCCATATAATTGAAATTATATGGTAATTGATAGAGTCGCATTCCGATTCAGGATTTCTTTAAACAAAGAATATTTTAAATAAAGAGTATCCCTCAAAATAAAGAATATTTCAAATAAAGATTATATTTTTATAAAGAATATTGTAATAAAAAGAACCTTTTTATATAAAGAATATTTTTAAATAACGAATATTTTAAAATAATACTCAACAGAGAATAAATGATGATTTCTATGTCCGCTTTGATAGACACCAAATATAAAAATATATTTTTATCAAAACGAACTAGTTATTAACTAGGATAAATCTTTTAAATCAAGATTTAATGAAGTCTTCTAATTAATTGATATTTAATTAGAATTAGATTTTGGGTTGTCGTGGATGGTGTCTTAAATAACACCGTTCTTAAACCCTGTATTAAAGAATAAATCTTTTAATTAAGATTTTTGGAGTTTCAATTATATTTAGTAACTGGAATAAATTGATATGTGAATTGGGTTTATCGTGAACTGTGTTTTAAACAACATTTGTTCTTTAACCCAATTAACAGTGAAATATGATTTAAAATTTATTAATCTTTTATTAAGATTTATTTCTTTTCTAAAGTCAAGTTTTTCAATTTAATATATTAAATTATAATTGAGTGGGAATTCGATTTGATAATAATCGAGATAGGCTTCTGTAAAATAAGACAGTTACTATATATGGAATTTAAAAGGCTTTGTCGTTATTCCATTTATATTATTGGTCTGATACAGAGATTTATATCGGTTATATATTGACTTGATTTCTGTAAAAATTCCATATTTAATGGAAGGTGATTTTGGGTTTATCGTGAACAATGTTTTTAAATGACATTGATTCTTTAACTCAATTAAAGATAATATTTATTTCTTAAATTGGAATAATCATTTAATAACGATTTTTGATATTAAAATCAAATTGGGGTTTGATAAATCTTTAAAAAGAAGATTAAAGAATAAATTTAAAAGAATTTATCTTTAATATGATTGATGGGAAACTTCCCCTAATAATATGAATATTTTATCAAAAGAATATTCTGATTTGGAATGAGGAATTGGATGTGTTTTTATAACACTTGATTTTTTTAATTATAAAAAGTACGTGAGTTACTCGGAATGACCGGGTTTAACCCATTCTGAATAATTACTACGACGATTAAAAGTCGAAGATGAAGATGGTGGTTGAAGACCGGCGATCCTCACATCGAATGGATGAGGACTACTGATGCCTTTGATTGGAGTTGCTGCCTTGAAAATGTTCCAGTGGTAGTTGTCCGGGTTGATCGTTCAGATATGCGAGGTATAAGGTGCCTCCGGTTCCGTTCAGACCCAGAACGGACTTGTAAATGGATGTGTGTCTGACGTTGAATTTCATTCTATGTAAATTGATTTCTATTAATATACAACCGTTGGTGGTGGAGTATTTATTCTCTTGCTTAACACCCTTAGAAGTTGTGTGTTGATAGTTATCAATCGCATGGTATGGACTGTCAATATGGCATGCCAAGATGCAATTGATTAAGGCCTTTGTTGAAAAGCAGAGCCTTGTGGATGATGATCAAAGCATAGCCTATGTGGGTATAGCTTTGTGTATTTCGTTGCCTCGCGAGCCTCACACCCCGGTAGAGTCAAAAACGGAGCAAGGGAACGCAGGGAGTGCACATGTTTCTTTCTAGCTAGAAGTGGTGTTTAGGTTTAACACGGCCCGACATTTTACTTATGGTTGATGGATTTTGAGGCGCCTCGGATTTTTATTGGCCGCAAGGGCCAATTTATAGGTCCAATAGGATCGGGAAGCGTGCGTTCAGGCATAACTAATCCAACCCATTGCACTATTGGGGGACCGGCCCTGCAGGATCCAAGGTTTCGTCAGCGTCCGAATCCTGAGACATTGCTAGAGTGTCTCGAATTGGTTAGGAGATCTTTCCTAGCCTTGACTCTTGATTGAAACCCAATTTCTAATACGACACCATGCGGTTTTGACTGTAGAACTAGTATGGCGACATGGTATATGGTAGTTATGTCGTCTATGATAAATACATTATGATTGAAATGTTTTTAAACATATATACACTAATAATAATATCAAATCCGTTTTTATTGTATCAATCATTTTTGAGCATTATAAGGTAAAACTCTATCCTCCGGCTTGCGTTGCATTGTGTGATGGGACCTGAGTCTTATAATGGTTTCATTTTTCTAAAAAGCATTACGTTGTTTTAACGATTTACTTTATTTAAATTTATGCACTGGCAATCCAATGGAGTAAACCCGTTCCGCTTTAGCGGCGTGGTCCTGTGATTAGCCTACTTATTAGATAAGTTAAGTAAAGATTTCTCACACCAGTCCCATGACTGATCCGTAGTTTGTTTCACTTTGCAAACTCGAGTGCCCTCTTTTCCACACGGGCAGTCGAGTAGCTTATTTTGCAGATATATTGAAAAGGATTCTGGATCGAAGCTTAGAGCTGTGTCCAAAGCATTGATGGTCTTCCGCTGTGATTAAATTAATTATTCCGCTGCATTGTACTAGTTTTGTTGTAATTAAATCTTCCATTGTATTATTTATCAATGTACTCTGATATATTTTGTACTCTGATGTAACATTATTATAATGTTTATAAAAGTCTATTGTTATTTGTTCTGATGTGTTGTATTCCCAAAGTTAACGTATTCGGGTTTTTAACGGTCTTGGTTGATCAAGCGGTCGATCGGGTCGGGCGAAATCCTGGTCGTTACACTTTATAATGTAAATATCGTGTTAAAGATGTGATTTTTACACATATGGTTCTGAAGTAAAAATATAATCTTTAGCGAAGTAAAAACATAATATTTAGAGAAGTAAAAATATAATTTTTAGAATTGAAATAAACATGTGATTTTTTATATGAGCAGCGGGAAAAGATCGCATTGGAATTTTGGCAAATCCGAACCGTTCAGAAATAAAGAATGGTGGAGTGGAACCCCCAGGTGAGAACTCTATCACTGAATTTATTTATACAGTTACTTATTTATAATTGCATATATGAACTGTTCCCCCGTCGTCCACAGACCATGGACGACTTGTTTGTTTGGTTGTGTAGTTGATTGGATAATTGGTTCGAATTTGGTTTGGGAATTGAAATGGAATTGATTTGATTGGTATGTGTATGGCGCATGCCGTTATTAGACCGGGGATGAGGTTAGGCCTTATCCCGTTTCTAGTATCACGCCATTATGCCGTCGAAATTTACTAAAATATATTAGAAAAGAATAAAACTGTGACGGCCGAGAATTTCACTCGATCCGAATCGATCGTTAAACCGACTAAAACCGTTCGAAACCCCTGATCGTTTGAGAACAGGACAAATTATAACTCAGACGGAAGAAGATTTCATTGTTATTACAACAATTCCATCAGATACAAGAATATACAGAGTATAAATGAATAAATTACATTCGACAAATATCAGAGATTATAATAAACTACATAGCAGCGGAAAAATATACAAAACACAACTAGAAGTGATACACGGATACAGAGCTTTCCGAGCATCGTTCCAGCTGTTAATCAGGATCCTGTGAATATAAATCTGCAAAACCAAAACTACTAGCTGCCCGTGTCGAAAAATAGGGGCACCTAGAGTTTAGGTTAAAACAATAAACTCCAGGTCAGTCATGTGACTGGTATGAGAACTAAAACAGTTATTTAAAACTTTACTTTAGAAGAGAGTAATTCAAGGGACCACGCCGTATAACACGGAACGGGTTTCCTCCCAAGAATACTAGTGCATATAACAAAACAGCGCAATACTCTTTGGAAAAATGAAGCTATTATAAGACCCAGGTCCCATCACACAATGCAACGCAAGCCGGAGGATAGGGTTTTCCCTTATAATAGCCAAATAATGCTTGATACGTTAAAAAAAACAAATCATTTGATACTATTATAGGTGTATAGTGTCAAAACAATTCAAATCATAAATATCAATCATAGGCGGCATGGGTACCATCTATCATGTCGCCGTACTAGTTCTACAATTAAAACCGCAATATCACGTATTGGAAATTGGATTTCCGTCATGAGTCGAGGCAAGGGGCAAGCTCCTCTCCGCGTTCGAGACACTCTAGCAAATGTCCCAGGACCCCACTATGATCCTTGGATCTTCAGGGCCGGTCCTCTCTTACTTTTGAGGATTAGTTATTCCTGAACACACGTTTCTCGGTCCTTACAGACCTATATACGAGGCGCCTCGCATTCCAACAACCACACAGGTGAAAAGTATATAAATGTCAGGGCTGGTAGGTCACTGACACCACCCTAGCTAGAAAGAAACGTCGTGCTCTCCCTGTAGTCACTATCCCGTTTTTGACTCATACCGAGGTGTGAGGCCCGCGAATTCACGCTATACACAAAGCTACGCCACACAGGCCGTGCTTTGATCATCCACCACAAGACTTTGCTTTTCAACAGAAGCCCTGATCAATTGCCACTTACGCGTGCCACACTGGCAATTCACTCCATGCGACTGATGTCCATCGATATACAACCTCTGAGCTCGTACGTCTCAGAGAAGGGCGTTAAGCAAGAGAATAAATTATCCGCCGCCAAACAGATGTATATTTAATAGAGATCAATCAACAAAGAATAAAATCCAATGTCAGACACACAATCCATTTACAAGTTCGCTCTGGGTATGAACGAAACCGGAGGCACTTTCCTCGCATATCCATCCATATCCAAGTACGTCTGGACGATCACCAACTGTTTTCCTCATCTTGGGTGTACATCCCAATCGAGATCATCAGTAATCACCAAAACGATGTGATGACTTCCGGTCTTCAACCACCGTCTTCATCTTCGACATATCGTCGAATCGGTTATTCAAAATGGGTATAAACCCGGCCTTTCTGAATAACCCACGTATATAATAAACGAATGTTACACAAACACAACAAACGCCTCATTCCAATTCAGAATATTCTTTTATTCACAAAATCACATTCTTAGGGAAAGGTTCCCATTAATTTTATCCAAGATAAACTCTTCTAAATTTATTCTTTAATCTTCCTTTGGATATCATTTCAAACTAGTCGGGATTAGCGAGCCACACCGAAGTAATTATTTATTTTATTTCCCAATCCAAACCTATTCATCCCCTGGAGCAAAACTAGTAATACTCCCTACCTAACACCACGGTGTTATCGGTAAAATTACTTACCATTTCACGTTCAAATCTAATTAAAGATTTAACTATCGCTTTGGAGCAAAACTGGTGGTACTCTATTCTCTATCACCTTTCAGATTTGATAATTTAAATTATCAATTCACATTTTAATCTAATTAAAGATTCATTAAAACTCCACTTAGTTTCAATCTTTTCAAAAATCAATATCCTGCCTTTAACTGGGTTAAAGAACCAATGTCATCTAAAACACGATTCACTACAAACCGAAATCATATTTGATATTAAATACAAGGCTCTGAATAAAAAAAAAATCGGCTTATATTCAATATCAAATTCTGAAACCAACATATATCGTATTGGAAATAACGATATAAAATATATCTTTCAAATTCCCATAACAATATCTGTATAGTCACGAAATCCAACATCGAAATATTCCGAAGATAATTTCGATTCAACTCCAGTCCAACTCATGTATTGGGAATATTGATTATTTTTAAAATCACTTTCAAATTCAATTTATTTATTTATTAAATAAATTGATTTTAATTCTAGTTCAAAACTAGTTTATTTCGTTAAAAATATATTTTTATCTTTTCAAATATGGAGTTTTTCATCCCAGTTCTTTCCAATTCACATATTATGATTTTACACAAATTATCCATATTTTTAATAATTTTATCAAGGCCCGTACAGTCGATTTCCATCAACGGCCATCGAACTCCACTTACAGCGACCTTTTCTGAAATTGATTTGGACATAATTCCAAATCCAACCGTTAGATTTCAAATTTCTAATATTCATTGGAAAGCTCTTTTCGATACGAACCCAACGGTTCCAGTTTTAGGAGAATCCGACGGTCGGATCTCCCGCAACGTCAATTCGAAGTCAATGGTCGAAATTCACGAACTGCCGCGGCGCGGCGCGTTCTATTCAGGCCATTATATATATAATATATATATATTATATATATTTCGTCGATTTCCTTTGAAACGAATTTTATAAATAGTTCTAAATTCGTTTCAAAAACAATTTCAACTTCATCTTCAATTTCAAATCGATTTGATTTCAATTCAATTCGAATTCATCTCTATTTTATATAGTTCGAATTCAAATTCGTTTCAATTCAATTCAAATTCAAATTCGTTTTAATTCAATTCAATCTGAATTTACCTTCTATTTACTTCAATTCGAATTCATTTCAAATTGATTTCAATTCAATTTCAGTTCGTTTTAAATTTCATTCAAAACGATTTCAATTCGTTTTTAATTCAATTTGAATTCATTTCTATTTGAATTCATTTCTATTCAATTTGAATTCAAATTCACTTTATATTCAATTCGAATCGAATTCATTTTTTTATTCGATTCGAATTCATTTCAAATTGATTCAATTCAATTTCCGTTTGAATTTTAATCTAATTTAATTTGAATTTCATTTCAAAATATTAAATTTTGAAATCACTTTTCAATATTCATTATAAAACGAATAAAATCGATATAAATATCGTTCGAGTCAAAATAACGCATCTCTAATCAACATGGCTTTATATTTTTCAAAAACTTCTTTATTCTATTCAACAAATGAATATTTATTCTATTCAACACATGAATCTATATTTCTTTCAACACTTGACTAATCTCAACAAATGAGTACTGTCAACACATCACTATTTTTGTTATGTAAAATATTTTATAAAATTATGGTATCTATCGTTTGATTTTTAATTAGACTTCAACCGTAAAGTAGTTCTAATTTTAAATATGATAAAGATGTAAATTTTATTGTATAAAATATTTTACTCAACACATAAATAGTTTCAATATATGAATTTTCTTTTATAATATTCATTATTCTCCCGATTGGAATGAGGCCCAATCAATCACCATATAATGTTAATTATATGGATTCCATACACCACATGTACATAATAGCAATGATAAACAATCAACCATCATCCAAGGTGCACCACACAACTGCATAAGCATCAAATATAAATAATTAACGCTTACACAGCCTGTCGACCAATCGATCGACATACAATTAAATAATTGGGATTAGTGTACGCCAAATTTCATCCCAACACCCGTGTGGGGTTTCAAATCAATCAAACACAGATTTTTATTTGTGCAGTTGGGCGATGTGTAAAATTTATCATCCCAATCAATATCAGTCAAATCAGTGTGTATAAACAAATCAGCCGATTTGTTTATAAATATTTATTTATTCACTTTCACGTTAAAAATTATATTTTTAATGATAAAATATTTTTAACTATATAAATATTTTATTTCCTTTCAACACAAGAATATTTTATTATCGATTTCACATCAACAACACAAACAAATTTTCACCACATATCAATCAAACAAAAAAGCCATCCATGGTCTGTGGATGACGGGTGTCGGGTGCTGCTAAGCACCGTCTGCATCCTAGTATATATATAACTAGAAAAAGAAATTTAGAGTGAGAAGTTCTCACCGAAGCTATCCCAACTCCACTACACTTCCTATGTAGAACATCTTCCCCATGCTCGCCTTTTGTCACTTTCGTTGCCCGTATTCACTACATATATAAAAATCACATTTTTATATGGTTGCTATGTATATAAAAATCATATTTTTATAATCACCCCATAGGGATAAAATTCTATTTTTACATCGCCACTATATAGATAAAAATTCTATTTTTACATCGCTACTATATAGATAAAAATTCTATTTTTACATCGCTACTATATAGATAAAAATTCTATTTTTACATCGCTACTATATAGATAAAAATTCTATTTTTACATCGTTACTATATAGATAAAAATTCCGCCTTTACAAATATATAGATTATATTTTTATCACTCTACAATATAAAAGATTATATTTTTATCACTCTACAATATAAAAGATTATATTTTTATCACTCTACAATATAAAAGATTATATTTTTATCACTCTACAATATAAAAGATTATATTTTTATCACTCTACAATATAAAAGATTATATTTTTATCACTCTACAATATAAAAGATTATATTTTTAACACTCTACAATATAAAAGATTATATTTTTATCCTCCTACAATATAAAATTTCAGATTTTTAATTGCTAAAATTAATTAAACAAAACAAAATAAATGAAAGGGCTTACATTGCTTTAAGGAAGAGCGGAGGGGGGTTTTCTTGTTCGCTGGTGGTGGTGGCAGAAGAAGAGGCAGCGGCGGTCGGTGCGAGGCTGGGCGCGGCGTAGGGTTTCAGGAGGGCGGATGGAGGAAGAGGCGGTGGAGGCTAGGGGTTTGAGGCGTTGGGGGTTCGTCGATGTCGCGGTGGCTTGGGGCTAGGGCGCGCCGATCTTTTTAGAGGAAGGGGGGAATCGGGCGGTGGCACGTTTCAGAAGGAGGGGGGAAGACAAGGAGGAGGGAGAGTGGAATGGGGGGGGGCTGCGCCACCGCGACGGCGACGAGGGGAGGAGCGGCGGCTCCTCTCTGCTTCCTTCTCCATTTTTTTTTCTTCTTTTCTGTTGAATCAAATATGAACGCGGGGGGGGGGGGGGGCATAGAAGCTAAAAGGAAGATTTTTAATTTTATATTATTTAATTACAAGAAAAGTTGACTTTTTATTTCGACCTCGAAACGAGGCCCACCGCCTGTCATCCATAACTAATTACCCTCATTCCGAACACAATGGGATATGTACCATAAGCTGATTTGACCATTTCGATCAGTTTCCGTTAAAATCAACATATAACTCTATATATTGATTTTGAACGCGCATTTCAATTTAACGGGGTCACATACTAACTCTATAAATCCGATAAAAATATTTTCTAGCTTCGTATTGACGATACGGTCCTAACAAAACTAATTTCGTCGAATTCTGAGACCGTTGGAAAAATGGTCATTTTCCAGTCGATTAAAATCAACTGAAACTGGTCAAACGCGTTTTCTTTTGCCACGTTCACATATTGATTCGAAAAATTATGAAATTTGGAATCTAGCAATAACTTGACATCACGGACCCAACACAAGTGGTTTCCTCGAAATCCGAGGTCGTTTGCAAAATTCCCATTTTTAAGGGTCTGAATTCCATAGCGACTATTCAGAATTTTCAACTGGACATATCTTTTGATTCCCACTATGAAATCTTGATTTTTCGGATTCGTTGGAAATATATTATCAAATAGATCCTATTATTTTTGGTTTCGTTAAAATCCGGATTGTTTTGCACCCGGTACATTCAATTGAAGTTTGAAATCGAATTATCGAACTACCGCGCCATTTTCAATTCTATTTATAATTATATATAATTATTATATTCTAACGACGACGTATATAATATATACGTTCGAATTCCATTCAAAATAAATTTCTCGTCGATATTATTTAAAATAATTTATTTTAAATATTCAAAATTCACTAAATTTGGCGAAATAAATTTTTTAAACTGGCCCAGATTTTCGGGTTGTTACAATCTCCCCCACTTAAAACTTTTCGTCCTCGAAAAGGAACAAAGTCGAAAGTGGTTTGATTAATCAACTCTACGTTCGATTTGGCTTCCATTCTCCAACTTTTCAGTTTCTGAGAATTTCCAAATTCTTCAAAAATTTGGCAAACACCCTAAATTTTCGAAAAATTTCGCCATAACCTCACCTGCACCGGGAGCCACGGGAAAATCCCGAAATTGCCATATAGGCCTTCTGATCTCAAAAAGAAAAAGAAAAAGTCAAGCGGCTAGCCAATAGGCTCATAAAATCATCATCACCCAAACAAAACAGTAAATTAAAGTAAACATGTACCTATTTGTCGGTCAAACAAATTTTATTCTTCGGCTCTAGCCTCCTTGCTATGACCTGTTCAATGTAAGTATTTATATATATGCAAGCAAATGCGACCAATTTTCAATATAATTCAATATTTGGTACAATTAGGCTAAATGGTTCAAAATTATTAAACAAATAAACAAACAACACAAACATAAATCAATTAGTGGATTAACGTTTCAAATTCATAATTTTGATATATATGCAAAAATCATGTTTTTGATGCTAATTCACAACAATGTATTCTAGCTATATTAGTTTTGGTTCTCACACCAGTCTAATGGAAATATATAGATATCACACCTTCGTCACTCGAAAATAAATTCTGACGACGAGTACTCAACCATCAGAATCATCTTCGGGCCACTAGAGTATGATTCTATATCTATCCAGTATATTAAAACTTCGAATATACGTTCATGACGCGTATATACAAAACCTTTATATATTGGATTATCCATATTCAAAATAAATAAATAATCAAATACGTATAAAGCGATTTAAATTTTCAAAACAAAATTGTTTTCATTGAAAAATATACTCTTCACACTCGTTCTAGAATACTACTGATCCTATTTCTAACGAGTCATTCTAATTGGATATTGCTAATCCAATATCTGATGAATTCTTTCGTATGGTTCTAATGTGTCTTGTTCTCGAGCTCTATAAACCAAAGCTCTGATACCAACTGTGACGGCCGGGACTTTCACTCGATCCGAATCGATCGTTAAACCGACTAAAACCGTTCGAAACCCCTGATCGTTTGAAAACAGGACAAATCAGAACTCAGACGGAAGAACATTTCATTGTTATTACAACAATTCCATCAGATACAAGAATATACAGAGTATAAATGAATAAATTACATTCGACAAATATCAGAGATTACAATAAACTACATAGCAGCGGAAAAATATACAAAACACAACTAGAAGTGATACACGGATACAGAGCTTTCCAAGCATCGTTCCAGCTGTTAGTCAGGATCCTGTGAATATAAATCTGCAAAACCAAAACTACTAGCTGCCCATGTCGAAAAATAGGGGCACCCAGAGTTTAGGTTCAAACAATAAACTCCAGGTCAGTCATGTGACCAGTGTGAGAACTAAAACAGTTATTTAAAACTTTACTTTTGAAGAGAGTAATTCAAGGGACCACGCCGTATAACACGGAACGGGTTTCCTCCCAAGAATACTAGTGCATATAACAAAACAACGCAATACTCTTTGGAAAAATGAAGCTATTATAAGATCCAGGTCCCATCACACAATGCAACGCAAGCCGGAGGATAGGGTTTTCCCTTATAATAGCCAAATAATGCTTGATACGTTAAAAAAAACAAATCATTTGATACTATTATAGGTGTATAGTGTCAAAACAATTCGAATCATAAATATCAATCATAGGTGGCATGGGTACCATCTATCATGTCGCCGTACTAGTTCTACAATTAAAACCGTAATATCACGTATTGGAAATTGGATTTCCGTCATGAGTCGAGGCAAGGGGCAAGCTCCTCTCCGCGTTCGAGACACTCTAGCAAATGTCCCAGGACCCCACTATGATCATTGGATCTTCAGGGCCGGTCCTCTCTTACTTTTGAGGATTAGTTATTTCTGAACACACGTTTCCCGGTCCTTACATACCTATATCCGAGGCGCCTCGCATTCCAACAACCACACAGGTGAAAAGTATATAAATGTCAGGGCTGGTAGGTCACTGACACCACACTAGCTAGAAAGAAACGTCGTGCTCTCCCTGCAGTCACTATCACGTTTTTGACTCATACCGAGGTGTGAGGCCCGCGAATTCACGCTATACACAAAGCTACGCCACACAGGCCGTGCTTTGATCATCCACCACAAGACTTTGCTTTTCAACAGAAGCCCTGATCAATTGCCACTTACGCGTGCCACACTGGCAATTCACTCCAGGCGACTGATGTCCATCGATATACAACCTCTGAGCTCGTACGTCTCAGAGAAGGGCGTTAAGCAAGAGAATAAATTCTCCGCCGCCAAACAGATGTATATTTAATAGAGATCAATCAACACAGAATAAAATCCAATGTCAGACACACAATCCATTTACAAGTTCGCTCTGGGTCTGAACGAAACCAGAGGCACTTTCCTCGCATATCCATCCATCTCCAAATACGTCTGGACGATCACCAACTGTTTCCCTCATCTTGGGTGTACAGCCCAATCGAGATCATCAGTAATCACCCAAACGATGTGAAGACTTCCGGTCTTCAACCACCGTCTTCATCTTCGACATCTCGTCGAATCGGTTATTCAAAATGGGTATAAACCCGGCCTTTCTGAACCCACGTATATAATAAACGAATGTTACACAAACACAACAAACGCCTCATTCCTATTCAGAATATTCTTTTATTCACAAAATCACATTCTTAGGGAAAGGTGCCCATTAATTTTATCCAAGATAAACTCTTCTAAATTTATTCTTTAATCTTCCTTTGGATATCATTTCAAACTAGTCGGGATTAGCGAGCCACACCGAAGTAATTATTTATTTTATTTCCCAATCCAAACCTATTCATCCCCTGGAGCAAAACTGGTAATACTCCCTACCTAACACCACGGTGTTATCGGTAAAATAACTTACCATTTCACGTTCAAATCTAATTAAAGATTTAACTATCGCTTTGGAGAAAAACTGGTGGTACTCCATTCTCTATTACCTTTCAGATTTGATAATTTAAATTACCAATTCACATTTTAATCTAATTAAAGATTCATTAAAACTCCACTTAGTTTCAATCTTGTCAAAAATCAATATCCTGCCTTTAACTGGGTTAAAGAACCAATGTCATCTAAAACACGATTCACGACAAACCCAAATCATATTTGATATTAAATACAAGGCTCTGAATAAAAAAAAAATCGGCTTATATTCAATATCAAATTCTGAAACCAACATAAATCGTATTGGAAATAACGATATAAAATATATCTTTCAAATTCCCATAACAATATCCGTATAGTCACGAAATCCAACATCGAAATATTCCGAAGATAATTTCGATTCAACTCCAGTCCAACTCACGTATTGGGAATATTGATTATTTTTAAAATCACTTTCAAATTCAATCTATTTATTTATAAAATAAATTGATTTTAATTCTAGTTCAAAACTAGTTCATTTCGATAAAAATATATTTTTATCTTTTCAAATATGGAGATTTTCATCCCAGTTCTTTCCAATTCACATATTATGATTTTACACAAATTATCCATATTTTTAATAATTTTATCAAGGTCCGTACAGTCGATTTCCATCAACGGCCATCGAACTGCACTTACAGCGACCTTTTCTGAAATTTATTTGGACATAATTCCAAATCCAACCGTTAGATTTCAAATTTCTAATTTTCATTGGAAATATCTTTTCGATACGAACCCAACGGTTCCGGTTTTAGGAGAATCCGACGGTCGGATCCCCCGCAACGTCAATTCGAAGTCAATGGTCGAAATTCACGAACTACCGCGGCGCGACGCGTTCTATTCAGGCCATTATATATATAATATATATATTATATATATTTCGTCAATTTCCTTTTAAATGAATTTTATAAATAGCTCTAAATTCGTTTCAAAAACAATTTCAACTTCATCTTCAATTTCAAATCGATTTGATTTCAATTCAATTCGAATTCATCTTTATTTTATTTAGTTCGAATTCAAATTCGTTTCAATTCAATTCAAATTCTAATTCGTTTTAATTCAATTCAATTTGAATTTACCTTCTATTTACTTCAATTCGGATTCATTTCAAATTGATTTCAATTCAATTTCAGTTCGTTTTAAATTTCATTCAAAACGATTTCAATTCGTTTTTAATTCAATTTCAATTTAATTCAATTTGAATTCATTTCTATTTGAATTCATTTCTATTCAATTTGAATTCAAATTCACTTTCTATTCAATTCGAATCGAATTCATTTTTTTATTCGATTCGAATTCATTTCAAATTGATTCAATTCAATTTCCGTTTGAATTTTAATCTAATTTAATTTGAATTTCATTTCAAAATATTAAATTTTGAAATCACTTTTCAATATTCATTATAAAACGAATAAAATCGATATAAATATCGTTCGCGTCAAAATAACGCATCTCTAATCAACATGGCTTTATATTTTTCAAAAACTTCTTTATTCTATTCAACAAATGAATATTTATTCTATTCAACACATGAATCTATATTTCTTTCAACACTTGACTAATCTCAACAAATGAGTACTGTCAACACATCACTATTTTTGTTATGTAAAATATTTTATAAAATTATGGTATCTATCGTTTGATTTTTAATTAGACTTCAACCGTAAAGTAGTTCTAATTTTAAATATGATAAAGATGTAAATTTTATTGTATAAAATATTTTACTCAACACATAAATAGTTTCAATACATGAATTTTCTTTTATAATATTCATTATTCTCTCGATTGGAATGAGGCCCAATCAATCACCATATAATGTTAATTATATGGATTCCATACACCACATGTATATAATAGCAATGATAAACAATCAACCATCATCCAAGGTGCACCACACAACTGCATAAGCATCAAATATAAATAATTAACGCTTACACAGTCTGTCGACCAATCGATCGACATACAATTAAATAATTGGGATTAGTGTACGCCAAATTTCATCCCAACACCCGTGTGGGGTTTCAAATCAATCAAACACAGATTTTTATTTATGCAGTTGGGCGATGTGTAAAATTTATCATCCCAATCAATATCAGTCAAATCAGTGTGTATAAACAAATCGGCCGATTTGTTTATAAATATTTATTTATTCACTTTCACGTTAAAAATTATATTTTTAACGATAAAATATTTTTAACTATATAAATATTTTATTATCGATTTCACATCAACAACACAAACAAATTTTCACCACATATCAATCAAACAAACAAGCCATCCATGGTCTGTGGATGACGGGTGTCGGGTGCTGGTAAGCACCGTCTGCATCCTAGTATATATATAACTAGAAAAAGAAATTTAGAGTGAGAAGTTCTCACCGAAGCTATCCCAACTCCACTACACTTCCTATGTAGAACATCTTCCCCGTGCTCGCCTTTTTTCACTTTTGTTGCCCGTATTCACTACATATATAAAAATCATATTTTTATATGGTTCCTATGTATATAAAAATCATATTTTTATTATCACCCCATAGGGATAAAATTCTATTTTTACATCGCCACTATATAGATAAAAATTCTATTTTTACATCGCTACTATATAGATAAAAATTCTATTTTTACATCGCTACTATATAGACAAAAATTCTATTTTTACATCGTTACTATATAGATAAAAATTCTATTTTTACATCGTTACTATATAGATAAAAATTCCGCCTTTACAAATATAAAGATTATATTTTTATCACTCTACAATATAAAAGATTATATTTTTATCACTCTACAATATAAAAGATTATATTTTTATCACTCTACAATATAAAAGATTATATTTTTATCACTCTACAATATAAAAGATTATATTTTTAACACTCTACAATATAAAAGATTATATTTTTATCCTCCTACAATATAAAATTTCAGATTTTTAATTGCTAAAATTAATTAAACAAAACAAAATAAATGAAAGGGCTTACATTGCTTTAAGGAGGAGCGGAGGGGGGTTTTCTTGTTTGCTGGTGGTGGTGGCAGAAGAAGAGGCAGCGGCGGTCGGTGCGAGGCTGGGCGCGGCGTAGGGTTTCAGGAGGGCGGATGGAGGAAGAGGCGGTGGAGGCTAGGGGTTTGAGGCGGTGGGGGTTCGTCGATGTCGCAGTGGCCTGGGGCTAGGGCGCGCCGATCTTTTTAGAGGAAGGGGGGAATCGGGCGGTGGCGCGTTTCAGAAGGAGGGGGAAGACAAGGAGGAGGGAGAGTGGAATGGGGGGATGCGCCACCGCGACGGCGACGAGTGGAGGAGCGGCGGCTCCTCTCCGCTTCCTTCTCCATTTTTATTTTCTTCTTTTCTGTTTAATCAAATATGAACGGGGGGGGGGGGGCATAGAAGCTAAAAGGAAGAGAGATTTTTAATTTTATATTATTTAATTGCATGAAAAGTTGACTTTTTATTTCGACCTCGAAACGAGGCCCACCGCCTGTCGTCCATAACTAATTACCCCCATTCTGAACACAATGGGATATGTACCATAAGCTGATTCGACCATTTCGATCAGTTTCCGTTAAAATCAACATATAACTCTATATATTGATTTTGAACGCGCATTTCAATTTACCGGGGTCACATACTAACTCTATAAATCCCAGAAAAATATTTTCTAGCTTCGTATTGACGATACGGTCCTAACAAAACTAATTTCATCGAATTCTGAGACCGTTGGAAAAATGGTCATTTTCCAGTCGATTAAAATCAACTGAAACTGGTCAAACGCGTTTTCTTTTGCCACGCTCACATATTGATTCGAAAAATTATGAAATTTGGAATCTAGCAATAACTTGACATCACAGACCCAACACAAGTGGTTTCGTCGAAATCCGAGGTCGTTTGCAAAATTCCCATTTTTAAGGGTCTGAATTCCATAGCGACTATTCAGAATTTTCAACTGGACATATCTTTTGATTCCCGCTATGAAATCTTGATTTTTCGGATTCGTTGGAAAGATATTATCAAATAGATCCTATTATTTTTGGTTTCGTTAAAATCCGGATTGTTTTGCACCCGGTACATTCAATTGAAGTTTGAAATCGAATTATCGAACTACCGTGCCATTTTCAATTCTATTTATAATTATATATAATTATTATACTCTAACGACGACGTATATAATATATACGTTCGAATTACATTCAAAATAAATTTCTCGTCGATATTATTTAAAATAATTTATTTTAAATATTCAAAATTCACTAAATTTGGCGAAATAAAATTTTTAAACTGGCCCAGATTTTCGGGTTGTTACAAAAAATATCATTTTATTGTGTAAATGAACCGAATAAATATCTTATCATTAAAAATATAATTTTTAACGTATTTATTTACAAATCAGACGATTTGTTTATGTACACTGATTTAACTGATATGGATTGGGACGATAAATTTTACACATCGCCCAACTGCACAAATAAAACCTGTGTTTGATTACCCCACACAGGTATTGGGATGATATATTACATACATTAGTCCCAATAATTAGTTGTATGTCAATCGATTGGTTAACAGACAGTTATAAGCATTAAATATTTATATTTAATGCTTATACAGCGTAGAATGCACTCTGGACGATGTATGATGATTTATCACTATTGTTATCTATATGTATTGTATGAAATCCATATAATCATGTTATATGGTAATTGACTGTGTTTGATTCCAGTTCAGAAAGAATGAATATTTTAAAATAACAATTATTTTAGAATAACGAATATTTTCAAATAATATTCAGAAAAGAATCAAAACATGATTTTGATGTCCGATTTGGGATGGACACGAATATATTTAAATATATAAAGCCGTGTTGATTAGATTGACGCCATTTGACGTGAACGGTATTTATATCGATTTTATTCATTTTTATAATGAATATCGAAAAAGAATTGATTTCAAAATATAATGTTTTGAAAATATTATCATTTATATATCGATGATATGGAATATTCAATTTTGATTTGAAATTGAATATGAAGTTGAAATCATTTTGAAAACGAATTTAAAACGATTTATAAAATATGTTTTGAATGGAAATAAACGAAATAAATTATATATGTAATATAATTGCTTGAATAGAACGTGCCGTGCTACGGTAGTTCGCGGATTTTGACCATTGACTTCGAACGAACATTACGGGAGATCCGACCATCGGATTCTCCTGAAACTGGAACCTTTGGGTTCGTATCGAAAAGAGCTTTCTAACGAATAGAAGAGATTTGAAATCTAATGGTTGGATTTGGAAATATGTCCAAATCAAATTTGGAAAAGGTCGATGTAAGTGCAATTCGATGGCCGTTTATGGAAATCGACTGTACGGGCCTTGATAAAATTATTAAAAATATTAATAATTAGTGTAAAATCATAAGAAATGATTTGATAGAATTGGGATGAAAAATGCCATATTTGAAAAGATAAAAATAGTTTTTTATCGAAATGAACTAGTTTTGAACTAGAATTATAATCCAATTATTTTTAAAAATAAATAAATTGGATTTGAAATGGTTTTAAAAATAACCAGAATTTCCAATATATAAATTGGAAATGGATTTGAAGCGAAATTGTCTTCGGAATATTTCGATGTTGGATCTCGCGATTATACAGATATTGTTATGGAATTTTGAAAGATATATTTATATCGTTATTTCCAATACGATATTTGTTTGTTAAAGTATTTGATATTGAATATAAGCCGATATATTTTCTATTCAGAGCCTTGTATTTAATATCAAATTGGATTTGGGTTTGTCGTGAATGGTGTCTTCATTAACGCTGTTCATAAACCCAGTTGAGAAAAGATTAAATCTTTTTTTTTAAGATTTAATGAAGTATACCAATTAATTAATATTTAATTGGAATTGAGATTTGGGTTTATCGTGAACGGTGTTTTTAATAACACTTGTGTAATGACCCGCATTGGCAGAGGTATTATAATTAATTTATTTATTTATATAAATAATGACATAGTGAATATAATGGTTGTGGAATTAAATAATGGTGAATATTTAATTAAAATAATAAATTATATAATATATTAAATTATGAAATAATCAGAATTGGCTGAAATGGCGATATGGTGTGAACTGGATCATCTGTGATATTTAATTCAGTTTAAAATTGAATTAGAATAACGAATATATTATTTGAACGACAGTTTGAACGTATAATTATATTAAATTAAAATCGAGCTCGAAATGGCGCTGCAGTTCGTAAATTGGCGATTCGAACTTCAACTGAATGTACAGGGTTTGTTTTTAATCGAATTTTTGTGAAACAAGAAACGTGTGGAGTTGGTGGAGTATATCTTTCTAGTGGAAGAGAAAAATCGAGATTTCATCGTGTAGATTTTGATTTATGTCCAAATCAAATTTTAGAAAAGTCGCTGTGGAATTCCTTTATAATTTATAAATGAATTATTCATATTTTAAAAAGGAATTTTAATATAAATCGAATATCGAGTTGGCCCAGAAGTGAGTATCGAGTTAGAAAAATATAGAGGAATATTCTAGAGCTGTATGGTATTCCACTGTGAATATATACGATAATATTTATTTATAAATATTTAATTTAATTATATTTAAATATATTTATATATTTAAATGGGTTATTTAGGACTTTAAAAATAGCCACTTTTGCAAACAAAGTCGGAATTCGACGAAACTAATTTTGTTGGATCCGCAATGTCAAATTATTGTTAGATTTCAAGTCCCGTGATTTTTAGAGTCATTGTGTGGCCGTACGGATTTTTAATGTGAGAAACAGTCAGTATTTCGATGGTTAAAAATACGCTGTGTGGGCATACGATGTCGAAATTCGACGAAACCAGTTTTGTTGGGACCATAATATCGAAATCTAGCTACATGTCCAGTTTGGTAATTTTAGGAGATCGTATGTAATCACAGGAATTTTAGAGGACAAATAAAAATAGCGGTGACTTAAAAATAAATATAATAATCGAATAAAATATTATTTAAACTTGCCTATAAATATTTCTTAACCTCCAAACCCTATTCTTCAATTCTTCAGAAGTCAACATCCAATATTTTGCGCCGCTAGTTCTAAGTTTATTTCTACAGAAAAATTTCAATTTCTAAATCCTCAAACAAATGGAAAAAAATTCCATAAATCTTAATTCATTAATATTCGGATTCTTGCAGTGATAATCTTTAGTTTGATATGCAATTTAAGGGATTCGATCATTTGTTTGGTACGCTGGAAATGTACGCGATAGCTAGGGTTCGAGAAATCCATGGATTGAAGCTTTGTTTTACAAAATGGTTAGTATTTTTGAATTTAGAATGGGAAATCGAGCTTGGAGGTGGAGTTGTGAAGATTTCCGCGAGTGAAGATGTCGATCGAAATCAATGGAGCTGCGCATGACCCTGGAAGTCGCACGTCGATGTGTATGTATGCTTTTGATCAGATTAGTATGGAATGAAGGAGATCGAGTAGGGGTTCATAATGGTATTGTTTTTGCGATTTGTCCTTGAGTATAAATGGAGCGACGAGAAGATAAAATTCAGAAATAGCCATCGGAAGTTTACTGGAATCGTGATATTTCATTTGGACGAGAAGGAGTGCCGGTGGGCCTTTGTTGGTAATGGGTCGTTGTTTTAAAGTGGGTGAGGCCTTTTAAATTATATTAAGTCCTAAGTTAAATAGTTAAAGTGTTGAAGGGTCTGTGGAGGTTCATAGTTCGGAAATGGCAAGAATAATAGTGAAGCGGGATGTTACTAGAGAGTGGAGAAGGATTTTGGTCGTAGGTAAATGGTGTTGGGCGGAAATGATATTGATAAGGCCCAGAAGGAAATATTTAAAGTTAAATCAATTTTATAATTTAGAGTTAGCGATAAAATTTAAAACCATATTGTTTACAACAATTGTATCTTGGGTATATATTATTAGAATTTCGAACGGTCAGATCCGTTGGGACCGTATGGACGGTGGCTACGCAATGGAACTGACTGGAAATGGATTGGAGCTCGTTTGAATTTACGGCGAAATAAACTGTTTGATTCAAATCAAACAACAATTTATCGTTCTTTAACGATGAACTGCCAATGTGAGTAAATCTCACTAACTCTGAACAGTTTATAATTTCATGTTGTATTTTTAGAACTGTTAAATGTTGGTTGATTGACTGTGTGTTGACTGTTTGATTGAACTACTAGTCAGTCAGTTGAATTTCTATATTGATTCTGTTTAACAGAATATATCATATGGAACTGAAAGTGAGGTTGATTTTATTGTGTAACATCTGTGGATGCAGGTAAACAGGTTGGAGGAATCCGACTGGATTCCTCAACATTTATTTTACTGTTTTTCATATATTGTGATATATGATGTGTTATATAATCTGTGATGGATTATGTGTGTTGGAATGATATTGATCCTTGTTATTCGATATTTTTAATATCATAAAAAGACCCTGGGATGTAAAAAGAATTATTTCAATGTATATTGAAATAAAAGGGATTTTACAAAATCAATAGATTTTATAAAAAGGAAATATTTCGAAAGTAAATAAAAGGAAAATGTTTATAAAACGAATAGAGTTTTAAAAAAGGGAAAAATGTTAATAAAACAAATAGAATAGAATAAAGGAATATTTATTTAGGAAATAAATAGGATTATAAAAGGAGTTAATCAAACGTAGTTTATTAAAAGGAGTTAATCAAACGTAGTTATCAAAAGGAGTAAATCAGACATAGTTATATAGGATAAGTTACCATTTTGCACGACTGCTAGCGTAATTCGTAGGGCTGCAGATAGCCTACGGCGGTTGGATGTTTCCTGAGGGAATCAGGCGTAACCATTGTGATCGCTGCGATCTAGAGTTAAGCGAATGGAGTTAATCAAATATAGTTATTCAAGATAGAGTTAAACCAGTTAGAGTTAACCAGTTAAGTAATCGAGTTAAGATAACCAAGTTAAGTTAATCGATGGGAGTGAATCGAGTTAAGTGAATTAAGTTAAGTGGATTGAGTTAAGTTGAATAAGTAAAGTTGAACCAATTAGAGTTAATCGATAGAGTTAAATCGAACTAGAGTTATTTAAATAGAGTTATCGAATATTAGTTTATTCGAATAGAGTTAAAAAGGAAAAGGAGTTAATCAAATATAGTTTATTCGAATAGAAAGTAAAAGGAGTTAATCGAATATATAGTTTATTCAAAAGAGTTAAGTGAATAGAATAAATTGAATAGAGTTATTGAATATACATTATCGAAGGAAAGTATTATCGAATAGAAAAGATTTGAAAGAGAGTTACGTAAGGAAGTTTGTTAAAGAAATATAAAGTGAACTTTGTCTATTTCAAAGTTAGAAATGTTGTTCAGTTAAGGTCTGAGAGGTAGTATTACCCCAACTTGATTGACTTCATTTTAACTAAGGAATGGTTAAGGTTCGATGGTAAAGGATGGTTAAGTGAATTTAGTAATTAAAGGAAATGGTTTGAGTTGGCATCGCGATGGTTTGTTTAAACGTCTGTCTAAGTCCAATGAAGAAGCTTTGGAAATGTTTTCCAAATAAGAAACCAGAAATGTTTTCTAATAAAGAAAACAAGAAATATAAATGTTTTCCATTGTTAATAACGTATATTTTCCAAATTTAGAAAATAAGAAATATTGAATATAGGGAAACAGGAAATATGTAAATTAATGAAATAAAGAGATAAATGTTGAATGATGTTTGATCGATATAAATTTCCATTTGGAAATAATATCGTTGTTTGCACACCTGTTTTTCTTCGATAGTCAAATCACAGACTATCGAAGTTTTGACCATTTTAACGTCGTTAATATGGAGAGACCGGTTGGATTATTATCCAAAGAACCACTCTGTATTGGCATAAGCGTTGTGAATCATAAATGCCAAAGGAAATTGAAGACGGAGTTATGCAAGGGCTATCCTATTTTCAGAATAGTGCCTTTGGTTCATCCTGTTCCTGGATGACTTGTATGGACAGATGTCTGACAGAGTATTTCCAGACGATCACGTATATTGATTTCTCCAACCGTACCAAGAGTGGAAGCGGAGAAGGAAACTTCTTTTAGCTAACACATAATGTATGGTTGAGGACGTCAATCGGTGATTTGATGGATTTGACGATGTGGCATTCAAAGTGAATCTGGGGTGATGATAAAGCGTAGCTTCTAGCCTCACATCCGGTAAATGACAGAAATCGGGCAGGCAACATGGCTAAGACGGTCGCACCGAAGTAGGGTGGATAATCACCTGATCTAGAGTTTCATTTACTTCTAAAAATCTATTGTTGATGCTGTCCCATTCGGGAAACGGTTGTTGATCCCAACCGTTGGTGATATACATTCGATACACTCAAGCGAAATGAGTGGTTGGTCATGTGTGGTCAGGTTGCAAGATGTTCTTGTTGAACCCAGTGTATTCCTCTCTAGAGGTACATAAGCGGAAGGTGGTTCCATACCTTGTCATAGTTGGAAATCCATTACCCAATACGTGCTTGCGGTTTTGATTGTATACTATATATGTAGAACGTGAGATGAAAGCGTTTCTGCTAGATGATTATTATATTGTGTTAATAGACATTATTATAATATCAAAAGGTTTTTGATATAAAGATATTTGGGTTCTCATAAGGGAAAAACCCGTTCCGTTATACGGCGTGGTCTTATGAGATATCGATTACCTGCTTGAACTGTTTTAAACTGTTTTACTCACACCATTCCCATGACTGACCCAGAGTTTATTTTGTTGTTTTCCCTAAACTCTTGGGTGCCTAAATTTGTACGGGCAGTCAAGCAGTCGGGATTTACAGATATACTGGAAGAGCTTGGAGCAGGAGGCTTCAGGATCATATAGCTATAGTTATTTCCGCTGTGTTGTAAGTGCTGTACTTTGATAATGAATAAATATATTCAAGTACAGATTTATATTTCACAGTTATGTTATGAAATATATTTATTCGTTCCGCTGTGAGATTCGTGTTACTCTGATATTGTGTTCTTATTCTTCTTCTATTCTAAGTTTCTATCTTATCTTTCCTCACCCTCTAATTTCTTTCATTAATCATCCAGTATTTTTCGATGTTTGGTTAGTCATCATTGAGTTTATGGCGATAACCAAAGTCGACAAATTCCCGGGTCGTTACATTTGGTATCAGAGCTTAAGGTTAAGTGAATTACCTTGGCTCTGTGGCGTGACTCGGTAGAGATAGGGTTAGTAATACCCTAGATTAAGTTTGAATGTATATATACGAGTGAACGTATTTGTTATTGATATAAAATTTTGGTTTATATTGTGGAGATTTGTTGGTTGAGTCGTTTATGAGGTCTGGTCGATCAGTTTGATCCACTATATCGGTAGGAGTTTATAAACACTCGAATACGATGGGTCAACACGATATGTTTTGAAAAGAGGGTAAATTAAAATAAGTTTACCCAAGATATATCTTGATATAGAGAAGATATATATATATCGAAATTATAATATAGTGGATATATTGGGTGATATTATAATCGAGTAAGATTATAAATTAAATGGTTATGTAAATAATCAATCAAAATTCATATAAGTGAAATACGTAAAATCAGATGAGTTAAATCTGAAATTTAAACCAGAAATTGAGTTAAAACTCAGGAGAATTGGATAAGTGTTTGTAAATGGATTTGGATTTAAAATAAGGAAAATTTAAGATCTTGGGAGATTTTAAATTGTTTTACAAGCAGTGTGAATTATATGTTGAAATGAATTTCAAAGTGGAAATGTTTAGAAATGGTTTTATAGTATTGAACTCACTTCGATCGCTGGAAAATAGTTTCTGATGATGACATCTGCATTATCAGTTTTCATTTTCGAGTTGTAAGTGATGAATTACTACCAGAGATACTGTTTTGAATTTGTTTTGGGAAAGACAAGTTGTGTTGAATTTCAAATGGGATTTATAATATAGAATTTGAATAGGATTTGATATATATAATTTGAATATAGAAATTCAAATGGGATTTATAATATAAAATTTGAATAGAAATTGAATAGAATTAACTAAGTCGAAGAGGAATTAGTTAATCGAGTTTTGAATTTGAAGTTGAACTTTGAAAGATGAATTGGATTTGTAAATGTATATTCGAAATCGAATATAGAACTTAAGTTTGAATTTTGGATTCAAATTAGTTAATAAGCAAGTTAAAATATATTTGAACATGTCATGTTCAAATATAAAAGTGAAATAGACTAAAGAGTTAATTAACAAATTAATTAACGAATTGAGTTAAAACGATCAGGTATAGTTAAAATAGATTGGGCAGGTATAAATATACATGAGATAGGTATGGATAAGGTATGAAGGTATGTAAATAGAATGCTTGACGAAAAGGTATGTATTTAATTCATATATGAGATTTTATGCGCCGTATCGGCTAGCTGCTTGGCTTTTTCTTTTTCTTTTGGATTGGTGAGGGCCATGGGAGGCTATTTGAAATATCCCGATGCTCCTGGTACAAAGGAGGTTATGGCGAATTTTTCCGAGAATTTAAGGAGTTAGAATATTTTTAAGATAATTTGATAGTTAGAAATCAACATATCGATATATATATATATAGAAGTCGACAAGGAAACGAACTTAGAAATAGAATAGTAAAATCAAAAAGGAAGACTAAGAATAAAAATCAAGTAAGAATAGAAAGAGGAAGCATATACGTGTTTAAAAGTGAATAAGTAGTTGTATGGTATTGATTATTCGAGTAAGTAGTCATATCTGTTTTGACGTTATAAATGTTATTCAGTCAAGGTCTGAGAGGTAATTATACCCCAACTTGAATGATTTCATTATTAATATATAAATAGTAAGATTTCAGGCTCGAAGATCAATGTTGAATATGAGTTAGTTGAATATAGTATTTGGATTGTCGTAACAATGTTTTACACAACATCCGTTTTAACCCAAATAAGTGAAAGCTTGGAAATATAATAAAGAATATTTCCTAAGTATAGAAATAAACGAGATCGGAAAAGAGATAATTAATTGGAATATTTTCCAATTATGAATATCATATATTTTCTAAAGTTTAGAAAAATAAAGGAAGGCGATATTCGGAAATGTTTTCCAAATAACATAAAAGGCCAATATGGTTATTGAAAATATTTGGTTAACAAATATTGATAAAAAATAGAGAAGTGATTTAACTAATGGAATATAAATTAAGGGCTTAGTGACATGTTCAAAAAGGAAAATTTGATTTTGAAAAGAGTAAACTGTTTGAAAACTCCCTGGGAAAGATTGTTTGAATTAAAAACAAATTTAACAGAAATTTGTGAAAGCAAATTTGAATTAAAGTAAAGCCAGTAAAGTGGTAACTGAGATTGAATTAGAATGATATCAAGACAAATTGGATTGTGAGATTCAAATTTGAAGTGCAATGTGATGATCAAGTTAAGGATTCAAGAACGAAACTTGAGTTTGAAATGATATTTGGCTCAGATACAAACGAATGGTTGTGATGTGGATAAAAGCAGACTGGAATTTGATTGGGATGACCCTTGTATCCGCTGAATTGATAACAGGTGGAAAGGATAGAGTTGATATGCCGACAAAAGGTACAAGTTTATATTTCTACTGGATATAAGATTTATGAGCCGAATTGGCAAGCCGCTTGGCTGTTTGATTTTCTTTTGAGTTGGAGAAGGCCCAGAGAGGCGAGTGGGAGTTTGACCGATTGACCAGTACAAAGGAGGTGTTGGCGAAATTTTTCGAAGAGTTAAGGCGTTAGAAAATTTTCAGGATTTTGAAAATTTTCGTTGATAAGAATTAATTAATATTAAATTGAAATTAAATTGATCCAGTTGGAAACTGAAGTTAAGAAGTGAACAAATAAGTTCTAACCAGTCGATAGGGTCGTTCTCAACCTTTTAGCAATTTCGAGGATGAAATTATTTTAAGTGGGAAAGATTGTAATGACCCGCATTGACAGAGGTATTATAATTAATTTATTTAATTATATAAATAATGACATAGTGAATTTAATGGTCGTGGAATTAAATAATGGTGAATATTTAATTAAAATAATAAATTAAATAATATATTAAATTCTGAAATAATCAGAATTGGCTGAAATGGCGATATGGTGTGAACTAGATCATCTATGATATTTAATTCAGTTTAAACTTGAATTAGAATAACGAATATATTATTTGAACGACAGTTTGAACGTATAATTATATTAAATTAAATCGAGCTCGAAATGGCACTGCAGTTTGTAAATTGGCGATTCGAACTTCAACTGAATATACAGGGTTCGTTTTTTATCGATTTTTTGTGAAACAAGAAACGTGTGGAGCTGGTGGAGTATATCTTTCTAGTGGAAGAGAAAAATCGAGATTTCATCGTGTAGATTTTGATTTATGTCCAAATCAAATTTTAGAAAAGTCGTTGTGGAATTCCATTATAATTTATAAAGGAATTATTTATATTTTAAAAAGGAATTTCAATATAAATCGAATATCGGTTTGGCCCAGAAGTGAGTATCGAGTTAGAAAAATATAGAGGAATATTTTAGAGCTGTATGGTATTCCACTGTGAATATATACGATAATATTTATTTATAAATATTTAATTTAATTATATTTAAATATATTTATATATTTAAATGGGTTATTTAGGACTTTAAAAATAGCCCCTTTTGCAAACGAAGTCGGAATTCGACGAAACTAATTTTGTTGGATCCGCAATGTCAAATTATTGTTAGATTTCAAGTCCCGTGATTTTTAGAGTCACTGTGTAGCCGTACGGATTTTTAATGTGAGAAACAGTCAGTATTTCGACGGTTAAAAATACGCTGTGTGAGCATACGAAGTCGAAATTCGACGAAACTAATTTTGTTGGGACCGTAATATCGAAATCTAGCTACATGTCCAGTTTGGTGATTTTAGGAGATCGTATGTGATCACAGGAATTTTAGAGGACAAATAAAAATAGTGGTGACTTAAAAATAAATATAATAATCGAATAAAATATTATTTAAACTTGCCTATATATATTTCTTAACCTCCAAACCCTATTCTTCAATTCTTCAGAAGTCAACACCCAATATTTTGCGCCACTGGTTCTATATTTATTTCTGCAGAAAAATTTCAATTTCTAAATCCTCAAACAAATGGAAAAAAAATTCATAAATCTTAATTCATTCATATTCGGATTCCTGCAGTGATACTCTTTAGTTTGATATGCAATTTAAGGGATTCGATCATTTGTTTGGTGCGCTGGAAATGTACGCGATAGCTAGGGTTCGAGAAATCCATGGATTGAAGCTTTGTTTTACAAAATGGTTAATATTTTTGAATTTAGAATGGGAAATCGAGCTTGGAGGTGGAGTTGTGAAGATTTCCGCAAGTGAAGATGTCGATCGAAATCAATGGAGCTGCACATGAACCTGGAAGTCGCGCGTCGATGTGTATGTATGCTTTTGATCAGATCAGTATGGAATGAAGGAGATCGAGTAGGGGTTCATAATGGTATTGTTTTTGCGATTTGTCCTTGAGTATAAATGGAGCGACGAGAAGATAAAATTCAGAAATGGCCATCAGAAGTTTACTGGAATCGTGATATTTCATTTGGAGGAGAAGGAGTGCGGGTGGGCCTTTGTTGGTAATGGGTCGTTGTTTTAAAGTGGGTGAGGCCTTTTAAATTATATTAAGTCCTAAGTTAAACATTTAAAGTGTTGAAGGGTCTGTGGAGGTTCATAGTTCGGAAATGGCAAGAATAATAGTGAAGCGGGATGCTACTAGAGAGTGGAGAAGGATTTTGGTCGTAGGTGAATGGTGTTGGGCGGGAATGATATTGGTAAGGCACAGAAGGAAATATTTAAAGTTAAATCAATTTTATAATTTAGAGTTAGCGATAAAATTTAAAACCATATTGTTTATAACAATTGTATCTTGGGTATATATTATTAGAATTTCGAACGGTCAGATCCGTTGGGACCGTATGGACGGTGGCTACGCAATGGAACTGGCTGGAAATGGATTGGAGCTCGTTTGAATTTACGGCGAAATAAACTGTTTGATTCAAATCAAACAACAGTTTATCGTTCTTTAACGATGAACTGCCAATGTGAGTAAATCTCACTAACTCTGAACAGTTTATAATTTCATGTTGTATTTTTAGAACTGTTAAATGTGGTTGATTGACTGTGTGTTGACTGTTTGATTGAACTGCTAGTCAGTTAGTTGAATTTCTATATTGATTCTGTTTAACAGAATATATCATATGGAACTAAAAGTGATGTTGATTTTATTGTGTAACATCTGTGGATGCAGGCAAACAGGTTGGAGGAATCCGACTGGATTCCTCAACATTTATTTTACTGTTTTTCATATATTGTGATGTATGATGTGTTATATAATCTGTGATGGATTATGTGTGTTGGAATGATATTGATCCTTGTTATTCGATATTTCTAATATCATAAAAAGACCCTGGGATGTAAAAAGAATTATTTCAATGTATATTGAAATAAAAGGGATTTTACAAAATCAATAGATTTTATAAAAAGGAAATATTCCGAAAGTAAATAAAATGAAAATGTTTATAAAATGAATAGAGTTTTATAAAAGGGAAAAATGTTAATAAAACAAATAGAATAGAATAAAGGAATATTTATTTAGGAAATCAATAGGATTATAAAGGGAGTTAATCAAACGTAGTTTATTAAAAGGAGTTAATCAAACGTAGTTATCAAAAGGAGTAAATCAGACATAGTTATATAGGATAAGTTACCATTTTGCACGACTGCTAGCGTAATTTGCAGGGCTGCAGATAGCCTATGGCGGTCGGATGTTTCCTGAGGGAATCAGGCGTAACCATTGTGATCGCTGCGATCTAGAGTTAAGCGAATGGAGTTAATCAAATATAGTTATTCAAGATAGAGTTATACCAGTTAGAGTTAACCAGTTAAGTAATCGAGTTAAGATAATCAAGTTAAGTTAATCGATGGGAGTGAATCGAGTTAAGTGAATTAAGTTAAGTGGATTGAGTTAAGTTAAATAAGTAAAGTTAAACTAGTTAGTGTTAATCGATAGAGTTAAATCGAACTAGAGTTATTTAAATAGAGTTATCGAATATTAGTTTACTCGAATAGAGTTAAAAAGGAAAAGGAGTTAATCGAATATAGTTTATCCGAATAGAAATTAAAAGGAGTTAATCGAATATATAGTTTATTCAAAAGAGTTAAGTGAATAGAATAAATTGAATAGAGTTATCGAGTATACCTTATCGAAGGAAAGAATTATCGAATAGAAAAGATTTGAAAGAGAGTTACGTAAGGAAGTTTGTTAAAGAAATATAAAGTGAACTTTGTCTATTTCAAAGTTAGAAATGTTGTTCAGTTAAGGTCTGAGTGGTAGTATTACCCCAACTTGATTGACTTCATTTTAACTAAGGAATGGTTAAGGTTTGATGGTAAAAGATGGTTAAGTGAATTTAGTAATTAAAGGAAATGGTTTGAATTGGCATCGCGATGGTTTGTTTAAACATCTGTCTAAGTCCAATGAAGAAGCTTTGAAATTTTTTCCAAATAAGAAACCAGAAATGCTTTCTAATAAAGAAAATAAGAAATGGAAATATTTTCCATTGTTAATAACGTATATTTTCCAAATTTAGAAAATAAGAAATATTGAATATAGGGAAACAAGAGATAAGTACATTAATGAAATAAAGAGATAAATGTTGAATGATTTTTGATCGATATAAATTTCCATTTGGAAATAATATCGTTGTTTGCACACCTGTTTTTCTTCGATAGTTAAATCATAGACTATCGAAGTTTTGACCATTTTAACGTTGTTAATATGGAGAGACCGGTTGGATTATTATCCAAAGAACCACTCTGTATTGGCATAAGCGTTGCGAATCATATATGCCAAAGGAAATTGAAGACGGAGTTATGCAAGGGCTATCCTGTTTACAGAATAGTGCCTTCGGTTCATCCTGTTCCTGGATGACTTGTATGGACGGATGTCTGACAGAGTATTTCCAGATGATCACGTATATTGATTTCTCCAACCATACCAAGAGTGGAAGCGGAGAAGGAAACATCTTTTAGCTAACACATAATGTATGGTTGAGGACGTCAATCGGTGATTTGATGGATTTGACGATGTGGCATTCAAAGTGAATCTGGGGTGATGATAAAGCGTAGCTTCTAGCCTCACATCCGGTAAATGACAGAAATCGGGCATGCAACATGGCTAAGTCGGTCGCACCGAAGTAGGGTGTATAATAACCTAATCTAGAGTTTCATTTACTTCTAAAAATCTATTGTTGATGTTGTCCCATTCGGGAAACGGTTGTTGATCTCAACCGTTGGTGATATACATTCGATACACTCAAGCGAAATGAGTGATCGGTCATGTGTGGCCGGTTTGCAAGATGTTCTTGTTGAACCCAGTGTATTCCTCTCTAGAGGTACATAAGTGGAAGGTGGTTCCATACCTTGTCATAGTTGGAAATCCACCACCCAATACGTGCTTGCGGTTTTGATTGTATACTGTACATGTAGAACGTGAGATGAATGCGTTTCTGCTAGATGATTGTTATATTGTGTTGATAAACATTATTATAATATCAAAAGGTTTTTGATATAAAGATATTTGGATTCTCATAAGGGAAAAACCCGTTCCGTTATACGGCGTGGTCTTATGAGATATCAATTACCTGCTTGAACAGTTTTAAACTGTTTTACTCACACCAGTCCCATGACTGACCCGGTGTTTATTTTGTTGTTTTCCCTAAACTCTTAGGTGCCTAAATTTTACGGGCAGTCAAGTAGTCGGGATTTACAGATATACTAGAAGAGCTTGGAGCAGGAGACTTCAGGATCATATAGCTATAGTTATTTCCGCTGTGTTGTAAGTGTTGTACTTTGATAATGAATAAATATATTCAAGTACATATTTGTATTTCACAGTTATGTTATGAAATATATTTATTCGTTCCGCTGTGAGATTCGTATTACTCTGATATTGTGTTCTTCTTCTTCTTCTATTCTGAGTTTCTATCTTACCTTTCCTCACCCTCTAATTTCTTTCATTAATCATCCGGTATTTTTCGATTTTTGGGTAGTCATCATTGAGTTTATGGCGATAACCAAAGTCGACAAATTCCCGGGTCATAACAACTAGTTCTTTAACCCGATAATTAATGGAATGTGAATTGGGTTTATCATGAACTATGTTTTTAATGATATTCGTTCTTTAACCCGATTTACAATGAAATGTGATATGGAATTTATAAATCTTTTGTTAAGATTTAAAGGAGATTTTCCAAAGTAAAGTTTTCAAATTTAACAAAATAAATTGTAATAGAATGGAATTCGATTTGGTAATAATCGAAGTGAATTTCTATGGATGAGGACTGCTAATATATATGGAATTTAAAAGGCTTTCCCGTTATTCCATTTATATTATTAGTCGGATATAGAAGTTTATATCGATTATTTATATCGATTTGTTTTCCATGAAGATTCCATTGTTAATGGAATGTGATTTTGGGTTGTCGTGAATGGTATCTTTAATAATACTGTTCTTAGACCCAACGGAGTTAAGAAAATCAGAAACTAGCTGGAGATTAGTTAAGTTGAATGGTTTGCTAGATATTGATCTGATGTTAGTTTCGGCCTTCGGGGTTAATACTTAGGGAATTGTTCACTTACTAATTTACGGTTAAAGGTTGCTAGAATGGAATGTGATTTTGGGTATATAGTGAACCGTGTTTTAAATGACATTGGTTCTTTAACCCAGTTAAAGACATGATATGATTTCCCAAGTTAAACAATCATTAATATTGATTTTTGGGAAGATTAAAACCAAGTAGAGTTTTAATGCATCTTTAATTAGATTGAAATGATATCCAAAGGAGGATTAAAGAATAAATTTAAAGAATTTATTTTTGATAAAATTAATGGGAACCTTTCCCAAAGTATAAGAATATTTGAATAAAGGAATATTCTGAATTGGAATGAGGCGTATGTTATGTTTTTATAGCACTTGTTTATTATATACGCGAGTTATTCAGAAAGACCGGGTTTGCCCCATTCTGAATAACTGATTCGACGATGTATCGAGGATGAAGACGGTGGTTGAAGACCGGAGGCCTTCACATCGTTTAGATAATTACTGATGATCCTGATTGGGCTATACACCAAGAGGAGGGAATCAGTTGGTGATTGTCCAGATGTACTTGGAGATTGATGGATATGCGAGGAATAAGGTTCCTCCGGTTTCATTCAGACCCAGAACGAACTTGTAAATGGATGTGTGTCTGACATAGGATTTCATTCTGTGTGATTGATATCGGTTGCATAATGTGAATTGCCCATGTGGCATGCTGAGATGCAAATGATCAAGGCTTCTTTTGAAAAGCAGAGTCTTGTGGTTGATGATCAAAGCACAGCTGTGATGACCCCAAAACCCCGTGACACGGTGTTAAGGATAATCATTGGAATATAACACATTAATCATCATTAGCAGATCACAGATAATAGCATGAACATAAAATAGAATAATTTACACACATATGACAGCGGAATCATATAGATATCACCACATCAGAGAGCACAGTGCAGGATACAACTTAGTGCATAATAATACATAATCAGTCACCATCGCCAGAGGCGGAAACATACATAAAAAGTACAGAAAATAAATATTAGTCTACATCGCCAATGGTGGAATCATAATACATATACTAAGATGGCGGAAAGAGACAAAGTCAGCACGGTGTAGTCAAGCCTCGCCATGAACCAAAAGTGCGCCAGATACCTATAACTAGGCTGCCCGTGTGAAAATGAGGGCACCCGAGTTTGCAAGGTGAAACAAACTACGAGTCATTCATAGGACTGGTATGAGAAATCTACTTAACTTATTAACAACAATAATAAGGAAAATCAAAGGACCACGCCACTTTCCCGGAACAGGTTTACTCCATTGAGTGCTAGTGCATGAAATAAAGTAAATGATTAAACCATCGCAATGCTTTTTATAAAATGAAGCCATTATAAGACTCAGGTCCCATCACACAATGCAACGCAAGACGGAGGATAGAGTTTTTACTTTATAATGGCCAAAAATGCTTCATACGAATAAAACAAAAGTGTTTGATATTATTACTAGTGCATATATGTTTCAAAAGCGATTTCAATCATAAATATCAATCATAGGCGGCATAAATGACCCATACCACTATGTCGCCGTACTAGTAATACAACCACATTCGCATATTTCGTATTGGAGATTGGATTCCTTCATGAGTCGAGGCAAGGGGCAAGCTCCTCTCCGTTCGAGACACTCTAGCAAATGCCTCGGGACCGCACACAGGAATCCCTGGATCCTCCAAGGCGGGTCCTCTCTTACTTTTGAGGATTGGCAATTCCTGAACACACGTTTCCCGGTCCTTACAGACCTATAACCGAGGCGCCTCGTATTCCAACAACCACACAGGTGTAAAGTAGATATAAATGTCAGGGCTGGGAGGTCACTGACACCACCATAGCTAGAAAGAAACGTCGTGCACTCCTTGGGTCCTTCTCCCGTTTTTGACTCATACCGGGGTGTGAGGCTCGCGAATTCACGTTATACACAAAGCTACGTCACATAGACCATGCTTTGATCATCAACCACAAGACTTTGCTTTGCAATAGAAGCCTTGATCATATGCCACTTAGGCGTGCCATACAGGCAATCCACTCCATGCGACTGATTTCTATCAATACATAACCTCTGAGCTCGTACGTCTCAGAGAAGGGCGTTAAGCAAGAGAATAAATTCTCCACCACCAAACAGATATATATTTAACAGAGATCAATCAGCACAGAACAAAATCCAATGTCAGACACACAGTCCATTTACAAGTCCGTTCTGGGTTTGAACGAAACCGGAGGCACCAAATTCCTCGCATATCCGTACAATCAACCGTATGTCTGGACGGCTACTACTTCAGCTCCTTCATGGTAGCTACTCCAATCACGAGCATCAGTAGCGCCCATCCATCCAATGTGAAGATCGTCGGTCTTCAATCGTCTTCAACTCTTCGACTTCTCAACGTCGATCGATTATTTGAAATGAGATGAACTCGGCCTTTTCAAATAACCCACGTATATTTAGATTTTCAAATCATTTTACCACATGGTTGGACTATTCAACATTCACATTTCAGTTATTTAGTTATAATTTTCATGTTAAATACATTCAACCATCACATATCAAGCAAACACAACAAAATTGGTTTATTTCCACTCTATATCGTCTATAATATTTTATAACGATATATCGCCATTTTTATTTATTTAAAACGGCCATATTTAATTTAACGACGATTCAGGTCGTGCCGATGCACTAGCGCTGTTTTTCACTAAATTTGTTTTACACATATCTGAAAATCTAACCGTTGGATCTTCACAAATTTTATATCATTAGAAAGATCATTTCAAAACGAATCCAACGGTTCCAGTTTTGGGAAAATCCGACGGTCGGATATTCCACACTAGCCATTTGAAGTTACGATTTCAATTTACGAACTGCAGCGTCGTTATTCGATTTAATTTAATTATATATATATACATATAAATATAATCGTTTCTAGCGCTGTTTTTCTTCAGATTTGAATTAAATATTCCAGACAATCCAACCGTCGGATCTCTACAAAGTTGGTGCCGTTGGAAAGATATTTCCAAGGCGAACCCAACGGTTGCGGTTTCGAGAAAATCCAATGGTCGGATTTCCCGCACTAGTCGTTTAAAATCACGGTTTCAAAACACAAACTGCACGACCACGTTTCGTTTTAATTTTATTTATATTTATATATTTATATAAATATAGTTCATTCAAAAATTCCTGTATCGTTTCCACTTCAAATATTTCACTAACGCCTTTAAATTTTGGAAAATTTCGCCATAACCTCCTTTGTACGGGAGGGGCTGGGAAAATTCCCAATTAGCCACACAGGCGTCTCATGTCAAAAAGAAAAAGAAAAAGCCAAGCGGCTAGCCAACAGGCTCATAAAATCATCACCCAAACAAAACAGTAAACGTGTACCTATTTGTCGGGCACAAAATTTTATTCCTCTTCTCTAACGTCTTTGCTATAACCTGTTCAATAAATATGCGTGTACATATATGCAATTTTTATCACTTATCAATTTCCATTCAACTTCATATTTGATTCACTTTGGTTTAAAAACACCATTCATTCTAATGTTGCATGCATAGGCAAAAATCATATCATTAGCTAATTAATGAATATTTCAACTCATGCATATTTATTTGAACAAGTGGCTATTTTTAAAACTTCACATTTCAAAGACGATAATTTTGGCGAACTAAAATATATTTCAACACATGACTATTTTATTTAGTTCCTATGCATGTTAAAAATAATATTTCTTTCACAAATATTTATTTCAACGCTCGCATATCTTTAGCATATCACATATATGATAAAAATGATATTTTTATCATTTGAATTATTTATTCGACACATGAATGTTTTCAACACTTTGTAATTTCAATAAAAATGTAATTTTTATTGTTCAATCTTTTTATTCAACACATGAACCTTTCCAATACACACACTTCTCAACACATGAGCACCTCAACACGTGGATATTTTATATATGTTGTTCATATAAGAAAGATGAAATTTTTATTGTTGAAACTATTTATATATAAGGCGAATATTTTTCATACTTCATATATATTATAAAAATGTGATTTTTATTGTTTAAACACTTCATTCACTCACACATGAATTTAATTTTCACACATCACTTCTCAACACATGAGCATTTCCACACATGGATATTGTTTCAACACATGAAGATAATTTCAACATATGAAAATAATTCTAACACATGAATATTTGCGACGATCCCAAAATCCGAGGGGCGGTATTAAGGATAATCATTGGAATATAACACATTAATCATCATAGCAGAGTACAGATAATAGCAAAAACAATAAATAGAATAATTTTACATGGATATGACAGCGGAATCACAACATGTAATAACATCAGAATAGCATAGCGTAGGATATAACTTAATAAATAAAAAGGAAAGTGATCAGTTGAAACGACCCGCAAATCCGTGCTATCTGAGTTGACTAAATACACCACACGTCCAACCCAAATAACACAGAAATACGACTCATTATTAGAAAGAAGTTAGAGGATGAGAAATAGAAAGAAAGAAATATTAGAATAGAAGAAAAACGAAGATCACAACTCACAGCGGAACGAAGAAAATATATTATATAACATAAGCTTCGAAATACAAATCTGTTTTGTACATATATACAAACCATCATCAGAGTACACATAACATTTGATCCAGCGGAAGTAACTCTAGATAACTAACGTTGAAGCCTCCTGCTTCAAGCTCCTCCAAGTGTATCTGTAAAAGCCTGAAACACTTGACTGCCCGTACAAATTTGGGCACCCAAGAGTTTAGGGAAAACAAAACAAAATAAACTCTGGGTCAGTCATGGGACTGGTGTGAGTAAACTCCAACCACTTGTTTAACTTTAAAAATCCTTTCAAAAGAAAAGATAATAGTAAGACCAGCCCACACATAAACATGGACGGTTTTTACCTTACTATAACCCAAAACACTTTGATACAAAAATCCAGTGATATTATAATAATGTCTACATCAAGTAAATAACCAATTAGTAGAACGTTTGCATCTCACGCTCCACATATATAGTATATAATCAAAAACCGCATGGCTCTTATTGGAGATTGGATTTCCAACATGACAAGGTATGGAACCACCTTCCGATGATGTATCTCTAGAGGCGAATACACCTGGGTTCAACAAGAACATCTTGCAACCCGGCCCACACATGACCGACCACTCATTTCGCTTGAGTGTATCGAATGTATATCACCAACGGTTGGACTCAAACCACCGTTTCCCGAATGGGCAGAATCGATAGATTTAGAAACAAAAGGAATTTCTCTAGATAGGTGATTATACACCCTAATGGGTGCGACCCACATAGCCATGCTGCCTGCCCGATTTTTGTCCTTTCCCGGTTGTTGAGGCCTGAGGCTACGCATACTTACCATTCATTTGATAACACAATCACTTTGAATGCCACATTGTCAGATCCGTTAATCACTAGTTGAGTTTGCACAAATATTCTGGATATTATGCTAAGGGATAAATCCGTTGCGACCATATATATTCATACAGACCAACCCATTTGATCATTGGAAATACTCTGTCAGGCATCCGTCCATATACGTTCGTTCTGGGATTGAACGAAACCGAAGGCACTATTTCTATAAATAGAAAAGCCCTTGCACTTCACTCCGTCTTCAATATATTCAGCATACTTGGTTCGCAACGCTTATGCCGATACGGAGTGGTTCTTCGGATAATAATCCAACCGGTCTCTCCATATTGACAACGATGGTCAAAAACTTCGATAGTCTGTGATTTAACTATCGAATAAAAAAACAAGTGTTCATCCAACCTATCAAACAAATCACTGGGCCCTTTAATTAATATTTCATTAATTAAATCACTTTTCCATTTCCTCTATCAATATTGGTTATCCAAATATTTTCAATAATCATCTTGCCTCTTATGCCATTTGGAAAACGTTTCCAATTATTAACTTCTTTTATTTTCTATATATTAGAAAATGTCTCTATTTGCAATTGAAAACAATTCCAATCACTTGTCTCTATCCCCTTTTTGTTTACAACATTCGATTTTTTTATATTCACTTTACAATCGAATATTCAATACGTCGATACAATGATTTCAAATTATCAAAATATCTTAAAATATTCTAACTCTTTAAATTTCCGGAAAATTTCGCCATAACCTCCCCTGTATCGGGAGCATCGGGAAATTTCAAATAGCTTCCCGGTATCTTCTCATTTCAAAAGAAAAAGAAAAAGCCAAGCGGCTTGCCGATACGGCGCATAAAACCTCATATATGAATTAAACATGTACCTTTTTGTCGAGCACATTATTTATATACCTGCATTATCCTTGCCCCATACCTGTTTCCTGTATGTCTATACCTGTCCTATTTATTTCAACTTCGTACACTCGTTTGACTCAATTCGTTAAAGTAATTCTTTAACTAACTCTCTGCCTATCTCGCTTATATGTTTGAATATAACACGTTTTCAAATATATTTCCACTTACTTATTAATCAATTGAATTCAAATTCCAATTTTAGTTCTATATTCGATTTCGAATATATATTTACAATCCCAAATTTCACTTTTCAAAGTTCGACTTTAGTTCAAACTCGATTAACTAATTCTCCTTTGATTTAGTTAATTCTATTCAATAATCAAAAATAGGATTATTGTTTCCAAAAATCATCTTCTTTACTTCACTTGAGTTCACATTTATTTTCTAACTCAAGTCTAGATTTTTAAATGGAAATCCGGATTTTTATTTGCTTAAAAATCCCAATATTTATATATAAAATCCATTATGGTTTATAATGGTTTATGGCGCTGCATTTTTAAAAATTTGATTTTGACATAACTAAAAATCTATTTGACGAAATCCATATTTTTCTCTTTCATCAGAAAACTATTATCAAATCGGTCCGGACGTTTCTTGTTTCGAAGAATTCCGACTTCAATTGCACTCTGTATACTCAATTGAAGTTCGAATTGCCAATTTACGAACTGCAGCGCTGCGGCGAATTCGTTTTAATTATATTTATATATATAAACTTTTTAAACTTCTTAAAATGAATTCAACTTTATTTAATTCTATTTGAATTCCTTGATTCAAATTCCAATCTTACTTTTGAATTCTATATTTCAAAACCCAATTCCTTTTCTATTTGATATTCAAATTCAATACCTGAATTTCCATTTGAATTCCCTATATTCAAATTCGATACTTGAATTCATTTGAATTCTTTTATTCAAACTCCATATTTAAATTCCATTGGAACTTCTATATTCCAATTTCTATATTTGAATTCTATTGGAATTCAAATATTCAAATTCCTTTTTAAATTCTATATTCAAAATTCCATAGTTTAAAACCCATTTGAATTTCATATTCAAATCCCATATATCAAATCCTATTCGAATTCGATTTGAATCTCTTATATTCAAATTCCATTTTTCTTTTCCATTTGAATTCTAATATTCAAATTCATTCCAACCCCATTTGAATTCTAATATTCAACTTATTTTTAACACCATTTGAATTTCTTCACTCAAACCCATTTGAATTCCCTTGAATTCAAATTCCGTTTCAAAACCCTTTGGATTTCCTATTTTGAAATCCTATTTGAAATTCTATTTCCAATTCTACTTTGAAAATCCTATTTCAAAGTTTATTTCAAATTCTATTTTGAAATCTCATATTCAAATTTCTATTTGAATTTCTTTATTCAAATTCCATGTTCAAAATTCAATACTCGAATTTCTATCTCAAATCTCTATTCAAATTTCATATTTGAATTCTTCTTTGAAATACTATATTTCAAATTCTATTTTGAAATTCTACATTCAAATCTCTATTTGAACCTCTATTTGAATTTCAAATATTCAATCTCCTTTTAGAATGTAAACATTCAAACTCCTCTTTAAAATTCAAAGGTTATACTCAAATTTCATTTGAGTTATATATTTAAAATTTCCTTTTCACATCTTATTTTGAAATTCCATTTCAAATCCCAATTTCACGCTTTTATTTCTTTATCTGAATTATCAAATGATAATTCTTTTCCACTTCATTTATGACTTCGTTATAAAAGACTATTTATAAACTTCGTTTATAAAGGAACTACTTGTTTTATTTTTCAAAACAAGTTTATATTTTTATTTCATTAAAAATTCAAACTCTATTTAAAAATAGAATTTTTCCTTTTAAAATCTCAAATGTCCTTTTAATTGGCCCAGTGATATTTAAACACACAAAGCAACGAATTTCTTTATTTTTCTACCACATCATATATAACAATATATATGCAAACAATAAACAAAACAGATAATATATTTTTGAGGGATCCAGTTGGATTCCTCCAACCTGTTTTCCTGCATCCACAAATGTTAGCACATAAATAATACCAATTCTGCTTCGTGGCAGAATATCGCGGTATAGAAGGTCATCCACTAATCATAGCGTGGGGCGTATAGGGTAATCATCCGCTATGAAACTGCGGGCATCCGCTAATGAGACTGCGGGAATCCAACCAATCAATCAACCCAATATATATAATAGCCTTAAATAACTAATATATATAAAACAAGCAGAAAAATCCAAACAAGCAACAACAATTATTTTTAACGAAATAAAAATAATTAGAAATAAAAGGTGAGTGAGATTTACTCACCTTGATTTCAATTGGCGAATATCCATTTAAATGATATCTTCGTATTTACGGATCTATTAGGATCAATTCATCTTGTACCTACAATGGTTCATTTTTAATTTATCAATCGATTAAGCTTTTATTATATAAAATAAACTACTTAAATAAATTTTCATTTTAAATTTATTAAAACGGATACCTTATTTGCCTTGGAATTAGCTCGACCAAACTATGAATGTCTCAACATACTTCGATCAACTTCCTTGCTAAACCAGTACTAAAAATGCTATCTTTCACTTCGGCATTTCCTCGAACACTTAGCCGGCACTTCCATTTCATTTTTTTTTTCTATCCTTTGAACACTATTGCGTGACTTTTGCACACCTCAGAAGCACAACCCTTCAACGTAACCAAAGACCGAACTCTCTTCTCTGAACAACCATCAGCAAACCTCCCAGAACACCGAGCTTTTGCTCACCTGCGATTAACAACAGACCTGCACCCTTCCTCAATGTATTGTCGAACTCCATCAACTCCACGATTTGCATCGCACCCCTCCTGATGTCGGATTCCAGATACTCGTGATGGCCACGAGTTCACCGCCCCCAATTTGAAACGCATACCCTAAATCGACAGACCCCTTTCCTTACATCGCAGGCGCCTCAACCCATTCGACCCCCCCCCCAAATCGCAATTTATACTAGACCCCGCCGGAAGCTTCAACTTCGTGTATATCTTTATCTGATCGCCTCCATTCTGACGTTCAACTCGTTCGTTATGTTAATCACGTTTTTTTTTTCTTTTAAACCGATAGGAGGAATCGATTTTACGGATGACAAAAAGAGAAAGAAAAAGAAGAAGGAACGAAGGAATTTATTTGAGGAGCGACGTTGATTGAAAATTTGAGGAGATGGAGTGCGGTTTTATAAGGGCGCAAGGGAACATGAGTACCACAGACATTAATTTGATGTTTTCCTTGATATTGAAGAGGGAGACAGGAAATTTGGCTCGAGGAAAGAAATAGGGTGGCGCGATATAGGTCTGTGTTGTAAGTTTTAGGTCGGCTTCTGCAAACGTCGGGTGGCTGATATTAACTAGATTTGACTAGATTTTGTTTTAAATTAATTAACGTAAAATATCTCGCGGTACCCGAACTGCTATTTTCAACGTAGCGATTTACGTCTTCAGATTATGGTGTTATTTTAAAATTCACGGAACCGACTCTGTAATTTAATTCGACTAAATGAAGGAAATAACAATTTAAATTAACGATTTAAATTAAATTCAATTTAAAATATAAATGGTTTCAAACAATTTAAATTATCGATAACTATCGTTATAACTCAATGTATAATTTATATTAGCCATTTGAATCTTTTAGATTCAGTTTTAAATTCTGAATCCAATTATTTATCGTTTCCATAATATGCTAATTAAATATATTAGATAATTATTCATATACCGATTATTAGATTGATAAATTCAATATAAAAATCAACTTATTATCCTAACTAAATAATTTAAATAAATTTAAATACTCAATATTAACTGGCTAAAAATCCGGGATGTTACATTCTTCCCCCCTTAAAATAATTTCGTCCTCGAAATTGCTAAGGTAGGAAAAATACTACAAATCCATTACCTTTCAACAATCCACTTATGTTGAAATTCAACCCCTCGTATTCCAACAATTTTAATTCCACCAAAACTTTTGGCCTTCCTTCACTTAATTCGAATGATCTACGATCAATCTATTTATATCTAATCTATGTTCTATTAAACCAATTCAAATTGACTTTAATCAATTCATTCACTTCGACCCATTTAACTTGTTTAAGTTAAATTTCAATTCCAGAATTCAAATCCCTGGGTTTTCTTTTCAAATCCATAAATATATACTTATATTTATTTCCATCTAAAACTCAAAACATTTGAATTTTCAAACTACTTGTTTTCTTTCAAACAAATTTTCATCTAAAACTTTTTCTAAGGTAGCAATCCATCACTTAGAAACACGGAAATGAACACTGGTGATGCTGCAGTCATCATCAGAATTATTTCCCAGCCACCGAAGTGAGTTCAGTGCTTTATCATTTTAAAAATCAATTCAAAATGATTTTCATTCAAAACCTTTTCAAAATAAAACTGTATTATTATAATTACTTTGAAAAATATGTTTCAACTTCCCAGGATTTAAATTCCAAAATCTGCTTTGAAATCAAATTTTAATTCATCTCAATTTGTATATTTAATTCCTATACAAATTCTATTTGGTTATAAATAACCATTCTAAATTTATAATCTCATTTGATTATAAAATCAACATCCAACACATCCATATAATAATAATTCCAGAAAATTATTCTTTCTATATCAAAATAGAAATTTGGGTAAAATTATTTCATCTACCCACTTTAAAACAATACCATGTTGTATTTTCTGTTCAAGTGTTTAGAAATCCCTATCGACTTCGTGGCGTCCCACGATTCGACCAGAATTCATAAACCACTCACAGACTAGTCAACACAATATAAAACATCTTTTATATCAATTTACAAATACGCTCTCTCGTATCTATACACTCAACTCATTCTAGGGTACTACTGACCCTATCTCTAATGAGCACATGCCACACAAGCCTAGGTATTCGCTCAACCTAAGCTCTGATACCAACTGAAACGACCCGCAAATCCGTGCTATCTGAGTTGACTAAATACACCACACGTCCAACCCAAATAACACAGAAATACGACTCATTATTAGAAAGAAGTTAGAGGATGAGAAATAGAAAGAAAGAAATATTAGAATAGAAGAAAAACGAAGATCACAACTCACAGCGGAACGAAGAAAATATATTATATAACATAAGCTTCGAAATACAAATCTGTTTTGTACATATATACAAACCATCATCAGAGTACACATAACATTTGATCCAGCGGAAGTAACTCTAGATAACTAACGTTGAAGCCTCCTGCTTCAAGCTCCTCCAAGTGTATCTGTAAAAGCCTGAAACACTTGACTGCCCGTACAAATTTGGGCACCCAAGAGTTTAGGGAAAACAAAACAAAATAAACTCTGGGTCAGTCATGGGACTGGTGTGAGTAAACTCCAACCACTTGTTTAACTTTAAAAATCCTTTCAAAAGAAAAGATAATAGTAAGACCAACCCACATATAAACATGGACGGTTTTTACCTTACTATAACCCAAAACACTTTGATACAAAAATCCAGTGATATTATAATAATGTCTACATCAAGTAAATAACCAATTAGTAGAACGTTTGCATCTCACGCTCCACATATATAGTATATAATCAAAAACCGCATGGCTCTTATTGGAGATTGGATTTCCAACATGACAAGGTATGGAACCACCTTCCGATGATGTATCTCTAGAGGCGAATACACCTGGGTTCAACAAGAACATCTTGCAACCCGGCCCACACATGACCGACCACTCATTTCGCTTGAGTGTATCGAATGTATATCACCAACGGTTGGACTCAAACCACCGTTTCCCGAATGGGCAGAATCGATAGATTTAGAAACAAAAGGAATTTCTCTAGATAGGTGATTATACACCCTAATGGGTGCGACCCACATAGCCATGCTGCCTGCCCGATTTTTGTCCTTTCCCGGTTGTTGAGGCCTGAGGCTACGCATACTTACCATTCATTTGATAACACAATCACTTTGAATGCCACATTGTCAGATCCGTTAATCACTAGTTGAGTTTGCACAAATATTCTGGATATTATGCTAAGGGATAAATCCGTTGCGACCATATATATTCATACAGACCAACCCATTTGATCATTGGAAATACTCTGTCAGGCATCCGTCCATATACGTTCGTTCTGGGATTGAACGAAACCGAAGGCACTATTTCTATAAATAGAAAAGCCCTTGCACTTCACTCCGTCTTCAATATATTCAGCATACTTGGTTCGCAACGCTTATGCCGATACGGAGTGGTTCTTCGGATAATAATCCAACCGGTCTCTCCATATTGACAACGATGGTCAAAAACTTCGATAGTCTGTGATTTAACTATCGAATAAAAAAACAAGTGTTCATCCAACCTATCAAACAAATCACTGGGCCCTTTAATTAATATTTCATTAATTAAATCACTTTTCCATTTCCTCTATCAATATTGGTTATCCAAATATTTTCAATAATCATCTTGCCTCTTATGCCATTTGGAAAACGTTTCCAATTATTAACTTCTTTTATTTTCTATATATTAGAAAATGTCTCTATTTGCAATTGAAAACAATTCCAATCACTTGTCTCTATCCCCTTTTTGTTTACAACATTCGATTTTTTTTATATTCACTTTACAATCGAATATTCAATACGTCGATACAATGATTTCAAATTATCAAAATATCTTAAAATATTCTAACTCTTTAAATTTCCGGAAAATTTCGCCATAACCTCCCCTGTATCGGGAGCATCGGGAAATTTCAAATAGCTTCCCGGTATCTTCTCATTTCAAAAGAAAAAGAAAAAGCCAAGCGGCTTGCCGATACGGCGCATAAAACCTCATATATGAATTAAACATGTACCTTTTTGTCGAGCACATTATTTATATACCTGCATTATCCTTGCCCCATACCTATTTCCTGTATGTCTATACCTGTCCCATTTATTTCAACTTCGTACACTCGTTTGACTCAATTCGTTAAAGTAATTCTTTAACTAACTCTCTGCCTATCTCGCTTATATGTTTGAATATAACACGTTTTCAAATATATTTCCACTTACTTATTAATCAATTGAATTCAAATTCCAATTTTAGTTCTATATTCGATTTCGAATATATATTTACAATCCCAAATTTCACTTTTCAAAGTTCGACTTTAGTTCAAACTCGATTAACTAATTCTCCTTTGATTTAGTTAATTCTATTCAATAATCAAAAATAGGATTATTGTTTCCAAAAATCATCTTCTTTACTTCACTTGAGTTCACATTTATTTTCTAACTCAAGTCTAGATTTTTAAATGGAAATCCGGATTTTTATTTGCTTAAAAATCCCAATATTTATATATAAAATCCATTATGGTTTATAATGGTTTATGGCGCTGCATTTTTAAAAATTTGATTTTGACATAACTAAAAATCTATTTGACGAAATCCATATTTTTCTCTTTCATCAGAAAACTATTATCAAATCGGTCCGGACGTTTCTTGTTTCGAAGAATTCCGACTTCAATTGCACTCTGTATACTCAATTGAAGTTCGAATTGCCAATTTACGAACTGCAGCGCTGCGGCGAATTCGTTTTAATTATATTTATATATATAAACTTTTTAAACTTCTTAAAATGAATTCAACTTTATTTAATTCTATTTGAATTCCTTGATTCAAATTCCAATCTTACTTTTGAATTCTATATTTCAAAACCCAATTCCTTTTCTATTTGATATTCAAATTCAATACCTGAATTTCCATTTGAATTCCCTATATTCAAATTCGATACTTGAATTCATTTGAATTCTTTTATTCAAACTCCATATTTAAATTCCGTTGGAACTTCTATATTCCAATTTCTATATTTGAATTCTATTGGAATTCAAATATTCAAATTCCTTTTTAAATTCTATATTCAAAATTCCATAGTTTAAAACCCATTTGAATTTCATATTCAAATCCCATATATCAAATCCTATTCGAATTCGATTTGAATCTCTTATATTCAAATTCCATTTTTCTTTTCCATTTGAATTCTAATATTCAAATTCATTCCAACCCCATTTGAATTCTAATATTCAACTTATTTTTAACACCATTTGAATTTCTTCACTCAAACCCATTTGAATTCCCTTGAATTCAAATTCCGTTTCAAAACCCTTTGGATTTCCTATTTTGAAATCCTATTTGAAATTCTATTTCCAATTCTACTTTGAAAATCCTATTTCAAAGTTTATTTCAAATTCTATTTTGAAATCTCATATTCAAATTTCTATTTGAATTTCTTTATTCAAATTCCATGTTCAAAATTCAATACTCGAATTTCTATCTCAAATCTCTATTCAAATTTCATATTTGAATTCTTCTTTGAAATACTATATTTCAAATTCTATTTTGAAATTCTACATTCAAATCTCTATTTGAACCTCTATTTGAATTTCAAATATTCAATCTCCTTTTAGAATGTAAACATTCAAACTCCTCTTTAAAATTCAAAGGTTATACTCAAATTTCATTTGAGTTATATATTTAAAATTTCCTTTTCACATCTTATTTTGAAATTCCATTTCAAATCCCAATTTCACGCTTTTATTTCTTTATCTGAATTATCAAATGATAATTCTTTTCCACTTCATTTATGACTTCGTTATAAAAGACTATTTATAAACTTCGTTTATAAAGGAACTACTTGTTTTATTTTTCAAAACAAGTTTATATTTTTATTTCATTAAAAATTCAAACTCTATTTAAAAATAGAATTTTTCCTTTTAAAATCTCAAATGTCCTTTTAATTGGCCCAGTGATATTTAAACACACAAAGCAACGAATTTCTTTATTTTTCTACCACATCATATATAACAATATATATGCAAACAATAAACAAAACAGATAATATATTTTTGAGGGATCCAGTTGGATTCCTCCAACCTGTTTTCCTGCATCCACAGATGTTAGCACATAAATAATACCAATTCTGCTTCGTGGCAGAATATCGCGGTATAGAAGGTCATCCACTAATCATAGCGTGGGGCGTATAGGGTAATCATCCGCTATGAAACTGCGGGCATCCGCTAATGAGACTGCGGGAATCCAACCAATCAATCAACCCAATATATATAATAGCCTTAAATAACTAATATATATAAAACAAGCAGAAAAATCCAAACAAGCAACAACAATTATTTTTAACGAAATAAAAATAATTAGAAATAAAAGGTGAGTGAGATTTACTCACCTTGATTTCAATTGGCGAATATCCATTTAAATGATATCTTCGTATTTACGGATCTATTAGGATCAATTCATCTTGTACCTACAATGGTTCATTTTTAATTTATCAATCGATTAAGCTTTTATTATATAAAATAAACTACTTAAATAAATTTTCATTTTAAATTTATTAAAACGGATACCTTATTTGCCTTGGAATTAGCTCGACCAAACTATGAATGTCTCAACATACTTCGATCAACTTCCTTGCTAAACCAGTACTAAAAATGCTATCTTTCACTTCGGCATTTCCTCGAACACTTAGCCGGCACTTCCATTTCATTTTTTTTTTCTATCCTTTGAACACTATTGCGTGACTTTTGCACACCTCAGAAGCACAACCCTTCAACGTAACCAAAGACCGAACTCTCTTCTCTGAACAACCATCAGCAAACCTCCCAGAACACCGAGCTTTTGCTCACCTGCGATTAACAACAGACCTGCACCCTTCCTCAATGTATTGTCGAACTCCATCAACTCCACGATTTGCATCGCACCCCTCCTGATGTCGGATTCCAGATACTCGTGATGGCCACGAGTTCACCGCCCCCAATTTGAAACGCATACCCTAAATCGACAGACCCCTTTCCTTACATCGCAGGCGCCTCAACCCATTCGACCCCCCCCCCAAATCGCAATTTATACTAGACCCCGCCGGAAGCTTCAACTTCGTGTATATCTTTATCTGATCGCCTCCATTCTGACGTTCAACTCGTTCGTTATGTTAATCACGTTTTTTTTTTCTTTTAAACCGATAGGAGGAATCGATTTTACGGATGACAAAAAGAGAAAGAAAAAGAAGAAGGAACGAAGGAATTTATTTGAGGAGCGACGTTGATTGAAAATTTGAGGAGATGGAGTGCGGTTTTATAAGGGCGCAAGGGAACATGAGTACCACAGACATTAATTTGATGTTTTCCTTGATATTGAAGAGGGAGACAGGAAATTTGGCTCGAGGAAAGAAATAGGGTGGCGCGATATAGGTCTGTGTTGTAAGTTTTAGGTCGGCTTCTGCAAACGTCGGGTGGCTGATATTAACTAGATTTGACTAGATTTTGTTTTAAATTAATTAACGTAAAATATCTCGCGGTACCCGAACTGCTATTTTCAACGTAGCGATTTACGTCTTCAGATTATGGTGTTATTTTAAAATTCACGGAACCGACTCTGTAATTTAATTCGACTAAATGAAGGAAATAACAATTTAAATTAACGATTTAAATTAAATTCAATTTAAAATATAAATGGTTTCAAACAATTTAAATTATCGATAACTATCGTTATAACTCAATGTATAATTTATATTAGCCATTTGAATCTTTTAGATTCAGTTTTAAATTCTGAATCCAATTATTTATCGTTTCCATAATATGCTAATTAAATATATTAGATAATTATTCATATACCGATTATTAGATTGATAAATTCAATATAAAAATCAACTTATTATCCTAACTAAATAATTTAAATAAATTTAAATACTCAATATTAACTGGCTAAAAATCCGGGATGTTACATCAGTCATCATCGCCAGAGGCGGAATATATACATGAAGTGAGACATAATAAAGGTATCAGTCTACATCGCCGAAGGCGGTACATATACATACAATAAGAAGTACGGAAAGTAAATCAGTCTGCATCACCCGTGACGGACATATTATAAGTATAGTAATGGCGGAAAATGTCAAAGTCATCTCTGTGAAATCAGCCTCGCCATGAGCCAAAATGCACTCTATACAACAGTGCAGAGCCAAAAACAACCTGTCACCTGTGAACTAGGCTGCCCGTGTGAAAATAAGGGCAGCCGCGTTTGCAAAGTGAAACAAACAACGAGTCAGTCATGGGGACTGGTATGAGGAATCTATTTAACAGTTAAATAACAGTAATAAGCAAATCATAGGACCACGCCACTTTCGCGGAACAGTTTTACTCCAGTGATTGCTAGTGCAATTTAAAACAAAGTAAATTCTTTTAAAACAACGCAATGCTTTTAGAAAGAATGAAGCCATTATAAGACTCAGTTCCCATCATACAATGCAACGCAAGCCGGAGGATAGAGTTTTACCTTATAATGGCCAAATATGTTTGGTACGTATAAAGCAAAATCATTTGATATTATTACTAGTGCATATATGTTTCAAAAGCGAATAACATCATAAATATCAATCATAGGTGACATGAGCGTCCCATGTCACTATGTCGCCATATATAAGTTACAATCGAATCCGTTATCTCGTATTGGAAATTGGATTTCCGTCATGAGTCGAGGCAAGGGGCAAGCTCCTCTCCACTTCGAGACACTCTAGCAAATGCCTCAGGACTACACACTCTGGGTAACCCTGGATCCTCCAAGGCCGGTCCTCTCTTACGTTTGAGGATTAATTATTCCTGAACACACGTTTCCCGGTCCTTACAGACCTATAATCGAGGCGCCTCGCATTCCAACAACCACATAGGTGAAAAATAGATATAAATGTCAGAGCTGGTAAGTCACTGACACCACCATAGCTAGAAAGAAACGTCATGCTCTCCTTGGGTCCTTATCCCGTTTTTGACTCATACCGAGGTGTGAGGCTCGCGAATTCACGCTATACACAAAGCCAGGCCACGTAGACCGTGCTTTGATCATCATCCACAAGACTTTGCTTTGCAACAGAAGCCTTGATCACAGCATCTTGGCATGCCACATAGGCAGTCCATTCCATACGATTGATTTCCATCGATATATAACCTCTAAGCTCGTACGTCTCAGAGAAGGGCGTTAAGCAAAAGAATAAATTCTCCGCCGCCAAACAGATATATATTTAACAGAGATCAATCAGTATAGAACAAAATCCAATGTCAGACACACAGTCCATTTACAAGTCCGTTCTGGGTCTGAACGAAACCGGAGGCGCCAAATTCCTCGTATATCCGTCCAATCAACACATGCGTTCAGACGGCTACTACTTCCGCCCCTTTCCGGTAGCTACTCCAGTCAGGAACCTCAGTAGCGCCCATCCAACCGATACGAAGATCGTCGTTCTTGAATCGTCTTTTCATTTTCCAATTCGAATCGCTCGATAAATTATTTGAAATGAGGGTTAGCTCGGCCTTTTCAAATAATTCACGTCATTAGAATTTTAAATCGATTCTTCCTATGGTTATATTATTCGACATCCATCTTTCAGTTCTTTAGTGTTATTTTCGTGTCAAACACATACAGCCATCAAATATCAAACAATTCAAGCCCAATTGGTTTATTCGCAATCTATGTTGCTTATAATATTTTATAACGATTTTTCGCCATTTTTATTTATTTAAAAATGGCCATATTTAATTAAACGACGTTTCAGGTCGTGCCGTGGCACTGGCGCTGTTTTTCCCCTAATTTATTTTACACATATCGGAAAATCTAACCGTTGGATTTCTACAAAGTTTATATCAGTGGGAAGATATTCCCAAAGCGAACCCAACGGTTCCAGTTTCGTGAAAATCCGACGGTCGGATCTCCCACACTAGTCGTTTGAAGTTACGTTTTCAAAATTCGAACTGCAGCGTCGTTATTCGATTTAATTTAATTATACTTATATTTATATATAAATATAAACGATTCTGGCACTGTTTTTTTTTCTTCGGATTTAAATTAAACATTCCGGACAATCCCACCGTTGGATTTTTTACAAGTTTGGTGCCGTTGGGAAGATATTTCCAAGGCGAACCCAGCGGTTGCGGTTTCGAGAAAATCTGATGGTCGGATTTCTCGCACTAATCGTTTCAAATTATGATTCCGAAACACGAACTGCACGGCTTTGATTCCTTTTAATTATATTTATATTTATATATATAAATATAGTTCATTCTATAATTCCAACTATAGTTCATTCTATATTTTCAACTTCGTTTTCACTTCAAATATTTCACTAACGCCTTAATATTTCGAAAAATTTCGCCATAACCTCCTTTGTACGGGGAGGGGTTTGGAAATTTATTGGGCCGTGTTAGGTACCCAATAAATCCTAAAAAGCATCCACATATTTATAGTGATATATTTTGGTGTTTACGGGGGAGCATGTATAGATAATCACTCTAGAGAATAAATTCTCGTCACCCCGTTTCCGTGTGGAAATAAATAGTCCATGTGCCGTTTCTAATAACTAGAGCGACGTGATTATTGTCAACTCCAGACCCGTGTGGGGTTTTTATTAATCTGGCCATTTATCGTTATATTTTACATAGTCCATATCAGTCATCAGTTCAACCTGTAGTATATAGTCATTGCCATACAAGCCTCTCGCTCGTATGGTAGATCTTCCACCTCGTCACACAAGCTCCAATTGCTTATGTGGAATATGATGAAGTATGCCTATCGTCAAGAAGTATGCCATGTAGTGTAGTTCAAAATTAATTGTTACTATCCTATGGCGACGTTTATTATTTCACACAGAATAACCAGCACTCCGCATCCAATGGCATTCACAGGAGTTGATATAAAAATAAAATTGCGCAGCCAACTCATCAAGGTTTACCTATTTGTCGGGCACGCAAATAATTTCTTTACTTTACAGCTAATCCATTTTTCCTGTTCAACACATGTATATATATGCAGAACAAAGCTAATAATAATATTTCTAGCAACTATTATTTATTTCAAGACGTGTGTATTTTTATCAAAGCGTATACATGATAAAAGAAATATTTTTATCGTCAAAAATATTTATTCAATATGTGAATGTTTTTAACACTTCATATTCACAATAAAAATGTAGTTTTATTGTGAATTCATTTTATTTTAAAATACGATAACATTCAACACATGAATTTCAAATCGACGAACGAATTGCAACTCAACACATGAATATTCTATATAGTTTGTATATATACAAAAATGTGATTTTTATCGCTAAAGCTATTTGTTTAAATTCAAATAATATTCAACACATGAATTTCAACTCAACGAATGAATTGCAACTCAACACATGAATATTCGCTATGGTTTGTATATATATAAAAAATGTGATTTTTATCGCTAAAGCCATTTGTTTAAATTCAAATAATATTCAACACATGAATTTCAACTCAACGAATGAATTGCAACTCAACACATGAATATTCGCTATGGTTTGTATATATATAAAAATGTGATTTTTATCGCTAAAGCTATTTGTTTAAATTCAAATAATATTCAACACATGAATTTCAACTCAACGAATGAATTGCAACTCAACACATGAATATTCGCTATGGTTTTTATATATATAAAAATGTGATTTTTATCGCTAAAGCCATTTGTTTAAATTCAAGTAATATTCAACACATGAATTTCAACTCAACGAATGAATTGCAACTCAACACATGAATATTCGCTATGGTTTGTATATATATAAAAATGTGATTTTTATCGCTAAAGCTATTTGTTTAAATTCAAATAATATTCAACACATGAATTTCAACTCAACGAATGAATTGCAACTCAACACATGAATATTCGCTATGGTTTGTATATATATAAAAATGTGATTTTTATCGCTAAAGCTATTTGTTTAAATTCAAATAATATTCAACACATGAATTTCAACTCAACGAATGAATTGCAACTCAACACATGAATATTCTATATAGCATATGTAATTTATTTCAACGAATGAAAATTATTCTAACACATGAATATTTCAGAAAATTTCGGCAGCATAACGGCAGGGTAGTTAAAACCGGGACCGTCCCTAGTACGGCTCCTCGCTCTACCTTAAAACCTCGCGGTTTTTGACAATGGGGATCATGCATCTAGTTCGCACGCAGGCGGCATGTTTTATTTTCAATTCCACAATCCTATTCTATTTTGTTTCAACCACAAGAGGGTATTTTTCAACCATAAAGGTATTTTTCAACCACAATATCAACCACAAACAATTATTTCCAACCATTCGTCATACCATATAATATCACGTCAATCACAAGCAATAAATATCGTCCATGGTCTGTGGACGAGGGGAGTATATATATATATATATATAATATAATAATTCACTTGCATTTCATCACAATTCAAAGCATATATGTTTCATTCAACGCTTGTATAATTTATACATCGCTAATATAACTTATACAACACATGTACATGAGGTATACAATGCGTATATAATTTACACTTCGCTTATATAATTTATACAACGCGATTTCATTCACACAATTAGTTTAGATTCCTCACATTGGTTATTGCAGTGCTAAAAATCGTAGGAAGATCAGAAAAATCCGCGACTTCTTCTAGAATGTAGAGAGCCTCCTTGCGGTCACGGTGTCTCCTGTTTCATCGAATTTCGTTAACACACTAAAAAGATATGATTTTTCAAAGTTTTGCAACACTTAAAAGTGTTATTTTCATTTCAGAAATTTTAAATCAGAAAGGTTTTCAAAGCTTCAAAACTAGGTTTTGATTTTAAATCAAACCGTACCTTGTTGCTTCGATCAGACTACACGGCGTCGAAGGGCTACGAACCACCTTCCGATCGACGGTGGTGGCGATGAACTCGGTGGCTTCTGCGAGTCGCGGCGGCGCTCCAAAGGGGGCGACTTCCTCCTCGAAATTCAACGCGTACAGTCGATGGTTTGAGGCGAGGCTTGGTCGGATTTAAAGAGGAGGCGGAGGCGATCAGAATCCTCAACTGGAGGAGGCGGCGAAACTGGCTGTGGCGACGGCAAAAGCGACGGGAAGTTTCGAGCTTCGTGCGTCGTTCAAATCGCTGGCGGCTAGGGTTTTTTTTATTTTTATATTTTTTTTTAAAAGAAAAAATCCTATTGGTCGGAGCTATATAGTAAATTTTAAATAGTGTTTTCTCAAACGAACTCCTTTTTAAACCCAACGACTGTCGCCCTTAGCTAAATACCCCCATTCCGGACACAATGGGATATGTTTCGTTGGCCAATTCGACTGTTACAGTCAGTTATTTTTCAAATTAAAATATAAAACATTCAATATTTAATTTGAACGTACATTTCAATTTGCCAGGGCCACAAACTGAATCGAAAAATTCCAGAAAAATAAATCTAGCTTTGTTTTGACGATACGGTCCTAACAAAACCAGTTTCGTCGAATTCTGAGCTCATTTGAAAAACGGCCAATTTTAGGTCGACCCATTTTAACAGAATTTGACCAATCACATTTTCTTTTGCCCCGCTCACATACTAGCTTCAAAAATTATGAAATTTGAAACTTAGCAATAATTTGACATCCTAGACCCAACAAAAGTTGTTTCGTCGAATTCCGAGGTCGTATGCAAAATATCAATTTTCAAGGGCTATACATGCTATATAGCGACCTTTCTGAAAATTCATTTGGCCATAACTTTTGATTCCCGTTATGAAATTTCGATTTTTCAGATTCGTTAGAAAGGTATTCATAAACAGATTTAAATATTTTCAGTTTCGCTAAAATCCGTTATATTTTCCACCCGGTACAGTCGGACAAAGTTTGTATTCAAAATTTCTAACGACAATACTATACCCAATTCTATATTTTATTGAAATATGCTATTTCAAATTTTCAAATTCTTTGGTAATAACCAAATTTAAAAATTTTAAATTGGTTCACATTTTCCGGGTTATTACAATATTATTCAAAATTTCGGCAACATAACGGCAGGGTAGTTAAAACCGGCACCGTCCCTAGTACGGCTCCTCGCTCTACCTTAAAACCTCGCGGTTTTTGACAATGGGGATTCATGCATCTAATTCGCACGCAGGCGGCATGTTTTATTTTTATTTCCACAATTATTTCCAATTCATTTCTATCACCAATGGGTATTTTTCAACCACAACCAAACAATATCAACCACAAACAATTATTCAACCGTTCGCATTTTTCATCCAATATTTCACGCCAATTCACTACAATATATATCGTCCATGGTTTGTGGACGAGGGAAGTATATATATATAATTAAATAATTGCTATATTTCACTTGCATTTCAACACATATATCAATTATTCTATGCATGTATAATTCATACTTCGCTTATATAGCTTACACAACGCATGTACATAAAGTATACAACACGTGTGTAATTTATATTTCGCTTATATAATTTATACACGACATTTTCCATTCAAATTCATTTAATTTAGATTTCTCACATTGGTTTTTGGAGTGCTAAAAATCGTAGATGACTCAGAAAAATCCGCGGTCTCTTCTATATGGTAGAGAGCTTCCTTGCGGTCCCGATGTTTCCTGTTTCGTCGAATTTCGTCAACACACTATAAAGATATGATTTTTCAAAGTGCGAACATCAAAAAGAACTCACCTTTCACGATGGTTCAAAACTAGGGTTGCGGTTTTCGCGAAAACCGAGGCACGAGGGGATGATCAGAGGTGATGACATGGAAGAGGGAGGAGAGGGGAGTCGGCGTAGGGTGGTTTGGGGTGGTTCGGTGGTCGGTGGCGCACGTGGCGGCGCTGGGAAGTGTCGGACTTCCTGGGCCTCGTTCTCGTCGATGGGGAGGAGGGAGGTGACGAGGGTAGGTCGGATTGGACGAGGGGAGGCGGCGGCGTCGGCAGGGGGCTGAGGCGGCGGCGATTTGGGGGGGAAGGGTTGAACGATTTCCGCCGTCGATCGGGGAAGAAAAAGGGGTTTTCGCATTTTTTTATTTTTTTAAAATAATGAAAGGAATTTTTCCATTGGTCCGTGGTTTTATTATATTTTAAAATTCTGTTTCTCCACACGGACACCAATTCAAACCCAACGACTGTCGCCCCTAGCTAAATACCCACATCCCGGACACAATGGGATGTGTTTCGTTGGCCAATTCGACTGTTATAGTCAGTTATTTTTCAAATTAAAGTATAAAACATTTAATTTTAACTTCGAACGTACATTTCAATTTGCCAGGGCCACAAACTGGTTCGAAAAGTTCCAGAAAAATAAATCTAGCTATGTTTTGATGCTACGGTCCTAACAAAACTAGTTTTGTCGAATTCTGAGATCGTTTGAAAAATGGCCATTTTCTGGTCGATCCAATTTAACAGAAATTGACCAAACACATTTTCTTTTGCCACGCTCACATACTAGCTTCAAAATTTATGAAATTTGAAACCTAGCAATAGTTTGACATCCCGGACCCAACAAAAGAGGTTTCGTCGAATTTTGAGGTCGTTTGCAAAATATCAATTTTCCAGGGCTATATATTCTATATAGCGACCTTTCTGAAAATTCATTCGGCCATAATTTTTTATTCCCATTATGAAACTTCGATTTTTCAGATTCGTTAGAAAGGTATTCACTAACAGATTTAAATATTTTTGGTTTCGCTAAAATCCGTTATATTTTCCACCCTGCACAGTCAGTCAAAGTTTGAATTCAAATTTTCAAACTGACTCACTATTACTAATTCACTATTTTATTGAAATATTCTATTTCAATTGTTCAAATTCCTTTAAAATAACCAATTTAAAAATTTTAAATTGGCTCGTATTTTCCGGGTTGTTACAACAGCCTTTATGTCATAGCTTTGTGTAGCGTTAATTCGCGAGCCTCACACCCTGGTGTGAACCAGAAACGGGAGAGGACCTCAGGGAGGACATGTGTTTCCTTCTAGTTAGGAGTGGTGTCAGCGTTTTTCACACCTTGACATTTTACTTATGTGGATGATGGATAGCAAGACGCCTCAGTTATATCGGTCGATCCGGGGCCGATGGAGTCATTTGGCTCATTTATGCCCCATAGGGCGGGGAAATGTAGTGTTCAGGCATTATAATCCACATCGAGTGGACCGGCCCTGACGATCCAAGGCTTGTCTGCGTGCTTGCCTGAGACTCGGACTAGACAGTCTCGAAGCGGTAAGGATGATCCCTTGCCTTGGTTCACAGATGGAAATTCAACTTCCAATACGTGACTTTGCGGTTTTGATTGTAAACCTATATATGGCGACATAGTGGTATGGGGCACTTATGACGTCTATGATTGATATTTATGATTGAAATTGTTTTTGACACTATACACTTATAGTAATAATAAAAGATGAAATTTCATGTACCAAGCATTTTTGGCTATTATAAGGTAAAAACTCTATCCTCCGGCTTGCGTTGCATTGTGTGATGGGACCTGAGTCTTATAATAGCTTCATTGTTCTTTATTTAGCATTGCGTTGTTGTTTTATGCACTGGTATTCTTGGGAGGAAACATGTTCCGTGTTACGGCGTGGTCCCTTGATTTACCGAACTTTAAAATCAAATTAATAATTGTTTTAGTTCTCACACCAGTCACATGACTGACCTGGAGTTTATTATTTTAACCTAAACTCTGGGTGCCCCTATTTTCCGCACGGGCAACTAGTAGTTTTGGTTTTGCAGACTTACATTCACAAGATCCTGGTTTAGAGCTGGAATGATATTCGGAAAGCTCTGTATCCGTATATTCCTTTCAGTTGTGTTTTGTATTATTTTCCGCCGCATTGTAACTTGTAAATCTCTGATATTTAGTACATGTGTAATATTTATTCCTACTATGTATATTCTTGTATTCTGATGAAATTGTTGTAATAAGCAATGAAATGTTCTTCTGTTTGTGTTCTGATTGTCTTGTCCTCAACTCAATCCGTGCTTTCCTTCATGGGGTAGTTCGGGTCGTCTCAGTTTGGTATCAGAGCTCTGGTTTACAGAGCTTGAGAATAAGACAAATTAGAACCATGTGAAAGAATTCATCAGAAATTGGATTAGTAATATCCAATGAGAATTTCTTGTTAGAGATGGGATCAGTAGTATCCTAGAACGAGTGTGAAGAGTGATGTTTTTAAAATAAAGATGAAAACAAATTTTGTTTTGAAAATTTAAACCTTATTTTACGTATTTGAATATTTATTTTATATTGATTTGGACAATCAAGTATATAAAGACTATGTATATACGTCTGATCCACGTGTATTCAAAGTTTTAATATACTAGATAGATATAGAATCACACTCTAGTCGCTCGAAGATGATACCGATGATAGTGTACACATCATCAGTGTTTTATTTTCGGTTTTCAAAAAGTGGAATATCTATATGATTCCAATTGGTTGGTGTGAGAACCAAAATTAGATAGGGTCTATTGTTGTGATTTGGCACCAAAAATGGATTTTTTTGTGTATATATCAAAATTATGAACTTGAAAACATAATCAACTAATTGATTGCTGATATTTGATTCTGTTAAGTGATTATTTATCTAAACCAACATGTGAATAAAATGGTGAATTTATGCCAAATGGAACCAAATATTGAACTGAATTGAAAATTGTTTGAATTTGCATACATGTACATGTATATATATTGAATAGGTCATAGAAAGGAGGCTAGAGAAGAGGAATAAAATTGTTTTCCCGACAAATAGGTACATGTTTGTTGTATTTCTTGGGTTTTGGATGATTCTATGAGCTGATTGGCTAGCCGCTTGGCTGTTTCTTTTTGGATTGGAGAGGCTTGTATGGAAATTTCGGGATTTTTCGGGTGCTCCCGTGCAGGGGAGGATATGGCGAAATTTTTCGAAAATTTAGGGTGTTAGCCAAATTTTTCAAAAAATTTGAAAAGTTCTTAGAAACTGAAAAAGTTGAAGAACTTAAGCCATAATGAAAATAATGAAAGTTGAGTTGGTTTGTAAAACAACTTTCAGCTTCGTTCCTTTTCGAGGACGAAAAGATTTTAAGTGGGGGAGATTGTAATAACCTGGAAAATCCGAACCAATTTAAAATTTTATTTTTGCAATTTTAGTGAATTTTGAATATTTAAAATGAATTATTTTAAATAATAACAACGGGAAATTTATTTTGAATAGAATTAGAACGTATATATTTATTTGAATCGACACTAGAGTATAAATATTTATTTTAATTATAAAAGGAATTGAAAATGGCGCGGTAGTTTCAAAATTCGATTTCGAATTTCAAATGAGTATACAGAATTCGTTTTAAGTCAGAATTGGACGAAACAAGAAATATTTGAATCTATTTAACTATATCTTTCTAACAGATGTAAGAAACCGAGATTTCGTTTTATAAGGTGGAAGATATGTCCAGTTTAAAATTCAGAAAATTCGCTGTGGAATTTATATATATATTAATATATATATATATATATAAAGGCCTTGAAAACAGCCATTTTGCAAACGACATCTGTTTTCGACGAAACCACTTTTATTGGAACCAGAATGTCAAATTATTGTTAGATTTAAATTTTCTATAATTTTTGAAATCAATATGTGAGTGTGGTAAAAGAAAACGTGTTTTGACAGTTTCAGTCAATTTGGATCGACTAGAAAATGGCCATTTTTCAAACGGTCTTCAAATTTAGCAAAATTAGTTTTTTTAGGACTGTATCGCCAATACGAAGTTAGGAATATTTTTTCTAAAATTTTTGGGGTCAGTATGTGGCCCCGGTAATTGAAAATATACGTTTAAATTAAATATAAATTGATTTATGTTTTAATTTTAATGAAAACTGATTGAAACATTCGAATCAGCTTGCAAAACATATCCTATTGTGTTCGGAATAGGAGTAATTAGCTAGGGGCGACAGTCGTTGGGTATCGTTTCGAGTTCAAATAGAAAGTCAACATTTTTGGAGATAAATAGAATAATATATATATATATATTATAATATGGGCCCAAGCCCTTTATCTCCTCCACTTATCCTCCCCGTCAGTTTTCTTAGAAAAAAAACCCACATCGATCATCCCTCCCAACCATCGATCGCCATCGCCTATAGGCCTGCCACCGCCAACGGCCTCCCCGTCGCACCCTGTAACACCCTACGTCCGCTAAGGTCACTCATAAGAGGGGAATGCCTTAGTTTCGGTGAAGTATTTTAAGTGAATATAGAACAGTAAAATTACAACAAGACAAATATAAGTAATACTTGAAAATTTAAACCATCATTTCATTGCAGCGGAAAGTAAAACATGTTTGGTTACATCACAAAACCATACAAGAGTCAAGTACAAAATATCCATCTTGATAAAAATAAGTACATAATCCCACTATGTAAACAATAACCATAAAAGGAAAGATGAACTGAGCTTTACTTCAACGGTCCAAGCTCCAAAGGATAGATACAGCAATCTGATCAAAGCCCACTAGCACTAAGCCCACTCTGATAACCTGGGTTTGGGGGAAAAAGATAAAAACAACGGGGTCAGACATAAGTCTGAGTGAGTCCTATAACCCTAACAATACAATCGTTAAAGTAATTAGGGTATGATATAAACAAGGTATGGTACCTCTGGGGATAATGACTACACTACGTAGCCAACTAAACACGGGATGTACTAAGATAACCGGAAAGACGCATTTATCCACCCAAGGATAATTACTAGATTACACCACACCAGTTCTACCTACCAAGAGTAATTCCTACTTAAAGGTTGATCCCACTAAATGTACTTAGTAATTTTCACCCAGTAGTTTCGTGTACCCCTAGCTAACTACCTAGGTTTACCCACTACTCCCAAGCGATCGGCTCCCTAACGTAGATATTCGTGCTGGTCCCACAATGGGGTGTATCATTTTCCCAAAGTGGCAACCTGATAATATCAACGGTGCACGGCTTTATACCTACACGATGCAACAACGACTTACTAACCAGCCCGGGTCCACACACGCATATGAAACCCGTTGGTCCTACGTTGCCACCGCTAACCCGTTTTGGCCTCTTATAGTCAAGCCCAATATGCATGTCCCGTCACTCGACTTGAGTCGAGCCCACTAAGATACGTTTGGGATATTGGTTGAGATGGGCCCCCACAAGCTACCACCTAAGCTTGTTATTCTATCAAGTGTATCCCACTTAACCCTTTTTAATAATCATGTCTACCTTCATGTTATAAATCCTGGTTAAGTCATTTAATCATATTTTAATTACCACTCAAGGCACCCACTAGATTTCCACATGCCACCCAAGTCATTTACTTAATTCCCACATGCCACCCGAGGCACTTACTTAACCCTTTAATCATGTTTAATTACATGTTCTACTTTGGTTAAGTATTCTAATCGTATTTTCTATTGTTACCCAAGGCAACCCACTAGTTTCCTCATGCCACCCAAGGCACCCCACTAGTTACTACAAGTCACCCAAGGCACCCACTTAACCCTCATGCCCCACTACATGCTTATATGGTTAAGTGTTTCTTTATTAATTAAGACCGTGATCCTCATAAAGACCCCTCACATTAGACTATCTTTTATGACCGCTGGTTAAGCCGGTTGGGTCCGGGCAGCCTTATGTCATAACCGAGTCTAACCTCGTGTCTTTACATTAATCACGTATTTAGTTTGTGCCTAAGACCTCTCACATTGGGCTAACATTTGTAGCAACTGGTTAAGCCGGTTGGGTCCGGGCAGTTTTACGCTACAACTGAGTCCAACCTCGTGTCTTAGTCGATTAATTACACCTAATTAATCACCCTCACAATTTATATTAATTATCCCTAATTAATATCAAGTTTTTCATAACATGGGTAGACCTAACTCAATAGGTAAATTCCCATGGGGTAGACCTAACTCAATAGGTAAATTCCCACTTATGTTAATTTATTTTTATAGTATACTTAATCATACCCAGCCATACTTTTATTAACATATTTATTACCCCCATCGTTCCCCACGCAAATCGTTCTCATTCCACGATATAATAAAAGGGAAGATCCATCACAAACATCATGGGTTTAACTAAATCTTAGCATATAGCTTTGTCATGGGTTAAGAGGATGTCAACTTGCATATATGAGCATATATTAACCCAACTACATTTAACCCAAACTTGCATATTATCACACACATGACTTGCATAACATGTTGTATATGAACTTGCATATTATAATACACATATCTTGCATAACATGTTGAACTTGCATATAAGCATTCCCATAACTTGCATAAACAGTTAAACTTGCATATAAGCATTCACATAACTTGCATAACATGTTAAACTTGCATATAAGCATATACATAACTTGCATAACATGTTAGACTTGCATATTAGCATTCACATAACTTGCATAACATGTTAAACTTGCATATAAGCATATACATAACTTGCATATGAATTTGCATAACAACCTACACATAACTTACATAACATCATACACATAACTTACATAACATCATACACATAACTTGCATACGAACTTGTTAAACATGCATAAACCCACTTGTTAAACATGCTTAAACCAACTTATTAAACATGCATAAACCAACTTATTAAACATGCATAATATCACATACTTAGCATGCATAGATTCACATACTAAACTTGCATAATATCATATACTTAGCATGCATAGAATCACATACTAAACTTGCATAATATCATATACTTAGCATGCATAGAATCACATACTAAACTTGCATAATATCATATACTTAGCATGCATAGAATCACATACTAAACTTGCATAATATCATATACTTAGCATGCATAGAATCACATACTAAACTTGCATAATATCATATACTTAGCATGCATAGAATCACATACTAAACTTGCATAATATCATATACTTAGCATGCATAGAATCACATACTAAACTTGCATAATAGATCAATGTTCAACTTAGTGTTTTGCATCATAATCATCATGAAACATAGCACCAAACTTGCATATAGATGTCATGACTACATAACATTAAACTTGCATGACATATGGTATATAACTTGCAAAACACATAACATACACTACACAAAGCTTGCATAAACACATTGATCCTCAAACATATCCATACATCATCATATCCTATCTTAATCAATTTAACAATTGATTATTAAGGAGATAGAATCTCACCAAAACAAAATTAGCAAACTAATGAAGAAGATTAAGAGGCTAGAAGTTGATTTGGAATGCTATCCCTTCTCTAATTTTGATGGAGGCTCCTTCAAGTTTCATTTTGCCATAGTTTAGTTACAAGATTTAATTATGAATGAATTAGGGTAGGGTTAGGGTCTTATTTATAGGATTAGGTAGTGTTTTTAGGCCCTTAGATTAACCCTAGATTAGATTAGGACCCTTAGATTTCGGAACTCTCTAGAACCAGCCCTCCAAGCCAGCCTAAAACCCAACCTGGTGCAACCTGGTGCACCCAGGTTCACTGGACGCCACCCCCCTGTCGACAGGCAAGTCGACAGGCAAGTCGACACCCCTGTCGACAGGCCTGTCGACATGGGTAGGGCGGGAATCTTCCCGCCTGACCCTGCCTATTCCATCCCAAAATCTGCAATTTAAATTTTAAATCTGTTTTTAGTTTTGAATTTTCTGCAAACTTCATTGGGCCATAACTGGGCCATACGGACTCCGATTTTCGAAAACTCGGACTCTATTTTGCTTATTTTTCCGAGACGAACGCAATGACGCAGCCCGTTTCCCCCAATTCTCACATCTGAGATTATTTATCCTGTAATTAGTGAATTTTAGCATTAACCGAAATTCGGGGTGTTACATTCTCCCCTCCTTAAAGGATTTCGTCCCCGAAATCTCTAAGCTAAGGAGAACGTATATCCTACCATCCAAACAACCATCTACTCAATCCATCAAACACGGGCATCCATTGTCCTTAAAACAATTTCTAATGATGTATGAGCATATGCAAAAAGTGTGTGTATATGTTCCTTATCTAATGTACGAACATATGCAAACCATGATAGTGCCATGCATCCAATATGTATGCGAGATAACCCTATCGACACATACAGTATCTATATGAGTGCACAACCATTCACCAAAATGCATCATCCATATGATAACACAATCATTATACATCCATAAATATAGCTACCTACACACAATTATATGCAATATGCAATATGAAGTGACTGAGCCGATCTAGTGCCTAGAGTGTGTATATATGCATCCACGAGCAACCACTAGCAAACACTTACATCCACTTGCATCCATCAACCATAACATGTCTCAAACACATGTTTCAACCATAGGTTTACCCTATCTAAAGGTCAAACAGTACTAACGAGAGGACATACTAAAGATAAGATAAGTACTAGGCTAGCGATAAAGGAGAAGTTAAAAGACATACTCCTAAAAAGAAATGGATACAAAGAACGCATCTTTGCTTCCGTCTCCCAAGTAGCCTTGCTTTCGTCATCTCCCCATTGCACCTTAACTAGCTGAACTTCTCTGATCCTCAACTTCCTAGTTTCTGACCCAAGGAGGCGAATAGGAGCTCGTCGAATCGTCGCATCACGCTCTACTTTCACTTCTCTAAGTAAGCTCGGCTCTACCACCTATGCGGTCTCCTGTAGGCACTTCCTCAAATGTGACACATGGAATTTGTCATGTACACCACTAAGTCTCTCAGGCAACTCTACCCTATATGCCATCCGTCCAATCCTTTCCTTAATAGGAAACGGTCCAACAAACCTTGGTGCTAACTTCCCAACAGATCCAAAGCGAACCACATTCCGCACGGAGATATCTTGATAAAAATCATGTCCTAATATCAAACTCAAGCTCTGTTCTCCTCTTGTCCGCATAAGATTCCTCCGCTTTCATCCTTCTTCGAATCAAATCAATCTTCTCTGAAATCTTTCTAATCATATCAGGCCCAAGCAAGATCTTATCCGTAGATTCCCACCAACATGTAGGTGATCGACAAGGCCTTCCATAAAGAGCTTCAAAAGGTGTCATACCAATACTGGACTGAAAGCTGCTATTATATGCGAACTCCACCAACGGAAGATGCTCTTCCTATGTACCTCTAAAATCCAAAATACATAACCTCAAAAAGGTCTTCTAAAATACGATTCACCCTCTCGGTCTGGCCATCCGTCTGAGGATGATATGCGGTACTCAAACATAACTGAGTCCCTACCGCCTCTCGCAAACTCTCCCAAAACTCGCTAGTGAAGATAGGATCTCGATCGCACACTATACTGGAAGGTATACCATGTAATCTAATAATCTCTCGAAGGTAAACTGAAGCTAGACATGGAATAGTCCTCTTGCTCTTCACGGGTATGAAATGGGCACACTTAGTAAGTCTATCTACCATAAGCCCGATCCTCGTATTACCCTTCCTTGATTTCGGTAGTCCAACGAGACACTATCCCACTTCCCATTACGGAACTTCCAACGGGTGAAGCAACCCTCCAGGCTTCTTCTGTTCCGCTTTCACTTGTTAGCACACCAAGCATCTAGCGACATACTTGGCCGCGTCTTTCTTCATATTGGCCCAAAAGAAAACTCGCTTCATGTCTTGGTACATCTTGCCCCTACCGGGATGAGTGGTCATCTTCGACCGATGTGTATCATCAAGTATAGCCTTCCTCAAACCCCTGTCTTGCGGTACACAAAGTCTACCGTCTCTACGCAACCACCCCTTACCATCTAGGGTGTACCTACTCAAATGGCTGGACGACCCCCTCCTCGTGAGCTTCTCTACTAACTCATCCAACTGTGGGTCGTCTCGCTGTGCTTCGCCAACACGCCCCAAAAGAGTAGGCCTAACCTCCAAGGAGGCTAGCATACCGGGTACAAAGTCAACGGAAGATCTAAAGTCAAACATAGAAATAAACCCTAAGCTCCGTTGTTTAACGATCAATAAACTCAAGGACAACCTTTTTCTTCTTAAGGCGTCTGTTACCATGTTTCCCTTGCTCGGGGTATACGCTATCTCAAACTCATAAGATGCTAAAAAAAAAAATCCCATCCAAAATCATCACAACCGTCCATCTCTCACGCAGATCACCCTAGTCGAATTCGACATCCCCCAAATGCAAGCCCCAAAGGCCTAAACCAATATCAGACAAACACCCAAGGGATATCTCCTTCGAGTTCAGGCGACCTACGTGAGATGATACTAGTAAAAATGGCTAAATAATTAAGCCTTTGACCAACTTTGGATGTCCTTGCCAGCCTCGCTCCAAAACCACCGTTTATCCCATAACTGGCTTCGCTCACCCTATTGAGCACATACGAAAACTTATTTCGCTCCTAGAAAAACCAAGGTGTCATTACAAAGACCATTACAAACTTATTTAGGTACTCCCTGAACACCCTTCTCATCAAATCAACAAAGTATGCGGGGTGTTCGTCAAACCAAATAGCATTACCAGCCACTCATAAAAACCATCCGGAGTCCTAACGACAGTCTTCTCCATACTATCCTCAGCCACTCTCGACTGACGAAACCCCGTGGCTAAGTCCAACTGCAAAAATACTGAGGCGCCAACTAACTTGATCAAAGAGATCATCAATCCTCGGCAATGGGTGTCTCTTCTTCTTTGTGAGTTTATTTAGTTCTCTTTAGCCTACACAAAGTCTGAGGGACCCACCCGCCTTCGTGGCAAAAACTATTGGAGCTCCCCACTCCGATATACTTCGTCTTATGAACCCCTTCTCAAGCAAATCGCCTACTTACTTATGGAGTTCCCTCTTCTCACGAGGAGCCTTGTGGCACACTGGCCGAGTCACTAGTTTGGCATTGTTTACCAGATATATTCGGAAGTCAATCTCCCGCTCCGGAGGTAAGCCCTTCATCTTCTCAAACACATCCGAGTATTTCCGGACCACTCTAACAGATCGCAAACTCTCGACCGATGTGTCAAGCGATTCTAGATAACTTAGCATAACAGATTTTATGGGATTACAAGAGATCTCGAGAGTGTTACCCAAGCGGGTCATAAGCCTAACAACTCTCCCTTCAAAATCAAGAACGGCACCCCTACTGGATAACCAGTCCATGCTCACAACTAACCCATAGCCCGTGAAGCCCAACAAGCATCACATCTAAACTCAACGCTAAGTATAGAAACTTTCAAACCCAAACACATCATGGAGCCACAATTGGGTTTGAAACAACAAAGGGATCATCTACCAAACTGGTGTCTAAGTGCAGTGACTTACTAACAATGATGAGATAAACGAACTCGATGCGTCAGAATCAAATAAAGTTCGAATCAGATAGTATAGAAATCCCAAATTCCAGCCTAGACGGTCGTATCCCCATCTGGTACACTAGCCGTGAGGGAATACAACCACCCTCCAGGAGATTCCGAACCTTGCCCTTGCCCCTTTGGATAATCCTAATAAAATGTCCTATTCCTCCTAAAGGATAACTACTCGCCTTCTTTTTCCCATTCTCCACTCGCAACCTCCCACCAATGAGGTTTCATCCTTCATTAACCAAACAACTATTCAAGCCTTCCTCCTATTGTCCATCCAATAGGTAACTACAAGTCCTCCTCCTTCTTGAACCTACTTCTAATCCAACTAATGTCTAAGTCCCTTGAAGTGGTTTTCCATTCTATCTATCTTAGAAAGATCGTCTATACGCGGAGGGGAAACTCAAAATGAGAGAGAGAGAAAGAGATTCAAAACGGAGAATTCGAAAGATATAGATATGGCTATTGGGGATTATGCTTTTCTTTCAAAAACTTTTCTCTTAAAAGACATGTTTTTGAAAATACTCCTTTCAAAAATATTCTTAGAAAATAGTTTTTCTAAAAAAATTATCTGTTCTGGTAACCTTAAGCTCTGATACCACGTGTAACACCCTACGTCCGCTAAGGTCACTCATAAGAGGGGAATGCCTTAGTTTCGGTGAAGTATTTTAAGTGAATATAGAAAGTAAAATTACAACAAGACAGATATAAGTAATACTTGAAAATTTAAATCATCATTTCATTGCAGCGGAAAGTAAAACATGTTTGGTTACATCACAAAACCATACAAGAGTCAAGTACAAAATATCCATCTTGATAAAAATAAGTACATAATCCCACTATGTAAACAATAACCATAAAAGGAAAGATGAACTGAGCTTTACTTCAACGGTCCAAGCTCCAAAGGATAGATACAGCAATCTGATCAAAGCCCACTAGCACTAAGCCCACTCTGATAACCTGGGTTTGGGGGAAAAAGATAAAAACAACGGGGTCAGACATAAGTCTGAGTGAGTCCTATAACCCTAACAATACAATCGTTAAAGTAATTAGGGTATGATATAAACAAGGTATGGTACCTCTGGGGATAATGACTACACTACGTAGCCAACTAAACACGGGATGTACTAAGATAACCGGAAAGACGCATTTATCCACCCAAGGATAATTACTAGATTACACCACACCAGTTCTACCTACCAAGAGTAATTCCTACTTAAAGGTTGATCCCACTAAATGTACTTAGTAATTTTCACCCAGTAGTTTCGTGTACCCCTAGCTAACTACCTAGGTTTACCCACTACTCCCAAGCGATCGGCTCCCTAACGTAGATATCCGTGCTGGTCCCACAATGGGGTGTATCATTTTCCCAAAGTGGCAACCTGATAATATCAACGGTGCACGGCTTTATACCTACACGATGCAACAACGACTTACTAACCAGCCCGGGTCCACACACGCATATGAAACCCGTTGGTCCTACGTTGCCACCGCTAACCCGTTTTGGCCTCTTATAGTCAAGCCCAATATGCGTGTCCCGTCACTCGACTTGAGTCGAGCCCACTAAGATACGTTTGGGATATTGGTTGAGATGGGCCCCCACAAGCTACCACCTAAGCTTGTTATTCTATCAAGTGTATCCCACTTAACCCTTTTTAATAATCATGTCTACCTTCATGTTATAAATCCTGGTTAAGTCATTTAATCATATTTTAATTACCACTCAAGGCACCCACTAGATTTCCACATGCCACCCAAGTCATTTACTTAATTCCCACATGCCACCCGAGGCACTTACTTAACCCTTTAATCATGTTTAATTACATGTTCTACTTTGGTTAAGTATTCTAATCGTATTTTCTATTGCTACCCAAGGCAACCCACTAGTTTCCTCATGCCACCCAAGGCACCCCACTAGTTACTACAAGTCACCCAAGGCACCCACTTAACCCTCATGCCCCACTACATGCTTATATGGTTAAGTGTTTCTTTATTAATTAAGACCGTGATCCTCATAAAGACCCCTCACATTAGACTATCTTTTATGACCGCTGGTTAAGCCGGTTGGGTCCGGGCAGCCTTATGTCATAACCGAGTCTAACCTCGTGTCTTTACATTAATCACGTATTTAGTTTGTGCCTAAGACCTCTCACATTGGGCTAACATTTGTAGCAACTGGTTAAGCCGGTTGGGTCCGGGCAGTTTTACGCTACAACTGAGTCCAACCTCGTGTCTTAGTCGATTAATTACACCTAATTAATCACCCTCACAATTTATATTAATTATCCCTAATTAATATCAAGTTTTTCATAACATGGGTAGACCTAACTCAATAGGTAAATTCCCATGGGGTAGACCTAACTCAATAGGTAAATTCCCACTTATGTTAATTTATTTTTATAGTATACTTAATCATACCCAGCCATACTTTTATTAACATATTTATTACCCCCATCGTTCCCCACGCAAATCGTTCTCATTCCACGATATAATAAAAGGGAAGATCCATCACAAACATCATGGGTTTAACTAAATCTTAGCATATAGCTTTGTCATGGGTTAAGAGGATGTCAACTTGCATATATGAGCATATATTAACCCAACTACATTTAACCCAAACTTGCATATTATCACACACATGACTTGCATAACATGTTGTATATGAACTTGCATATTATCATACACATATCTTGCATAACATGTTGAACTTGCATATAAGCATTCCCATAACTTGCATAACATGTTAAACTAGCATATAAGCATTCACATAACTTGCATAACATGTTAAACTTGCATATAAGCATATACATAACTTGCATAACATGTTAGACTTGCATATTAGCATTCACATAACTTGCATAACATGTTAAACTTGCATATAAGCATATACATAACTTGCATATGAATTTGCATAACAACCTACACATAACTTACATAACATCATACACATAACTTACATAACATCATACACATAACTTGCATATGAACTTGTTAAACATGCATAAACCCACTTGTTAAACATGCTTAAACCAACTTATTAAACATGCATAAACCAACTTATTAAACATGCATAATATCACTTACTTAGCATGCATAGATTCACATACTAAACTTGCATAATATCATATACTTAGCATGCATAGAATCACATACTAAACTTGCATAATATCATATACTTAGCATGCATAGAATCACATACTAAACTTGCATAATATCATATACTTAGCATGCATAGAATCACATACTAAACTTGCATAATATCATATACTTAGCATGCATAGATTCACATACTAAACTTGCATAATATCATATACTTAGCATGCATAGAATCACATACTAAACTTGCATAATATCATATACTTAGCATGCATAGAATCACATACTAAACTTGCATAATAGATCAATGTTCAACTTAGTGTTTTGCATCATAATCATCATGAAACATAGCACCAAACTTGCATATAGATGTCATGACTACATAACATTAAACTTGCATGACATATGGTATATAACTTGCAAAACACATAACATACACTACACAAAGCTTGCATAAACACATTGATCCTCAAACATATCCATACATCATCATATCCTATCTTAATCAATTTAACAATTGATTATTAAGGAGATAGAATCTCACCAAAACAAAATTAGCAAACTAATGAAGAAGATTAAGAGGCTAGAAGTTGATTTGGAATGCTATCCCTTCTCTAATTTTGATGGAGGCTCCTTCAAGTTTCATTTTGCCATAGTTTAGTTACAAGATTTAATTATGAATGAATTAGGGTAGGGTTAGGGTCTTATTTATAGGATTAGGTAGTGTTTTTAGGCCCTTAGATTAACCTTAGATTAGATTAGGACCCTTAGATTTCGGAACTCTCTAGAACCAGCCCTCCAAGCCAGCCTAAAACCCAACCTGGTGCAACCTGGTGCACCCAGGTTCACTGGACGCCACCCCCCTGTCGACAGGCAAGTCGACACCCCTGTCGACAGGCCTGTCGACATAGGTAGGGCGGGAATCTTCCCGCCTGACCCTGCCTGTTCCATCCCAAAATCTGCAATTTAAATTTTAAATCTGTTTTTAGTTTTGAATTTTCTGCAAACTTCATTGGGCCATAATTGGGCCATACGGACTCCGATTTTCGAAAACTCGGACTCTATTTTGCTTATTTTTCCGAGACGAACGCAATGACGCAGCCCGTTTCCCCCAATTCTCACATTTGAGATTATTTATCCTGTAATTAGTGAATTTTAGCATTAACCGAAATTCGGGGTGTTACACACCCCCCTCTTCTCTTTCCCCCCTCCAACACGCAAACCCCCAAATCGACACCATCCCCAAACCCTAACTCGAGACCGCTGCACCCCGTGGGCCCTGCCACTACCGCCGAACGCCTGCTGCTCCTCCTCCAGTCCAAGACCGACAGTAGACCCCCATTTGCGGATAACAGTAATTTTTAGTTAGTTAGTTTTTTATATATATTAAATATCATTTTTTTTATATAAACAGCATAAAGATCTAATTTTTATTTATATACATAATACCATGAAGATTTTTTTTTTTAGTGTATACATAGCGCTATAAAAATATGATTTTTAATTATATATAGCTTATGTAAAATCAGATTTTTTTATTATATAAAGATATGATTTTGATCGTTGAAGGGAATATTTTCCGCTAGTTAAAAATATGATTTTTAACTAGTGTAAGACATGAAAATATTTTTAAAGATATAAAAATATGATTTTTATATTATAGAGATAATAAAAATATGATTTTTATATTAGAGAGATAATAAAAATATGATTTTTATTGTATGAACATCGAAATAAAAATATTATCTTTATAATGTAAACATCGTTTTAAATATATGATTTTTACACATATGGTTTTGAAGTAAAAATATAATCTTTAGCCAAGTAAAAATATATTCTTTAGCGAAGTAAAAATATAATCTTTAGCGAAGTAAAAATATAATTTTTAGAATTGAAATAAACATGTGATTTTTTTATATGAACAGCGAGAAAAGATCGCATTGGAATTTTGGCATATCCGAACCATTCAGAAATAAAGAATAGCGGAGTGGAACCCCAAGGTGAGAACTCTCTCACTGAATTTATTTATACAGTTATTTATTTATAACTGTATATATGAACTGTTCCCCCATCGTCCATAGACCATGGACGACTTGTTTGTTTGGTTGCGTAGTTGATTGGATAATTGGTTTGAATTTGGTTTGGAAATGAAATGGAATTGATTTTATTGGTATGTGTATGGCGCAGGCCATTATTAGACTGGGGATAAGGCTAGGCCTTATCCCGTTTCTTGTATCGCGCCGTTATACCGCCGAAATTTTCTAAAATATATTAGAAAAGAATAAAAATATCATTTTATTGTGTAAATGAACCGAATAAATATCTTATCATTAAAAATATAATTTTTAACGTATTCATTTACAAATCAGACGATTTGTTTATGTACACTGATTTGACTGATACGGATTGGGACGATAAATTTTACACATCGCCCAATAAAACATGTGTTTGATTGTTTGAAACCCCACACGGGTTTTGGGATGATATATGACATACACTAGTCCCAATAATTAGTTGTATGTCAATCGATTGGTTGACAGACTGTTATAAGCGTTAAATATTTATATTTAATGCTTACACAGTGTAGAATGCACTCTGGATGATGATTTATCACTGTTGTTGTATACATGTATTGTATGAAACCCATATAATCAAATTATATGGTAATTGACTGTGTCTGATTCCAGTTCAGGAAAGAATGAATATTTTAAAATAACAATTATTTTAGAATAATGAATATTTTCAAATAATATTCAGAAAAGAATCAAAATATGATTTTGATGTCCGATTTGGGATGGACACGAATATATTTAAATATATAAAGCCGTGTTGATTAGATTGACGCCATTTGACGTGAACGGTATTTATATCGATTTTAATCATTTTTATAATGAATATCTAAAAAGAATTGATTTCAAAATATAATGTTTTGAAAATATTGTCATTTATATATCGATGATAAGGAATATTCAATTTTGATTTGAAATTGAGTATGAAGTTGAAATCGTTTTGAAAACGAATTTAAAACGATTTATAAAATACGTTTTGAATGGAAACAGACAAAATATATATTATATATATATAATATAATGGCCTGAATAGAACGCGTCACGCTGCGGCAGTTCGCGAATTTCGACCATTGACTTCGAACGGACATTACAGGAGATCCGACCGTCGGATTCTTCTGAAACTGGAACCGTTGGGTTCATATCGAAAAGAGCTTTCTAACGAATACAAGAGATTTGAAATTTAATGGTTGGATTTGGAAATATGTCCAAATCAAATTTGGAAAAAGGTCGATGTAAGTGCAGTTCGATGGCCGTTTATGGAAATTGACTGTACGGGCCTTGATAAAATTATTAAAAATATCAGTAATTAGTGTAAAATCATAAGAAATGATTTGAATAGAATTAGGATGAAAAATTCTATATTTGAAAAGGTAAAAATAGATTTTTATCGAAATGAACTAGTTTTGAACTAGAATTATAACCTAATTATTTTTAAAAATAAATAAATTGGATTTGAAATGGTTTTAAAAATAATCAGAATTTACAATATATAAATTGGAAACGGATTTGAATCGAAATTGTCTTCGGAATATTTCGATGTTGGATTTCGCGATTATACCGATATTTTTATGGAAATTTGAATGATATATTTATGTCGTTATTTCCAATACGATATTTGTTGGTTGTAGTATTTGATATTGAATATAAGCCGATATATTTTCTATTCAGAGCTAATTTAATATCAAATAGGATTTTGGTTTGTCATGAATGTTGTCTTCATTAATGCTGTTCTTAAACCCAGTTGAGAAAAGATTAAATCTTTTTATTTAGATTTAATGAAGTATATCAATTAATTAATATTTAATTGGTATTGGGATTTGGGTTTACCGTGAACGATGTTTTAAATAACACTTGTTCTTTAACCCGATAATTAATGGAATGTGAATTGGGTTTATCGTGAACTATGTTTTTAATGACAGTCGTTCTTTAACCCGATTTACAGTTAATTTGATTTGGAATTTATAAATCTTTTGTTAAGATTTAAAGGAGATTTTCCAAAGTAAAGTTTTCCAATTTAATAAAATAAATTGGAATGGAATTCGATTTGGTAATAATCGAAGTGAATTTCTGTGGATGAGGACTGCTGTAACAACCCGGAAAATACGAGCCAATTTAAATTTTTTAAATTGGTCATTTCAAAGGGATTTGAACCATTGAAATAGAATATTTCAATAAAATAGTGAATTAGTAATAGTGAGTCAGTTTGAAAATTTGAATTCAAACTTTGACTGACTGTGCAGGGTGGAAAATATAACGGATTTTAGCGAAACCAAAAATATTTAAATCTGTTAGTCAATACCTTTCTAACGAATCTGAAAAATTGAAGTTTCATAACGGGAATCAAAAGTTATGGCCGAATGAATTTTCAGAAAGGTCGCTATATAGAATATATAGCCCTGAGAAATTGATATTTTGCAAACGACCTCGGAATTCGACGAAACCACTTTTGTTGGGTCCAGGATGTCAAATTATGGCTAGGTTTCAAATTTCATAATTTTTGAAGCTAGTATGTGAGCGTGGCAAAAGAAAATGTGTTTGGTCAATTTCTATTAAATTGGATCGACCAGAAAATGGTCATTTTCAAACGATCTCAGAATTTTACGAAACTAGTTTTGTTGGGACTGTAGCGTCAAAACATAGCTAGATTTATTTTTCTGGAATTTTTAGAACCAGTTTGTGGCCTTGGCAAATTGAAATGTACGTTCAAAGTTAAAATTAAATGTTTTATACTTTAATTTGAAGAATAACTGACTGTAACAGTCGAATTGGCCAACGAAACATATCCCATTGTGTCCGGGATGGGGGTATTTAGCTAGGAACGATAGTCGTTGGATTTGAAAAGGAGTTCGTTGGAGAAAACACTATTTAAAAATTTATTAAAACCATTGGCCAATCAGAAATTTTCTTTCATTATTTTTAAAATAAGAAAAACAAAAAAAACCCCCGTGCCCCATCTGCTCTCGACGATCCTCGTCGTTCGCCACTTCCCTCCACTTTTCCCGCCACTACAGGCCACTCCAGCCACCGCCGCTACCCTCCCTCGACTCGCCTCCTCCTCCTCTTCAAATCCGACCATACCTCAGCCTCCACCGTCGCCGCCTCCGCCTGAATCGGGCCCAGGAAGTCGCCGACTTCCCACCGCCTCCCTGATCGCCACTGACCACCGAGCCACCCCCAAACCGCCACCGATCGACTCCCCTCTCCTTCCTCTTCCACGTCAGCACCTCCGATCGTCCCCTCGTGCCTCGATTTTCGCGAAAACCGCAACCCTAGTTTCGAACCACTTAGAAAGGTGAGTTCTTTTTGATGTTTGCACTTTGAAAAATCATATCTTTATGGTGTGTTGACGAAATTCGATGAAACAGGAAATATCGGGACCGCAAGGAAGCTCTCTACCACATAGAAGAGACCGCGGATTTTTCTGAGTCATCTACGATTTTTTAGCACTCCGAAAACCAATGTGAGAAATCTAAATTATATGAATTTGAATGGAAAATGTCGCGTATAAATTATATAAGCGAAATATAAATTACACACGTGTTGTATACCTCATGTACATGCGTTGTGTAAGCTATATAAGCGAAGTATGAATTATACATGCATAGAATAATTGATATATGTGTTGAAATGCAAGTGAAATATAGCAATAATATATATATATATATATATATATATATATATATATATATATATATATACTCCCCTCGTCCACAAACCATGGACGATATTTATTGTTGTGAATTGGTGTGAAACACTGGATGAAAAAAAATACGAATGGTTGAATAATTGTTTGTGGTTGATATTGTTTGGTTGTGGTTGAAAAATACCCATTGGTGATTGAAATGAATTGGAAAAATTGTGGAAATAAAAATAAAACATGCCGCCTGCGTGCGAATTAGATGCATGAATCCCCATTGTAAAAAACTGCGAGGTTTTAAGGTAGAGCGAGGAGTCGTACTAGGGACGGTGCCGGTTTTAACTACCCTGCCGTTATGCTGCCGAAATTTTGAATAATATTTATGTGTTAGAATTATTTTCATATGTTGAAATTATATTCATGCGTTGAAATTAAAGTCATATGTTGAAACTATATCCATGTGTGGAAATGTTCATGTGTTGAAAAGTGATGTGTGAAAATTAAATTCATTTGTGAATGAATGAAGTGTTTAAACAATAAAAAATCACATTTTTATAGTATATATAAAGTATGAAAAATATTCACCTTATATATAAATAGTTTCAACAATAAAAATCTCATCTTTCTTATATGAACAACATGTATAAAATATCCATATGTGGAAATGCTCATGTGTTGAGAAGTGTGTGTGTTGGAAAAGTTCATGTGTTGAATTAAAGGATCGAACAATAAAAATCACATTTTTATTGAAATTATAAAGTGTTGAAAACATTCATTTGTTGAATAAATATTTTAAATGATAAAAACATCATTTTTATCATATATGTGAGATGTTAAAGGTATGCGAGCGTTGAAATAAATATTTGTGATAGGAATATTTTTTTTTAACATGCATAGGAACTAAATAAAATAGTCATGTGTTGAAATATATTTTAGTTCGCCAAAATTATCAATTTTGAAATGTGAAGTGTTAAAAATAGCCACTCGTTCAATTAAATATGCATGAGTTGAAATGTTCATTAATTAGCTAATGATATGATTTTTGCCTATGCATGCAACATTAGAATGAATGGTGTTTTTAAACCAAATTGAATCAAATATGAAGTTGAATGGAAAATGATAAGTGATAAGAACTGTATATATGTACATGCATATTTATTGAACAGGTTATAGCAAAGGGGCTAGAGAAGAGGAATAAAATTTTGTGCCCGACAAATAGGTACACGTTTACTGTTTTGTTTGGGTGATGATTTTATGAGCCTGTTGGCTAGCCGCTTGGCTTTTTCTTTTTCTTTTTGACTTGAGACGCCCGTGTGGCTATTTGAGAATTTTCCCAGCCCCTCCCGTACAAAGGAGGTTATGGCCAAATTTTCCAAAATTTAAAGGCGTTAGTGAAATATTTGAAGTGAAAACGATATTGAAATCGTCGAATGAACTATATTTATATAAATATAAATAAAATTAAAACGAAACGTGGTCGTGCAGTTCGTGTTTTGAAACCGTGATTTCAAACGACTAGTGCGGGAAATCCGACCATTGGATTTTCCCGAAACCACAACCGTTGGGTTCGCCTTGGAAATATCTTTCCAACGGCACCAAATTTGTGAAGATCCGACGGTTGGATTGTCTGGAATGTTTAATTCAAATCTGAAGAAAAAAAGCACCAGAAACGATTATATATATATATATAATTAAATTAAATCGAATAACGACGTTGCAGTTCGTAAATTGAAATCGTAACTTCAAATGGCTTGTGTGGAAGATCCGACCGTCGGATTTTCCCAAAACTGAAACCGTTGGATTCGTTTTGAAACGACCTTTCTAATGACATAAAATTTGTGAAGATCCAACGATTAGATTTTCAGATATGTGTAAAACAAATTTAGTGAAAAACAGCGCCAGTGCATCGGCACGACCTGAAACGTCGTTTAATTAAATAAGGTTGTTTTAAATTAAATAAAAATGGCGATATATCGTTATAAAATACTATAGACAATATAGAGTGGAAATAAACCAATTTTGTTGTGTTTGCTTGATATGTGATGGTTGAATGTATTTAGCATGAAAATTATAACTAAAGAACTGAAATGTGAATGTTGAATAGTGCAACCATGTGATAAATTGATTTGAAAATCTAAATATACGTGGGTTATTTGAAAAGGCCGAGTTCATCTCATTTCAAATAATCGATCCACGTTGGGAAGTCGAAGAGTCGAAGACGATTGAAGACCGACGATCTTCACATTGGATGGATGGGCGTTACTGATGCTCGTGATTGGAGTAGCTACCGTGAAGGAGCTGAAGTAGTAGCCGTCCAGACATATTGTTGATTGTGCGGATATGCGAGGAATTTGGTGCCTCCGGTTTCGTTCAAACCCAGAACGGACTTGTAAATGGACTGTGTGTCTGACATTGGATTTTGTTCTGTGCTGATTGATCTCTGTTAAATATATATCTGTTTGGCGGCGGAGAATTTATTCTCTCGCTTAACGCCCTTCTCTGAGACGTACGAGCTCAGAGGTTATGTATTGATAGAAATCAGTCGCATGGAGTGGATTGCCTGTGCGGCACGCCTAAGTGGCATATGATCAAGGCTTCTGTTGCAAAGCAAAGTCTTGTGGTTGATGATCAAAGCATGGTCTGTGTGACGTAGCTTTGTGTATAACGTGAATTCGCGAGCCTCACACCTCGGTATGAGTCAAAAACGGGATAGTGACTGCAGGGAGAGCATGACGTTTCTTTCTAGCTAAGGTGGTGTCAGTGACCTACTAGCCCTGACATTATATATACTTTTCACCTGTGTGGTTGTTGGAATATGAGGCACCTCGATATAGGTCTGTAAGGACCGGGAAACGTGTGTTCTGGAATAACTAATCCTCAAAAGTAAGAGAGTACCGGCCCTGAAGATCCAAGGATCATAGTGGGGTCCTGGGACATTTGCTAGAGTGTCTCGAATTGGAGAGGAGCTTGCCCCTTGCTCCGACTCATGAAGGAATCCAATTTCCAATACGAAATATGCGAATGTGATTGTATTACTAGTATGGCGACATGATATATGGTACCCATGCCGTCTAGGATTCATATTTATGATTGAATTTGCTTTTGAAACATATATGCACTAGTAATAATATCAAACACTTTTGTTTTATACGTATGAAGCATTTTTGGCCATTATAAGGTAAAACTCTATCCTCCGGCTTGCGTTGCATTGTGTGCTGGGACCTAAGTCTTATAATGGCTGCATTTTATAAAAAGCATTGCGATGATTTAATCATTTACTTTACTTCATGCACTAGCACTCATTGGAGTAAACCCGTTCCGCGAAAGTGGTGTGGTCCTTTGATTTGCCGTATTATAGTTGTTAATAAGTTAAGTAGATTTCTCATACCAGTCCCATGAATGACTCGTAGTTTGTTTCACCTTGCAAACTCGGGTGCCCTCATTTTCACACGGGCAGCCTAGTTATAGGTATCTGGCGCACTTTTGGTTCATGGCGAGGCTTGACTACACCGTGCTGACTTTGTCTCTTTCCGCCATCTTAGTATATGTATTATGATTCCGCCATTGGCGATGTAGACTGATATTTATTTTCTGTACTCTTTATGTATGTTTCCGCCTCTGGCGATGGTGACTGATTATGTATTATTATGCACTAAGTTGTATCCTGCACTGTGCTCTCTGATGTGGTGATATCTATATGGTTCTGCTGTCATATGTGTGTAAATTATCCTATTTTATGTTTATGCTATTATCTGTGATCTGCTAATGATGATTAATGTGTTATATTCCAATGATTATCCATAACACCGTGTAACGGGGTTTTGGGATCGTCACAGCTGGTATCAGAGCTTTGGTTAACCTTAGTTCTGGAGTCTAACACATTAAACACTTCGTCAAAATAGAATCAGTAGTATTCTAAGGCGAGTAGCTCATTAGAGATAGGACTAGTAAAGTCCTAGAATGAGCCTTGCAAAAACAATTTGATTAGTCCATCGCTATCTTTCCGTAAATTTTCTGCTTAACCATGCAATAAATTATCGTTTCTGTAAGCTGACTCTTTTCTTGCTTATACAGAATTTCAAAAATGGCTACCAGAGCAGCCGCCGCTAGAGGAGGCCGTGCCGGCCGTGGAAGAGGACGGGGAGAAGTCCTAGTAGAAGAAGGACCTTTGATACAACCCCCGGCCGCTCAATACTTCGAGCTAGACAGCGTAGCTAAGAGATACAAAAACCTAGGAGGCAAGACCTTCTCGGGAAATGGCACGGTGATAGAGGCCCTTGCATGGCTCAAAACGTGCGAGAAAATACTAGAAGGCCTAAGGCTTGGAGATCAAGATAAAGCTATTATGGGCGCCTGGCTTATGCAGGAACAAGCTGAACTATGGTGGGAATCTCTCACCGCCGGGAATAGAGAAGCTGGAAGAACATGGGATGGATTCAAAGAACTCTTCAAAGAGAAATATGTCCCGGAACAAGCCCTAGAACGAATGCACGATGACTTCGCCAACCTCCAGCAAGGGGATCTTTCAGTGCAGGATTATCTGAATAAATTTACACAGTTGTCCCCCTATGCTCCGGAGCTCGTCGCCACTGCAAAGTCCAAAAATAAGAGGTTTATCCTTGGGCTAAAGCGACAGTATCATGATAGAGCCATGGCCCACGACAAGCTGGAATTTAATGAATTGGTGGAAATGACATGCAACTACGAAGACCTTGACCAAAGGCATCTGGAGCAGGATCGCGCTAGAAGCCAAGCCGGGAACAAACGCAAGCCTGTTGTGAATCAAGCTGAGTCAAGCCAAGCAGCATCCTCGAAACCTCAGACTGGCAAGCCGCCAAGAGGAAGCTGCTATAACTATGGAAAAATGGGGCACTTCTCTAATGTGTGCACAGCCCCGAAGAGGCAGAAGGCAAATTCACAAGGTTCAAGCCAGGGTTCTCAGAACCCTCGCTCCTGCTTTAATTGCCGCAAGACGGATCATCTAATCAAAGACTGTCCTCTGCTGAAGAAGGCCGTAGTAGCTCACGTGTATGACGGGTCGAGCCCGCCAGCTGCTTCTGATGGAGCAGGTAAACCCGATGTTTTAGGAGGTACCCTTACAATTAGAAATATTCCTGTCTCTGTATTGTTTGACACGGGTGCATCACGTAGTTTTATTGCTAGTAACACAATGCACAAATTAAAGTTAAAACAGAGAAAGCTCAAAGAATCGGTTGAAGTACATAACCCGATAGGAGGATCTCTTAATCTCAGTTCATGTTGTAGAGTGCCAATCTCTTATTCTTCCTACATATTTTCTTTCAATTTAATCATCATGGATTTCCCCGAATTCGATATCATTCTCGGGCTTGATTGGTTAACGAAATACGAAGCCGAAGTAAATTGTGTGGAAAGAATCATTAAAATTCGAACGAAGCTTGGATATATTACTGTACCATGCCATGGTTCGAATCCAGATAGAAAAGAATTTTGGTCGGCGTTAGAGGTTATTCCCACTTCCTTGGAAAAGATTCCTATTATTAGAAACTATGCGGATGTGTTTGAAGAAGTTGAAAACTTACCTCCGCAAAGAGAAATAGAATTCAGAATCGATCTAATTCCCAATGCCAGACCAGTGGTACATCCAATTCGCCGAATGACTCCGAAGGAAAAAGAAGAATTAGGCGATCAAACTCGTCAACTGTTGTGGAAGGGTCTAATAAGACCTAGTTTTTCTAATTGGGGTGCAGCTGTTGAGTTTATCCGAAAGTCAGACGGTACTCTTCGATTATGCGTTGATTACCGAGACCTCAACAAACAGACGCTCAAAAACAAATATCCATTACCCCGCATCGATGATCTGCTAGCCCAATTGAATGAGGCGAGAGTATTTTCCCGAATGGACCTAGCTACAGGTTTTCATCAATTGAGAATAGCAGAGGAGTGTGTTCCTTTGACAGCTTTCAGAGGTCCAGACATATTTTATGTATGGTTAGTAATGCCGTTTGGCCTGTGCAACGCTCCAGCATACTTTGTCGATCTAATGAATAGAGTGTTCAGGGGAGTTCTGAATAAATTTGTCCTCGTATTCATCGATGATATTTTAATCTACTCCAAATCAAAACCCGAGCATGAAAAACACTTAGAACAAGTATTGGAGATTCTAAGAAATAACGTCTTCAAAGCCAAATTCTCTAAATGTGTCTTCTGGCAAGAAGAAGTCAAGTTTCTTGGCCATGTCGTGTCAAAGAAAGGGATTTCTGTAGATCCGAGCAAAATAACAGCGATTCAAGACTGGAAACAACCCACTACACCTACAGAGGTTAGGAGTTTTATGGGATTGGCTAGTTATTATCGAAAGTTCGTTAAGGATTTTTCGAAGATATCCGGTCCGTTAACGAAGCTCACGAAGAAGCATGAGAAATTTAAGTGGATTTCCGACTGTGAAGAAGCTTTCCAGGAATTGAAATCAAAACTGACGACTGCTCCAGTGTTAACCATTATTGAGGGCAATCAGGATTTAACGGTTTGGACAGATGTTTCTATTAGAGGTCTTGGTGCAGTGTTAATGCAAAGAGGCCAAGTAGTCGCTTATGCAAGCCGCCAACTGAAACCGCATGAGAAGAATTATGTGACTAATGATCTTGAGTTGCTAGCCATCGTTTTTGCATTGAAAATCTGGAGGCATTATTTATTGGGCGAGAAATTTATACTGTACACAGATCATCAATCATTGAAGTATTTATACACCCAGAAAGGTCTGAATGTGAGACAACAGCGTTGGCTAGAATTTCTTGCAGCGTATGATCTTGATATCCTGTATACGCCGGGGAAGGCTAACGTTGTAGCGGATGCGCTTAGTAGAAAAACCGCAATCATTGCCAATCTTTTAATTACGCCTGGCTTGATTGATAAGATATGTGCTCTCCAGAGGAATGATTATTTCATTCAAAGGATCAGAGGGAGAATCCAGAAAGGAGAGCCCTCAAGTTTTCAGGTAGATAAAAAAGAAGTTCTAAGACTGAAAGGGAGAATATGTGTTCCCAACATCCCTGAGCTCAAAAGAGAAGTGCTAGATGAATGCCATAAATCCAAATTTTGCATCCATCCTGGTGTGAGTAAAATGTACAACGATATCAAACGCACTTTCTGGTGGAAGGCAATGAAGAGGGATATTTCTTTGTATGTTAGCAGATGCCCTACTTGTCAATTGGTCAAGAGCGACCAACAGAAGCTAGCTGGATTGTTGCAGCCGTTGGAAGTCCCAGGTTGGAAATGGGAACATATTTCCATGGATTTCATAGATGGTTTGCCGCGAACCAGGAAAGGTAACGACAGCATTTGGGTAATCGTAGATCACTTCACGAAGACTGCCCATTTCATACCTGTCAGATCCAATAGAACCGCTCAAAGTCTAGCACAAATATATTTATAGGAAATTGTTAAGCTGCATGGAATTCCCATCAGCATAGTCAGTGATAGAGACCCAATATTTGCTAGCAAATTCTGGGAGGCTTTCCAGACAGAATTGGGAACGAAACTGAATATGAGCACCGCTTATCACCCTCAAACAGATGGCCAGACTGAGCGGGTGAATAGAATTCTAGAAGATTTATTGCGGGCTTGTATAATTGATTTTGGTGGGTAATGGGAAGATCACTTGCATTTGGCAGAATTCTCATATAACAATAGCTATCAAGCAAGTTTGGGAATGTCGCCATTTGAAGCATTATATGGCAGACCGTGCAGATCTCCAGCATGTTGGGTAGAACCTGGCAACAGACTTGTGTTAGGACCCGATATGATTAGAGAAGCGTCTAATAAAGTCGACTTCATCAAAAAGTGATTGAGAACTGTGCAAAGCCGACAGAAAAGTTATGCAGATTCTAGAAGAAGAGATTTGACATTTGCTGTTGGTGATCATGTTTATTTGAAAGTTTCTCCGATGAGAGGAGTAATCAGATTTGGAAAAACTAGGAAGTTGGCACCGAGATTTATTGGTCCCTTTCCTATACTTGAACGAATTGGAACTCTTGCTTATAGGGTTCAATTAGTTAAAGTGCAGTGGAGTAGTGATCCGGATCTTGTTGTAGAAGAAGTAGCGCAACAGGATATAGACATAACTCCAGAATTAGCACTCAGAAGAGAGCCATTAAAGATTGTGGGCAAAGAAACTAGGGAACTAAGAGGCAAAAAGGTCCATTTAGTTAAAGTGCAGTGGAGTAGTGATCCTAGAGACTGTACTTGGGAGACTGAGGAAAGCATTAAGCAAGCTTACCCCAAATGCAGAGTGGATATCTCTGACTAACTTCGGTGCAAGGTACCTTTACAATACTTTGCATTTACATTTTGTTTCCTACTTTACTGTTGTTTCCTTTTCGAGGACGAAAAGTTTTAAGTGGGGGAGATTGTAACAACCCGGAAAATACGAGCCAATTTAAAATTTTTAAATTGGTCATTTCAAAGGGATTTGAACCATTGAAATAGAATATTTCAATAAAATAGTGAATTAGTAATAGTGAGTCAATTTGAAAATTTGAATTCAAACTTTGACTGACTGTGCAGGGTGGAAAATATGACGGATTTTAGTGAAACCAAAAATATTTAAATCTGTTAGTCAATACCTTTCTAACGAATCTGAAAAATCGAAGTTTCATAACGGGAATCAAAAGTTATGGCCGAATGAATTTTCAGAAAGGTCGCTATATAGAATATATAGCCCTGAGAAATTGATATTTTGCAAACGACCTCGGAATTCGACGAAACCACTTTTGTTGGGTCCGGGATGTCAAATTATGGCTAGGTTTCAAATTTCATAATTTTTGAAGCTAGTATGTGAGCGTGGCAAAAGAAAATGTGTTTGGTCAATTTCTGTTAAATTGGATCGACCAGAAAATGGCCATTTTTCAAACAATCTCAGAATTCGATGAAACTAGTTTTGTTGGGACCGTAGCATCAAAACATAGCTAGATTTATTTTTCTGGAATTTTTAGAATCAGTTTGTGGCCCTGGCAAATTGAAATGTACGTTCAAAGTTAAAATTAAACGTTTTATACTTTAATTTGAAGAATAACTGACTGTAACAGTCGAATTGGCCAACGAAACATATCCCATTGTGTCCGAGATGGGGTATTTAGCTAGGAACGATAGTCGTTGGATTTGAAAAGGAGTTCATTGGAGAAAACACTATTTAAAAATTTATTAAAACCATTGGCCAATCAGAAATTTTCTTTCATTATTTTTAAAATAAAAAAAACAAAAAAAAAAACCCCCGTGCCCCATCTGCTCTCGACGATCCTCGTCGTTCGCCACTTCCCTCCCCTTTTCCCGCCGCTACAGGCCACTCCAGCCACCGCCGCTACCCTCCCTCGACTCGCCTCCTCCTCCTCTTCAAATCCGACCATACCTCAGCCTCCACCGTCGCCGCCTCCGCCTGAATCGGGCCCAGGAATTCGCTGACTTCCCACCGCCGCCCTGATCGCCACTGACCACCGAGCCACCCCAAACCGCCACCGATCGACTCCCCTCTCCTTCCTCTTCCACGTCAGCACCTCCGATCGTCCCCTCGTGCCTCGATTTTCGCGAAAACCGCAACCCTAGTTTCGAACCACTTAGAAAGGTGGGTTCTTTTTTATGTATGCACTTTGAAAAATCATATCTTTATGGTGTGTTGACGAAATTCGATGAAACAGGAAACATCGGGACCGCAAGGAAGCTCTCTACCACATAGAAGAGACCGCGGATTTTTCTGAGTCATCTACGATTTTTTAGCACTCCGAAAACCAATGTGAGAAATCTAAATTATATGAATTTGAATGGAAAATGTCGCGTATAAATTATATAAGCGAAATATAAATTACACACGTGTTGTATACCTCATGTACATGCGTTGTGTAAGCTATATAAGCGAAGTATGAATTATACATGCATAGAATAATTGATATATGTGTTGAAATGCAAGTGAAATATAGCAATAATATATATATATATATATATACACTCCCCTCGTCCACAAACCATGGACGATATTTATTGTTGTGAATTGGTGTGAAACATTGGATGAAAAAAATACGAATGGTTGAATAATTGTTTGTGGTTGATATTGTTTGGTTGTGGTTGAAAAATACCCATTGGTGATTGAAATGAATTGGAAAAATTGTGGAAATAAAAATAAAACATGCCGCCTGCGTGCGAATTAGATGTATGAATCCCCATTGTCAAAAACCGCGAGGTTTTAAGGTATGCGAGGAGCCGTACTAGGGACGGTGCCGGTTTTAACTACCCTGCCGTTATGCTGCCAAAATTTTGAATAATATTTATGTGTTAGAATTATTTTCATATGTTGAAATTATATTCATGCGTTAAAATTAAAGTCATATGTTGAAACTATATCCATGTGTGGAAATGTTCTTGTGTTGAAAAGTGATGTGTGAAAATTAAATTCATTTGTGAATGAATGAAGTGTTTAAACAAAAAAAATCACATTTTTATAATATATATGAAGTATGAAAAATATTCGCCTTATATATAAATAGTTTCAACAATAAAAATCTCATCTTTCTTATATGAACAACATATATAAAATATCCATGTGTGGAAATGCTCATGTGTTGAGAAGTGTGTGTATTGGAAAAGTTCATGTGTTGAATAAAAGGATCGAACAATAAAAATCACATTTTTATTGAAATTATAAAGTGTTGAAGACATTCATTTGTTGAATAAATATTTTAAATGATAAAAACATCATTTTTATCATATATGTGAGATGTTAAAGGTATGCGAGCGTTGAAATAAATATTTGTGAAAGGAATATTATTTTTTTAACATGCATAGGAACTAAATAAAATAGTCATGTGTTGAAATATATTTTAGTTCGCCAAAATTATCAATTTTGAAATGTGAATTGTTAAAAATAGCCACTCGTTCAATTAAATATGCATGAGTTGAAATGTTCATTAATTAGCTAATGATATGATTTTTGCCTATGCATGCAACATTAGAATGAATGGAGTTTTTAAACCAAATTGAATCAAATATGAAGTTGAATGGAAAATGATAAGTGATAAGAACTGTATATATGTACATGCATATTTACTGAACAGGTTATAGCAAAGGTGTAACGAACTCGGATTTTCGACTCCGAAAATCAACATCGAACTACCGTGTTGACCATTCAGACATCGAACATTCCAGATCATTAATAGAAAGAAGTTAGAGGGTGAGAATAGATAAGATAGAAATATTAGAATAGAAGAAGAAGAAGAAACAACACAACCCAGAGTCTCACATCGCAGCGGAACAAAATATAATACAGAAATAAATCTTTATTGAGAGCTTTAAAATACTTACAGTTCAGAGTACATCATACACTGGGACAGTTATAATAGCCTGTTCCCATATACAACACACAGCGGAATAGTAGTAATATCATACGTCCGAACAACTCCAGCTCGTCTCTTCATAGCAGTCGATAACCTGAACCTGTACAACCCGGTCTAACCCGAGCATTTACAAAACACCGGGTCAGTCTGGTGAACCAGAGTGAGATAAACTCGCACAGTAATAAGGGTGAACCATCCAATCATGATTTTAAAGTTCAAAACCTTTTCAAAAGAAAAGGATAATCGTAAGACCAAATCCACACATAAACACGGACGGTTTTTACCTTACGATAACCCAAAACATTTTTGAAACCAATATCTTTTCTGATATTATAATAATGTCTAAATACAAGTAAATAACAATCTAGTGGAACGCTTGCATCTCACGCTCCACATATATAGTATACAATCAAAACCGCAGGCGCTTATTGGAGATTGGATTCCAACTTGACAAGGTATGGGACCACCTGCTGATAGTGTATCTCTAGAGACGAATACACTGGGTTCAACAAGAACTTCTTGCAACCCGGCCCTCACATGACCGACCCCTCATTTCGCTTGAGAGTATCGAATGTATATCACCGACGGTTGGGATCAGCAACCGTCTCCCGAAAAGGGACAGCATCGAAACATAGATTTAAGAAACAAATAGGACTTCCTCTAGATAGGTGATTATACACCCTAATGGGAGCGACCCACATAGCCATGCTGCCTGCCCGATTTTTGTCATTTCCCGGTTGATGAGGCTTGAGGCCAGAATTAACTTCTGATCATCTGGTCACCATTCACTTTGAATGCCACATCGTCAGATCCGTCAGATATCACTAATTGACGTCCACAAAAATACTCTAGCTGGAAGCTAAGAGAACGGCGATTCTCCGCCAACACTATAGCACGTTTGAAGAAATCAACGTACGTGACCCCTTGGAAATACTCTGTCAGACATCCGTCCATACACGTCATCCAGGAACAGGATGAACCGAAGGCACTTTCCTACCGCATCCAATATAGGAATCACCCCATGGATCAGTAGCGAGAAGTCCTTGCAATCCATAGATTTCAACCACGACAGAATCACAGTTTATCTCTGCTTGCCAGGCAGAGAATATTAGTGGTTCTTCCGTTTGTGAAAACCCACGGTCTTCACAGCACCATCTCGATCATATTCTGATATCTTCACGTATTTGTTGGTCGGAATGGTTTTCGAATATAAATTCGATCCCGGTCTTTCCATACCAACAATCGTATTGGACAGATTTGATAGTCGGTGTTTTAACTATCAAAATATACAGTGTTTCAATCATGACACTCCAATGAGTTCACTGGTTCAGTATTCAGCATCACTTGGCCTTTTAACACTTGATTTACTTTTTGTTAAATTAAAACTTCCAATTCTTTTAATATTCAAAAATACGATATTTGAATAACTCTAATCGATTAACTAACATTCGTCTTAACTCCATTCGCTTGACTCCAGATCGCAGCGATCACAATGGTTACGCCTGATTCCCTCAGGAAACATCCGACCGCCGTAGGCCATCTGCAGCCCTGCGAATTACGCTAGCAGTCGTACGAAATGGCAACTTAGCCGAATAATTATGTTTGGCTAATTCTATCTCGAATAGCTATATTCAATTTCCCACTTAATTCTTCCGTCAAATCATCTTTTAAATTCGGAAATCCATTATTTTTAACAAAGAAATTTATAGCACATATGTTATAACAATAGCGTTATAATTACTATTTAGATTTACAAAACAACAGCGCTATAATCGCTGTTTAGGTTTACAACCCATTTACTATAGCAAAAGCGCTACAATCGCTATACTAGATTTCCAAAACATATATTATAACAACAGCGCTAAAATCGCTGTTTAGATTTTCAAAACATATCCACTAACGTCTCTTACGATTACCAACTAATACTATCTTCAGATAATCCCAATGTTGTTCAAGTTGGGGTATTTTAATTACCTCTAGACCTTGATCAACAATGTTCTTATCCTCCGATAAACATAAGTTGTAATCAAACCAATATTCCGCTCCATTCTCAAAGAGATTCCATTATAAATCGTATTTGGTTATATAACCCTACGACCCAATCTTTTACCAAATTCACCATTACCAATCTCCATTCAAACCATATTCAATCATTCCTCGCTTTGGAAATCTTTTTTCAATTTCCCCTTTTTTTAATTGATCTCATTTTTAAGTAACGTTAATTTAGTATTAACGTTCTTACACTTCAAATCCCATTCAGATAATCTTGGGTTATTACAAAACCTTTTTATCGTAATCTCCTTCCATTTAATCCATATAATTAAATAACCTTTATTTCAAACTATTCTATTCACTTGAAAATTCCTTTTATACTTTGTTATACCAACTTGGTCTTCGAATATAAAACTTGTTAATGAACTTCCCTCACTATTTAACTAGATTTCGTTCCCACTTCGATTCCTTTTTAAACGAATTCCCATTCAAAAGAAATTTCCTAAATTATTAAAATAATAATTTCCTTCAATCATTAACTACTTCATTAGTTAATTTCTTTATTAACTAAATTAAATCGTAAATCCCTCTTAAACCTTATTTAAATTTCAACAATATTCATTTAACTATCTTAATCGAAATACATTAATTTGATCATCAATTTCAATTCAAACTGGTCGATTTAATTAACTCAATATTCGACTATCCCATTAACCAATTCCAATGAATCCTCACTTTAAATTAATTAAAAATATAATTAATTTATATAAATTCCATTAATTGTTTCTTTACAAAACAATTATCAAAGTTTAACCATTCATCTCATTTCTTATGCTCATACTTGTAAATCTGATTAACATCAGAACAAATCGAAGTCTTAAATAAATAAAATATTTATTTATTTTTCTTTTATAAACCTTTATTCAAAATAATATATTAAAAATCCAACTCCAGTTATAAAAATAAATTTTATAACTTCATCTTTATTGATTCACCTGACGGTGAATCAATATTTATAACACGATTTATTTTATAGGCCATACGCTGCCAAATACCCAACCAATATCACCCATTGGTTTAAACACAACACAGGTTGAATGTTCAGTCAAAAATCAACAATCAAATCAATCACCCCAAACAGGACAATTCATATGTGATAATATGGAAACAAACAATATATTTGAGGAATCCGATTGGATCCCTCCAACCTGTTCTTCCCTGTATTCAAATGGTTTTCTCAAAACAGGCTATTCAGTTTTGTTTAACTGATAAACCGAATAACGACCATTTAACATCAACCACAAGCAATTCAAACGGTTCAACCATTTAAAACACGTTTATAAATAAACGTGACCAACCAAGGTGAGTTACCTTTATTGGAACCAATCGTTAAAAATAACGATTTGGTATTCCACTGAATTTAAACACAGTTTAATTTCATCGGTCAAATCAATAGATAAATATATAACTATCAAAACAGTCAACCATTGGCAAGCAGAGCACACAAAATTAAAATACCCAATTTATATAAAATATAAAAAGGGTAACTAAGTGAGTTTAACTCACCTTGATTTGATTTTCCATTGAAACGGTTCAGTTCTAGTTAAATTAATGGACATTAAATTTAACTAGAATTTCCAGCAGCTCCCACATTCATCCAAATCTGCTCCAGAATGTGAATCTCGGCAATACAGTTCCCATATAGTTTGTTGGTCCAATTCTGATAATATATGAATTTGTTGTCAATAGTTATATGTTATACTATTAAAATATATTAATTATTTCCTAATTACTATTAGTGTTAAACTAATTACATTATCACTCTTGAATAGGAGTTAGGCCGATCCCCTCTTAATGTCCAAGCCGACCGCTTCATTTTGTAAAAACAAAACTGGCCCGACAATATTTCCTACTCGGTTTCCATCAGCTCACTGTGCCCCTTTCTCCAGTATTCACTCACGTTCTCTGTTCGAAACAAAAAGAATAAACCTTTAATTATAGATTTCTAACTTAAATCATTAAATTAACAATTTATTTACATCGGTTTAAGGAAAATTGGCCGATCCAGTGATTTGCTTTTGATTTCGTTACGCCCTCCATTCCACTATTGAAGCTCCGGTAAACCTGGTCCTGCGTTTGAGATTTGGTTTCAAATTAACTAAGTTTTTGCTTAATTATAAAAGTAAGAAAATTTATTACTTTAGTGTCCAACAAACAGGTACGGTTTCTCCTTGCTCCAATATTCATGCTCCGGTGTAACTGCTGCTCTTCATTCTCACTGATACCCATCGCAAAACACACGCTGCCATCACGTCCCCATGTTCCCATATGCCTTACGTTCAAAACTTCATGCTGGGATTTCATTTGTTTTCGGTTTCTTCCTTCCATTTCTTTTTGAAACAAATAATATCCTCATACCGCAAATAGAACTCGAACATCATCACTCCTCATATTTAACACTGCTACCACCTTAAATTTCACCTCATCCTTCTTCACGTTCACAGTTTCTTCGTTCTCCAGACCCACCCTCGCCCCAACATTAGTGCTTCCGCTCCTCATATCTTCTTTACGTATATTTTCTTTGGAATCAAAGGAGCTGCTGCTCTTCATTATTCAAATGCAACAGCACCCTCACAGATCCACACCCGAATTCCCATCACCGCTCCCAAGACCTTCCGCCTGAACCTCATCCTGGACAACCCAAAGAAATGCCATCGCCTGGTTGACCAACACCCTGAGCAACGCCTTGCCAAACGCCACCAATACCCGATGATCCCGCTGCTTCCACAGATCCACTCCCCACCTAGTCACTAACACACGCAACTCCCCTTTTCAGCATTTGAATTGGTTTCATTTCCCATTTCTCATCGTTTTATATTTACTGGCGGTTTGTTATTTGAGGGGATGTTTTGCTGTGAAGGAGTGTGTTCTTATTTATAGTGAAGGAAACGTGGGGAGCAAACAACTGACATGTCATTTCATCCCATCCCCTTTGTCGGCACGGTGCTTAGGCACTTAGGCTTTTTCAGAATTTAGGTATAGCTGCGATGAGTTTTCTTATCCTGGCTGTCTTGTATTGATTTAAATAGCATATTATAGCTGTCTCGTTTGATTTAAATAGCATATTATAGACTGTATGTATCGATATAGGGGAGTAGGGTTTGAGATTGTATATATATAGGGTTGTAGGATTTGATTTTAATATTATTAAAATTTTAACGAACTTCGCTCTAAAGTAACACGCAGAAATCACTCCAAACGACTTCTGTCTTCTGAATAAAAAGCTAATCTTGGTGTAAAAAGATATTCCGGATCCAATGGGACAAGTTACGTCGAATTCCGACATCGTATGAAAAAAATTCCTTTATGAAACCAGAAATGAACACGCGTTTAATTTTTCCACGGTCACCCGATAAATCAAACCAACTTGAAACTGCGATCATTGACAATAACTTTTCGATACGAACCCAACGGCACTAATTTCGTCGCATTCTGAGACTGTTGCCCCGGTAGGCTGTTTTTTACCGCGTACCGCACTAACCTTTTTAACACCAAATTATCCGGTCTTTAAAAATAACAAACTATATACCTATCTTGACTCTAAACGACGATACGAACTCAACGGAACTGGTTTCGTGGCCTAATTCGATCGTCTGCTCAAGTTACACTCAAATACCCCTTTATTTATTTAAATACGCGCTATAGAAATTGAACGGGCGTTTACGGCTACCATGGTCACATACGATATCGGTTTTCCACGCAATTCACCACCGTACAATAATTTAGCGATACGGTTCTAATGAAACTGATTTCGTCGAAATCTGAGTCCGTTTGCAAAACGGCCATTTTAAAGGTCGATATTTCAAATAACGGTTTCCACAGCGTTTTTTCCAAATTTTGATTTAGCCATAACTCGCACTCTGTAACATGGAATTTGGATTTTTCTCTTTCATATGAAAATTATCATTATTACGGTTCCAATGTTTCTTGTTTCACAGAAATCTGACTTATATCGAATCCTGTATTCTCAGTTGAAGTTCAAGACTCCAATTTACGAACTGCACGTCATTTTCAAGCTCGAATTTATATTATATATAAATTATAACGTTCAACTTCGTTTCAATAACGAATTAAATATTAAATTCCATTAATATTCCCAATATAATATTTAAAATAAATAAATTAAATTAAATATTTGACGGGCAAAAACACGGGTCGTTACAAAAGGGGCTAGAGAAGAGGAATAAAATTTTATGCCCGACAAATAGGTACACGTTTACTGTTTTGTTTGGGTGATGATTTTATGAGCCAGTTGGCTAGCCGCTTGGCTTTTTCTTTTTCTTTTTGACATGAGACGCCCGTGTGGCTATTTGGGAATTTTCCCAGCCCCTCCCGTACAAAGGAGGTTATGGCGAAATTTTCCAAAATTTAAAGGCGTTGGTGGAATATTTGAAGTGAAAACGATATTGAAATCGTCGAATGAACTATATTTATATAAATATATAAATATAAATAAAATTAAAATTAAAATGAAACGTGGCCGTGCAGTTCGTGTTTTGAAACCGTGATTTCAAACGACTAGTGCGGGAAATCCGGCCATTGGATTTTCCCGAAACCGCAACCGTTGGGTTCGCCTTGGAAATATCTTTCCAACGGCCCCAAATTTGTGAAGATCCGACGGTTGGATTGTCTGAAATGTTTAATTCAAATCTGAAGAAAAACAGCGCCAGAAACGATTATATTTATAAATATATATAAATATAATTAAATTAAATCGAATAACGACGCTGCAGTTTGTAAATTGAAATCGTAACTTCAAATGGCTAGTGTGGAAGATCCGACCGTCGGATTTTCCAAAAACTGAAACCGTTGGATTCGTTTTGAAACAATCTTTCTAATGACATAAAATTTGTGAAAATCCAACGGTTAGATTTTCAGATATGTGTAAAACAAATTTAGTGAAAAACAGCGCCAGTGCATCGGCACGACCTGAAACGTCGTTTAATTAAATAACGCCGTTTTAAATTAAATAAAAATGGCGATATATCGTTATAAAATACTATAGACAATATAGAGTGGAAATAAACCAATTTTGTTGTGTTTGCTTGATATGTGATGGTTGAATATATTTAGCATGAAAATTATAACTAAAGAACTGAAATGTGAATGTTGAATAGTGCAACCATGTGATAAATTGATTTGAAAATCTAAATATACATGGGTTATTTGAAAAGGCCGAGTTCATCTCATTTCAAATAATCGATCGACGTTGGGAAGTCGAAGAGTCAAAGATGATTGAAGACCGACGATCTTCACATTGGATGGATGGGCGCTACTGATGCTCGTGATTGGAGTAGCTACCGTGAAGGAGCTGAAGTAGTAGCCGTCCAGACATACTGTTGATTGGGCGGATATGCGAGGAATTTGGTGCCTCCGGTTTCGTTCAAACCCAGAACGGACTTGTAAATGGACTGTGTGTCTGACATTGGATTTTGTTCTGTGCTGATTGATCTCTGTTAAATATATATCTGTTTGGCGGCGGAGAATTTATTCTCTTGCTTAACGCCCTTCTCTGAGACATACGAGCTCAGAGGTTATGTATTGATAGAAATCAGTCGCATGGAGTGGATTGCCTGTATGGCACGCCTAAGTGGCATATGATCAAGGCTTTTGTTGCAACGCAAAGTCTTGTGGTTGATGATCAAAGCATGGTCTGTGTGATGTAGCTTTGTGTATAACGTGAATTCGCGAGCCTCACACCTCGGTATGAGTCAAAAACGGGATAGTGACTGCAGGGAGAGCATGACGTTTCTTTCTTGCTAAGGTGGTGTCAGTGACCTACCAGCCCTGACATTATATATACTTTTCACCTGTGTGGTTGTTGGAATATGAGGCGCCTAGATATAGGTCTGTAAGGACTGGGAAACGTGTGTTCAGGAATAACTAATCCTCAAAAGTAAGAGAGGACCGGCCCTGAAGATCCAAGGATCATAGTGGGGTCCTGGGACATTTGCTAGAGTGTCTCGAATCGGAGAGGAGCTTGCCCCTTGCCTCGACTCATGAAGGAATCCAATTTCCAATACGAAATATGTGAATGTGATTGTATTACTAGTATGGCGACATGATATATGGTACCCATGCCGTCTAGGATTCATATTTATGATTGAATTTGATTTTGAAACATATATGCACTAGTAATAATATCAAACACTTTTTTTATACGTATGAAGCATTTTTGGCCATTATAAGGTAAAACTCTATCCTTCGGCTTGCGTTGCATTGTGTGATGGGACCTGAGTCTTATAATGGCTTCATTTTATAAAAAGCATTGCGATGATTTAATCATTTACTTTACTTCATGCACTAGCACTCATTGGAGTAAACCCGTTCCGCGAAAGTGGCATGGTCTTTTGACTTGCCGTATTATTGTTGTTAAGAAGTTAAGTAGATTTCTCATACCAGTCCCATGACTGACTCGTAGTTTGTTTCACCTTGCAAACTCGGGTGCCCTCATTTTCACACGGGCAGCCTAGTTACAGGTATCTGGCGCACTTTTGGTTCATGGCGAGGCTTGACTACACCGTGCTGACTTTGACTCTTTCCGCTATCTTAGTATATGTATTATGATTCCGCCATTGGCGATGTAGACTGATATTTATTTTGTGTACTCTTTATGTATGTTTCCATCTCTGGCGATGGTGACTGATTATGTATTATTATGCACTAAGTTGTATCCTGCACTGTGCTCTCTGATGTGGTGATATCTATATGATTCCGCTGTCATATGTGTGTAAATTATCCTATTTTATGTTTATGCTATTATATGTGATCTGCTAATGATGATTAATGTGTTATATTCCAATGATTATCCTTAACACCGTGTAACGGGGTTTTGGGATCGTCATAACTGCTAACATATATGGAATTTAAAAGGCTTTGCCATTATTCCATTTATATTATTAGTCGGATATGGAAGTTTATATCGATTATTTATATCGATTTGTTTTCCATGAAGATTCCATTGTAAATGGAATGTGATTTTGGGTTGTCGTGAATGGTATCTTTAATAATACTGTTCTTTGACCCAACGGAGTTAAGAAAATCAGAAACTAGCTGGAGATTAGTTAAGTTGAATGGTTTGCTGGATATTGATCTGATGTTGGTTTCGGCCTTCGGGGTTAATACTTAGGGAATTGTTCACTTGCTAATTTACGGTTAAAGGCTAATGGAATGGAATGTGATTTTGGGTATATAATGAACCGTGTTTTAAATGACATTGGTTCTTTAACCCATTTAAAGACATGATATGATTTCGCAAGTTAAACAATCGTTAATATTGATTTTTGGGAAGATTAAAACCAAGTAGAGTTTTAATGCATCTTTAGTTAGATTGAAATGATATCCAAAGGAGGATTAAAGAATAAATTTAAATAATTTAATTTTGTAATGGGAACCTTTCCCAAAGTATAAGAATATTTGAATAAAGGAATATTCTGAATTGGAATAAGGCGTATGTTGTGTTTTTATAGCACTTGTTTATTATATACGCGAGTTATTCAGAAAGACCGGGTTTGCCCCATTCTGAATAACTGATTCGACGATGTGTCGAGGATGAAGACGGTGGTTGAAGACTGGAGGCCTTCACATCATTTGGATAATTACTGATGATCCTGATTGGGATGTACACCCAAGAGGAGGGAATCAGTTGGTGATCATCCAGACGTACTTGGAGATCGATGAATATGCAAGGAATAAGGTTCCTCCGTGTAACGACCCAGATTTTTGAATAGTTTATTTTAAATATTTAGTATGGTTTTAAATATTGAATTTATAATATAAGTGGTATTTTATTGGGTTATCGATTAAATAATCGAAATACGATTTATTTGATAATTATCGAAATACTAGAACTGAAATAATTTAATTCAAAGATAAAAATTGAATCGAAATGGTTCAGATGATCAATATATATTCTATTTGAATATAAACGACGATAATAGTAATTTATTTTTGAAGAATTTATTTGTTTTAAATTTAAATTATATTATATTAATTTAATATGGTTATTTTATATATACGTTTGAATTTAATTTTATAGTCTATTCTGTTATGTTCAGAATAGTGTTATAATGTTGAATTATCATTCGTTACGTTGAAATAGCGGTTCGTGATTCCACGTAATGGACCCTGAGATATTTTAACGGATAAGATCAAAATCGAATCGAAAATCAAATCGATATCTGTTCAAAAAGAATAAAAGATCTCTTTATATCGAATCAGAATCAAATCAAATTAATTAGAAAATCTTTTTAAATAACTACAGAGATTTGTGTGCACTTCCTGTCCCCCCTTCTTCTATAAAATCGCAACCACCCCTCTTCATTATAAAAACCACGAATTACCTTTTCCTTTCTTCCATTCAATCCCACAGGAAAAAAATCGAAATCAGTTATCTTGAGTTTGCTTCCAGTTAACTTTCACTCCGCTCTAGGTTTTTGTGGGGTTCGAACTCGACTTCGGTCACCCAAATTCGACGCAACGTGTAGGTAGGTTAGATGTTCGAAGCAGTTAGGAAGCCGGCGTCACGAACTGAGTTGGGCGCTCGGGCTTCTATTGTCAACGACGATGTGTTGCGGGGTGATTTTGGGGGTACGACTCTGGTATTGAAGTCCGATGGGTGGACTGGGTATTGGCGATGGGTGGTTTAGGGCTCGACAGTAGGAAGAAGAGGGACCGGAGTTCAATTTTGGGGATCTCGAATTTAGGGTTTTACGATGATGGAAGAAGGGGTTTGAGGATCGGACTTTTGCAGTGGGAGTTGCCAGCGAAGAGGAGAATGGAGCATTGGATGAACGAGGGGAGTTCTGACCTTGGGAACGGTCGGCCAGGGTGTTTTGAATAGAGCTATAGCAGGTTCGCACCATTTACAGTGAGGAAGAAGGATAGAAAATGGGTACTCGCAGTTGAGATCGAAACAATGGCTTATTTTCGTTAAGTAAGGTTCGAATTTCATTCGAGAATATTAGTAGCCGGTAATTTAGAGTTAAAATGGATATTCGACAACTGAAATCATGGTGAGTAAATCTCACTCACTTTTTTTTAGAATTATTTTTATTCGTTAAAAATAATTGTTTGATGCTTGTTTGAATGCTTTTTGGTTGATTTAAAAATATTAGTTATTTAGGGTTGACTAATACATATATTTGTTTGGTGATTGGATTGTTCCCGCAGTATCATTAGCGGATGCCCGCAGTATCATTAGAGGATGACCCTACGCCCACGTATATAAGTGGATCCCTTTTTATACCGTGATATCCTGCCTTGAAGCAGGATGGGTATTATTTCTGTTGACTAACGTCTTTGGATGCAGGAAAACAGGTTGGAGGGATCCAACTGGATTCCTCAAAAAAAAAATCTGTTTGTTTATTTGCTTGCATATATACTGTCATATATGATGTGTTAGAAAACTTGAAATAAATACCTGGTTGTTTGGTGTTTAAATATCACTGGTCCTAAGTGTTGATATTTAAAATATCATGAAAAAGAATATTTGAGATTTAAAAGGGAAATTCTATTTTTCTAAAATAGAATTTGAATTTTTAAATAGATTTGAAATATAAACTTGTTTTGAAAAATAAAACAAGTAGTTCCTTTATAAACGAAATTTATAAATAGTTCTTTTATAAGGAAGTTATAAATGAAGTGAAAAAATTATCATTTGATAATTCAGAAATAAAAATATAAGTGTGAAATTGAAAAGGGAAATCTATTTTCAAAAGAATAGAAATATCGATTTCAAAAGGAATTGAAATCGAGACTCGTTTAAAGAAATTGAATATAAGAATTCAAATGGAAATTGAATATAGAAAATATAAAGGATTCAAATATAGAATTCAAACAGATTGAAACAAGAATTTGAATATAGAATTCAAGTAGAAACAGACTTTGAGTATAGAATTTAAAGAGTTAAAATGGAATTTGAAAATAAGATTCAAATAAAGTTAAAATGGAATTTGAAAATAAAATTCAAAAAGGAATTTGTATATAGAAATTTAAATAGAATTTGTATATAGAATTTGAATATAATTTGAATATATTGAATTTGAATAGAATTTGAATATACAGAAATTTGAATTCAAAGGAATTCAAATAGAATTTGAATTCAAAGGAATTCAAATGGATTTGAAGAAACGGAGTTCAAATGAAATCCAAATATAAAGGTTTGAAAATAATGGAGTTTAAACATAAAATTTGAATAAGAGAATTCAAATGGAATTTAAACAATGGAATTTGAATAGAAAATTCAAATGGAATTTAAAATATGAAATTTGAATATAGGATTCAAATAGAAAATTCAAAGGGAATTTGAATATAGAAATTCAAATGGAGTTTGAATATATGAAATTCAAAGGAAATTCAAATATAGAGTTTGAACGTAGAAAATCAAATGGGATCTGAATGAAGGAAATTTGAATATAGAAATTCAAATAGAATTTGAAAAATAGAAGCGATTTGAAATTTGAATATAGAATTTCAAATAGAAGTGAAATAGATCGGAAATACTATGTTGAATTGGGAAAAAATTGATTTGATATGTTAAAATATATCAGAATAGAGTTGAATTTATATAAACGAAGTTTTAAAACGTTCATTTATATAAATATAATTCAAACGAACTCACCGCAGCGCTGCAGTTCGAAAATTGGCGATTCGAACTTCAATTGAGTATACAGAGCTCAATTGAAGTCGGAGTTCTTTGAAACAAGAAATGTCAGGACCGATTGGATAATAGTTTTCTAATGAAAGAGAAAAATCTGGATTTCGTCGAATAGATTTTGAGTTATGTCAAAATCAAATTTTCAGAAAAATAGTGCTATAACCATTTAAAAACCATAACGGTTTATTTAATTTTATAAAAGGATTTTAAGCGAATAAAATCCGAATTTCTATTTAGAAAATTTCAGATTTTGAGTTGTAAATTATATGCGAACTCAAGTGGAGTAATGAATTGATTTTTGAAACAGAAATCAGATTTTTGATTATTTAATAGAATTAACTAATTTGAACAGTAATTAGTTAATGAGATTTTGAATTAATATTGGGCTTCGAATAAGTGAATTCGATTTGGAAATTTATATTCGGAATCGAAAAGAAAACTAAAATTGAAATTGAAATTCAATTTGGTTATGGGCAAGTTAAATATTTTGTTTGAACATGTTATGTTCAAACAAAGAAGTGAAATAGGCAAAATAGCTAATTAAAGAATAAATGAGCGAAACTGAATTCAAACGATTGGATTGAGTTGAATTGAATTAAAAACAGGTGAGCGTGTGTTAGACAGGTATGGGATGAAGTATATGAAGATTTTAATTTATGTGCCTGACAAAAAGGTACATGTTTAAATTCGTATATGAGATTTTATGCGCCGTATCGGCTGGCTGCATGGCTTTTTCTTTTTCTTTTGGATTGGTGAGGGCCATGGGAGGCTATTTGAAATATCCCGAAGCTCCCGGTACAAGGGAGGTAATGGCAATTTTTTCCTGGAATTTTAGGAGTTAGAATATTTTTAAGATAAATTTGATAGTTAGAAATAAATGTATCGATATATATAGAATTCGAGAAGGAAACGAATTTAAAATAGGATATTATAAACAAAAAGGAAATCGATAGGCTGGTAATAGAAAGAGAACATATATACGTTTAAAAATGAATAATTGGTTTTTATAATGTTGATTATTCGAGGTAAGTGGTTTTGTCTATTTCAAGTTAATGATGTTTCAGTCAAGGTCTGAGAGGTAATTTTACCCCAACTTGATTGATTTCATTTTTATTGATAAATAGCAAGACCCAGTCTCGAAAAGAAGTGTTGAATAATAGTTAGTTGAATAGAATATTTTGGGTTGTTATAACGATGTTTTACACAACATTCGTTTTAAACCAAGTGGTAGAATTTTGGAAATATAAAAGAAAATATTTCCTGAGTATAATTAAAGTAGTCGGGGAAGAGATAAGTGATTGAAATTGTTTCAATTTCAAATAGAATATATTTTCTAAGTGTAGAAAATAAAAGAAGGCGAGAAATAGAAATGCTTTCCAAAGAATTTAAGAGACCGAGATGATAATTGAAAATATTTGTTTAACAAATATTGATAAGGAAGTGGAGAAGTATTTTAATAAATGAAATATAAATTAAATGGCCCCGTGATTGTTTGATGTTTTGAATGTTTGTTTGTTTTTCTTCGATAGTTAAATAACTGACTTTCGAAGTGTTTTCCAATATCGTTGTCAATATGGAGAGACCGGTTGGATTATTATCCGTGAACCACTCTGTATTGGCAGTAGCGTGGCGAATCAGATTATACGAAGATAATCGAAGACGAAGTAAAATGCAAGGGCTTTTTCTATAAATAGAAATTGTGCCTTCGGTTTCGTTCAGTCCCAGAACGAACGTATAATGGACGGATGTCTGACAAAGTATTTCCAATGATCGAAGATGTTGGTCTGTATGAATATATATGGTGGCAACGGATTTATTCCCTTAGCATAATATCCAGAATATTTGTGCAAATCAATTAGTGATCAACGGATCTGACAATGTGGCATTCAAAGTGATTGTGCTATCAAGGAATGATAAGAAATCGTAGCCTCAGGCCTCAACAACCGGGAAATGACAAAAATCGGGCAGGCAACATGGCTATGTGGGTCGCTCCCATTAGGGTGTATTATCACCTATCTAGAGATTCATTTAATTCCTTATTCTATTCGATGCTATCCCATTTGGGAAACGGTTGCTGATCCCAACCGTTGGTGATATACATTCGATACACTCAAGCGAAATGAGTGGCCGGTCATGTATGGGCCGGGTTGCAAGACGTTCTTGTTGAACCCCAGTGTATCGCCTCTAAAGTACACTGATCGGAAGGTGGTCCCATACCTTGTCATAGTTGGAATCCAATCTCCAATAAGCGCCCTGCGGTTTTTGATTTTATACTATATATGTGGAGCGTGAGATGCAAGCGTTCTGCTATTTGGTTATTTATTTGATGTAGACATTATTATAATATCACTGGATTTTCGTATCAAAGTGTTTTGGGTTATAGTAAGGCAAAAACCGTCCATGTTTATGTGTGGGCTGGTCTTACTATTATCTTTTCTTTCGAAAGAATTTTGAAAGTTAAACAAAGGGTTGGAGTTTACTCACACCAGTCCCATGACTGACCCAGAGTTTATTTTGTTTGTTTTCCCTAAACTCTTGGGTGCCCAAATTTGTACGGGCAGTCAAGTAGTCAGGACTTTTTTTCAGATTCACTTGGAAGAGTTGGAAGCAGGAGCCTTCACCAGTTAGCTATAGACTATCATATATTCTGCTGTGAACCATGTTGTATCTGGAAACAAGTGTTTATAACTGTTCCAGGAATAACTGTTGTGCTCTGATGATGGTATATATATAAAGTTACTGATTTGTATTTCAAAAGTTATGTTATATAATATATTTTATTCGTTCCGCTGTGAGATTTATCTTCTTTGTTTTCTTCTATTCTAGTATTTCTTTCTTTCTATTTCTCATCCTCTAACTTCTTTCTAATAATGATTTGTATTTCTGTGCAATTTGGGTTGGACGTGTGGTATTATTAGTCAACTCAGATAGTACGGATTTGCGGGCCTTTACAGTTGGTATCAGAGCTTATGTTGAGCGAATACTTAGGCTTTGGTGGGATGTGCTCATTAGAGATATGGTCAGTAGTACCCTAGAATGAGTTGTGTATATATATATATGAGAGTGCGTATTTGTAAATTGATATAAAAGGTATTTTATATTGTGTTGGCTAGTCTATTGAGTGATTTATGAATTCTGATCGAATAGAGGGACACCACAAAGTCGATAGGAATTTCTAAACACTTGAACAGGAGATTGAACACGATATTGTTTTAAAGTGGGTGAATGAAATTATTTTACCCAAAATTCTATTTTGATATAAAAGAATAATTTTTGAAATTATTATATTATATGGATGTGTTGATTGATATCATTATAATCAGATAAGATTATAAAAATTGAAATGGTTATATAGAACCAAATAGAATTTGTATACGAATAAAATATACAAATGGGATGAATTAAAATTGAATTCAAAACAGAATTCAGAATTTAAATCGTTGGAAGTTTGAAAATATTTTCTAAGTATATTAAAAGGATATAGCTTTGTTTTGAAAAGACCGTTTGAATAAAAATCATATTTGAATGGATTCTGAAAGGGTTAAAGCACTGAACTCACTTCGGTGGCTGGGAAATAATTCTGATGATGGTCGCGACATCATCAGTGTTCATTTTCGAGTTTCTAAGTGATGGATTGCTACCTTAGAAATTTTTTGATGGGGATTTGTTTGAAGGAAAACAAATTGGTTTGAAAATTCAAATGTTTTGAATTTGAGATGGAAATAAATATATGTATATATTTATGTGATTTCGAAAGGATTTAAAATGAAATCCTAGGAATGTGAATGTGGAAATTTAAATGAATCAAAATGAATAGATTGAATCAGAATCAAGTTGAATGAATTAGAATGCATATGAAGAAAGACCAAAAGTTTTGGTGGAATTAAATCTGTTGAAATATGAGGAGTTGAGTTTCAACATAAGTGAGACTTTGAAAAATAACGGATTTGTACCATTTTTCCTACCTTAGCAATTTCGGGGACGAAATTATTTTAAGGGGGGAAGAATGTAACGACCCAGATTTTTGAATAGTTTATTTTAAATATTTAGTATGGTTTTAAATATTGAATTTATAATATAAATGGTATTTTATTGGGTTATCGATAAAATAATTGAAATACGATTTATTTTGATAATTATAGAAATACGGGAACTGAAATAATTTAATTCAAAGATAAAAATTGAATCAAAATGGTTCAGATGATCGATATATATTCTATTTGAATATAAACGACAATAATAGTAATTTATTTTTTAAGAATTTATTTGTTTTAAATTTAAATTAAATTAAATTAATTTAATATGGTTATTTTATATATACGTTCGAATTTAATTTATAGTATATTCTGTTATGTTCAGAATAGTGTTATAATGTTGAATTATCAGTCATTACGTTGAAATAGCAGTTCGTGATTCCACATAATGGAACCTGAGATATTTTAACGGATAAGATCGAAATCGAATAGAAAATCAAATCGATATCTGTTCAAAAAGAATAAAAGATCTCTTTATATCGAATCAGAATCAAATCAAATTAATTTGAAAATCTTTTTAAATAACTACAGAGATTTGTGTGTACTTCCAGTCCCCCCTTCTTTTATAAAATCGCAACCACCCCTCTTTATTATAAAAACCGTGATCTACCTTTTCCTTTCTTCCATTCAATCCCACAGAAAGAAAATCGAAATCAGTTATCTTGATTTTGCTTTCAGTTAACTTTCACTCCGCTCTAGGTTTTTGTGGGGTTCGAACTCGACTTCGGTCACCCAAATTCGACGAAACGTGGAGATAGGTTAGGTGTTCGAAGCAGTTAGGAAGCCGGCGTCGCGAGCTGAGTAGGGCGCTCGGGCTTCTACTGTCAACGACGATGTGTTGCGGGGTGATTTTGGGGGTACGACTCTGGTGTTGAAGTCCGATGGGTGGACTGGGTATTGGCGATGGGTGGTTTAGGGCTCGACAGTAGGAAGAAGAGGGACCGGAGTTCAATTTTGGGGAGCTCGAATTTAGGGTTTTACGATGATGGAAGAAGGGGTTTGAGGATCGGATTTTTGCAGTAGGAGTTGCCAGCGAAGAGGAGAATGGAGCGTTGGATGAATGAGGGGAGCTCTGACCTTGGGAATGGTCGGCCAGGGTGTTTTGAATGGAGCTGTAGCAGGTTCGCACCATTTACAATGAGGAAGAAGGATAGAAAAGGGGTACTCGCAGTTGAGATCGAAACAGTGGCTTATTTTCGTTAAGCAAGGTTTGAATTTCATTCGAGAAGATTAGTAGTCGGTAATTTAGAGTTAAAATGGATATTCGACAACTGAAATCACGGTGAGTAAATCTCACTCACTTTTTTTTTAGAATTATTTTTATTCGTTAAAAATAATTGTTTGATGCTTGTTTGAATGCTTTCTGGTTGATTTAAATATATTAGTTATTTAGGGTTGACTATTATATATATTGGTTTGGTGATTGGATTGTTCCCGCAGTATCATTAGCGGATGGCCGCAGTATCATTAGCGGATGACCCTACGCCCACGTATATAAGTGGATCCCCTTTTATACCGCGATATCCTGCCTTGAAGCAGGATGGGTATTATTTCTGTTGACTAACGTCTTTGGATGCAGGAAAACAGGTTGGAGGGATCTAACTGGATTCCTAAAAAAAAAATGTTTTCTGTTTGTTTATTTGCTTGCATATACACTGTCATATATGATGTGTTAGAATACCTGAAATAAATACCTGGTTGTTTGGTGTTTAAATATCACTGGGCCTAAGTGTTGATATTTAAAATATCATGAAAAAGAATATTTGAGATTTAAAAGGGAAATTCTATTTTTCTAAAATAGAATTTGAATTTTTAAATAGATTTGAAATATAAACTTGTTTTGAAAAATAAAACAAGTAGTTCCTTTATAAATGAAATTTATAAATAGTTCTTTTATAAGGAAGTTATAAATGAAGTGAAAAAAATTATCATTTGATAATTCAGAAATAAAAATATAAGTGTGAAATTGAAAAGGGAAATCTATTTTCAAAAGAATAGAAATATCGATTTCAAAAGGAACTGAAATCGAGACTAGTTTAAAGAAACTGAATATAAGAATTCAAATGGAAATTGAATATATAAAATATAAAGGAATTCAAATATAGAATTTAAACAGATTGAAACTAGAATTTGAATATAGAATTCAAATAGAAACAGACTTTGAGTATAGAATTTAAAGAGTTAAAATGGAATTTGAAAATAAGATAGAAATAAAGTTAAAATGGAATTTGAAAATAAAATTCAAAAAGGAATTTGTATATAGAAATTTAAATAGAATTTGTATATAGAATTTGAATAGAATTTGAATATATTGAACTTGAATATACAGAAATTCGAATTCAAAGGAATTCAAATAGAATTTGAATTAAAAGGAATTCAAATGGATTTGAAGAAAGGGAGTTCAAATGAAATCCAAATATAGAGGTTTGAAAATAATGGAGTTTAAACATAGAATTTGAATAAGAGGAATTCAAATGGAATTTAAAAAATGGAATTTGAATAGAGAATTCAAATGGAATTTAAAATATGAAATTAGAATATAGGATTCAAATAGAAAATTCAAAGGGAATTTGAATATAGAAATTCAAATGGAGTTTGAATATATGAAATTCAAAGGAAATTCAAATATAGAATTGAACGTAGAAAATCAAATGGGATTTGAATAAAGGAAATTTGAATATAGAAATTCAAATAGAATTTCAAAAATAGAAGCGATTTGAAATTTGAATATAGAATTTCAAATAGAAGTGAAATAGATCGGAAATACTATATTGAATTGGGAAAAAATTGATTTGATATGTTAAAATATATCAGAATAGAGTTGAATTTATATAAACGAAGTTTTAAAACGTTCATATATATAAATATAATTAAAACGAACTCGCTGCAGCGCTATAGTTCGAAAATTGGCGATTCGAACTTCAATTGAGTATATAGAAATCAATTGAAGTCGGAATTCTTTGAAACAAGAAACGTCAGGACCGATTGGATAATAGTTTTCTAATGAAAGAGAAAAATCAGGATTTCGTCGAATTTATGTCAAAATCAAATTTTCAGAAAAACAGCGCTATAACCATTTAAAAACCATAACGGTTTATTTAATTTTATAAAAGGATTTTAAGAGAATAAAATCCGAATTTCTATTTAGAAAATTTCAGATTTTGAGTTGTAAATTAAATGCGAACTCAAGTGCAGTAATGAATTGATTTTTGAAACAGAAATCAGATTTTTGATTATTGAATAGAATTAACTAATTAGAATAGTAATTAGTTAATGAGATTTTGAATTAATATTGGGCTTCGAATAAGTGAATTTGATTTGGAAATTTATATTTGGAATCGAAAAGAAAACTAAAATTGAAATTAAATTTGGTTATGGGCAAGTTAAATATTTTGTTTGAACATGTTAGGTTCAAACAAAGAAGTGAAATAGGCAAAATAGCTAATTAAAGAATAAATGAGCGAAACTGAATTCAAACAATTGGATTGAGTTGAATTGAATTGAAAACAGGTGAGCGAGTCTTAGACAGGTATGGGATGAAGTATATGAAGATTTTAATTTATGTGCCCGACAAAAAGGTACATGTTTAAATTCGTATATGAGATTTTATGCGCCGTATCGGCTGGCCTCTTGGCTTTTTCTTTCTCTTTTGGATTGGTGAGGGCCATGGGAGGCTATTTGAAATATCCCGAAGTTCCCGGTACAAGGGAGGTTATGGCGAATTTTTCCGGGAATTTTGGGAGTTAGAATATTTTTAAGATAAATTTGATAGTTAGAAATAAATGTATCGATATATATATAGAATTCGAGAAGGAAACAAATTTAAAATAGGATATTATAAACAAAAAGGAAATTGATAGGCTGGTAATAGAAAGAGAACATGTATACGTTTAAAAATGAATAATTGGTTTTTATAATGTTGATTATTCGAGGTAAGTGGTTTTGTCTGTTTGAAGTTAATGATGTTTCAGTCAAGGTATGAGAGGTAATTTTACACCAACTTGATTGATTTCATTTTTATTGATAAATAGCAAGAACCAGTCTCGAAAAGAAGTGTTGAATAATAGTTAGTTGAATAGAATATTTTGGGTTGTTATAACGATGTTTTACACAACATTCGTTTTAAACCAAGTGGTGGAATTTTGGAAATATAAAAGAAAATATTTCCTGTGTATGATTAAAGTAGTCGGGAAAGAGATAAGTGATTGAAATTGATTCAATTTCAAATAGAATATATTTTCTACGTGTAGAAAATAAAAGAAGGCGAGAAATAGAAATGCTTTCCAAAGAATGTAAGAGTCCGAGATGATAACTGAAAATATTTGTTTAACAAATATTGATAAGGAAGTGGAGAAGTATTTTAATAAATGAAATATAAATTAAATGGCCCAGTGATTGTTTGATGTTTTGAATGTTTGTTTGTTTTACTTCGATAGTTAAATAACCGACTTTCGAAGTGTTTGCCAATACCGTTGTCAATATGGAGAGATCGGTTGGATTATTATCCGTGAACCACTCTGTATTGGCAGTAGCGTGGCGAATCAGATTATACGAAGATAATCAAAGACAGAGTAAAATGCAAGGGCTTTTTCTATAAATAGAAATTGTGCCTTCGGTTTCATTCAGTCCCAGAACGAACGTATAATGGACGGATGTCTGACAAAGTATTTCCAATGATCGAAGATGTTGGTCTGTATGAATATATATGGTGGCAAGGGATTTATTCCCTTTGCATAATATCCAGAATATTTGTGCAAATCAATTAGTGATCAACGAATCTGACAATATGGCATTCAAAGTGATTGTGCTATCAAGGAATGATAAGAAATCATAGCCTCAGGCCTCAACAACCGGGAAATGACAAAAATCGGGCAGGCAGCATGGCTATGTGGGTCGCTCCCATTAGGGTGTATTATCACCTATCTAGAGATTCATTTAATTCCTTATTCTATTCAATGTTGTCCCATTTGGGAAACGGTTGCTGATCCCAACCGTTGGTGATATACATTCGATACACTTAAGCGAAATGAGTGGTCGGTCATGTGTGGGCCGGGTTGCAAGATGTTCTTTTTGAACCCTAGTGTATCACCTCTAGAGTACACTGATCAGAAGGTGGTCCCATACCTTGTCATAGTTGGAATCCAATCTCCAATAAGTGCCCTGCGGTTTTTGATTTTATACTATATATGTGGAGCGTGAGATGCAAGCGTTCTACTATTTGGTTATTTATTTGATGTAGACATTATTATAATATCACTGGATTTTCGTATCAAAGTGTTTTAGGTTATAGTAAGGTAAAAACCGTCCATGTTTATGTGTGGGCTGGTCTTGCTATTATCTTTTCTTTCAAAAGTATTTTGAAAGTTAAACAAATGGTTGGAGTTTACTCACACCAGTCCCAATACTGACCCAGAGTTTATTTTGTTTGTTTTCCCTAAACTCTTGGGTGCCCAAATTTGTACGAGCAGTCAAGTAGTCGGGATTTTTTTCTTCAAATTCACTTGGAAGAGTTGGAAGCAGGAGGCTTCACCAGTTAGCTATAGACTATCATATATTCTGCTGTGAACCATGTTGTATCTGGAAACAAGTGTTTATAACTGTTCCAGGAATAACTGTTGTACTCTGATGATGGTATGTATATAAAGTTACTTATTTGTATTTCAAAAGTTATGTTATATAATATATTTTATTCGTTCCGCTGTGAGATTTGTCTTCTCTGTTTTCTTCTATTCTAGTATTTCTTTCTTTCTATTTCTCATCCTCTAACTTCTTTCTAATAATGATTCGTATTTCTGTGCAATTTGGGTTGGACGTGTGGTATTATTAGTCAACTCAAATAGTACAGATTTGTGGGCCTTTACACTCCGGTTTCGTTCAGACCTAGAACGAACTTGTAAATGGATGTGTGTCTGACATCGGATTTCATTATGTGTGATCGATATCGGTTGCATAGCGTGAATTTCCTGTGTGGCATGCTGAGATGCAAATGATCAAGGCTTCTGTTGAAAAGCAGAGTCTTGTGGTTGATGATAAAAGCACGACCTTTGTGGCATAGCTTTGTGTAGCGTTAATTCGCGAGCCTCACACCCCGGTGTGAACCAGAAACGGGAGAGGACCTCAGACAGGACATGCGTCTCCTTCTAGTTAGGAGTGGTGTCAGTGTTTTGCACGCCTTGGCATTTTACTTATGTGGATGATGGATAGCGAGGTGCCTCAGCTATATCGGTTGATCCGGCGCCGATGGAGTCATTTGGCTCATTTACACCCCACAGAGCGGGAAAACGCAGTGTTCAGGCATTATAATCCATATCGAGTGGACCGGCCCTGACGATCCAAGGCTTGTCTGCGCGCTTGCCTGAGACTCGGGCTAGACAGTCTCGAAGCGGTAAGGACGATCCCTTGCCTTGGTTCATAGATGGAAATCCAACTTCCAATACGTGACTTTGCGGTTTTGATTGTAAACCTGTATATGGCGACATATTGGTATGGGGCACTTATGCCGTCTATGATTGATATTTATGATTGAAATTGTTTTTGACACTATACACTTATAGTAATAATAAAAGATGAAATTTCATGTACCAAGCATTTTTGGCTATTATAAGGTAAAAACTCTATCCTCCGGCTTGCGTTGCATTGTGTGATGGGACCTGAGTCTTATAATAGCTTCATTGTTCTTTATTTAGCATTGCGTTGTTGTTTTATGCACTGGTATTCTTGGGAGGAAACCTGTTCCGTGTTATACGGCGTGGTCCCTTGATTTACCGAACTTTAAAATCAAATTAATAACTGTTTTAGTTCTCACACCAGTCACATGACTGACTTGGAGTTTATTGTTTTAACCTAAACTCTGGGTGCCCCTATTTTCCGCACGGGCAACTAGTAGTTTTGGTTTTGCAGACTTACATTCACAGGATCCTGGTTTAGAGCTGGAATGATATTCTGAAAGCTCTGTATCCATATATTCCTTTCAGTTGTGTTTTGTATTATTTTCCGCCGCATTGTAACTTGTAAATCTCTGATATTTAGTACATGTGTAATATTTATTCCTACTCTATATATTCTTGTATTCTGATGAAATTGTTGTAATAAGCAATGAAATGTTCTTTTGTTTGTGTTCTAATTTGTCTTGTCCTCAACTCAATCCACGCTTTCCTTCACGGGGAAATTCAGGTCGTCTCAATAACACAATCACTTTGAATGCTACATTGTTAGATCCGTTAATCATTAATTGATTTGTACAAATGTATACTGGATATTATGCTAAGAGAATAAATTCTCCGCCACCATATATATTTATACATTACAACATATGTGATCATTGGAAATACTCCGTCAGACACTGGTCCATACATTTCGTTCTAGTACTAAACCGAACTGAAGGCACAATTTCTATTAACAGAAAAAGCCCTTGCACTTTACTCCGTATTCAATTATCTTCATATAATCTGATTTCCAACGCTATTGCCAATACGGAGTGGTTATCGGATAATAATCACATCGAGTTTAATTTCTGACTTGGGTCTCGTGTTCGATTTCGAATATATATTTACAAACCCCTTTTTGTTATCCAAAGTCCAATTTCGATTCAAAATCCCATTAACTAATTATTCTTCAAATTAGTTAATCCTATTCAATAATTAAAATTTTGATCTTTGTTTCAAAAATCAATTCCTTACTCCACTTGAGTTCGTATATATTTTATAACTCAAATTCGTATTTTTTAAACGGAAATTCTGATTTTATTTACTTAAAATCCTTATATTAATTTTATATAAACCTTTATGGTTTTTAAACGATTATGGCGCTGTTTTTCTGGAAATTTGATTTTGACATAACTTAAAATCTATAAGACGAAATCCAGATTTTTCTCTTCCATTAGAAAACTATTATTCAATCGGTCCTGACGATTCTTGTTTCGAAGAATTCCGACTTAAATTGAGTTATGTATACTTAATTGAAGTTCGAAACGCCAAATTACGAACTACAGCGCTCGGCGAGTTCATTTTAATTATACTCAAAAAATAAATGTTAAACTTCGTTTATAAATAAAACTTCAACTCCATCCTTGAAACAACTCCGACATTCGCCCGAACCTAATCGATCGCAAAATCGACTAAGACCATTCAAAAATCCGAATACGCTAACTTTGGGAATACAACACATCAGAACAAATAACAGAAGCTTTTTATTACATCATAATAACGTAACATCAGAGTACAGAATATATCAGAGTACATCGATAAATAATACAACGGAAGATAATTTACAAAATATTTAATACATTGCAGGGAAATGAATAAACTGATACAGCGGAAGTCTATGAATGTTCTGGACACAGCTTTAAGCTTTGATCCAGAATCCTACTCAATATATCTACAAAATAAGCTACTCGACTACCCGTGTGGAAAAGAGAGCAACCGAGTTTGCAAAGTGAAACAAACTACGGGTCAGTCATGGGACTGGTATGAGAAATCTACTTAACTTATCTAATAATAAGGCTAATCACAGGACCACGCCGCTAACGCAGAACGGTTCTCTTCATTGGATTGCCAGTGCATGAAATAAAGTAAATCGTTAAACAACGCAATTGTTTTTAGAAAAATAAAACCATTATAAGACTCAGGTCTCATCACACAATGCAACGAAAGCCGAAGGATAGAGTTTTACCTTATAATGGTCAAAAATGCTTGATACGTTAAACGGATTTGATATTATTATTAGTGTACATATGTTTCAAAAACATTTCAATCATAATGTATCAATCATGGATGGCATAGCTACCATATACTATGTCGCTATACTAGTTTTACAATCAAAACCGCATGATGTCATATTGGAATTTGGATTTCCATCATGAGTCAAGGCTAGGAACGATCTCCTTACCGATTCGAGATACTCTAGCAATGTCTCAAGATCCCCCGCAGTGAACCTTTTGATACTGCAGGGATGGTCCACAAATAACGTTAGTGGATTGGCAATTCCTGAACACACGTTTCTCGGTCTTATTGAACCTATAAAATGGTCACAATCGACCAATAAATCTGAGGCACCTCATAATCCATCAACGACATAAGCAAAAATGTCGGGCTTTGTGAAAACCCTAACACCACTTCTAGCTAGAAAGAAACATGTGCACTCCCTGCATTCCCTTGTCCCGTTTCTGACTCTACTGGGGTGTGAGGCTCGCGACGTAACGTTATACACAAAGCTATGCCGAAAATAGGCTATGCTTTGATCATCATCCACAAGACTCTGCTTTTGAATAAAAGCCTTGATCATTTGCATCTTGGCGTGCCATATTGACAATCCACACCATGCTATCAATAACTATCAATACATAACCTCTAAGGGTGTTAAGCAAGAGAATAAATTCTCCGCCACCAATGGTTATATATTGAATAGAAATCAATTTAAATAGAATGAAATCCAACGTCAGAAACACATCCATTTACAAGTCCGTTCTAGGTCTGAACGAAACCAGAGACACCTTATTCCTCCTCCCGTATGTCCAATATAGGAGAGAGGTGCTCGCATATCCATCGATCTCCAAGTACGTCTGGACGATCACCACTTATTACCTTGTCTTAGGATGCTTCCCAATCAAGACATCAGTAATCGTCCAAACGATGTGAAGATCTCTGGTCTTTAATCATTGTCTTCATCTTCGACTCTTAATCGTCGTAATAATTATTCAGAATGGGTTAAACCCGACCTTTCTGAATAACTCGCGTATTTTATAACCAATAATAAAGTGCTATAAAAACACATCAAACGCCTCATTCCAATTTAGAATATTCTTTTAATAAAATATTCCCATTATTAGGGAAAGGTTTCCATTAATTTTATCAAAGATAAATTCTTTAAATTTATTCCTTAATCTTCCTTTTAAAGATTCTTTAAAACTCAAATGTGGTTTTAAATATTAAAATTCATAACTTTATGATTATTCAACTTTAAGAAATTAATATTATCTTTAACTGGGTTAATAAACCAATCTCATTTTAAAACACAGTTCATGGTAAACCCAAAAATTATCTTCCATAAAATATTGAATTTTCACAGAAATCAAATCAATATATAATCGATATAAATTCCCGTATCAGACTGATAATATAAATGGAACAACGGCCAAGCCTTTAAATTCCATATATAGTAACAGTCTTCTTTTACAGAAGCTTATCTCGATTATTATTAAATCGAATTCTATTAAATTCTAGTTTAATATATTAAATTGGAAACTTTACTTTAGAAAATTCCCATTTAAATCTTAATAAAAGATTTATAAATTCCAAATTATATTTTCACTATTAATTGGGTTAAAGAACAAGTTTCGTTTAAAACACAGTTCACAATAAACCCAATTCACATTTTATTTAATTCTAATTTCTAAATATAATTGGAAAACTTTAATAATCTTAATTAAAAGATTTATTTTTTTCTCAACTGGGTTTATGAACGGTGTTATTGAAGACACCATTCACGACAAACCCAAAAATCCAATTTATTTAATTCCAAATAAATATTAATTAATTGGAAAACTCCATTAAATCTTGATTAAAGATTTATTCTATTTCTTTATTAAAATAATGTTATCAAAATATTAGATTTTGGAAATCACTACTTTTTATTCTATTCTTTATAATGGGCTAAATAGTCCAATTCATTACCATGCCCATTTATGGTTTATAATGGGCTAGACCTCCCGCATTAGGCCTACAACTTGCGGATGCTGGACATGCCGGTCGGGTCCGGGCAGACTTATCCCACAAGTTGGGCTTAACCTCGTGTCGTAGCCCGCTTCGTATTTGTGCACTTAGACCTCTCACATTAGGTTCAACATTAGTGACTGCTGGATATGTCGGTCGGGTCCGGGCAGACTTCCACCACAAATGTAACCTAACCTCATGTCAAAAGTGCAAATATAATTTTTAATTGTAATTATTTCACTAAAAAATATTCATTATTTTAAACTATTCTTTATATAAAAATGTTCTTTATTTTCAAATATTATTCTATTAAAAGTATTCTGAATCGGAATATGACTCCATCAATTACCATATAAATTCAGTCGTATGGATTTCATACATTGCATATGTATATAATAGTAATGATAAAGAATCAATAAACCATCCATTCACATCCAGAGTGGAATTAATAATTGTGTGAGCATTAAAATAATAAATAAATAATGCTCATCACAGATTGTTAATCTATCGATTGACAGATAACTAAACAATTGGGACTAGTGTATGACAAATATCATCCATATACCCGTATGGGGTTTTCAGCCAACGACAGTTCATATAAATAAATCATTGGATAATGAATTTAACCAATTATAATTCAGTTTGAATTATTTTCTATTTAACGAATTTTCATTTGTTTAAATTATAAATAAATATTTATAATTTAATTTCACTACCATAATAACATTATAATGATAATGTTTTAATCTAGCACAAATCATATTTTAACTTATGATAAATTTTCTAATAAAATGACATTTCTAATTAAATGACCTATTTATTTACAAATATGTTTTAATCTAAATGACAAATTTATTTGACAAATATGTGTTCTAATCTAATTGACATATAAAAATGTAAATTTTAATATGTATACAAAACTAATGTATACATAACATATAAAAATGTAAATTTTATCTTTGACAGTCATAAATGACATTTCTAAATGAACATAATTGAACTTCATTTTCTGACAATTTCAAATGATCATAAATGACATTACCAAAATGAACATAAATGATACTTCCTAATGAACATAAATGATACTTCATTTCTGACAATTCGAAATGAACATAAATTATACTTATATTTTTGATAATTTTAATACAATAAAAATGACATTTTTATTTTACAAAACATGATCCAAAATAAATAGCATGTTTATTTTACAAAACATAATCCTAATATACTGACATGTTTATTTCAACATAACATATACTAATAAAATGACATGTTTTATCTAACACAACAAATACTAACAAAATGACATGTTTTGTTTTAACATGTACTAATAGAATGACATGTTTTATTTAACAAACAATATGCAAATAAAATGACATGTTTTATTTAACACATCAAATACTAACAAAATGACAGGTTTTTTTAACATAACATATACTAATAAATCGACATTTTTTTTCAACATAACATATACTAATAAAATGACATGTTTTATCTAACACAACAAATACTAACAAAATGACATGTTTTGTTCTAACATGTACTAATAGGATGACATGTTTTATTTAACAAACAATATGCAAATAAAATGACATGTTTTATTTAACACATCAAATACTAACAAAATGACATGTTTTGTTTTAACATAACATATACTAATTAAATGATATGTTTTATCTAACACAACAAATACTAACAATGTAACGACCCGGAAAAACCGAACCAATTTAAAAATTTAATTTTAAATTATTTGGTGGAAAAATATGGCAGAAATTAAAATTTTCATTTTTAAATAATATTAAAGCCAGTGAAAATAGTCAATTTTCAAACGATCTCTGTTTTCGACGAAACCACTTTTGTTGGAACCGGAATGTTGAATTATTGCTAGGTTTCAATTTATAGAATTTTTCGAATTAATATGTGAGCGTGGCGAAGGAAAATGTGTTTGGTCGATTAAAGTCAAATTTAATCGACTGAAAAATAGCCATTTTTCAAACAGTCTCAGAATTCGACGAAATTAATTTTATTAGGACCGTATCGTCATAACATAAGCAAATATATTTTTTCTGGATTTTTCTGAGTTCGTTTGTGGCCTCGGTGAATTTATTTATGTAGACGAATTAAATTAATAAAGGAATTAAATATTAAATTAAATAATACAGGCCACAGACAGCCGTTTGGGCTGATGGGACCTATCCCATTTGATCCGGAATATGGGCTATTGGCTAGGGGCACCTTCTGCTAGACTGAAATGGAGCCGGTTTGTAAGATGTGGATTTAATTGTAAAAAATACATTAAATAATATTATAAATATAGGATTTTTAAAACCCTAATTCACTATTCATGATCTTCTTCAGCCGCCACCCACTCATCTCAATGGTCGAATTTGCTCCCCTTTCTTCTACTAAGTTCTCCCTCTCCTCCAAGAGTTAGACCACATACTTTACATCATTTCGAAGCTCTTGATCTCCTTTACGATTCCATACCATTTCATCGCTCTCTAGTGCCACCATCACCGAACCACACACACCCAAAACCGCCGCCAAAAGCCTCGTCGGCCTCCCCTAGGGTCCCACCGAGCTGCGCCATAGCAGGGTCCCCATGTGCTCCTCTGGTAGCTCTACAAAGTGGTGATATCCGATTAAACTGAAACGCGATGAAGTGGCCGATAATTCCAACCCTAAGTTTGAACAAAGGGGATAAGTAACGGCCGTGTTACAGGCAAGAGGAAGAAAGGTTTTGGCTTAATTAAATATTCAATTAATTAATATAAATTGTTTCATAACTTAAATTAATCATATCTAACTCGTTACAACTCGAAATTCGATGATTTCAGCGGCGTTGTGATCCTATTGACAAGATCTACGACTCTGAACGGAAACGGGACCATTCTGAACAGTTTGAATTTTGGCCAAAATCTGCAACGACTGTGAGATTTCTAGATTTTAATAATTAAGTAATTTAATTTTATTTGTTATGTGAATCATTGTATGTTATTTCTGATCTGTGATTGGTGATTGTTGTATGGTTGTTTATATTCCTTGTGATATCATGATATAGTATGTCAGTTTAGATCTATGAAATTCTGATGTAATCTCTATAAAGTCTCTTCTTTATTGTTTTTATTTTATTTTTATTTTTATTTTTATTCCTTTAAATAAAATGAAAAATTGAATCTTTGTTGCTTTACAAACAAAGATGAAATTTTGAATCTTTATTTTGTTTTTACAAAATAAAATGAAAAATTGAATCTTTGTTGCTTTACAAACAAAGATGAAATTTTGAATCTTTATTTTGTTTTTACAAAATAAAATGAAAAATTGAATCTTTGTTTGTTTTACAACAAACATGAAAAGTTAAATCTTTATTTTTGGCTCAACACATAAAATGAAAAGTTGAGTTTTTGTTTTGGTTAACAAAATAAATGAAAGGTAAATTTTATTTTGATTTGTAAAATAATAGCATAAGGTAAATTTCTATTTTGATTTGCAAATTAGAACAAAGGTTTGATCTTTATTTTTGATTTACAAAATAAAACAAAAAGTTAAATTTCTATTTTTGATTTGCAAAACAAAACAAAAATTTAATCTTTATTTTTGATTTGCAAAATAATAACAAAGGTGGAATCTTTATTTAGACTTACATAAAATGAACAAAGATTAAATCTTTATTTTGTTTATGATTTATAAAATAAAGAAAGTTTAAATCTTTTAAATTTTAATTAAAAGGATAAGTTAAGAGTAGATATTTTATTTTGATTTACAATTTAAAATAAAGATTAGATATTTTATTTGATTTACAAATAAAACAAAGATGAGACCTTTTATTCTGATTCATCGAATTTGTACACCAAATCATATATTGTGTTGTATGTGTAGACATTGAAATGACGATGTTGGTTAAATAGAAATGGTTAGACAAAAACCATTATTTTTTGTTATCATATTTTGACACCAAATTGAGTTGAGTCCCTATAGGAGAAAAATGTGCCTAAAGAAGACGATTAGAGAAAATTTACATTTTTCTATTATAATAAAGAGTAATAGGAAATTTACATTTTTCTATTATAATAAAGATAAATAGTAAATTTACATTTTTCTAAGTTAAAATATAAGATTTACAATTTTCTATGTAAAGATAGAAAATTTACATTTTTTTTTCTATGTAAATTATAAGATTTACCTTTTTCTAGGTGAAGATGAAAGATTTACTATTTTTCCTTGTAATAATGAAAGGTTTACATTTTCCAATGTAAAGATAAAAGAATTTACATGTTTCATTGTAAAAGAAAAGGAGATAAAATATATACATTTAATGAAATAGGATAAAAGTTCATTTTTATGTTATAAAAATGAAATAGGGTAAAGGTTCATTTTTATGTCTTTAAAACAAATAGAATAAAAAGTTCATTTTTATGTCTTTAAAACAAATAGTATAAAAGAATATTTTTATAACTAAAGAAAGAGTACATTTTAAAATATCATTTTTGTCGCATTAGAATTGGCGAACAAAAATGTCATTTTTGTTGAATATAAAAATATACATCGTTGAAAACAACATTTTTGTCGCATTAGAATTGGCAAACAAAAATGTCATTTTTGTTGAATATAAAAATATACAATGTTGAAAACATCATTTTTGTCGCATTAGAATTGGCGAACAAAAATGTCATTTTTATCGAATATACAATATTCAATGTTAACATCATTTTTGTCACATTAGAATTGGCGGACAAAAATGTTATTTTCATAGAGAAAAAGGAATGAATTTTAATAAAGGGAATCGCCCAATGGTTTATATAATTAATGTAAATATAAAATATAAAATTAAATGAAACGAGAGCGGCACTTCGCGTATCTACAATCGTAACTTCAAACGATTATATAGAAAGATCCGACCGTTGGATTTTTCCAAAACTGGAACCGTTAGGACCACTATGGGAAGAGCTTTCCAACGATATAAATTTCAACAAAATCCGACGGTTAGATTTTAAGATATGTGTAAATCAAATTTTGGTAAAAGCTGCGCTAGGGCCGCCCATTGACCCGAAACGTCGTTTATTTATTTCATGCTATTTTTAATAAATAAAAATAGTGATAAGTAGTTATAAATATATATGAAATGTTTTAAATTATAATTATGCGACAATTATTTGAAAAGGCCGAGTTTAACTCATTTCAAATAATTGCACAGCGATTAAATCAAAGATGTAAGAAGTCGATGGTTGAAGACCGGCGATCTTCACATCGAATGGACGATGACTTCTGATACCTTAGACTGATTTTCTCCCGGGACAGGGTTGAAGCAGTAATTATCCGGACGTGTGTGTTGGTCGTGCGGATAAGCGAGCGCCTTTTTGGTGTCTCCGGTTTCGTTCAGACCCAGAACGGACTTGTAACTGGATGCGTGTCTGATGTTGAAATTCACTTCATGTAATTAAATCGATTTCTATTAATATATGTATGTTTGGTGGTAGAGGATTTATTCTCTACTTAACACCCTGATACGTAGTAATAGTTATCGATCGCATGGCGTTGAATTGTCAATGTGGCATGCCAAGATGCAATGATCAAGGCTTTGTTGAAAAGTAGGTCTTGTGGCTGATGATCAAAGCATAGCCTGTTTAGGCATAGCTTTGTGTATATCGTGACTTCGCGAGCCTCACACCCCGTTATGAGTCAAAAACGGGATTTGGACTTCAGGGAGTGCACACGTTTCTTTCTAGCTAGTGGTGTTTGGGCTTTAACACGGCCCGGCATTTTACTTATGTGGATTTTGGATTGAGGTACCTCGGGTTTTTATAGGCCGGAAGTGGTCATACTATAGGTTCATAGGAACCGGGAAACGTGTGTTCAGGCATAATTAATCCACTACCGTTAGGTGGGGACCGGCCCTGAAGATCCAAGGGTTCACTACGGGGGATCCTGGGGCATTTGCTAGAGTGTCTCGAATCGGAAGAGGACGATCCCTAGCCTCGATTTCATGACAGAAAACCAATTCCCAATACGACAACATTTCGGTTTTGATTGTAAACTTATATACGTCGACATAGTAGGATGGGGTACTATGCCATCTAGGATTGATATATTTATATTGAAGTATTATAATACTGCTTAGACACTAATAATAATATTAAAATATTACTTTTCACGTATTAAGCATGTTTGATCATCATAAGGGAAAAACTCTATCCTCCTGTGTGCGTTGCATTGTGTGATAGGATCTGAGTCTTATGATGATTTCATTTATCAAAAGTCATTTCGCTGTTTTATCCAAACTTTATAAAATTATGCACTGGCAATTCAATGGAGTAAACCCATTTCGCGTTAGCGTCGTGGTCCTGAGATTCGCCATATTGATAGTTAATTTAGTTAAGAATTCTCACACCAGTCCCATGACTGACTCGTAGTTTGTTTCAATTTTGCAAACTCGGGTGCCCTCTTTCCACACGGGCGGCCAATTGATAGGTCCAGGTGATACATTCTGATTGGAGCTTGCTTGGGCGGACGAAGAAGAAGACCTTTTCTCTAGTTTTACTTCTGCTTTGAGACATTTTACTTTTTAGCTTTGATGTATGTGACGGAATTTGAGATTGGTTCTTTTCCATTTGGAAACTTATTTCCTTTTTTGTTGAGACTCTTTATTTGGCTATGTTGTATCCTGTACTGCGTACTCTGATGTATTGGATATTATGATGCTGATGACATTTATTTCCGCTGCAATGGTGTATGTGTTATGATAATTATCTGATATCTGTTTTTGTTGTAAATATGTTGTATTCCTAAATGATTATCCTTACTTTCATAATACGGAAGTTTGGGGTTGTCACAGTTGGTATCAGAGCCAGGTTAACCTTAGCTTTGGAATATAACATGTTTAGAATAATTCGTCTAGATAGAATCCACATAATTCTAAGACGAGTAGCTCATTAGAGATAATACTAGTAATGTCCTAGAGTGAGCACAGCAGAATAACACATATTTATCAGTCATTACATCATCATCTTTTCATTTCGTCCTTATCTTCTCTTTTCTTGAAAATTCTCATTTTTGTTGGTATGACTTTTTCCTTGATGGTACAGACTGATTTAAATGGATACTAGAGCAAGAACAACCCGAGGCGGAGCACGAGGTGGAGCTCGAGGCGGGGCTAGAGGAGGAGCCCGAGTAGGAGCTGGAGAGCAAGCCAGAGACGAGACCCCCATCACTCAGGAACAACATAATTCAGAGGTCGTAGCTGAACCACCTCCACCTCCACAGCCTTTCGATTTGGAGAGAATGTCAAAGAAATTCAAAAACCTTGGAGGTGTACCTTTCACGGGGAGAGAGTCTGTGATTCAGGCAGAAGCATGGCTTAAAGATTGCGAAAAGATCCTAGAGGGCTTGGAACTGGAAGATCAGCGAAAGCGTTACCTGGCAGTTTGGCAACTAAAAGAGGAAGCAGGGCATTGGTGGGATACGATCAAAATCTGCAATGACGTGGCCAATATGTCTTGGGCCAGATTCAAGGAACTTTTCAATGAGAAGTATATACCCCCACAAGCTAGAGAGCGCCTGCGCGAGCAGTTCGTTAACCTACACCAGGGGAATATGACCGTTTCTGAGTATGTGAGGAAGTTTGATGAGCTTTCACGATATGCCCCTAGTTTGATTCAAGATCCGGTAGAGAAGAATAAGAAGTTTATCAAGGGGCTATCTAAGAAATATTTGAACTGAGTCACTGCCCATATTAAGCTTCCTTTCAATGAAGTAGTAGAGATGGCGTGCCGCTATGAGGAGAATGACGAGTCTGGACCGCAGGATAGAGGGAAAAGTCAAGGCAACAACCAAAAGGAACAAGCTAACAAGAAACAGGAGGCGAGCAATTCTTCTACAGCTAAACCCCAAGGGAAGAAGAGGGATAGGAGCAAGGTGACCTGCTATAACTGTGGCAAGATTGGGCATTTTGATTACGAGTGTAGAGCACCTAAAAAGGTCAAGAGAAATGATTCAGGCCCTAGTTAGAACCGTGGTCAGAGTTCCCAGAACCATGGTCAAAATCCTCAGAATCATGGCCAGAGTTCGCAGGACAAAAGGGAATGTTACAATTGTCATCAAAACGGGCACATTAAGGCGAACTGCCCACTGCTAAGGAATGCTCAGGTGGTACATGTTTATGTGGGAGCAGATACACCAGCTTCGACTGAGGGGCCTAATAAACCCGATGTCTTAGGAGGTACGCTTAATATTAAGAACATCCCTATTACTGTCTTATTAGACACTAGTGCTACACGAAGTTTTATTTCTAATGATGCCATTCAAAAGTTGAAACTGAAACCAAGCAAACTTAAAGAGTTGATTAGAGCAAATAGTGCGATAGGAGGTTCTCTTATACTCGATAAATATTGTAGAGTGCCAATCTCCTATTCTTGCTACCAATTCCCTATAAATCTAATAGTTATGAATTTCTATGGGTATGATGTAATCCTTGGGATTGATTGGTTATCGAGGCATGGGGCTGAAGTCAAATGTGCCGAGAGGATTGTCAAAGTTAAAACTAAACTCGGTAATGTATGTATCCCCTGCCATGGCTCAGCCACCGATAGGAAAACATTCTGGTCTTCTCTAGAAGTTGCCCCTACTTCTATTGAGGATATCCCTATCGTCAAAGATTACGCTGATGTATTCAAAGAAGTTGAGGGCCTACCTCCGCATAGAGAAATCAGCTTCCGAATTGATTTAGCTCCGAATGCAAGGCCTGTTGTACATCCCATTCGGAGAATGTCGCCAAAAGAAAGAGAGGAGCTGAAAAATCAAACCAAGCAGCTTTTGTGGAAGGGTCTGATCAGGCCCAGCTTCTCAGAATGGGGAGCAGCAGTGGTGTTCGTCCCAAAATCAGACGGTACTCTCAGGCTATGTGTAGACTACCGTGATCTCAACAAACAAACTCTAAAAAACAAATACCCACTGCCACGTATTGATGACTTGCTTGACCGCTTGCATGGGGCACGAGTATTCTCTAGGATGGACCTAGCTACAGGCTTCCATCAACTTCGCATTGCAGAGAAGTGTGTGCCTTTAACTGCTTTCAAAGGACCGGATATCTTTTATGAATGGTTAGTAATGTCTTTCGGTCTATGTAATGCTCCAGCATATTTTGTTGATCTGATGAATAGAGTGTTCAGAGATGTTTTAAATAAATTTGTGCTCGTGTTCATCGATGACATCCTCATCTTTCCAAATCCACTGCTGAGCACGAACGACATCTGAGAGAAGTCTTAGAGATTTTGCGAAGAAATGTGCTGAAAGCAAAATTTTCTTAATGCATATTATGGCAAGAAGAGGTGAAATTCCTCGGCCATGTTGTATCAAAGGAAGGCATCTCCGTAGATCCAGGAAAGATCTCAGCCATCCAAGAGTGGAAACAGCCTAGAACTCCCACGGCGGTCAGAAGTTTCTTGGGACTGGCCGGCTATTATCGGAAATTTGTCAAAGATTTTTCGAAGGTAGCTTGCCCATTGACAAACCTGACCAAGAAACATGCAAAATTCAAGTGGGCACCGAAATGCGAGACAGCTTTCCAAGAGCTAAATAAGAGGTTGACCAATGCTCCTGTGTTGACCATCATAGATGGCAATCGGGATTTGAAGGTCTGGACCGACGCTTCTAAAAAAGGTTGTTTCTTTTATAAATTAACATGTTAGAGATAACATTTTTCTTTGATGTCAAATCTCATTTTAACATGTTATCCCTTATTTATTTTAGGTATTGGTGCGGTGCTGATGCAAAGAGATAGAGTAGTTGCATATGCTAGCCGCCAGCTGAAACCGCATGAGAAGAATTACGTCATGCATGATCTTGAGCTAATGTCCATTGTGTTTGCTCTTAAAATATGGAGGCATTATCTTTTGGGTGAGAAGTTTGAAATTTACACGGATCACAAATCCTTGAAACACCTTTTTACCCAAAAAGATTTGAATATGAGGCAGCAACGCTGGGTCGAATTTCTTGGATCATATGGCCTGGATATCCTATATACTCCGGGAAAAGCCAATGTTGTAGCTGATGCGCTCAGTAGAAAGAATGCAGAATGCAACAATCTCATTACCGCCAGTCTCATTATCACTCCTACTTTGATTGATAAAGTTTCTGCTCTTCAGAAGAATGATAAATTTATTCAGAAGCTTTGTGAGCGAGTTCGCAAGGGTGAGGCCTCAAGTTTCCAGATTGACAATAATGGGACCCTTAGATTGCAAGGGCGAATTTGTGTGCCAGACATTGCTGAGCTAAAAAGAGAAGTGATGGATGAGTGTCACAAATCTAAAATCAGCGTCCATCCAGGTGTAAACAAGATGTACCATGATCTCAGACGCACCTTTTGGTGGAAATCGATGAAGAGATATTTCTATTTATGTTTCTAGATGTCCCACTTGTCAGCAAGTTAAAAGTGATCAACAGAAACTGGCAGGTTTGTTGCAACCACTGGGAGTTCCAGGTTGGAAGTGGGAGGAAATTTCTATGGACTTTATAGATGGCTTGCCCCGAAGCAGAAAAGGCAACGATAGCATATGGGTGATTGTGGATCGCTTAACAAAGTCTGCCCATTTCATCCCTGTTCGGTCCAACAGAACAGCTCGAAATTTAGCATAGCTCTATCTTAAAGAGATAGTCAGACTGCATGGGGTTCCCAAAAGCATTGTCAGTGATCGGGATCCATTATTTACCAGCAAATTCTGGGTATCTTTTCAAGAAGAGCTTGGGACCAAGTTGAATCCGAGCTCTGTCTATCACCCTCAGACAGATGGCCAGACTGAGAGGGTGAATCGTGTTTTGGAAGACTTATTGCGTGCTTGCATCCTTGATTATGGCGGTTCATGGGAGGACCACTTGCACTTGGTGGAATTCTCCTATAATAATAGCTACCAAGCAAGCTTGGGGATGTCACCATTTGAATTACTTTATGGCAGGCCGTGCAGATCTCCGGCATGTTGGGTGGAGTCAGGCAATCGACTAGTCTTGGGCCCCAACATGATTCGTGAAGCATCGGATAAGGTTGACTTGATTAAGAAGCGCTTGTTGACTACTCAGAACCGACAAAAGAGCTATGCAGACCAGCGAAGAAGGAATCTAGAATTCTTTGTGGGTGATCGAGTATACTTGAAGGTTTCTTCTTTGAGAGGCGTGATTCGTTTTGGGAAGACGGGAAAGTTGGCACCGAGGTTCATTGGTCCATTCCCTATTCTCGAAAGGATTGGTACTCTCGCTTATAGAGTGCAGCTGCCTGACTGGTTGCCAGGGGTGCATGATGTATTTCATGTGTCGCAACTCCGCAAGCATGTGCACGATCCAGATCTGATTGAGGATGAATTAAATCAACAGGTCCTAGATATTGCTCCAAATCTGATAGTGAGAAAGGACCCGATTAAGATCATTGGCAAAGAAACCAAAATCTTGAGGAACAAGAGGATCAACCTAGTCAAGGTTCAATGGAGTGGGGATCCTAGAGACTGTACTGGGGAGACGGAGGGTAGCATCAAAAAGGCTTACCCCAAGTGCAGAGTGGATATCTCCGAGTAACTCTTGTTCTGAGGTACGTTTATACCAATTTACATTTTCCATCTTGGTTCCTACTTTTCTTTGTTTCCTTTTCGAGGACGAAAATTCTTAAGTGGGGGAGATTGTAATGACCCGGAAAAACCGAACCAATTTAAAAATTTTATTTTAAATTATTTGGTGGAAAAATGTGGCAGAAATTAAAATTTTCATTTTGAAATAATATTAAAACCAGTGAAAATAGTCAATTTTCAAACGATCTCTGTTTTCGACGAAACCACTTTTGTTGGAACCGGAATGTTGAATTATTGCTAGGTTTCAATTTTTCGAATTAATATGTGAGCGTGGCGAAGGAAAATGTGCTTGGTCGATTATAGTCAAATTTAATCGACTAAAAAATAGCCATTTTTCTAACAGTCTCAGAATTCGACGAAATTAATTTTGTTAGGACCGTATCGTCATAACATAGGCAAATATACTTTTTCTGGATTTTTCTGAGTCCGTTTGTGGCCTCGGTGAATTTATTTATGCAGATGAATTAAATTAATAAAGGAATTAAATATTAAATTAAATAATACAGGCCACAGACTGCCGTTTGGGCTGACGGGACCTGTCCCATTGGATCCGGAATATAGGCTATTGGCTAGGGGCACCTTCTACTGGACTGAAATGGAGCCGGTTTGTAAGATGTGGATTTAATTGTAAAAATACATAAAATAATATTATAAATATAGGATTTTTAAAACCCTAATTCACTATTCATGATCTTCTTCAGCCACCACCCACTCATCTCAGTGGCCGAATTTGCTCCCCTTTCTTCTACTAAGTTCTCCCTCTCCTCCAAGAATTAGACCACATACTTTACATCATTTCGAAGCTCTTGATCTCCTTTACGATTCCATACCATTTCATCGCTCTCTGGTGCCACCATCACCGAGCCACACACACCCAAAACCGCCGCCAAAAGCCTCGTCGGCCTCCCCTAGGGTCCCACCGAGCTGCGCCATAGCATGGTCCCCTTGTGCTCCTCTGGTAGCTCAACAAAGTGGTGATATCCGATTACACTGAAACGCGACGAAGTGGCCGATAATTTCAACCCTAAGTTTGAACAAAGGGGATAAGTAACGGTCGTGTTACAGGCAAGAGGAAGAAAGGTTTTGGCTTAATTAAATATTCAATTAATTAATATAAATTGTTTCATAACTTAAATTAATCATATCTAACTCGTTTCAACTCGAAATTCGATGATTTCAGCGGCGTTGTGATCCTATTGACAAGATCTACGACTCTGAACGGAAATGGGACCATTCTGAACAGTTTGAATTTTGGCCAAAATCTGCAACGACTGTGAGATTTCTAGATTTTAATAATTAAGTAATTTAATTTTATTTGTTATGTGAATCATTGTATGTTATTTCTGATCTGTGATTGGTGATTGTTTTATGGTTGTTTATATTCGTTGTGATATCATGATATAGTATGTCAGTTTAGATCTATGAAATTCTGATGTAATCTCTATAAAGTTCTCATCTTTATTGTTTTTATTTTTATTCTATTTTTATTTTTATTCCTTTAAATAAAATGAAAAATTGAATCTTTGTTGCTTTACAAACAAAGATGAAATTTTGAATCTTTATTTTGTTTTTACAAAATAAAATGAAAAATTGAATCTTTGTTGCTTTACAAACAAAGATGGAATTTTGAATCTTTATTTTGTTTTTACAAAATAAAATGAAAAATTGAATCTTTGTTTGTTTTACAACAAACATGAAAAGTTAAATCTTTATTTTTAGTTAAACACATAAAATTAAAAGTTGAGTTTTTGTTTTGGTTAACAAAATAAATGAAAGGTAAATTTTATTTTGATTTGTAAAATAATAGCATAAGGTAAATTTCTATTTTGATTTGCAAATTAGAACAAAGGTTTGATCTTTATTTTTGATTTACAAATTAAAACAAAAATTAAATTTCTATTTTTGATTTGCAAAATAAAACAAAAATTTAATCTTTATTTTTGATTTGCAAAATAATAACAAAGGTGGAATCTTTATTTAGACTTACATAAAATGAACAAAGATTAAATCTTTATTTTGTTTATGATTTATAAAATAAAGAAAGTTTAAATCTTTTAAATTTTAATTAAAAGGATAAGTTAAGAGTAGATATTTTATTTTGATTTACAATATAAAATAAAGATTAGATGTTTTATTTGATTTACAAATAAAACAAAGATGAGACCTTTTATTGCGATTCATCGAATTTATACACCAAATCATATATTATGTTGTATGTGTAGACATTGAAATGACGATGTTGGTTAAATAGAAATGGTTAGACAAAAACCATTATTTTTTATTATCATATTTTGACACCAAATTGAGTTGAGTCCCTATAGGAGAAAAATGTGCCTAAAGAAGACGATTAGAGAAAATTTACATTTTTCTATTATAATAAAGAGTAATAGGAAATTTACATTTTTTCTATTATAATAAAGAGAAATAGTAAATTTACATTTTTCTATGTTAAAATATAAGATTTACATTTTTCTATGTAAAGATAGAAAATTTACATTTTTTTTCTAAGTAAAATATAAGATTTACCTTTTTCTAGGTGAAGATGAAAGTTTTACTATTTTTCCTTGTAACAATGAAAGGTTTACATTTTCCAATGTAAAGATAAAAGAATTTACATGTTTCATTGTAAAAGAAAAGGAGATAAAATATATGCATTTAATGAAACATGATAAAAGTTCATTTTTATGTTATAAAAATGAAATAGGGCAAAGGTCCATTTTTATGTCTTTAAAACAAATAGAATAAAAAGTTCATTTTTATGTCTTTAAAACAAATAGTATAAAAGAACATTTTTATAACTAAAGAAAGAGTACATTTTAAAATATCATTTTTGTCGCATTAGAATTGGCGAACAAAAATGTCATTTTTGTTGAATATAAAAATATACATCGTTGAAAACATCATTTTTGTCGCATTAGAATTGGCGAACAAAAATGTCATTTTTGTTGAATATAAAAATATACAATGTTGAAAACATCATTTTTGTCACATTAGAATTGGCGAACAAAAATGTCATTTTTATTGAATATACAATATTCAATGTTGAAAACATCATTTTTGTCGCATTAGAATTGGCGGACAAAAATGTTATTTTCATAGAGAAAAAGGAATGAATTTTAATAAAGGGAATCGCCCAATGGTTTATATATTTAATGTAAATATAAAATATAAAATTAAACGAAATGAGAGCGGCAGTTCGCGTATCAACAATCGTAACTTCAAACGATTATATAGAAAGATCCGACCGTTGGATTTTCCCAAAACGGGAACCGTTAGGACCGCTTTGGGAAGAGCTTTCCAACGATATAAATTTCATCAAAATCCAACGGTTAAATTTTAAGATATGTGTAAATCAAATTTTGGTAAAAGTAGCGCCAGGGCCGCCCATTGACCCGAAACGTCGTTTATTTATTTCGAGCTATTTTTAATCAATAAAAATAGTGATAAATAGTTATAAATATATATGAAATGTTTTAAATTATAATTATGCGACAATTATTTGAAAAGGCCGAGTTTAACTCATTTCAAATAATTGCACGACGATTAAATCAAAGATGTAAGAAGACGATGGTTGAAGACCGGCGATCTTCACATCGAATGGACGATGACTTCTGATACCTTAGACTGATTTGCTCCCAGGACAGGGTTGAAGCAGTAATTGTCCGGACGTGTGTGTTTGTCGTGCGGATAAGCGAGTGCCTTTTTGGTGTCTTCGGTTTCGTTCAGACTCAGAACGGACTTGTTAATGGATGCGTGTCTGACGTTGAAATTCACTTCATGTAATTAAATCGATTTCTATTAATATATGTCTGTTTGGTGGTAGAGGATTTATTCTCTACTTAACACCCTGATACGTAGTAATAGTTATCGATCGCATGGCGTTGAATTGTCAATGTGGCACGCCAAGATGCAATGATCAAGGCTTTGTTGAAAAGCAGGTCTTGTGGCTGATGATCAAAGCATAGCCTGTTTAGGCATAGCTTTGTGTATATCGTGACTTCGCAAGCCTCACACCCCGGTTTGAGTCAAAAACGGGATTAGGACGGTAAGGAGTGCACACGTTTCTTTCTAGCTAGTGGTGTTTGGGCTTTAACACGGCCCGGCATTTTACTTATGTGGATTTTGGATTGAGGTACCTAGGGTTTTTATAGGCCGGAAGTGGTCATACTATAGGTTCATAGGAACCGGGAAACGTGTGTTTAGGCATAATTAATCCACTACCGTTAGGTGGGGACCGGCCCTGAAGATCCAAGGGTTCAGTGCATGGGATCCTGGGGCATTTGCTAGTGTGTCTCGAATCGGAAGAGGACGATCCCTAGCCTCGATTTCATGACAGAAAACCAATTCCCAATACGACAACATTTCGGTTTTGATTGTAAACTTATATACGTCGACATAGTAGGATGGGGTACTATGTCGTCTAGGATTGATATATTTATATTGAAGTATTTTAATACTGCTTAGACACTAATAATAATATTAAAATATTACTTTTCACGTATTAAGCATGTTTGATCATCATAAGGGAAAAACTCTATCCTTCTGTGTGCGTTGCATTGTGTGATAGGATCTGAGTCTTATGATGATTTCATTTTTCAAAAGTCATTTCGCTGTTTTATCCAAACTTTATAAAATTATGCACTTGCAATCCAATGGAGTAAACCTGTTCCGCGTTAGCGGCGTGGTCCTGAGATTCGCCATATTGATAGTTAATTTAGTTAAAAATTCTCACACCAGTCCCATGATTGACTCGTAGATTGTTTCAATTTTGCAAACTCGGGTGCCCTCTTTCCACACGGGCATCCAATTGACAGGTCCGGGTGATACATTCTGATTGGAGCTTGCTTGGACGGACGAAGAAGAAGACCTTTTCTCTAGTTTTACTTCTGCTTTGAGACATTTTACTTTTTAGCTTTGATGTAAGTGACGGAGTTTGAGATTGATTCGTTTCCATTCGGAAACTTATTTCCCTTTTTGTTGAGACTCTTTATTTGGCTAAGTTGTATCATGTACTGCGTACTCTGATGTATTGGATATTATAATGCTGATGACATTTATTTTTGCTGCAATGGTTTATGTGTTATGATAATTATCTGAGATCTGTTTTTGTTGTAAATATGTTGTATTCCTAAATGATTATCCTTACTTTCGTAATACGGAAGTTTTGGGTTGTCACAAACAAAATGACATGTTTTGTTTTTAACATGTACTAATAGAATGACATGTTTTATCTAAATAAACATTTCTAATAAAAATGTTATCTTTAATTTAAATAAACTTTTCCTAACAAAATGTTACCTTTAATCTAAATGAACATTTCCTAACAAAAATGCCATGATTATTCAAATGTAATGTTTTTAACAAAAGAGACATTTTTATTCTAATGTAATATTTTTAACAAAGATGCCATTTTTATTCTAAATAAACATTTCTAACCAAAGTGATGTTTTTAATCTAATAAAACATTTTATAACAAAATGTTATTTTATTTCACAAGCAACATTTTTAACTAAAAATGATATTTTTAACAAATGTAACATTTCTAACAAAAATGATATTTTTAATCTAGTATACATTTTCTAACAAAATATTCTTTTTATTCTAATGTACATTTTCTAACAAAATATTCTTTTTATTCTAATGTACATTATATAACATGACTTTCCTAAATGAATGATATTTTTATATTAACATAATGTTTTTAAATAAATGACATTTATAATATATCATTATTCTAATAAATGACAATTTAATATTGTCAATCCTAATTCAATAAAAGATGACAAATTTATATCGTCAATTCTAATTTAACAAAATATGACAAATTTATATCGTCAATTCTAATTTAACAAAAGATGACAAATTTATATCGTAAATTCTAATTTAACAAAAGATGACAAATTTAATTTCTTACATAAATGACAAATTTCATTTCTAACATAAATGACAAATTTAATTTTTAACATAAATGGTTCGAAAAAAATGATATTTTTAATTATAACATAACATGCTTCTAAAAATGATATTTATCACTAAAATGATAATTTATACTAACATGATGTTTTATACTAACATGACAATTTTATACTACATGACATTTCATCACTAAAATGATAATTTATACTAACATGACATTCCTAATTAAATGATAATTTAATTTTAACATAACATATAATCCAACATATCATCACCACCACATTCAATCAATCAATCTAAATTTTATACGGCACACATATTTAACATCACAACCATAATCAATATATATATATTTAAATTTAAATTTTAAATCGAGAAATCTCACTGTGTTTTTAGTAAAATTAAACAACATTTAATTTTACAAAAAATCCCAACTGCTACTGTTCTTGTCCAAATCAGTTCTGAAATGTAGTGCTCGCTGATACGATTCCATCGAAACTGAAATCATCGAATTTCCTTAAGATTTGAATGAGTTATGGCTTTTTAAAGATTTAATTACATTCTTAAACAATAAAAAAAATTAACCTTTTAATTACAACACCAAAAACATTGCCACTCCTTTCTTTATTCCTTCTTCTACGTTTCTACAGGAACCCATCGCTCCACTCCTTCCTTCCAATCGCACATCATCATAAGCCACTATAACCCAATCAGAAACAACTACATCGAAGCCCGTCCTCTGCTCCACCACCGCCCGCATCCTCTCGCCACTCGCCGTCCCCTTTCTCCCTAGAAATGAACCCAAACGCAGCCACTTTGTGGTTAAAAATCCACCAATCCGTGAAAGTAAATATGATCTTAACCGTAAAGAATTAAGGATCTTAAAGAGCTCTTGAATTTGGTGTTGGAGATTTGTTTTAATTCGAAGCATAAAGGGAGAATTTAGGAATTCATTTTCGAAGCTTTCAGGCCATTAAAAAAAAGGAGGACGGTGGTTGTTCAAATAGTGTTTAGATTTAGGGTTTGTTTGATCTATATATTTATAATAAAATATTATTAATTCTCCAATTTCTAAAGAAAAGCCCGTTACTTCATAACAACTCCAATTCCGGCCCAACTAGAGTTGTTCCTAGCCAAATGCCCCCGTTCGGACACAATGGGCTAGGTCCCGTCAGCCGGTTTGATCATCTCAGCCCACTTTTCTTTATTTTGAAATATAAATCATTTATTTATTTAATTTGGTCATACATTTAAATTCACCGAGGCCACATACTGACTCTAAAAATTGCAGAAAAATTATTTCTAGTTATGTTTTGACAAGACGGTCCTAACAAAACTAATTTCATCGAATTTGGAGACCGTTTGAAAAATGACAATTTTCAAGTCGAATAAATTTGACTAAAATTGACAAAACACATTTTCTTTTTCCACGCTCATATATTGATTCTAAAAATTATGAAAATTGAAACCTATTAATAATTTGACATTCCGGTTCCAATAAAGGTGGTTTCATCGAAAACGGAGGTCATTTGCAAAATGCCTATTTTTAATATATATATATATATATATATATATATATATATATATATATATATATATATATTGTAGCGACTATTCTGAAATTTAACTGGGCACAACTTTTGATTCTCGCTATGAAATTTCAATTTTTCGTATTCGTTGAAAAGATATTTTTAAATAGATTCTAATATTTTTGGTTTCACGAAAATCCGATTTATTTTGCAATCTGTACACTCAATCAAAGTTCAAATTCAAATTTTCAAACTACCGCGGTATTTCCAACTCCTTTTATAATTAAATTAAAAAATTTCGTTCTAACTTCGATTTAAATAAATTTTTAATCACTATTACTTAAAATAAATTATTTTAAACATTTAAAATCCATTAAAATTTCTAAAATAAAAATTTTAAATTGGTTCCAAAATTACGGGTTGTTACAATCCTAATATATTTAAATATTAATTCAGCCCATTTACCAAATCCAACTTAATATTTTTGATTATCCCTGTCCGTATATTATTTCATAACACAGTTATAAATTTATTTGTAATTGAATCGTCTATACTAAATTTAAGTTCCTTTAATAATAAATTATTTATAAAATTCGATATAATCGAATTTAAATTATAAACCCATTGGACTTTTCTCAATTCAGTTTATATTCCGAATTCCGGAATAAAAACAATCTTTCTATTTCAAAATGTTTTCTAATTTACTTTTGAATTCATACTTGAATTTACTTCTAAATTATCCAATGATAATTTATATTTACCATATTTATAAACATTGTTTATAAATTCAACTTCCTTGTTTTATATATTGAAACTAGTTTCATTTCAAAAATCTATTTGAACTCAATTCATTTTATATTCTGAACTCCGAAATAAAAACTATCGTTCTCGTTCCGAAACGATTTCCAATTCACTTTCAAACTCCCTGCATTATCCAATGAAAATCATTCCATTTTATTTATAAACACCATTTTTTAGTTCACTTCAATGTCCTGTATTATTTAATTTGTAAACATCGTTTATAAATTCCTTCAATTCCCACATTCTTTAATTTATAAACATCATTTATAATTTTTTTTACTTGTTTTTGTTATTCAAACAAGTTAATATTTCTTAGTCCATTCGTAATTATAATGATAATGCTTTAATCTAGCACAAATCATATTTTGACTTATGATAAATTTTCTAATTAAATGACATTTCTAATTAAATGACCTATTTATTTACAAAATATGATTTAATCTAAATGACAAATTTATTTGACAAATATTTGTTCTAATCTACATGACATATAAAAATGTAAATTTTAATATGTATACAAAACTAATGTATACATGACATATAAAAATGTAAATTTTATCTTTGACAATCATAAATGACATTTCTAAATGAACATAATTGAACTTCATTTTCTGACAATTCCAAATGATCATAAATGACATTTCCAAAATGAACATAAATGATACTTCTAAATGAACATAAATGATACTTCATTTCTGACAATTCGAAATGAACATAAATGATACTTATATTTTTGACGATTTTAATACAACAAAAATGACATTTTTATTTTACAAAACCTGATCCAAAATAAATGGCATGTTTATTTTACAAAACATAATCCTAATATAATGACATGTTTATTTCAACATAACATATACTAATAAAATGACATGTTTTATCTAACACAATTAACACTAACAAAATGACATGTTTTGTTTTAACATGTACTAATAGAATGACATGTTTTACTTAACAAACAATATGCAAATAAAATGACATGTTTTATTTAACACATCAAATACTAACAAAATGACATGTTTTGTTTAAACATAACATATACTAATAAAATGACATGTTTTATTTCAACATAACATATACTAATAAAATAACATGTTTTGTCTAACACAACAAATACTAACAAAATGACATGTTTTGTTTTAACATGTACTAATAGAATGACATGTTTTATTTAACAAACAGTATGCAAATAAAATGACATGTTTTATTTAACACATAAAATACTAACAAAATGACATGTTTTGTTTTAACATAACATATACTAATAAAATGACATGTTTTATCTAACACAACAATTACTAACAAAATGACATGTTTTGTGTTAACATGTACTAATAGAATGACATGTTCTTATCTAAATAAACATTTATAATAAAAATTTTATCTTTAATTTAAATAAACTTTTCCTAACAAAATGTTACCTTTAATCTAAATGAACATTTCCTAATAAAAATGCCATGATTATTCAAATGTAATGTTTTTAACAAAAAGAGACATTTTTATTCTAATGTAATATTTTTAACAAAGATGCCATTTTTATCCTAAATAAACAATTCTAACCAAAGTGATGTTTTTAATCTAATAAAACATTTTATAACAAAATGTTATTTTATTTCACAAGCAACATTTTTAACTAAAAATGATATTTTTAACAAATGTAACATTTCTAACAAAAATGATATTTTTAATCTAGTATACATTTTCGAACAAAATGTTCTTTTTATTCTAATGTACATTTTCTAACATGACAATCCTAAATGAATGATATTTTTATATTAACATAATGTTTTTAAATAAATGACATTTATAACATATCATTATTCTAATAAATGACAATTTAATATTGTCAATCATAATTCAATAAAAGATGACAAATTTATATTGTCAATTCCAATTTAACAAAGATGACAAATTTATATCGTCAATTCTAATTTAACAAAAGATGATAAATTTATATCGTCAATTCTAATTTAACAAAAGATGACGAATTTATATCGTCAATTCTAATTTAACAAAAGATGACAAATTTAATTTCTAACATAAATGACAAATTTCATTTCTAACATAAATGACAAATTTCATTTCTAACATAAATGATTCTAAAAAAATGATATGTTTAATTCTAACATAACATGCTTCTAAAAATGATATTTATCACTTAAATGATAATTTATACTAACATGACATTTTATACTAACATGACAATTTTATACTACATGACATTTCATCACAAAAATGATAACTTATACTAACATGACATTCCTAATAAAATGATAATTTTATTGTAACATGACATATAATCCAACATATCATCACCACCACATTCAATCAATCAATCTAAATTTTATACGGCACACATATTTAACATCACAACCATAATCAGTATAAATATATATATATATATATATATTAATTTTTAATTTTTAAATCGAGAAATCTCACCGCGTTTTTAATAAAATTAAACAGTGTTTAATTTTACTAAAAATCCCAACTGCTACTGTTTTTGTCCAAATCAGTTCTGAAATGTAGTGCTCGCTGATACGATTCCATCGAAACTAAAATCATCGAATTGCGTTAAGATTTAAATGAGTTATGGTTTTTTAAAGATTTAATTACATTCTTAAACAATAGAAAAAAATTAACCTTTTAATTACAACACCAAAAACGTTGTCGTTCCATTCTTTACTCCTTCTACATTTCTACAGGAACCCATCGCTCCGCTCCTTCCTTCCAATCGCACATCATCATAAGCCACTACAACCCGATCAGAAACTACTACATCGAAGCCCGTCCTCTACTCCACCACCGCCCGCATCCTCTCGCCACTCGCCGTCCCCTTTCTCCCGAGAAATGAACCCAAACGCAGCCACTTTGTGGTAAAAAATCCACCAATCCATGAAAGTAAATATGATCTTAACCGTATAGAATTAAGGATCTTGAAGAGCTCTTGAATTTGTTGTTGGAGATTTGTTTTAATTCAAAAAATAGAGGGAGAATTTAGGGATTTATTTTTGAAGCTTTCAGGCCATTAAAAAAAAGGAGGACGGCGGCTGTTCAAATAGGGTTTAGATTTAGGGTTTGTTTAATATATACATTTATAATAAAATATTATTAATTCAGCCCATTTACCAAATGCAACTTAATATTTTTGATTATCCCTGTCCGTATATTATTTCATAACTCAGTTATAAATTTATTTGTAACTAAATCGTCTATACTAAATTTCAGTTCCTTTAATAATAAATTATTTATAAAATTCGATATAATCGAATTTAAATTATAAACCGTTGGATTTTTCTCAATTCAGTTTATATTCCGAATTCCGGAATAAAACCAATCTTTCTATTTCAAAATGTTTTCTAATTTACTTTTGAATTCATACTTGAATTTACTTCTAAATTATCCGCTGATAATTTATATTTACCATATTTATAAACATTGTTTATAAATTCAACTTCCATGTTTTATATATTGAAACAAGTTTCATTTCAAAAATCTATTTGAACTCAATTCATTTTATATTTCGAACTCCGAAATAAAAACTATCGTTCTCGTTCCGAAATGATTTCCAATTCACTTTCAAACTCCCTGCATTATCCAATGAAAATCATTCCATTTTATTTACAAACACCATTTTTAAATTCACTTCAATGTCATGTATTATTTAATTTGTAAACATCGTTTATAAATTCCTTCAATTCCCGCATTCTTTAATTTATAAACATCGTTTATAAATTTCTTTACTTGTTTTTGTTATTCAAACAAGTTAATATTTCTTAGTCCATTCGTAATTCGAATTCTATTTCAGAACAATAGATTTCCCCTTTTTATTTCAAAAATCCCTTTTTACAATATTTTTATATATCAATATTTGGGCCCGATGATATTTTAAACACCCAAAACAACCAATTATAAATGACAGGTTTTCTAACACATCATATATGATAATACATATAAAAAACAAACAAATAATAATATTTTTGAGGAATCCAGATGGATCCCTCCAACCTGTTTTCCTGCATCCACAGACGTTAGCCAACATAAATAATACCCATCCTGCTTCGAGGCAGGATATCGCAGTATAGAAGGTCATCCACTATCATAGCGTGGGGCGTATATGGTCATCCGCTAATGATACTGCAGGCATCCGCTAATCGTACTATGGGAACTATCCAACCACCAATATATATAATAATAGCCACAAACACCAATCCTAAATAACTAATATATATTTTAAATAGCCACAATAATATTTCAGTGCATGCAAACAACCAACGAACAATTATTTTTAACTAATAAAAATAATTATAAATAAAATTTGAGTGAGATTTACTCACCTTGGTCTTAACTGTTATGCGTTCCAATTTTAATTCCATTGCGAAGATACCATCGTCATGATTGTACTATGACTAACAACGTTCGATTCAGACCTAACTAAGAATAAGATATGATGTTTTAAGATCTCAAAATGAACTAAAAGCCATAAAAATTAAATTAATCGCTAAATAGTTAATTAACTTGTAAATTACCTAGCTCGTCTTCCTCAATAAAACTTTCATACCTCCTCTTGTACAAAACAAAACCATCACCATGACTTCCCATAACTTCTGCTCCATTTCTCAGCAAAATGCCGCAATACTGGCTCCATCGAACTCCTCTTTCTCTCCTTTTCACGTTCACTACTAAAAATCCAAGCTTAGATAACTATTATAAATCGCTGCTTGAAATTGTTGTTATAGTGAAACAACTACTTCACTTCTCAGAACTCCAGTATACCACAAAATAAAAATCTGAACTTCCCAAGAACACATACCGCACTCACAAATTTCAATTCGTTTTCCCTAACTTCCTGCTGCTTAATCCTCAACTCCACAATCATCGTCACCTTCCATTGTCGAACCCGTCACCCACCTCACCATCCACATAGTCAAACTCCTCCTATTTTGAAACCACGCTTTATCAACATCGCGCCTTCAACCGTGGCACTTGTTTAAACAATCGAACCCTAAAACTAGTATCACGCCTTTTCACAACACCCAGACCTGGTTCGAAGCCCTACCCACGGTCTGAAATCCGATCCACAACCTCTAATCCCTCACTAATTGAAGACCCGGCTCCACCAGATTGCGACTTTTACACAAGTTGGAAGGAACTAGCTATCGAACGTTTGCGTTGGATTTTTAGAATTGGATTTAAAATATAAAATGTGGCTGTGATTTTGAGTTTTCTATTTGAGGGAATTAGAAGTTGGGATGGTCGGCTTTGATTTTGATTTATATTTTGTTTTTGGAGAATGAATCTAATGGAAATGAAATTGAAAGAGAGACGGGAGGGATTACTCGTGATTTTATACAGACGTTTTCTTCAGCATTAAGGAATGGGTACGATTTTAGGTAGCTTAGATTACAGTATAGGTACCCTTATATTGTACTTGGTAAATTTAATTTAGCAATGAAGGTATTATATTATATTATATTTTAATTTGTTTTGAACTGGAACAATTTTATTTAATCTAAAATACCCCGTGATTCCGAACTCCTTTTTGAACACAACAACTGCCATTCCTAGGGTTGTACCACTATTCTGAATACACTGGGACAGGTTCCGAAGCTTAATTCGATCATATGGAGAAGATATAAGTTTAAATCGATATAAATTAAATTAAAAGCAATTAATTCTTCGATAATAAATTAATATTATTATTATACTTCAAACAAAAGTTTGTATTGATCATATGAACTATATTCAATTTAGTTTTAAATTTAGAATTCGATTAAATTCATTTTCGTATTACGATGATTAAATATATTTGAAATAAATCATATTTCGATTATTAAATCGATAGCTCAATATAAAAATCAATTTATATTATCAAATCAATATTTAAATCCATTTTAAATATTTATAATTAACCGCCCAAAAATCCAGGTCGTTACATTCTTCCCCTCTTAAAAGAGTTTCGTCCCGAAATTACTAAGATAAGAAAAATGCCACAAACCCATTAATGTAATGGCACGAATTTCCGTACTCTTTGAGTCGACTAATAACACCACACGTCCAACCCAAATTGCACAAAAATACGAATCATTATTAGAAAGAAGTTAGAGGATGAGAAATAGAAAAAAGAAATAGAAGAATAGAATAAAACGAAGATCACAAACTCACAGCGGAACGAATAAAATATATTAGATAACATAAACTTTGAAATACAAATCAAACAGTATATACATACCATCATCACGGCACCACAGTTATTCTTGGAACAGTTATAAACACCTGTTTCCAGATACAACATAGTACACAGCGGAAAATATGACAGTCTATAGCTAACTGGTGAAGCCTCTTGCTTCGATCTTCTCCAAGTGAATCTGTAAAATCCCGACTACTTGACTGCCCGTACAAATTTGGGCACCCAAGAGTTTAGGGAAAACAAAACAAAATAAACTCTGGGTCAATCATGGGACTGGTGTGAGTAAACTCCATACATTGATTTAACTTTTGAAAATCCTTTAGAAAGAGAAGATAATCGTAAGACCGATCCACACATAAACACGGATGGTTTTTACCTTACGATAACCCAAAATATTTTTGATATCAAAATCTGGTGATATTACAATAGTGCCTACATCAAATAAACAAAATCTAGCATAACGCTTGCATCTCACGCTTAATATTAAATCAAAAACCGCAGGGCGCTTATTGGAGATTGGATTTCCAACATGACAAGGTTTGGAACCACCTTCCGATCAGTGTACTCTAGAGGGGATACACTGGGGTTCAACAAGAACGTCTTGCAACCAGGCCGACACATGACCGACCACTCATTTTGCTTGAGTGTATCGAATGTATATCACCAACGGTTGGGATCAGCAACCGTTTCCCAAAGGGACAGCATCGATAGATTAAAGAAGCAATTGGAATTTCGCAAGTTAGGTGATTATACATCCTAATGGGAGCGACCCACATAGCCATGTTGTCTGCCCGATTTTTGTCAATTCCAGGTTTTGAGGCTTGAGATTTGAATTATATTCTAGAACATCTGGCCACCATTCACTTTGAATGCCACATCGTCAGATCCATCGGAAATCACTAATTGATTCCCACAAAAATACTCAGATTGTTAGGCTAAAGAAGTTTCCCTTCTTTGCCATCAACTTCGTACGTCTGAAGGAATCAACGTACGTAATCCCTTTAGAAATACTCTGTCAGACACTCGTCCTTACAAGTTGTCCTGGGTCTGGATAAACTAAAGGCACCTTTCTATTAATCCATCTTAGGAAATTTCTACCTAGGGTTAACAGAACAGCCCTTGCACTTTACTCCGTCTTCATACTCTGTTCAACATAAGTTGATTCGTAACTCTTATGCCAATACGGAGTGGTTTTCAGATATTAAATCTGATCCCGGTCTCTCCATATTAACAACGGAGATATAAAATAAATCAAAACTTTGATAGTCGGTGATTTAACTATCAAAGAAAACATCCATACAATCAACGGTCCTATTTCCAATTGGAAATTTCTACCGATCAAGCATCAAACAACACTGGGCCCCTTTTTATTTAATTTCTTATTAAATTATTATTTCCAATTCCTGTCTCTTAATTCCTCGTTGATAATTCATTTCATTTTCTATGTGAAGAAAATATTTCTCAATTTATTTGGGAAAACATTTCAAATTAACGCGATGTTATAAAACATCGTTATTATAACTCAACCCACTAATTATTTGTTAGCCAACCATATTGCTTAACCAAGTTTCACCATCAAACCTTAACCATTCCTCCATCGATCATGAAATCAATCAAGTTGGGGTATAATAACCTCTCAGACCTTAACTGAACAACATTCTCAACTTTGAAATAGTCAAAGCTCACTACTTTAAACAAAACATCGCTTACGCGACTTTCGGATTTAATCTAAGAACATGCTTCTTTTACGGAAAACTTTGATTATAACGATAGCGTTATAATCGCTGTCTCCAAATATTTGATTTATGAAACATTACTTTTAACAATAGCGTTACAATTGCTGTCTTAGAATTATAGAACATTTGTTATAACAATATCGTTAAAATCGCTGTTTTTATTTACAAACATTACTATAGCAGTAGCATTATAATCGATGTTTTCCAAATATTTGATTTATAAAAATATAACTTATAATAGCAGCGTTAAAATCGCTGTCTCTAAATATTTGATTTATAAAACATTTATTTTAGCGATAGCGTTACAATCGCTGTTTAGATTTCTATCACTGTTAGATTTATAAAACATTTTTTATAACAACAGCTTATAATCGCTGTTAGATTTATAAAACATTTATTATAACAACAGCGTTAAAATCGCTGTTTTGAATCAAATACCGTGTGCGACGCACATGCTTCCGTCGTTCATTTTTAAAAGATAATCAAAATGTCCGGATTTACACAGTGCAAACATATACCATTCTGTTTTGTCGAAACCCATAAAATAAAAGGTTTATAAGGATAAAAATCGCTATCCACCTTCTTTACAACGAAACCTCTTTCTTTCGATTTTATTTCAAAAATCCATTTATCGATGTTTAACACAAACTATCTTATGTGTTTTCCTTAGCATTTAAAATCTTTATTTTAATTTGTAGTGCTTTGCTTAATTCAATTAAAGTCATCACTTAGTTTTAAAAACCTTGTTTAAATCTTTGCATTTACCGACAAATCCAATTTACAAATCTTATTTAAAACTCGGATTACAAGTCCCTTTATGGAACTCTTATCACCTCCTTGATCAAACTATAATGCCACTAAATCATTTCTTAATTGAATCTCCAATTAAACTCATTATTATTAATTAAAATAACAATTAACCTTATTACTAACTATATTAAATATAGTTAACTTTGTTATTAACTAAAAATAGTATAATTATTACTATTAAAAGCTTATTAAATAATGATTAACTTTATTGACACTAACCAACTCGATAATTACTTTAATTACAGTTAATCGAAGATTAACTAACATTTAACTCAAATTAATTCCAAATATTGATTTCAAAAACATTTTCCATTTTTCCATATAAATTCAAAACTTTGAACTTATATTTCAATTCTTCCAAAAATACTTCACTTAATTTATAAACATACTTATAATTCACCTCTTGTTTTATCCATTTAAACAAGTTCTTATTTCTAGTTAATTCGAAATCAAATTCCTATACTGGAAATAAATTCCCTTTTAAAACTCAAATTTCATTTTCTATATTTGAGAATATTTGAAAATATTTTAGGGTACTTAAACTACCAAAATTTCTAGGCCAGTAATATTTAACACACAAGGTCAACCACAATCAATATATCATAGCATATGTCATAAACAATGCAAATACCATAATATAAATGTTGAGGAATCCAGTTGGATTCCTCCAACCTGTTTCCCCTGCATCCACAGATGTTAATCAGCATCAATAATATTATTTCACATCAATATGAAATATCAGAACTAATAATCGATCAACGATGTAATCCTATCAACTAATTTTATCAACTATTCAACCAAGCTACCATCACACAGTATAAAAATTATTATAAATAAATTTAAAACTCGTTTATATAAAAATATAAACGAGGCAGAGTTAGTGATTTTACTCACATTGTTCGCAGTTGACGATTCTACCTTTATTTTCGTTAAAATCAAACATCTTTGATTTTGTATCAAAATTCCAGTAGCTCCGTTATCAGCTACGTCAGTTCTACAAGGCAGATCTCCTCGCTACGATTCCAACGTGATTGGTTTCGTCCAATTTTGCTCCAAGTAGCAGATCGCCATGTCTGATTTCGGTGACCGGAGCCTATCTCCACCCCCCATTCGAAATCCCTTCGTCTGCTCCTTCCTCATGGCATCATACTCCACGGCGACCCCCGGAAACATTGTCTTCCTTCTCCTCGACAAGAACTTTATAACTACAACACTGAAAATGAAATTCAACACAACAAAACAGGGCCCTAGTCCTTATCTACGCGTTACGGTATTCGTACGAACAGATTTAGATTTTGAGTAGAGATTATCCAAACTTTGCCAAACCCTTAAAATCCGTTCATACCTTTCTACACGGTTCAAAGAAAATGAACCTGCTCCTTTACTTATGCCATCACCGAAATTTATGCCTTCCACCGTCTCCATTTTTCCAATGAATTCACACGTTGACCTCGCCCATCACCATCTTGAATCAACCCCATTATTAACTGCTTCATTCCTCACTTCCCATAACCACCGTTATACCCATCCCGTTCGTTCTTCTCTTTCACACCAACTTTTCGGTACCGTTCTTTCACCATACTTTCACTTTACCATGACTCCAAACGCAATCTCCTTTAAACAAAATAACTACTTACATAATTTCCTTCCCAGTAAAATTTCTGGCCTCAGTAAAACCCAAATGCTTTGATGTCCCTCTTTGTCGATCGTCAACATCACTCCGGCAACTGGAGCCGACCTCCCTCATTGTAACGCCACCACCATAACTCGCAGGTCATCTCCTTTGAACCTCGTCACTCGACAACTGCATCGTCACCACAGTACAGGGTGTGACGTCAATTTAAATGGAAACCCCTCTATGCTGCTCTTTCTTCGATCAACAACACCCAAGACTGAATCCATCAAGCCACTCCACATTTTACTCCCCTCCTTCGAGTACCACCACAACCGCATCGAGCCATTCCCCTCGATTTTCGACTCATAGCCGATCCAAATGCTACCGTAGAGAGACATGCGAAATTTTTTGTCACCATTTCCCTTGAAAATTTGCCTGTATGTTTGCTTCGCAATCTTTATTGCCTCGCAGTCCTCCTTATTGCCGTAAAACCACCCATCCGCCTTTGAAGCTCAAACCGAGCTATGCTGCTAAAGGACGCCGAACCCAAAGCTCCATCGAGACATCTAAAACTCATATGAGCATAAAGCTCTCGAATTTAGGATTCCATCAGTATAAAATTCGTAATTTACAATGGAGTATTGGTTTGGAAATTAATTTTTTTGAAGATCTATACTTTCATTTTTCTCGTATGTTGATTTCATTCTGAAATGGAAGAGAAAGTACGTATTTATGGAAGTAGTAGCTTGAGGCACACGGGTTGAGATGGATTGGCGGCTACGTAAACTAGGGTCGATGTAGGATGTAGACTAGACATGTACGTTAATTTCCTTTGCCGGCACGTTTTCACTCATAGGGTTGCATACGTTTGTACTTGTTTAGTAGGGACGACTGTTGCCCACTTTTTTACATACTGGAAAAGTCTGCATTATGTATTAGTGAAAGGTTATATTGTTTTTCTTTTTGCCTTCTCTTTTTTTTAGGTGAACGTGACTTATTTTAAAATATACGATATATGTTTATTTGAATTTTATAAAAGTAAAGTTTAATGGTAAGTTTTTACGAAAACTTCATTCATGTACGAACTGCTACAGACAGAAATAAGAGTATGGTCGTGTCCAGCGAGGTACCACGATCCCAAAAATATAATAATACCAGTAGTTTAACTTATATTATGAAACCCCAAAATATTGATATAGGGTGCAAAATACTCCAAATAAAAAGTTGTGTATTTAATTAATTAAAAATTACAGTAAAATTCTAAAAAATAAATTATAACTATGCCTCAAATGAATCTTGTCCAAATTCGTAATCAATCTCTAGTTATATTAAATAAACCGATATGGCTTATACACGACGCTATAGCGACTATTTCTAAATTTGATTTGTACATAAAACAAAATCTACAATATGAAAACTCAATTTTTCTCTTCCATTAGAAAAATATATTCAAATAGATCCGAACGTTTCTTGTTTCAAAGAAATCCGACTTATTATGAATTCTGTATATTCAGTTGAAATTTAAATCGTAAATTACGAACTACCGCGACTATTTCGAGCTCGTTTTAAGTTATATTATAAATTATACGTTAAAACTTCCTTTTATTAAATAAATTCCTATATATAATTCAAATAAAATATTTAAACAAATTTAAATATTCAGAATTCAACGGCTGAAAATCCGGGTCGTTACAATTAACCTTTCAAAATTCATCTTATGCTGAAGCTCATCATTTAATATTTCAACAAATTTCAGTTCACCAAAACATTTGGTTTTTCATTCATATGGCACCCCATATATGTTTGCATTCATTTAGTCTGGATGATTTTCAATCAATATATTTCATATTGCATTCATATGTATTCAGATTCATTCCAGATTCATTTAAATTGATTTTATTCAATTTATTCATTTTGATCCATTTAACTTGCTTAAGTTAAATTTTAAATTCTAGAATTCAAACTCCTGGGTTTTTATTTCCAATTCTTTTGAATCACATAAATATATACATATATTTATAATCTTTTCAAATTCAAAACATTTGAATTTTCCAAATCAACTTGTTTTCTTCAAACAAATTTTCATTGAAACTTTTCTAAGGTAGCAATTTATCACTTAGAAACTCGAAAATGAACACTAGTGATGTCGCGATCATCATCAGAATTATTTTCCAGCCACTGAAGTGAGTTCAGTGCTTTATCACTTTCAAAATCCATTCAAAATGATTTTATTCAGAAATCCTTCCAAAACAAAGCTACACTATTTTAAGATACTTAAGAAAAATATTTTCCAACTTCCCAGGATTTAAAATTCTAAATTCTAGTTTGAGTTCAATTTCAATTCATCCCATTTATATATTTCATTCATATACAACTTTATTTGGTTATATATAATCATTCCAATTTTATAATCTTATTTGATTATAATAATACCAATCAACACATCCATATATTTTAATAATTTCAGAAAATTATTCCTCTTATATCAAAATATAGTTTTGGGTAAAATTATTTCATCTACCCACTTTAAAACAATATTATATCGAAATTTTCTATTCAAGTGTTTCGAAATTCTTATTGACTTCGTGGCATCCCACGATTCGATCAGAATTCATAAACCACTCCACAGACAAGTCAGCACAATATAAAATAACTTTTATATCAACTAACAAATACACACTCTTGTATATATACACTCAGCTCGTTATACGCCTAGGTATTTGCTCAACCGAAGCTCTGACACCACCTGTAATGGCGCTCAAATCCTCTGAGTTGACTAAATACATCACGTCCAACCCAAATATCACAGAAATATGAATCATTTTTTTAGAAGGAAAAGGTAGAAGAAGAACAGAAATAACAGCATAGAATCTCACGTCGCAGCTGAATAAAATATAATATATCATAACTTTTGAAATACAAAATTTTAACTGTATAACATACGATTATCAGAGTAAACCACTTACAACACAGCGGAAATAAAAATACTTTATATCTAACACTGAAGCCTCCTGCTCCAAGCTCCTTCAGATAAATCTGTAAAATCCTGAACTACTTGACTGCCCATACAAATTAAGGCACCAAAGAGTTTTGGTAAAAAAAACTCTGGGTCAGTCATGGGACTGGTATGAGTAAACAATTTAAAACAGTTTGAGGAAATAAACAATATCTCATAAGACCATGCCAAATAACACGAAACGGGTTTTTCCCTTATGAGAATCCAAAACACTTGATTTAACTTTCAAAATCCTTTTGAAAGAAAATGATAATCTTTATATTAAAACTCTTTTGATATTATAATAGTGTCTAAATCAAATAATTAGAAATCTAGTGGAACACTTTCATCTCATGCTCCACATACATAATATACAATCAAAACCACGAGCACTTAATGGGTAATGAATTTCCAACTATGACAAGGTATGGAACCACCTTCCGATAGTGTATCTCTAGAGGAGAATACAATGGGTTCAACAAGAACATCTTGTAACCCGACCACGCATGACCGACCACGCATGACCGACCACTCATTACGCTTGAGTGTATCGAATGTATATCACCAACGGTTTGGATCAGCAATCGTTTTCCCGAATGGGACAACATCTGATAGAATAAGAATTAAATGAATTTCTCTAGATAGGTGATAATACACCCTAATGGGAGCTACCCACATAGCCATGCTGCCTGCTCAATTTTTGTCATTTCCCGGTTGTTGTGGCCTGAGGCTACGATTACTTATCATTCATTGATAACACAATCACTTTGGATGCCACATTGTCAGATCCGTTAATCATTAAGTGATTTGCACAAACATATTCTGGATATTATGCCAAGAGAATAGATTCTCTGCCACCATATATATCTATACAGACCAACATATGTGATCATTGGAAATACTCTATCAGACACTCGCCTATACACTTCGTTCTGGGACTGAACTGAATCGAAGGCACAATTTCTATTAATAGAAAAAGTACTTGCACTTTACTCCATCTTTGATTATCTTTATATAATCTGATTTGCAACGCTACTGCCATTACGGAGTGGTTCTCGAATAATAATCTAACCAGTCTCTCCATATTGACAACGATATTGGCAAACACTTCGATAGTCGGTTATTTAACTATCGAAGAAAAACAAACATTCATTCAAAGCATCAAACAAATCACTGGGCCCCTTAATTAATATTTCATTCATTAATTAAATCACTTCTCTATTCCCTTATCAATATTTGTTAAATATTTTCAATAATCATCTTGGCCTCTTACGCCATTTGGAAAACATTTCCATATATTGTAACACCCGTAATTTATAGCATTAAAATTCACAAATTAAAGTATACTTAATTTTTAGAAGAAGAATTAAGTGAAATGGGTTGCGATTTATGTTCGTCTCTAAATTTTGGGTCGAGATAGACATTTGGTTTGCATAAAATGGATAACTTATGAAGAAGTTATTAAGCCTTGAAGTTTGTATGCATATGAGAGAAATATATATATATATATATATAATAATATTAATATTAAAAAAAATTCAAAACAGCGAATCGGGAGGAGGAATAGCCGAACCGGACCATTTTTGGGGTCGACTTGAGCCCTGCTGGGTCGACTAGGGGTCGATCCAGGGTGTTTGGCTGTCAAACCGTGGCCCGATTCACCCTAAGTGCTGATGTGGCATCTGAGTGGTCCTAACGGTTCTAGTTGTCCCAAGGTTAATCCGACGGCTCTTATTAAATTAAACTTCTAAAAAAACACTCCTAAACCCCTAACCCTAATCACATTAATTCATAACAAGAGCCGCTATGCCGTCAATGGAGAACCTAGAGTAGCCGCCATACACTTTCAACCCTAAAGCAAGATAGAAGCTTGAATCAAAATCAAATCTAAATAACTATTAGTCTACATCAAAGGCGAGCAATTCAGTTTCAGAATACATATCCTAGAAAGACAAGACTATTCTTTTTAATTGTGAGTATGATAGCTTTCACAAAATAATTAATTAATTTAATTATGATAAGATATAACTGGGATTATGAGAATATGATTTTGAATCATGTGATGTAAATTATATGTACGCTTGTGGTGTTGAATCATATGTTAGTCTTATGCAAGTTGTATTATATGTTAATTCTTATGTGAATCTTATGCAAGTTGAATCATATATTTTATGCAAGTTTGTGATGATTGGATCATATATTCATGTATGAATCTTATGCAAGTTTGGGTTGTTAAAATATATGTGAGACATGTATATGCATATGCTAGTTTATGTGACATTAACCTTTATGTTTAGATCCATATGCAAGTTTACATCTTTATGTTTAGACAAATATGCAAGTTTACATCTTTATGTTTGGATCTATATGCAAGTTTACATCTTTATGTTTAGATCTATATGCAAGTTTACATCTTTATGTTTAGATCCATATGCAAGTTCACACCTTTATGTTTGGATCTATAGCAGTACATAAGTTATGCAAGTTTATGCCCATTACCTATGTTAGTTTTATATCATATGCTAGTTTGAACGAAATTCATATGCAAGTTATTAGCTATGTAATCATATGTCATGATCCTTAGATCTACTTTATGTGTTATCTGATGATGTTTTTCTTTTTATAAGTTAGACTATTTGCGAGTCTAACATATTTAATATGAAAACGTACGAATAGCGTGGAGATGATGGGATAATATTGAATATACATAAATTGTGAATTGGCATAAAATGGCCTTAAAAGGCATATAATTAATTTGAGACATTAATTGGCATAATTGGTATTTATGGACATAATTTTAAGAGACAATTATGGACATAAATAAATTTGGAATTTATTGACAAGTTTGAATAGTGATATTAATCCAATTTGGGGTTAAATAAAGATGTGTAATAATTAACCGCCTAAGACACGAGGTTAGACTCTTTTGTGGCGTAAGACTACCCGGACCCGCCCGGAAAATCCAGCAACCACAAATGCCAGTCTAATGTGAGAGGTCAAATGCACAAATTAAATTCGTAACAATTGTAAAGACACGAGGTTAGGCTCGTTTGCGGTATAAGATTGCCCGGACCCGCCAAGCAAATCAAGCAACCGCAGATGTCAGCCTAATGTGGGAGGTCTTTACAAGGTTAAGGTTCTAATGAATTAAGTAACACTTAACCAGATAAACATGTGGTGGGACATGGGGGTTAAGTGGGTGCCTTGGGTGGCATGTGAAATTAAGTGGGTGCCTTGGGTGGCATGTGAAATTAAGTGGGTTCCTTGGGGTGGCATGTGAAATACGATTAGATGCACTTAACCAAGATTGAAACATGTAAGAAGACATGAATAAGAATGGGTTTAAGTGGGGAAACCTTAGTGGGGACCAAGCATAGGTGGAAGGCTTGTGTCAAGCATGGGGGCCCTTTTCAAACCAGTAACCCATTAAGTATCTTTGTGAGCTCGACCCAAGTCGAGGATGGGACACGCTTATTGGATTTGATTGTAAGAGGTCAGAACGGGTTAGCAGTGGCAACACAAGTCCAACGGGGTCATGTGCATGCGCGGGCCCGGGCTGGTAGGTAAGACGTTGTTGCATCGTGTGCTGTGCATCTTTTGTGGTATCGGGTTGCCACTTTGGAGAGTGATACACCCCACTACGGGACCAGCACTGGTATCTACGAGTTAGGGAGCCGATCGAATGGGGGTAGTGGGTACAACTAGTGGAGATAGGGGCAGATGGCACCTAGGGGTACACGAAACTTCCATTATCATTATTAAGTTCTGTAGGCGGGATCAACTTTTAGGGTGAATAGTGATGGTGCAGTATAGTAATTATCCTATAGTGATTAGGAACGAGATTAACGCCAGAATAATCCTCTTATTTGCTTTGTCATGCCCACTTGTTTCATGGTCATATCTTATCTTACCAGTTTATGCCTTATCCTAGTTACTTTAATAATTATATTGTTAAAGTTATTATACTCACCGGACTTTATGTCTAACCCCCTTGTTTTCGCCTCTTTTCTTCCTCCCCCCCACCCCCCAGGTTCTCAGGGTGGGACTAGTACTAGTGGAGCTTGATCTCGGATCTCTTTCTCTCTCTTTTGGAAGTGCTTGGATTGCTGAAAGTAAAGTTCGGCTCATCTCTTTTATGACTACTTGTGTTGGAGTTTATGCTTTTTATTTTATGTACTCTGAAATAATTTATCAAGATGGATATTAAGTGTACTTGGTTTATGAAGTTGTTGTAATCAAACTATTTCTCCGCTTCAATAAAAGTTGTTTTAAAATTTTCAAGTACCATTATTTATATCTGTCTTTTTATATTCTATACACTAAATATGCTCCATGGAAGTTAATGCATTCCCTTTGTGAGTGACATTAATGGACGTGGGGTGTTACACGTGGTATCAGAGCTGAAGGTTACCAGACCAGATATGAATTTTGAAAAACTATTTTTCAAAAAGCATTTTATAAAGAAATATTTTCAAAAGTATGTTTTAAGGAAAGTATTTTCAAGAGAAAAGTTTTTTTTTTAAATATAACCCCCAAGATCCATATATCTTTCTTTCGAATTCTCCGTTTTGAATCTCTTCATTTTCTTTTCAGCATGTCTGGAATTCCCGAGATACCCGAGGGGATAACGATACCAGGATGGTTTAGAAGGCATCTGGAAGCTAGGGCCAATGTCGCAGGCCCAGCAAATGCTCCTCCCCCTCCTCCTCCTCCCCGTGTTGATACTTTTGCAAAGATATGCAAAGATTTTAGGGCAATGGGCGGGAAACCTTTTCACGGATCCGAGAAGTTTGTTGAAGCTCAAAATTGGCTTAAGAAGGTGGAAGATCTATTTGGTATTTTCGAAGTAGAAGATGGAAGGAAGGTCCAATTAGTTGCTTGGTTAATGAAAGACGAAGCCTCGTTTTGGTGGGAGGTCACGAACGGAGAGTGTCCGGTGGAGACATGGATGGATTTCAAGCGTAGGTTCGAAATGAAGTTTCTCTCACGTGCTAAAGAGAATTTATATATGGAAAGATTCTTGGCGTTGAAGAAAGGGGGTTAATCAGTAAAGGAGTACGTCAACAAGTTCAATTAGTTGGCGAGATTTGGCTTGGAATTGGTAAACACACCTGAGAAGAAGGGCCTGAGGTTCGTTAAAGGTTTGAATGAGACGCTACATGGGTTGGCGATGACCCACATTCCGATGGGGGCTACCTTTGAGAAACTGATTGACATGGCGCTTATGCATGAGGAAGAGAAAGGTGCGAATGCTAATAAGGCACCGGAGAAGAAAGGAGACCAGTGGAAGCCACAACAACAAAACAAGAAAGGCGGGAAGAACAATAATGGAAAAGGAAAGAAGAAGTGCTTTAATTGTGGGACACTAGGCCATCTGAGCAAAGACTGTAGGAAAAAGAAGAAGACTGGCTGTTTCCACTGTGGAGAGGCAGGTCATCTAGTTAAGGACTGCCCAAGGAAACAGGGGCAAGGGCAAAGAACTTCTGGAGGGCAGCTTCAGGCTCTCATGGCACCAGGGTAGGCGAGAGGGCAGATTCAGGCTCTTATGGCACCAGGACAGGAGAGCGGTAGAAATATTTTCGTTGAAAGTTTAGTTTTTTTGTTTGATCATCCTGTTCGTACTTTGTTTGACTCTGGCGTTTCACACTCGTTTGTATTTGCTTCGTTAGTTGAAACACTGCACCTAAATACAAGTCTAGTTACGGATCCCATAGTAGTCTCAAATCCTATTGGTGGTTCGGCTCATCTTTCTATGATTTGTCGGGATTTGAGAGTGTCTATCTTGGGCGTTGGGTTTGAATGCAACGCCTTTGTTCTTGGCTTCATGGGCTACAGCTTGATTCTAGGTATGGATTGGCTAACTAGATACGGTGCCATCCTAGATTGTGAAAGAAGGGTAGTTAGATTTTTGACTCGTTGTGGAAAGACCCTTGATATTCCCTATGACCCTAGAGGTCCGGTAATGCTTAGCTACCTAGAGTCCCTAGACACATCAAATGATGATTTGAAATTTGTTCGTGTGGTCCGTGAATATAGTGACGTCTTCGATGAAGTTCGAGGTTTATCCCCGAGGCGCGAGAGACTTTCGAATATATCTAGTAGATAATGCAAAGACAGTTGCATTACCAGTGCGCCACATGGCTCCGAGAGAGAGAAGAGAACTCAGTAAGCAAGTTAAAGAATTGCTTGAGAAGGGGTTCATAAGAAGAAGTATTTCGGAGTGGGGTGCTCCAGTCGTTTTTGCTACAAAAGCTGATGGTTCACTTTGATTGTGCGTGGACTATAGAGAGCTGAATAAGATAACAAAGAAGAAAAGGCATCCATTGCCGAGGATAGACGATTTATTCAATCAGTTGGTGGGTGCTTCAGTTTTCTTGCAACTGGATTTAGCTACAGAGTTTCGTCAGCTAAGGGTGGCTGAAGATAGCATCGATAAGACTTCCGTTAGAATTCCTGACGGTTTCTTTGAGTGGCTCGTCATGCCTTTTGGTTTGACGAATGCACCCGCATACTTTGTTGACTTAATGAGTAGGGTGTTTAGGGAGTTTCTAAACAAGTTTGTGGTAGTCTTTGTAGACGATATCCTGGTTTTCTCTAAAAATGAAGAAGAGCATGCCCTACATCTTAGGGAAGTCTTAGAGACCCTACGAGCGCATCAGCTAAAAGATAAGTTCTCCTAGTGCCATTTTTGGAGAAAAGAAGTGAGGTTCTTAGGACACGTGGTCTCTAAGGAAGGGATAGCTGTGGATCCCGCCAAGGAGGTAGCAATCTAAGATTGGAAAACTCCTAAGAACGCAACAGAAGTAAGAAGCTTTTTAGGGCTGGCTGGCTATTATAGGAAGTTCATTAAGGACTTCGCGAAGATATCAGCCCCTCTCACTCGATTAACGAAGAAGAATTTGACTTTTACTTGGGACGTTGACTGTGACGATGCTTTCCAACGTCTAAAGAGGGATTTGACGACAGCTCCAGTTTTAGTTTTGCCAGACGGGAGTAAGACATTCACTGTATATACCGATGCTTACGGGACAGGGCTTGGCGTAGTTTTAATGCAAGAGGGAAGGGTGATATGCTATGGTGGAAGACAGTTGAAAGCCCACGAGAAAAATTACCCTACCCACGACTTAGAGTTGTCGGCCATAGTTTTTGCGCTTAATTCATGGCGTCATTATTTGCTTGGCGAGAGGTTTGAGTTGTATACAGACCATAAGTCGCTAAAGTACTTATTCTCTCAGAAGGACCTAAACTTGAGGCAATAGAGATGGATGGAGTTTTTGGCATCCTACGATTTGAGATCGCATATACCCCTGCCAAGGGTAACGTTGTAGCCGACGCCTTAAGTAGAAAGAAGTTAAATTTAAGTCCTTTGTTCGTAGAGCGGCAGAGTTTGGAGTATATATCTACCTTTGACTTCAGACCCTCTGTCGATTGTGTACCCGGATTATTGGCATCGTTAGAGGTGCAACCTACACTTTTGGGTCGAGTTGGAGAGGCACAGCGAAATGACCCACAGTTGGTTGAGATAGTAGGCTAGCTTATAGGAGGGGAGTCCTTGAGTCATCTTGATAGATATGCTATAGATAAGAGAGGTTGGCTACGTAGAGATGAAAGACTTTGCGTACCACAAGACGAGAGTTTGAAGAAGGCAATTCTTGAAGACTCACATCGCTCTAAGATGACCATACATCCCGGTGGTGATAAGATGTATACGGATATGAAGCGAGTTTTCTTTTGGGCCGGAATGAAGAAGGACGTGGCCGAGTTCATTGCTAGATGCTTAGTGTGACAACAAGTCAAGGCGGAGCAAAAGAAGCCTGGAGGTTTGCTCCATCTTTTAGAGATTCCTCTTTGGAAATGGGAAAGCGTTTCCATGGATTTTGTAGATGGGTTACCAAGATCAAGGAAGGGTAATACGGGGTTTTGGGTAATTGTAGACAGACTTACCAAAAGTGCCCATTTTATTCCCGTTAAAAGTAGAAGGACCGCCGCGTGGTTAGCATTTGTTTACCTTCGAGAGATAGTTCGTTTACACGGCTACCCCCAGCATTGTGAGCGATAGAGATCCCATTTTCACAAGTGAATTTTGGAAAAGCTTACAAGAGGTGGTTGGAACGCAATTATGCTTAAGTACCACTTATCACCCTAAGACGGACGGCCAGACCGAGAGAGTAAATTGGCTTCTAGAAGACCTTCTGAGACTATGCATCCTAGACTTTGGAGGAACATGGGAAGAACACCTTCAACTATTGGAGTTCGCCTATAATAATAGTTTTTAGGCTAGCATTGGCATGGCACCTTTTGAGGCTCTTCATGGACAATCGTGCTGATCACCTACATGTTGGTGGGAATCCACTGATAAGGTTTTGCTTGGACCCGACATGATTAGGGAGACTTCGGAGAAGATAGACCTGATTCGACGTTGAATGAAGACGGCGCAGGACCGACTGAAGTCATATGCTGATAGGAGACGAACCGATCTAGAATTCAATATTGGGGACATGGTTTTTGTTAAGGTGTCACTGTTAAGAAAAGTAGTCCATTTTGGATCAGTAGGGAAGTTGGAACCGAGGTTCGTAGGACCCTTTCCAATTACGGAGAGGATTGGACAGATGGCGTATAGAGTAAATTTACCAGAGAAGCTCAGCGGAGTTCATGACGTGTTTCACGTTTCGCATTTGCGTAAGTGTTTAAACGATACGGAGAAAGTGGTAGAGCCGAGCACGCTCGAAGAAGTGGAAGTAGAGCGCAATGCCATGATCATACGAGCTCCTACATGCATTCTCGGATCGGAGGTCAAAAAGCTTCGCAACAAAGAGGTCAAGTTGGTCAAAGTGCAATGAGGAGATGATCAAAGAGACACGACTTAGGAGACGGAAGACAAAATGCGTACTCTGTACCCTTTCCTTTTTGAGGGTATGTTTTTAATTTCTCCTTTTTCTACCACTTTGTTGACACTTGTCCTATTCTTTAGTATTATCTTTGCAATGACATCTTCGATCTTTAGTTAGGAAGAACCCTATGGTTGCAAACATGTGTTTGAGACATGTTACGTTTGGTGGATGCAAATGGATGCAAGTGGTTGCTTGTGGATGCAAGTGGTTGCTCGTGGATGCATGTACACAAACATTAGGCACTAGATCGGCTCAATCACCTTCATGTTGCATATAAATGCGTGTGCATATCTAAATTAATGGATGTATAATGGTTGTGTTATAATATGGATGCTGCATTTTGATGAATGGTTGTGCACACATGTAGAAATAATATGTATTGATAGGATTCTTTCGCATACATAATGGACGCATGGCACTATCATGATTTGCATTAAGGAGGTCAACTGAATCAGTGGACCGCCTGATCTTTGCATTAGATAAGGAACACATACACACATTTTTGCATAAGTTCATATGGCATTAGAAATTTCTTTAAGGACAATGGATGCTTGTGGATGATGGTTAAGTAGATGGATGAATGGTTGGTAGGATACATTCTTCTTAACTTAGAGATTTCGGGGACGAAATCCTTTAAGGAGGGGAGAATGTAACACCCCATAATTTTATAACATTAAAATTCACAAATTAAAGTATACTTAATTTTTAGAAGAAGAATTAAGTGAAATGGGTTGCGCTATTATGTTCGTCTCAAAATTTTGGGTCAAGATAGACATTTGGTTTGCATAAAACGAATAACTTATGAAGAAGTTATTAAGCCTTGAAATTTGTATGCATATGAGAGTATAAATATATATATATAAATAAAATATTCAAAAAAAGTTCAAAACAGCAAATCGGGAGGGGGAATAGCTGAACCGCACCATTTCTGGAGTTGACCCAAGCCCCGCTGGGTCGACTAGGGGTCGATCCAAGGTGTTTGGCTGTCAACCCGTGGCCTGATTCACCCTAAGGGCTGATGTGGCATCTGAGTGGTCCTGATGGTTCTGGTTATCCCTAGGTTAGTCCGACGGCTCTTATTAAATTAAACTTCTATAAAAACGCTCCGAAACCCCTAACCCTAATCACATTAATTCATAACAAGAGCCGTCATGCCGTCAATGGAGAACCTAGAGTAGCCGCCATACACTTTCAACCCTAAAGCAAGATAGAAGCTTGAATCAAAATCAAATCTAAATAAGGATTAGTCTACATCAAAGGCGAGCAATTCAGTTTCAGAATACAGATCCCAGAAAGATAAGACTATTCTTTTTAATTGTGAGTATGATCTTTCACAAAATAATTAATAAATTTAATTATGATAAGATATAATTGGGATTATGAGAATATGATTTTGAATGATGTAACATAAATTATATGTATGCTTGTGGTGTTGAATCATATGTTAGTTTTATGCAAGTTGGATCATATGTTAGTTCTTATGTGAATCTTATGCAAGTTGAATCATATATCTTATGCAAGTTTGTGATGATTGGATCATATATTCGTGTATGAATCTTATGCAAGTTTGGGTTGTTAAAATATATGTGAGACATGTATATGCATATGCTAGTTTATGTGACATTAACCTTTATGTCTAGATCCATATGCAAGTTTACATCTTTATGTTTAGACCCATATGCAAGTTTACATCTTTATGTTTAGATCTATATGCAAGTTTACATCTTTATGTTTAGATCTATATGCAAGTTTACATCTTTATGTTTAGATCCATATACAAGTTCACACCTTTATGTTTGGATCTATAGCAGTACATAAGTTATGCAAGTTTATGCCCATTATCTATGCTAGTTTTGTATCATATGTTAGGTTTTCATATGGAAGTTATTAGTTATGTAATCTTCTGTCATGATCCTTAGATCTACTTTATGTGTTATGTGTAACGACCCAAGGATTTTCGGCCCTGAAAATCGACATAAATACCTTTACTGTAACTCATGCCGACCTTCCAAACACTGAAAACACTGGACGTTATTAGAGAGAAATTAGAGGGTGAGATAAGAAAGAAAGAAATATTAAAATAGAAGAAGAAGAAGAAACAACACAACGCAGAGTCTCACATCGCAGCGGAACAAAATATAATACAGAAATAAATCTTTACTGAGAGCTTCAAAAATACTTATAATATCAGAGTACATCACACAATGGGACAGCTATAATAACCTGTTCCCATATACAACACACAGCGGAATAGTAGCTGTATAATATTATACGTCTGAACATCTCTAGCTCGTCTCTGGACTTCACAGCATTCGATAACCTGAACCTGTACACTCTGGGCTACCCCGAGCATTTACAAAACACCGGGTCAGTCTGGTGAACCAGAGTGAGATAAACACGCTAAGTTTAAGGGTATCACACAACTGATTTTAAAGTTAAAATCTTTCGAAGAAAAGGATAATCGTAAGACCAAATCCACACATAAACATGGACGGTTTTTACCTTACGATAACCCAAAACGTTTTTGAAATCAATATCTTTTCTGATATTATAATAATGTCTAAATACAAGTAAATAGCAATCTAGTGGAATGCTTGCATCTCACGCTCCACATATATAGTATACAATCAAAACCCGGGCGCTTATTGGAGATTGGATTCCGACTATGACAAGGTATGGGACCACCTGCCGATCGTGTATCTCTAGAGGCGAATACACTGGGTTCAACAATAACGTCTTGCATCCCGGCCCTCACATGACCGACCACTCATTTCTCTTGAGTGTATCGAATGTATATCACCAACGGTTGGGAGCTACCCACCGTCTTCCCGAAAAGGGACAGCATCGAAATAGAACCAAGAAACAAAAGGATTTTCTCTAGATAGGTGATTATACACCCTAATGGAAGCGACCCACATAGCCATGTTGCCTGCCCGATTTCTGTCATTTCCCAGTTGTGAGGCTTGAGGTTTAAATTATACTTTGAACACCTGGTCATTTTTCTCTTTGAATGCCACATCGTCGGATCTGTCCAATTATAATTTGAAGTTCACAAAAATACTCTGCAGCTGACAGAAGTACGTTTGTAAAAATCAATGTACGTGACCATCTGGAAATACTCTGTTAGACACTCGTCCATACAAGTCATCCAGGAACAGGATGAACCGAAGGTACTCTCCTACTGCATCCAATATAGGAATCACCCCATGGATCAGTAGCGAGAAGTCCTTGCAACCCGTAGATTCCAACCACGACAGAACCACAGTTTATCTCTGGCTGCTAAACCAGAGATTAGTAGCGGTTCTTCCAATTGTGAAGATCTACGGTCTTCAATGCTCCCTCTCGATCATCTTCTAATATCTCCACGTATTTGTTGGTCGGAATGATTTTCGAATATAACTTCAATCCCGATCTTTCCGTACCAACAATCGTATTGGACAGATTTGATAGTCGGTGATTTAACTATCAAAATAAACAGTGTTTCAACCATGACAGTCCAGTGGGTTCACTGGTTCAGTATTCAGCACCACTTGGCCTTTTAATTAAAGAAAAGTCATTTAAAACTCTTAAATATCTCGATATTTTTAAATATAGTTTTCTCGCTTCTTATTTAACATAAGATTATCCTAAAACAAATCACCTTTATATCCAGTTTCCTATTTCCACTTTCAAAACATTAGTTACATTATTACTCAATATTGGAAATCGATTTAAATTATTACACATGACACAACATTATGAAATATCGTCTATTTCATTACTTGGGATAGCGATCCACGCTTATTATTATAGAATAGAATTCAACTTTACATTTCCTTCTAGTTCTAAAATGTCGTTGTAACTTTCTGCGATTCCCCTTTTACTTTGGACTCGTTGGTATATATATATTCCAAATTTCACCAAAAATGTTGCGCTATTATTTCTCTAATGAAATAAAAAAATTCACCAACCTCTTTCACCATTACAACTTATATCGTCCTCAGATACTCCCGCTGTCGTTCAAGTTGGTGTATTTTAATTACCTCTCAGACCTTGATCAACACCGTTCATATCTTAAGGTAGACACAAGTTGTAATTCAAAAACCAATATGTACTTTAATATCATCTCAAATCCCATTTAACCATTTATCTTACATCATGGTTTTATAATTCTTTTCTTATTTTGAAAATCCCCTTTTCAAATACAGCCATTTTTACTTAATTTGTTGATTAAGTAATTTCTTGTTAAACATTCCCTTTTTATATTTAAATTCTCTGAACCAACTGATTTATCAACACGGATTTGTATCACGAAATCCTTCACTAGCTTCTTTATCACATACACTTTTAACAACCCCAATTTCTAATCCATTCAAATTTTAAATTAATAAATAACATAATTAATTTAAATAATTACATCCAATTGTTAACACAATTATACCACTTAACCACGGGGTTAATTCCTATTCTCGTACTTATAAATTTGATTAACATCAGAACTTACTTTATAAAATAAATTTTTAACTAATTATAACCTAAATAATAATTAAAATTATTATTTCCTTTAAATAAACTTTGTTTCAAAATAATATATTCAAAAATATATCTCTAGTTATAAAATAAATTTTACAACTTCATCTCTATCGACTCATCTAACGGTGAATCAATATAAACAAAACGATTTACTTTTTAGGCCATTTACTGCCGATTACTCAACCAATATAGCTCATTGGTTAAAACGCAACACATGTTGATTTTTCAGTCAATGATCACTACTAAAATCAATAACCCAGTCATAACAGTTCATATATGAAAATATGAAAATAAATAATATATTTGAGGAATCCGGTTGGATCCCTCCAACCTGTTATTCCCTGTATACAAAACGGTTATCACAAACCAGATCATTCAATTCAACAGATCAAACCATTCAAATAGATCAAACAATTCAAACCATTAAACACGTTTATTTTATAAACGTGACCAATAAGGTAAGTTACCTTTATTGCAACCAAACGTTAGAATAACGATTTGGTATTTCACTGAAATTAAACGACGGTTTAATCTCATCAGTTAAATCAGCAAATAAATCTCTAATTAGCAAACAATCAACCATTAGCAAGCAGAGCACGCAAAATAAAAACCCAATTTATATAAAAATATAAATGGGAAAACTGAGTGAGTTTAACTCACCTGATTTACTTGTCGCTGAGCGATTTGTTTAATTAAATTAAAAAATGTTTAATTTAATTAAAGTTCTCGGATAATTCTAGGACTGTCCAGACTGGATCCAGAATGTAATGTTCATCGTAACGGTACCGGCATAGCTTCTTTGATCCAATTCTGATATCACAGACATAAATCATAAATGATATAAGTTTACGATTTCTATGATTTATTTAGACAATTTATTTCCTTTATTTACAAATTATCATAACTAATTACTTTAATGATTATGTTTAAGATTTTTAAATATTTTGTTTAGTTCTGAATATATAATAAGATTAAAACGAAATAATGGATTATATTACACTTATTGGGTATATATCATCAATGGTAACCGAGTTAATAAGACCAACAGTCTGAGATATCATAAGTACAAAGGGGATAATTGTTATTGACAATGATTGGAGTATTGACCATTTTAACGATAACTTCATCTAAGATTAATTAGTTTAATTACCCATATTAACAGACCGCCTGCCTCGCTAAAAAAATGCCCGGCCCTATCTTTTTTTTTTTGATTCCTTCTTTGTTTGTACTTCAATCAACACTGGTTTTGTTCTCCTGCCATTGTTTTCAAAAACCAAGGTTTAAAAACAATTGTTGCGTTAATCACCTTAATTAATTAGCTAAGTAGTGTTTTCACCTTCTGATACTTCCTTTTGAAATGGAAACAACCTGACCATTCCTCTTGTTCCCAATACAACCGCATTGGCCACCTACACAATCCGATATACTCCTTCCCATGCAACAATTCTTGCTCCCTTCCCTTTCGTATTTCCTCTTTGACCAAATTAAACCCACGCTGTCATCTCAGTCCTCACGTTGCTACTCAGTCCAACCGTGCTCACCACAGAACAACACTCCTTTCTGACTTCACCATGCTTCCTTTCATTTGGTCCCTTCCCAATGTTCTTCTTTCTAAAATTACAAACTACCCCATCTCCACGTCTATACCCAACACGCCCAGTTTTACTCGTGCATTTCCAACGCTCCACCCTTCCATGCATCTGTCTTCGAAACTGCATACAACATACTCCACTTGTTCAAATAGTCTCCAAATACTTGTACCAACCCACGACTGTCCACTAGATTCGCACCCCACTTAGACCGTCAGCTTCCGGCCACCGCCCCAATAACTCCACTTGCCATTGTTTTGTTACCCACGCCACCACTGTTCACCAACAAGTTGTTGCACCACTCCGCTAACTTTCGGCCAAGATGCGTCGACCCGAGACCGGTCCCAATGAACTCTTCATCACCTAACCCTTGAATTTCAACAGCTTTGTATATATATTTTTCAGTGGTTAGGAAAACTAGAAGGGGAAAATGTAGTTTTCCGGTTTGGGAATGAACTAGTGTACAGGTTATTTAAAGAAGGAGAATCTTGGGTACCACGGATGTAAAACCTTAGGAGGCACGGTTTCATGGATGTCTTTTCATTTGCATTACGTTGTCGGCAAGGTTCTCCTACGGGTACAGTTTGGCATGTGCAGTAGATATGCTTGTAGAGGATTCAGTGAATTTTGATTTTTCGTTGCCATGTGCGAGACTGAGTGTATTTATTTGATTAGTCTTTACATATGCTAGTTGGCTGAAAAGAAAAGAGAATAGGGTTGTCCAGAAATAGGTAGGCTTGTACACTGTTTAGGGTAGGCACGTAGTGTTTTTAATTAACCCAATATAGAAGTAATATATATTATTTTATTATAATATGAAACTTCATCGCGAAGTAACACGCAGAAACCACCACAAACAACTTCCGTTTACTGATAAAAAGGCTAATCTTAGTTTAAAAAGTTATTCCGGACCTAACGGGACAAGTTTCGTCGAAATCTAGATCGTTTGAAAAAAATCCTTTATAAAACCAGAAATAAACACGCGTTTAATTTTTCCATGATCCCTAGATAAATCAAATCAACTTGAAATCTTGATATCCTAAAATAATTTTCCCCGGTAGGCTATTTTTACGTGCACCGCAAGCCATTCTGAACACCAAATTTGTCAGTCTCTAAAAATAACAAGCTATATACCTATACTGACTCTAATCGATGATACGAACTCAACGAAACTGTTTTCGTGGCCTAATTCGATCGTCTGCTCAAGTTACACTCAAATAACCCTTTATTTAATTAATTACGCGCAATAGAAATTGAACGGGCGTTTTTGGCTGTCGTGGTCACATACCACACCGGTTTGCCACGCCATTCAACACTGTACAATAATTTATTGATACGGTCCCAATGAAACTAATTTCATCGAAATCTGAGTTCATTTGCAAAACGGCTATTTTTAACGGCCTATATTTTTATAACGATTTCCATAGCGACTATTTCAAAATTTGATTTGGCCATAACTAACAAATTATAACAAAAAATCTGGATTTTTCTCTTTCATATGAAAATTACCATCAATACGGTTCTAACCTTTCCTGTTTCACAGAAATCCGACTTATATCAGCTCCTGTATTCTTAGCTGAAGTTCAAAACTCCATATAACGAACTGCCGCGCGATCTCGAGCTCGTTTATATTATAAATAAATTAACATTCAAACGTCGTTTTTAAATAATGAATTAAATATTAAAATCCATTAATACGCCAATATAATATTTAAAATAATAAATTAAATTAAATATTTGATGGCCAAAATACAGGTCGTTACATTCTTCCCCCCTTAAAATAATTTCGTCCTCGAAATTGCTAAGGTAGGAAAGAACGTTACAAACCCATTATCTTTACAAAGTAAAATTTTAAACTCGATTTTTATTTCCAAAACAAATCTAATTGGTTCTAAAATCAATTTATTCCAATAAAAGAATTTTCCAAAAATCTTTAAAAATATTCCAACACCTTAAATTTTGGAAAAAAAATTGGTAGAGTCTCCCCTATACGGAGGGCATCTGCAATATCGCAGGTTCAAAAAATATATATACATCGACCAACAGGGTCGGAAAAATTCAAAAACCAAACTAAAAACCCAAATAAAAACCAAAATTTCATATTCTGCATAGGCGTACCTTTTTGCGAGCGTTATTATGTAGTAAACGATATTTTATATTCGAGCTTGCTTAGTTATAATGCAGCTCTATTCAACCTGGAATCAATTTACTCCAGAATTTTCTCTTGGATGGATTTTAATACTGAATTGGCACTTCTGCACCTGTTCTCAACTCAAATAAATTTCATTAGTCCCCAAAACAACATCAATTAGTTTCAAATATCCATATCATACGATCCAACCAGTTCTACACACAATCTAATCCACATGAGATTATACTTAATTATAATCACTTCATTTATTTCTTTAATTATCCATTCAGGTTTATTTATCTGGATTATTTATCCAACTTATTTATTTCGTATTGGTTTTAAACCAAGTCTATCATTTTCAGATTTATATTCAAGCAATCAACAACACAATCCAACATATCATTCAAATCAATATTAACAAATCAATCGATTTCCCATATTAAAATAAATTGAGAAAATCATTACTTTATTATGAAATAATCCGGGCAAAATAATTTCAGAAATAATTTTAATATCAAATTACAAATACGCGCTCTCATATATATAACAAACTCAATCCAGGGTATTACTAACCCCATCTCTACCGAGTTACACCACAGTGCCAAGGTTATCACTAAACCAATAGCTCTGATACCACTGTAACGACCCAAGGATTTTCGGCCCTGAAAATCGACATAAATACCTTTACCATAACTCATGTCGACCTTCCAAACACCGAAAACACTGGACGTTATTAGAAAGAATTTAGAGGGTGAGGTAAGAAATAAAGAAATACTAGAATAGAAGAAGAAGAAGAAGAAACAACACAAAACAGAGTCTCACATCACAGCGGAACAAAATATAATGCAGAAATAAATCTTTACTGAGAGCTTTAAAAATACTTACAATATCAGAGTACATCACACAATGGGACAGTTATAATAACCTGTTCCCATATACAACACACAGCGGAATAGTAGCTATATAATATCAAACGTCTGAACATCTCCAGCTCATCTCTGGACTTCACAGCATTCGATAACCTGAACCTGTACACTCCGAGCTAACCAGAGCATTTACAAAACACCGGGTCAGTCTGGTGAACCAGAGTGAGATAAACACACTAAGTTTAAGGGTATCACACAACTGATTTTAAAGTTAAAATCTTTCGAAGAAAAGGATAATCGTAATACCAAATCCACACATAAACATGAACGGTTTTTACCTTACGATAACCCAAAACGTTTTTGAAATCAAAATCTTTTCTGATATAATAATAATGTCTAAATACAAGTAAATAGCAATCTAGTGGAATGCTTGCATCTCACGCTCCATATATATAGTATACAATCAAAACCTCGGACGCTTATTGGAGATTGGATTCCGACTATGACAAGGTATGGGACTACCTACCGATTGTGTATCTCTATAGGCGAATACACTGGGTTCAACAAGAACGTATTGCAACCCGACCCTCACATGACCGACCACTCATTTCGCTTGAGTGTATCGAATGTATATCACCAACGGTTGGGAGCTAGACACCGTCTTCCCGAAAAGGGACAACATCGAAATAGATTCAAGAAACAAAAGGATTTTCTCTAGATAGGTGATTATACATCCTAATGGGAGCGACCAACATAGCCATGCTGCCTGCCCGATTTATGTCATTCCCCGGTTGTGAGGCTTGAGGTTTAAATTATACTTTGAACACCTGGTCATTTTTCTCTTTGAATGCCACATCGTCAGATCCGTCCAATTACAAATTGATGTTCACAAAAATACTCTGCAGCTGACAGAAGTACGTTTGTAAAAATCAATGTACGTGACCATCTGGAAATACTCTGTCAGACACTCGTCCATACAAGTCATCCAGGAACAGGATGAACCGAAGGTACTCTCCTACTGCATCCAATATAGGAATCACCCCATGGATCAGTAGCGAGAAGTCCTTGCAACCCGTAGATTCCAACCACGACAGAACCACAGTTTATCTCTGGCCGCTAAACCAGAGATTAGTAGCGGTTCTTCCGATTGTGAAGATCTACGGTCTTCAATGCTCCCTCTCGATCATCTTCTAATATCTCCACGTATTTGTTGGTCGGAATGGTTTTCGAATATAACTTCGATCCCGGTCTTTCCGTACCAAAAATCATATTGGACAGATTTGATAGTCGGTGATTTAACAATCAAAATAAACAGTGTTTCAATCATGACAGTCTAGTGGGTTCATTGGTTCAGTATTCAGCACCACTTGGCCTTTTAATTAAAAAAAAGTCAATTTAAAACTCTTAAATATCTCGATATTTTTAAATATAGTTTTCTCGCTTCTTATTTAACATAAGATTACCCATAAACAAATTCACCTTTATATCCAGTTTCCTATTTCAACTTTCAAAACATTAGTTACATTATTACTCAATATTGGAAATCTATTTAACTTATTACACATGACACAACATTATGAAATATCGTTTATTTCATTACTTGGAATAGCGATCCACGCTTATTATTATTATAGAATAGAATTCAACTTTACATTTCCTTCTAGTTCGAAAATGTCGTTGTAACTTTCCGCGATTCCCCTTTTACTTTGGACCCCTTGGTATATATATATTCCAAATTTCACCAAAAATGTTGCGCTATTATTTCTCTAATGAAATAAAAAAATTCACTAACCTCTTTCACCATTACAACTTATATCATCCTCAAATACTCCCGCTGTTGTTCAAGTTGGGGTATTTTAATTACCTCTCAGACCTTGATCAACACCGTTCATATCTTAAGGTAGATACAAGGTGTAATTCAAAAACCAATATGTACTTTAATATCATCCCAAATCCCATTTAACTATTTATCTTACATCATGGTTTTATAATTCTTTTCTTATTTTGAAAATCCCCTTTTCAAATACAGCCATTTTTTACTTAATTTGTTGATTAAGTAATTTCTTGTTAAACATTCCCTTTTTATATTTAAATCTCTGAACCAACTGATTTATCAACACAGATTTGTATCACGAAATCCTCCACTAGCTTCTTTATCACATACACTTTTGACAACCCTGTTTTCTAATCCATTCAAACTTTAAATTAATAAATAACATAATTAATTTAAATAATTATATTCAATTGTTAAAACAATTATACCACTTAACCGTGGGGTTAATTCCTATTCTCGTACTTATAAATTTGATTAACATCAGAACTTACTTTATAAAATATATTTATAACTAATTATAACCTAAATAATAATTACTATTATTATTTCCTTTAAATAAACTTTATTTCGAAATAATATATTTAAAAATCTATCTCCAGTTATAAAATAAATTTTATAACTTCATCTCCATCGACTCATCTAACGGTGAATTAATATAAACAAAACGATTTACTTTTTAGGCCATTTACTGCAGATTACTTAACCAATATAGCTCATTGGTTAAAACACAACACATGTTGATTTTTCAGTCAATGATCACTACTAAAATCAATAACCCAGTCATAACAGTTCACATATGAAAATATGAAAATAAATAATATATTTGAGGAATCCGGTTGGATCCCTCCAACCTGTTCTTCCCTGTATACAAAACGGTTATCACAAACCAGATCATTCAATTCAACAGATCAAACCATTCAAACAGATCAAACAATTCAAATCATTAAACACGTTTATTTTATAAACGTGACCAACAAGGTAAGTTACCTTTATTGGAACCAAACGTTAGAATAACGATTTGGTATTTCACTGAAATTAAACGAAGGTTTAATCTCATCAGTTAAATCAGCAAATAAATCTATAATTAGCAAACAGTTAACCATTGGCAAGCAGAGCACATAAAATAAAAACCTAATTTATATAAATATATAAATGGGAAAACTGAGTGAGTTTAACTCACCTGATTTACTTGTCGCTGAGCGATTTGTTTAATTAAATTAAACAAATGTTTAATTTAATTAAAATTCTCGGATAATTCCTGGACTATCTAGACTGGATCCAGAATGTAATGTTCATCATAACGGTACCGGCATAGCTTCTTTGATCCAAATCTGATATCACATTGTAACGACCCAGAAAATCTGAACCAATTTAAATTTTTTAAATTGGCTAAAATAATGGATTTTAAATATTTAAAATAAATATTTTAAATAATAGCGATGAAAAGTGAGTTTGAATCGACAATTGAAAACGAATATAATTAATTTTAATTATAAACAAGGCCTGAAATGGCGTTGTATATTCAAAAATTGAATTCAAACTTTGCCGGACTGTACCGAGTGCAAAACAAAACGGATTTGAGTGAAACCAAATTACTTAAATCTGTTAGTAAATACCTTTCTAACGAATCTGAAAAATCGAATTTTCATAGCGGAAAGTAAAAGTTATGGCCAAATGAATTTTCAGAAAGGTCGCTATGAAATTTATATAGCCCGTGAAATTGGTCATTTTGCTAACGACCTCGGAATTCGACGAAACCACTTTTGTTGGATCCGGGATGAGAAGTTATTGCTAATTTTCAAATTTCATAATTTTTGAAGCTAGTATGTGAGCGTGGCAAAGGAAAATGTGTTTTGGTCAATTACAGTTAAATTGGATCGACCAAAAATGGGCCTTTTTGCAAACGTCTCGGAATTCGACGAAACTAGTTTTGTTGGGACCGTATCGTCAAAACATAGCTAGATTTAATTTTCTGGAATTTTTCGAATCAGTCTGTGGCCCTTGCAAATTGAAATGTACGTTCAAATTGAATATTGAATGTTATATATTTTAATTTGAATGAAAATTGGCTGAAATAGTCGAACGGGCCTACGAAACATATCCCATTGTGTTTGAAAGGGGAGTAAAACGCTAGGGACGACAGTCGTTGGGTTTAGATTGGTGGTCGTGTCAGAAAACCCCTTTAAAACCCATCGGCCAATCATAATTTTATAGAAAGAAAAATCTTTTTTCTCTCTCCCCGATCGAAGGCGGAAACCACTTAAAACCTTCCCCCTCATTTTCCGATCAATCCACGCCGAATTAGCTCGTGCCACAGTTGAACGTTTTGAAGATCTTCTCGAGATCTTCAAATCCATATAAAGTTTGGAATTTTTCGTGGCCTGTGGAGTGAGAATCGACGCCTAGAAGTCGACGACTTCAATTCGCCGCCGCCGCCGCCTGGGACCACCGAACTGGCCCCACCTCCTGGCGCACGTGCGCCTCTCCTAGCCCGACAAGGTGGCGCTGGCCGATCGAAGCAACAATCAACGGATTGGAAGATAAATCGCGACCTAGTTTTGAACGATTTCTGAAAGGTACGGCTTGTTTTATTTTCAACTGTTTTAACACCTTTAAACCGTTGCAAACTTTGAAAAATCATATCTTTTTCGTTTCTTGACGAAATTCGATGAAACAGGAAACATTGTGACCGTGTGGACGTCTTCTACATTCTAGAAGAAACCGCATATTTTTCTGAGCCTTCTGCTATTTTTGGTGGAGTGGAACCCAATGTGAGATTTCTAATTTATAAACGATATGAAAAACGGCGATGTATAAATTATATAGTCGATGTATGGGTTATATAAGCGTTGTACACCTCATGTATAAGTGTTGTATAAGTTGTACGTTCGATGTATAAGTTATATATGCGTTGCAAAAATTATATATGTGTTGAAATAGAAGTGAATTGCTATATATAAATATATATATATATATACGCCCCTCGTCCACAAACCATGGACGATATTTATTGGTTGTGATTGGTGTGAAAATTTATTGATAGTGAATTGTTGATTAGAATTGTTTGTGATTGATATTGATTGATTGTGGTTGAAAAATACCCGTTTGTGGTTGAGAAATATTTGGTTGAAACCACATAGGATTAGTTTGTGGAAATGAAATAAATATATACATGCCGCCTGCATGCGAACTAGATGCATGATTCCCCATTGTCAAAAACCGCGAGGTTTTAAGGTAGAGCGAGGAGCCGTACTAGGGACGGTCCCGGTTTTAACTACCCTGCCGTTATGCTGCCGAAATTTTGAATAATATTCATGTGTTTGAATTATTTTAATTTGTTGAAACGATATTCATTCGTTGGATAGAAATTCATGTGTTGAATGGTGTTCGTGTTTTAAATATAAAAATCACATTTTTTATTATCTATATGAAATGTATAAAATAATCTCGTTTTGAAATAAATTGTTTTATAATAAAAATCACATTTTTATCATCTATATGAAATGTATAAAATAATCTCGTTTTGAAATGAATTGTTTTACAATAAAAATCACATTTTTATTATATACATGAGTTGTTAAATATAGTGAAGTGTTGAAATAGAAGACAGTTTGATAAAAATATCATTTTTATCAAAAGTATGAAATTCATATGGTATTGAAATCGAAGAATCGATATATATATTTAAATAGAATTGAAATATATCGAAAAACGACGCTACAGTTCGTATTTTGAAACCGTGATTTCAAACGATTAGTACGGGAGATCCGACCATCGGATTTTCCTGAAATCGCAACCGTTGGGTTCGCTTTGGAAAAATCTTTCCAATGGCACCAACTTTGTAAAAATCCAATGGTTGGATTGTCTGGAATGTTTAATTCAAATATGAAGAAAAATAGCGCCAGAATCGATTATATATATATATATATATATATATAATTATATTTAATCGAATAACGATGCTGTAGTTCGTATTTTGAAATCGAAACTTCAAACGATTATACCGGGAGATCCGACCATCGGATTTTCCCGAAACTGGAACCATTGGATTCGTTTTGCAAAGATATTTCTTATGATGTAAATTTTGTGAAGATCCAACGGTTAGATTTTCAGATATGTGTAATTCAAATCTGAAGAAAAACAGCGCCACGGTCGCGTTATGGCCCGAAGCGTCGTTTTGAATAAATTGGCTATTTTAAGATAAATAAAAATAGCGATAAATCGTTATAAAATATTATAAACGATATGGATGTGAAATTTAGAAATTAACTGAAGGTTGTCTAAGTCGAATGGTTTCCTGGGTGTTGATCTGATGTTGGTTTCGGCCTTCGGGGTTAATATTTGGGAAATCGTTCTCTTACTGATTGACGGTTAGTGACTAATGAATTGAAATGATGCGTGTGTATGTTAGTGTTGCACTTGTTGATTATATACGCGGGTTGCTCAGAAAGACCGGGTTTATCCCGTTCTGAATAACTGTATCGACGATAAGAAATCGAAGATGAAGACGGTGGTCGAAGACCGGAGATCTTCACCTCGTTTGGATGGTAACCGAGGTCCTGATTGGGAGGCATCCCGAAAAATGGATAATGAGTGGTGATCGTCCAGACTTATGTGGTGATCGATGGGTATGCGAGGTATATAGTGCCTCCGGTTTCGTTCAGACCCAGAACGGACTTGCAAATGGACAGTGTGTCTGACATTGGAATTTATTCTGTGTGATTGATGGCCATCAGTTGCACGGTGTGAATTGTCTGTGCGGCATGCTAAGATGCAGTGATCAGGGCTTCTGTTGAAAAGCAAAGTCTTGTGGTGATGATCAAAGCATCGCCTGTGTGGCGTAGCTTTGTGTATAACATAAATTCGCGAGCCTCACACCCCGGTATGAACCAGAAACGGGAGCAGGACCTCAGGGAGGGCATGCGTTTCTTCCTAGCTAGAAGTGGCGTCAGTGGTTTTACACGCCCTGAAGCGTTTGACTTATGTGGTTGTTGCTGTTGCGAGGCGCCTCGGTTAGATCGGACGATCCGGGTCCGATGGAGTCATTCATTGGCTCATTTACGCCCCAAAGGGCGGGGAAACGTATTGTTCAGGCATAACAATCCACCTCGGTGGACCGGCCCTGACGATCCAAGGCTTTCCTGCGCGCTTGCTTGAGACTCGGGCTAGGCAATCTCGAATTCGGTGAGGACTATCTTTTGCCTTGGTTCATGACGGAAATCCAATTTCCAAATACGACATCGTGCGGTTTTTATTGTATACCTATATTTGGCGACATAGTGGCATGGGACGCTCATGTCGTCTATGATTGATAGTTATGATTTGAAATTGCTTTTGAAACATATAAACACTAGTAATAATATCAAATTCTTTTGTTTTATTCGTATCAAGCATATTTTGGCCGTTATAAGGTAAAAACTCTATCCTCCGGTTTGCGTTGCATTGTGTGATGGGAACTGAGTCTTATAATGGCTTCATTTTTATAAAAAAGCATGGCGATGTTTAAAAGAATGATTTGTTTTAAAGCACTGGCAATCCAATGGAGTAAACCTGTTCCACGAAAGTGGCGTGGTCTTGTGATTAGCCATATTCTAAATGTGTTGAGTAGATTTCTCATACCAGTCCCATGACTGACTCGTAGTTTGTTTCACTTTCAAACTCGGGTGCCCCTTTTTCTACACGGGAAGCCTTGTGTTCAGGTTTAGCAGGCTTTACCCGGATAGCTGGAGCTAAAGATGGATTCTATTATTTATCTCTTTTATGCTGTTCAGCTCCTATTGTACATATTTTGTTTGTTTCCGCTGTAGACATTTATGTATAGCTGAACTGTATTTGTACTAAGTATGATCCTGTATACTGTGTAACTCTGATGATTACGTTTATCCAGTGTATTCTATTGTACATTATCTTGTGTATTTATTTAATTCTGTTCTGCTATTGTCTGTTTCTGTGTTATATTCCAAAGATTACCCTTGTCTCCGTCCGTACGGGAAATGGGGTTGTCACACACATACATAAATCATAAATGATATAAGTTTACGGTTGCTATGATTTATATAGACTATTTATTTCCTTTGTTTACAAATTATCATAACTAATTACTTTAATAATTATGTTTAGGATTTTTAAATATTTTGTTTAGTTCTGAATATATAATAAGATTGAAACGAAATAATGGATTATATTACACTTATTGTGTATATATCATTAATGGTAACCTAGTTAATAAGACCAACAGTCTGAGATATCATAAGTACAAAGGGGATAGTTGTTATTGACAATGATTGGAGTATTGACCATTTTAACGATAACTTCATCTAAGATTAATTAGTTTAATTACCCAGATTAACAAACCGCCTGCCTCGTTAAAAAAAATGCCCGGCCCTTTCTTTTTTTATTCCTTCTTTGTTCTGTACTTCGATCAACACTGGTTTTGTTCTCCTTCCACTGTTTTCAAAAACCAAGGTTTAAAAACAATTGTTGCGTTAATCACCTTAATTAATTAGCTAAATAGTGTTTTCACCTTCTGATACTTCCTTTTGAAATGGAAACAACCTGACCTGTCCTCTTGTTCCCAATACAACCGCATTGGCCACCTACACAATCCAATATACTCCTTCCCATGCAACAATTCTTGCTCCCTTCCCTTTCGTATTTCCTATTTGACCAAATTAAACCCACGCTGTCATCTCAGTCCTCACGTTGCTACTCAGTCCAACCGTGCTCACCACAGAACAACACCCCTTTCTGACTTCACCATGCTTCCTTTCATTTGGTCCCTTCCCAATGTTATTCTTTCTAAAATTACAAACTACCCCATCTCCACGTCTATACCCAACACGCCCAGTTTTACTCGTGCATTTCCAACGCTCCACCCTTCCATTCATCTGTCTTCGAAACTGCATACAACATACTCCACTTGTTCAAACAGTCTCCAAATACTTGTACCAACCCACGACTGTCCACTAGATGTCGCACCCCACTTAGACCGTCAGCTTCCGGCCACCGCCCCATAACTCCACTTGCCATTGTTTTGTTACCCACGCCACCACTGTTCACCAACAAGTTGCTGCAAAACTCCGCTAAATTTCGGCCAAGATGCGTCGACCCGAGACTGTTCTCCATGAACCCTCCAACACCTAACCCTTGAATTTCAACAGCTTTGTATATTATTTTTTTCAGTGGTTAGGAAAACTGGAAGGGGAAAATGTAGTTTTCCGGTTTGGGAATGAACGAGTGTACAGGATATTTAAAGAAGGAGAACTTGGGTACCACGGATGTAATACCTTAGGAGGCACGGTTTCTTGGATGTCTTTTCATTTGCATTACGTTGTCGGCAAGGTTTTCCTACGGGTACAGTTTGGCATGTGTAGTAGATATGCTTACAGAGGATTCAGTGAGTTTTGATTTTTTGTTGCCATGTGCGAGACTGAGTGTATTTATTTGATTAGTCTTTACATATGCTAGTTGGCTGAAAAGAAAAGAGAATAGGGTTGTCCAGAAATAGGTAGGCTTGTACACTGTTTAGGGTAGGCACGTACTATTTTTAATTAACCCAATGTAGAAGTAATATATATTATTTTATTATAATATGAAACTTCGTCGCGAAGTAACATGCAGAAACCACCACAAACAACTTCTGTTTACTGATAAAAAGGCTAATCTTAGTGTAAAAAGTTATTCCGGACCTAATGGGACAAGTTTCGTCAAAATCCGAAGTCGTTTGAAAAAAATTCCTTTATAAAACTAGAAATAAACATGCGTTTAATTTTTCCACGATCCCTAGATAAATCAAATCAACTTGAAATCTTGATATCCTAAAATAATTTTCCAATACGAACCCAATGACACCAGTTTTGTCGCATTCTGAGACTGCTTCCCCGGTAGGCTATTTTTACGTGCACCGCAATGCCATTCTGAACACCAAATTTGCCGATCTCTAAAAATAACAAACTATAAACCTATTCTGACTCTAATCGATGATACGAACTCAATGGGACTGGTTTCGTGGCCTAATTCGATTGTCTGCTCAAGTTACACTCAAATAACCCTTTATTTAATTAATTATGCGCTATAGAAATTGAACGGGCGTTTTTGGCTGCCGTGGTCACATACTACACCAGTTTGCCACGCCATTCAACACTGTACAATAATTTATCGATACGGTCCCGATGAAACTAATTTCGTCGAAATCTGAGTTCGTTTGCAAAACGGCTATTTTAACGGCCTATATTTTTATAACGATTTCCATAGCGACTGTTTCAAAATTTGATTTGGCCATAACTAACAAATTATAACACAAAATATGGGTTTTTCTCTTTCATATGAAAATTACCGTCAATACGGTTCTAACGTTTCCTATTTCACAGAAATCCGACTTATATCGGCTCCTGTATTCTTAGTTGAAGTTCAAAACTCCATATAACGAACTGCCGCGCGATCTCGAGCTCGTTTTATATTATAAATAAATTAACATTCAAACTTCATTTTTAAATAACGAATTAAATATTAAAATCCATTAATATGCCAATATAATATTTAAAATAATAAATTAAATATTTGACGGCCAAAATACGGGTCGTTACATTATGTGATGTTGTTTTCTTTTTATAAGTTAGACTATTTGCGAGTCTAACATATGTCATATGAAAACGTACGAATAGCGTGGGGATGATGGGATAATATTGAATATACATAAATTGTGAATTGGCATAAAATGGCCTTAAAAGGCATATAATTAATTTGAGACATTAATTGGCATAATTGGTATTTATGGACATAATTTTAAGAGACAATTATGGACATAAATAAATTTGAAATTTATTGACAAATTTGAGTAGGGATATTAATCCAATTTGGGGTTAAATAAAGATGTGTAATAATTAAACGCCTAAGACACGAGGTTAGACTCTTTTGTGGTGTAAGACTGCCCGGACCCGCCCGACAAATCCAGCAGCCACAAATGCCAGACTAATGTGAGAGGTCAATGGCACGAATTAAATGCGTAACAATTGTAAAGACACGAGGTTAGGCTCGTTTGCGGTATAAGACAGCCCGGACCCGCCCGGCAAATCCAGCAACCGCAAAAGTCAGCCTAATGTGGGAGGTCTTTACAAGGTTACGGTTCTAATGAATAAGTAACACTTAACCAGATAAATATGTGGTGGGACATGGGGGGATAAGTGGGTGCCTTGGGTGGCATGTGAAATTAAGTGGGTGCCTTGGATTGCATGTGAAATTAAGTGGGTGCCTTGGGTGGCATGTGAAATACGATTAGATGCACTTAACCAAGATTGAAACATGTAAGAAGACATGAATAAGAATGGGGTTAAGTGGGGAAACCTTAGTGGGGACCAAGCATAGGTGGAAGGCTTGTGTCAAGCATGGGGGCCCTTTTCAAACCATTAACACATTAAGTATCTTTGTGAGCTCGACCCAAGTCGAGGACGGGACACGCTTACTGGATTTGATTATAAGAGGTCAAAACGGGTTAGCAGTGGCAATGCAAGTCCAACAGGGTCATGTGCGTGCGTGGGCCCAGGCTGGTAGGTAAGACGTTGTTGCATCATGTAGATATAAGCCGTGCATCTTTGGTGGTATCGGGTTGCCACTTTGGGGAGTGATACACCCCACTGTGGGACCAGCACGGGTATCTACGAGTTAGTGAGCCGATCGAATGGGGGTAGTAGGTACAACTAGTGGAGATAGGGGCAGACGACACCTATGATGGCAGCTAGGGGTACACGAAACTACCATTATCATTATTAGGTTCTGTAGACGGGATCAACTTTTAGGGTGACTAGTGGTGGTGCAGTATAGTAATTATCCTATAGTGATTAGGAATGAGATTAACGCCAGAATATTCCTCTTATTTGCTTTGTCATGCCCACTTGTTTCATGGTCATATCTTATCTTACCAGTTTATTCCTTATCATGTTTACTTTAATAATTATATTGTTAAAGTTATTATACTCGCCAGACTTTATGTCTGACCCCCCTTGTTTTCGCATCTTTTCTTCCTCCCCCCCCCCCCCCCCCACAGGTTCTCAGAGTGGGACTAGTACTAGTGGAGCTTGATCTCGGATCTCTTTCTCTCTCTTTTGGAAGCGCTTGGACTGCTGAAAGTAAAGTTCAGCTCATCTCTTTTATGGCTACTTGTGTTTGGGTTTATGCTTTTTATTTTATGTACTCTGAAACAATTTATCAAGATGGATATTAAGTGTACTTGGTTTATGAAGTTGTTGTAATCAAACTATTTCTCCGCTGCAATAAAAGTTATTTTAAATTTTTCAAGTACCATTATTTATATCTGTCTTGTTATATTCTGTTCTATACACTAAATACGCTCCATGGAAGTTAATGCATTCCCTTTGTGAGTGACATTTATGGACGTGGGGTGTTACATATATCGCCTTCTTTTATTTTCTATACTTAGAAAATATATTCTAGTTATAATTGGAAAACATTCCAATTACTTATCTCTTCCACACCATTCATTTATTTCTATATTCAGAAAGTATTTATTATTATATTTCCAAATTTCCACTTACTTGGGTTAAAACGAATGTTGTGTAAAACATCGTTGCAATAACCCAAAGCACTGCATCCAACTAACTCTTATTCAAATATTTCTCTTCTAGACTGGATCTTGTTGTTTATCGACTAAAAATGAAATCAATCAAGTTGGGGTATAACTACCTCTCAGACCTTGACTTAATAACATTCTTAACTTCAAAACGGACAAGGCTACTTTTCTCGAATAATCAATATCATATAAAACCAATTATCCATTCTTAACGTTTATACGTTTCTCTTTTCTATTTTTACCAATTTAATTATAGAATTCCTTTTTTTTATAATATTCTAATTTAAATCCGTTTCCTTATCGAATTCTATATATATTGTTATTTAGATTTCTAATTATCAATTTTTCTTAAAAATATTCTAACTCCTTAAATTTCCAAAAAAAATCGCCATAACCTCCTTTGTACCGGTCGATAGTTCCAACCTCAACTCGCCTCTCTAAGCCCTTTCCATTCAAAAAGGAAATCAAAAAGCCAAGCGGCTTGCCGATTCAGCGCATAAAACCTCATATGGAATTTAAATACGTACCTTTATGTCGGGGACTCGAATTATAATCTACATACACTTTATTCCATACCTATTTAACACATGTTCACCGGTTTCCTGTTCATCCCAACTAAATCCAGTCATTTTTAACTCAATTCGCTAATTTATTCTTTTAATTAGCTCTTTTGCCAAATCTCTTTAGTTTGAACATATCATATTCAAATAAATTTTAATTTGCTTATAATCACTTCGAGTTTCATTTCTGACTTGGGTCTCGTGTTCGATTTCGAATATATATTTACAAACCCCTTTTTCTTATCCAAACTCCAATTTCGATTCAAAATCCCATTAACTAATTATTCTTCAAATTAGTTAATCCTATTCAATAATTAAAAATTTAATTTTTGTTTCAAAAATCAATTCCTTACTCTACTTGAGTTCGTATATATTTTATAACTCAAATTCATATTTTTCAAATTGAAATTCTGATTTTATTTACTTAATATCCTTATATTAATTTTATATTAATTTTATATAAACCGTTATGGTTTTTTACTGATTATGGCGTTGTTTTTCTGGAAATTTGATTTTGACATAACTCAAAATCTATAAGACGAAATCCATATTTTTCTCTTTCATTAGAAAACTATTATTCAGTCGGTCCTGACGATTCTTGTTTCAAAGAATTCCGACTTAAATTGAGTTCTATATACTCAATTTAAGTTCGAAACGCCAAATTACGAACTACCGCGCTACGGAGAGTTTGTTTTAATTATATTCAAAAAATAAATGTTAAACTTCGTTTATAATTAAAACTTCAACTCCATCCTAATATATTTAAATATTAATTCAGCCCATTTACGAAATCCAACTTAATATTTTTGATTATCCCTGTCCGTATATTGTTTCATAACTCAGTTATATATTTATTTGTACCTGAATCATCTATACTAAATTCCAGTTCCTTTAATAATAATTTTTTTATAAAATTCGATATAATCGAAATTAAATTATAAACCCGTTGGATTTTTCTCAATTCAGTTTATATTGCGAATTCCGGAGCAAAACCAATCTTTCTATTTCAAAATGTTTTCTAATTTACTTTTGAATTCATACTTGAATTTACTTCCAAATTATCTGATGATAATTTATATTTACCATATTTATAAACACCGTTTATAAATTCAACTTCCTTTAAACAAGTTTCATTTCAAAAATCTATTTGAACTCAATTCATTTTATATTCTGAGCTCCGAGATAAAAACTATCGTTCCCGTTCCGAAACGATTTCCAATTCACTTTCAAATTCTCTGCATTATCCAATGAAAATCATTCCATTTTATTTATAAACACCATTTTTTAATTCACTTCAATGTCCTGTATTATTTAATTTATAAACATCATTTATAAATTTCTTCAATTCCTGCATTCTTTAATTTATAAACATCGTTTATACATTTCTGTACTTGTTTTTGTTATTCAAACAAGTTAATATTTCTTAGTCCATTCGAAATTCGAATTATATTTTCAGAAAAATAGATTTCCCCTTTTTATTTCAAAAATCCCTTTTTACAATATTTTATATATCAATATTTAGGCCCAACGATATTTTAAACACCCAAAACAACCAATTATAGATGATAGGTTTTCTAACACATCATATATGATAATATATATAAAACAAACAAATAATAATATTTTTGAGGAATCCAGTTGGATTCCTCCAACCTGTTTTCCTGCATCCACAGACGTTAGATAACATAAATAATACCCATCCTGCTTCGAGGCAGGATATCGCGGTATAGAAGGTCATCCACTATCATAGCATGGGGCGTATATGGTCATCGGCTAATGATACTACGGGTATCCGCTAATCGTACTACGGGAACTATCCAACCACCAATATATACAATATTAGCCACAAACACCAATCCTAAATAACTAATATATATTTTAAATAGCCACAATAATATTTCAGTGCACGCAAACAACCAACGTACAATTATTTTTAACTAATAAAAATAATTCTAAATAAAATCTGAGTGAGATTTACTCACCTTGGTCTTAACTGTTATGCATTCCAATTTTAATTCCATTGCGAAGATACCATCGTCACGATTGTACTACGACTAACAACGTTCGATTCGGACCTGACTAAGAATAAGATACAATGTTTTAAGATCTCAAAATGAACTAAAAGCCATAAAAATTAAATTAATCGCTAACTACTTAATTAACTAGTAAATTACCTAGCTCGTCTTCCGCATTAGAACTTTCAGACCTCTTCTTGTACAAAACAAAACCATCACCATGACTTCCCACAACTTCTGCTCCATTTCTCAACAAAATGCCGCAATACTAGCTCCATCGAACTCCTCTTTCTCTCCTTTTCATGTTCACTACTAAAAATTCAAGCTCAGATAATTATTATAAATCACTGCTTGAAATTGTTGTTATAGTAAAATAACTACTTCACTTCTCAGAACTCTAGTATACCCCAAAATAAAAATCTGAACTTCCCAAGAACACATACCGCACTCACGAATCTTCAATTAATTTGCCCTAACTTTCTGCTGCTTAATCCTCAACTCGACAATCATCGTCACCTTCCATTGTCGAACCCGTCACCATCCTTACCACCCACACAGTCAAACTCCTCCCAGTTCGAAACCTTGCTTTATCGATATCCGCCTTCAACCGCGGAACTTGTTTAAACAAACGAACCCTGAAACCAGTATCGCGCCTTTTCACAACACCCAAACCTAGCTCGAAGCCCTAACCACGGTCTGAAATCCGATCTGTAACCTCCAAACCCTCACGAATTGAAGACCTAGCTCCACCAGATCGCGACTTTTACACAAGTTGGAAGGAACTAGCTATCGAACGTTTGTGTTCAATTTTCAGAATTGGATTTAAAATATAAAATGAGGCTGTGATTTTGAGCTTTCTATTTGAGGGAATTAGAAGTTGAGATAGTCGGCTTTCATGTCGATTTATATTTTGTTTCTGGAGAATGAATCTAAAGGAAATGAAATTAAAAGAGAGAAGGGAGGGATTACTCATGATTTTATGCAGACGTTTTCTTCAGCATTAAGGAATGGATACGATTTTAGGTAGCTTAGATTGCAGTATAGGTGTCCTTATATTGTACTTGGTAAATTTAACTTAGCAATGAAGGTATTATATTATATTATATTATAATATAATTTGTTTTGAACTGTACAATTTTATTTAATCTAAAATACCACGTGATTCCGAACTCTTTTTGAACACAATAACTGCCATTCCTAGGGTTGTACCACTATTCTGAATACACTGGGACAAGTTCCGAAGCTCAATTCGATCATATGGAGAAGATATAAGTTTAAATCGATATAAATTAAATTAAAAACAATTAATTCTTTGATAATAAGTTAATATTATTATTCTAATTCAAACAGAAGTTTGTATTGATCATATGAACTGTTTTCAATTTAGTTTTAAATTTTGAATTCGATTAAATTCATTTTCGTATTACGATGATTATATATATTCGAAATAAATCGTATTTCGATTATTAAATCTATAACTCAGTATGAAAATTGATTTATATTATCAACTCAATATTTAAATACATATTAAATATTTAAAATTAACCACCCAAAAATCCGGGTCGTTACAAAAACAGTTATTTAAAACATTACTTCAGAAATAAAGTAAATCAAGGGACCACGCCGTATAACACAGAACGGGTTTCCTCCCAAGAATAGCAGTGCATATAACAAAATAGCTTAATGCTTTTTGGACAATGAAGCTATTATAAGACTCAGGTCCCATCACACAATGCAACGCAAGCCGAAGGATAGAGTTTTACCTTATAATAGCCAAACATGCTTGGTAAGTTTAAAACAAATCATTTTGATATTATTATAAGTGCATAGTGTATAAAATCACTTCAAATATAAATGTATCAATCATAGACAGCATTAGCGTCCCATGCCACTATGTCGCCAATAGTATACAACTAAAACAATAAAATGTCATATTGGAAGTCGGATTTTCATCTGTGAACCAAGGCAAGGCATCGTCCTTATCGCTTCGAGACTCTCTAGCCCGAGCCTCAAGCAAGTACTCAGTCAAGCCTTTGGATCGTCTGGGCCGGTCCACATGGTCTGGATTAAAATGCCTGAACCATGCATTTCCCCGCCATATGGGGCATAAATGAACCAGATGACTCAATATCCATTGGCTCCATAGTAACCGATATATCCGAGGCGCCTCGCTTTCCATCAAAATAATATGCAACATCCACATGAGTAAAATGTCTGGGCTCCATACCATGACATCACTCCTAACTAGAAGGAAAGGCATGTCCTCCCCGAAGTCCTCTCCCGTTTCTGGTTCACACCGGGGTGTGAGGCTCGCGAGTTAACGCTATACACAAAGTTATGTTATATTAAAGTTGTGCTTTGATCATTAACCACAAGACTCTGCTTTTCAGCAGATGATTTGATCATTTGCATCTCAGCATGCCACACTGACAATTCACGTCATGCGACGGATGTTTATCGATATATAACCTCTGAGCTCGTACGTCTCAGAGAAGGGTGTTAAGCAAGAGAATAAATTCTCCGCCACTAAACAGATATATATTTAATAGAGATAAAACAACACAGAATAAAATCTGATGTCAGACACACATCCATTTAGAAGTTCGTTCTAGGTCTGAACGAAACCGGAGGCACCTTATTCCTCGTCCTATATGTCCAATACAGGAGAGAGGTCATCGCATATCCGATCGATCTCCAAGTACGTCTGGTCGATCACCATTTATTACCTTGTCTTGGGTATACTGCCCAATCAAGACATTAGTAATCATCCAAACGATGTGAAGACCTCCAGTCTTCAACCACCATCTTCATCGTCAACTTATCATCGAATTAGTTATTCAGAATGGGTACAAACCCGGCCTTTCCGAATAACCCGCGTATATTATAAACAAGTGCTACAAAACACAGCATACGCCTCGTTCCAATTCTGAATATTCCTTTATTTAAATATTCATGTCCTTTGGGAAAGGGTCCCATTAATTTTATCAAAATAAATTCTTTGAATTTATTCTTTAATCTTCCTTTGGATTTCAATTCTAAACCAAATTAAGGTTTGTCAACTAGTCAGGATTAGCGAACCTTACCGAAGTAATCATTTGTTTAATTTCCCAATCTCAACCTATTTATCCCATTGAGCAAACTGGTAATACTCCATATCTAACACCACGGTGTTATCGGCAAATTTAATTATCATTTCACATTCAAATCTAATTAAAGATTTAACTATCGCTTGGAGCAAAACTGGTGATACTCCATTCTCGATCATTTACCGAATTTGATAATTTTAATTTATCATATTCTCATTTCAATCTAATTAAAGATTCATTAAAACTCTACTTCGTTTTAATCTTCCCAAAAATCAATATTAATGATCATTTCATATCTAGGAAATGAATCCTATCTTTAACTGGGTTAAAGAACCAATGTCATTTAAAACACATGTAACAACCCGGAAAATCTGGGCCAGTTTAAAATTTTTATTTTGGCAATTTTAGCGAATTTTGATATTTAAAATGAATTATTTTAAATAATATCGACGAGAAATTTATTTTGAATATAATTATAACGTATATATTATATACGTCGTCGTTAGAATATAAATAATTATATATAATTATAAATAGAATTGAAAATGGCGCGGTAGTTCGATAATTCGATTTCAAACTTCAATTGAAAGTACCGGGTGCAAAACAATCCGGATTTTAGTGAAACCAAAAATAATGGAATCTAATAGTGAATATCTTTCCAACGAATCCGAAAAATCAAAAGTACGTAGCGGGAATCAAAAGTTATGTCCAGTTGAAAATTCTGAATAGTCGCTATGGAATTCAGGCCCTTAAAAATGGACATTTTGCAAATGACCTCGGATTTCGACGAAACCACTTTTGTTGGGTCCGTGATGTAAAGTTATTGCTAGATTCCAAGTTTCATAATTTTTCGAATCAATATGTGAGCGTGGCAAAGGAAAACGCGTTTGACCAGTTTCAGTTGATTTTAATCGACTGGAAATTGGCCATTTTTCAAACGGTCTCAGAATTCGACGAAACTAGTTTTGTTAGGACCATATCGTCAATACGAAGCTAGAAAATATTTTTCTGGAATTTTTCTAGTTAGTATGTGACCCCGGTAATTTGAAATGTACGTTTAAAATTCAATATAGTGATTTAAATGTAAATTTAACGGAAACTGATTGTAACAATCGAATCAGCTTGCGATACATATCCCATTGTGTTCGGAATGGGGGTAAAACGCTATGGACGACAGGCGGTGGGCCTCGATTCGAGGTCGTAATTGAAAGTCAACTCTTTGGGATAAAATAAATAAATTAAAATAAAAAAAAAAAACTCTCTCCTATATTCCCTCTGGCCCCCCCCCAGTTGTTTCATTCGAACAGATGAAATCGAATAAAAAAAAAAAAAAAACCTAGATATCGACAGCCGCCCCCCCCTTGGAGCGCCGCCGCCCATCGCCGAACCTCCCCCCCCCTCCCTCGTCGGACCCGCCGAACTCCCCCCCTCCCTCGACGAAGCCGCCGAACCCCCCCCCCCCCCTCCCTCGATGAAGCCGCCGAACCCCCCCTCCTGAAGTGCCGCCGACGACAGTTTCACCCCCCTTTTTTCTTCAAAGTGCTGTAAGTTTTTAATTTATTTACTTTATTTTTATTTTTATTTAAAACAGAAAATCGATTTTTAAACGATAAAAAAAAACTGATTTAGGTAAAAAAAAAAAAAAAAAATATATAACTGATTTATGTTTAGAAAAATATAAAACTGATTTTAGGTTTAAGAATGTAAGACTGAGATTTTATATATAGTAAAACTGAATTTAAAAAGAAAAATAAAAACTGTTTTAAAAGAAGAAACTAAAAACTGGATTTTCTTTTTATGATATAAAAACAGAACTGATTTAAAAGAATAATAAAAACTGCATTTTTATAAAAGAGAAAAAAAAACTGATTTTAGAAAAGAATTAAAAAAAACTGATTTTTGGTTAAAAATAAAAACTGATTTTTGGTTAAAAATAAAAACTGATTTTTTTTGTTAAAAATAGAATTAGAATTGGTTTTTAAATTTATATATAGCATTGATTAAGAAATATATAAATTTGTTAAAGAAAAATATAAAAACTTTGCTAAGACAAAATATATATATACCTTGTTTAGAAATATAAAAATGTACATTGTTTTAAATTAAATTTAGCATTGGGTTTTTATAATGAAGTAGAAATAAAAATTCGATTTTTATATGTTGAATAGCGAAATAAAAATTCGATTTTTATATGTTGAATAGCGAACTAAAAATTCGATTTTTATATATTGAATAGCGAACTAAAAATTCGATTTTTATATATTGAATAGCAAAATAAAAATATGATTTTTATATATTGAACTTTGAAATAAAAATTCGATTTTTATTTATGGAACTTTGAAGTAAAAACTCGATTTTTACATATGTAGTGGCTACGGGCAATGAAGATGACAAAGATGCGATAGCGATGAAGTTTTCTATTAATGAAGAGCCGTGGAGCTAGGATAGCTATAATGTGAGAATTTCTCACCTTTCTATTTCTTTTCTAGATATATATTTATACTAGGATGCAGACGGTGCTTAGTAGCACCCGACACAACCGTCCACAGACCATGGACTTGTTTGTTTGACTGTTTGGTGATTGATTGCGATATTGGTTTGAATGTGGTTTGTGGTGTGAAAAATCGAATCGATAAATTGGTTAGGATTAGACGTGCGCCGTTATAAGGCGTAGGAGTAAGGCTAGGTTAGACCCTTACTCCAAATTTTGTGGTTTGCAAAATGAAATTGATTTGATTGATGAGTGAATGGCGTGGGCCTTCACTAGACCGGGGATAAGGCTAGGCCTTGTCCCGTTTCTAGTATCGTGCCGTTATGCCGCCGAAATTTTCTAAAATAAGTTAGAAAAATAAAAATAGCATTTTATTTAACGAATGAACTGAATAGAAATTCATATGTTAAAATAAAATGTGTTATCGTTAAAAATATAATTTTTAACGTGAATGTGAATAAATAAATATTCATTTACAAACCAGACGGTTTGTTTATGTACACCTATTTGAATGACGTTGATTGGGTCGATAAATTTTACACATCGCCTAACTGCACAAATAAAACATGTGTTTGATTGTTTGAAACCCCACACGGGTGTTAGGATGAAATTTGAAGTTCACTCATCCTGATTGATTAAATATGTCGATCGATTGATTGACAAGCTGCTATAAGCGTTAAATGTCTATATTTGATGCTTATACAGTGTAGTGCACTTTGATTGATGGTTGATTATTTTTCAAGGCTATTATACATGTGTTGTATGAAAATCCATATAATTAACTTTATATGGTAATTGATTGGGCCTCATTCCAGTTTTAAAATAGAAATATTTGAAAAAGAAATATTTGAAATAGAATATTTGAAAATAGAACTTTATGAAGCCGTGTTGATTAGATTGACGCCATTTTGACGTGAACGATATTTATATCGATTTTATCGATTTCGAATTGAATTGAAAACGATTTCGAAATGAATTGAATTGAAAACGAATTCGAAATGAATTGAATTGAAAACGATTTCGAAATGAATTGAATTGAAAACGATTTCGAAATGAATTGAATTGAATATGAATTCAAATTGAATTGAAATTTGAATTGAACAGAAATGAATTTTGAAACGAATTTATAAAGAAGAATTCAATTTTGCTTTGAATTGAAATAGAAGTTGAAATAGAATTTGAAACGAATTTAAAACTATTTATATAATTCGTTTTGAATAGAAATCGACGAAATATATATTATATATATAATATAATGGCCTGAATAGAACGCACCGCGCCGCGGTAGTTCGCGAATTTCGACCATTTATTTCAAACGGACATTGCGGGAGATCCGACCGTCGGATTCTCCTAAAACCGGAACCGTTGGGTTCGTATCGAAAAGAGCTTTCTAGCGAAGGTTAGAAATTTGAAATCTAACGGTTGGATTTGGAATTATGTCCAAATCAAATTTGAAAAAGGTCGCTGTAAGTGCAGTTCGATGGCCATTGATGGAAATCGACTGTACGGGCCTTGATAAAATTATTAAAAATAGTAATAATTTGTGTAAAATCATAAGAAATGATTTGTGAAGATTTGGGATGAAAAACTCCATATTTGAAAAGATAAAAATAGATTTTTATCGAATTGAACTAGTTTTGAACTAGAATTATAATTCTATTTATTTTTAAATAAATAAATTGAATTTGAAAAGGGTTTTGAAAATAACCAAAATTTCCAATGATTGCATTGGAGTGGATTTGAATCGAAATTGTCTTCGGAATATTTCGATGTTGGAATTCGTGATTATACAGGTGTTGTTATGGAAATTTGAAAGATACATATATATATCGTTATTTCCAATACGACATTTGTTAATCGTAGAATTTGATATTGAATATAAGCCGATATATTTTCTATTCAGAGCCTTATATTGAATATCAAATGTGACTTGGGTTTGTCGTGAATGGTGTCTTCACTAACACTGTTCTTGAACCCAGTTGAGGAAAGATTAAATCTTTTTATTTAGATTTAATGAAGTGTACCAATTAAATGATATTTAATTGGAATTGAATCGATATTGATTTTTGGGTTTACCGTGAACAGTGTTTTAAATAACACTTGTTCTTTAACCCGATAATTAATGAATGTGATTTGGGTTTGTCGTGAATGGTGTCTTCACTAACACTGTTCTTGAACCCAGTTGAGAAATGATTAAATCTTTTTATTTAGATTTAATGAAGTGTACCAATTAAATAATATTTAATTGGAATTGAATGGATATTGATTTTTGGGTTTATCGTGAACAGTGTTTTAAATAACACTTGTTCTTTAACCCGATAATTAATGGGATGTGACTTTGGATTTATCGTGAACCGTGTTTTAAATGACACTGATTCTTTAACCCAGTCACAGATTAAAACTAAGTGGAGTTTTAATGAATCTTTAATTAGATTGAAAAGATCGAGAATGGAGTATCACCAGTTTTGCTCCAGGCGATAGTTAAATCTTTAATTAGATTTGAATGTGAAATTTAGAAACTAACTGGCGGTTAGCCAAGCAGAATGGTTTTCTGGATATTGATCTGATGTTGGTTTCGGCCTTCGGGGTTAATATTTGGGGAATTATTCTCTTGATTAATTTACGGTTAGTGACTAATGAATTGGAATGAGGCGTATGTTGTGTTTGTGTAACACTTTTATAATATATACGAGAGTTATTCGGAAAGACCGGGTTTATCCCATTCTGAATAACTGATACGACGATAAGTCGAAGATGAAGACGATGGTCGAAGACCGGAGGTCTTCACGTCGTTTGGGTGATAACTGATGATCTTGATTGGGCTGTACACCCAAGAAGATGGAAACAGTTGGTGATCGTCCAGACGTACTTGGAGATCGATGGATATGCGGGGTACTAGGTGCCTCCGGTTTCGTTCAGACCCAGAACGGACTTGTAAATGGACTGTGTGTCTGACATTGGATTTCATTCTGTGTGACTGATATCGGTTGCATAGAGTGGTTTGCCTGTGTGGCATGCTAAGATGCAAATGATCAAGGCTTCTGTTGAAAAGCAAAGTCTTGTGGTGATGATCAAAGCACGGCCTTTGTGGCGTAGCTTTGTGTAACGTTTACTTCGCGAGTTTCGCACCCGGTATGAACCAAAAACGGGAGAGGACATCAGGGAGGACTTGCGTTTCTTTCTAGCTAGAAGTGGCGTCAGTGGTTTTACACGCCCTGACGAGTTTGACTTATGTGGTTGTTGCGGTTGCGAGGCGCCTCGGTTATATCGGTTTCGGCCGAATGCATTCTGGTCGGCTGACGGACCAGACTTACACCCCATAGGGTGGGGAGACGTATTGTTCAGGCATAATAATCCACTCCGTGTGGACCGGCCCTGACGATCCAAGGGGCAGTTGCGGCTGTTCCTGAGACACGGGCTAGAGCGTCTCGAATCGATTGAGGACTATCTTTTGCCTCGGTTCATAGATGGAAATCCAATTTCCAAATACGTGACTTTGCGGTTTTAGTTGTAATCCTATATATGGCGACATAGTGGGATGGGGCGCTTATGCCGCCTATGATTGATACTTATGATTTGAAGTTGTTTTATACACTATGCACTTATTATAGTATCAAATGATTTGTTTTAAACGTATCAAGCATTCTTTGGCTGTTATAAGGGAAAACCCTATCCTCGACTGCGTTGCATTGTGTGATGGGACCTGGGTCTTATAACAGCTTCATCCTTCTTTATTTAGCATTGCGCTGTTGTTTTATGCACTGGTATTCTTGGGAGGAAACCCGTTCCGTGTTATACGGCGTGGTCCCTTGATTTACCTAATGATTTAAAATAAAGATTAATAACTGTTTTTAGTTCTCACACCAGTCACATGACTGACCTGGAGTTTATTGTTTTAACCTAAACTCTGGGTGCCCTTATTTTGACACGGGCAGCTAGTAGTTTCGGTTTTGCAGATTTATATTCACAGGATCCTGGTTTACAGCTGGAACGATATCCGGAAAGCTTTGTATCCGTATATCTACTTCTAGTTGTGCATTGTATTATTTTCCGCTGCGATGTATTTAAATGTAATTTAAATCTCTGATATTTCTGTGTAATATTTATTTGTTTATACTCTGTATATTCTTGTAATCTGATGCATTGTTGTAATATACAATGAAATGTTCTTCTGTATGCGTTCTGTTTTGTCCTGTTCTCAAACGAAAGGGCGTTTCGAACGGCCTGGATCGGTTTAGCGACTGGTTCGGACCGTGCGAAATTCCTTGCCGTCACATTTGGTATCAGAGCTTTGGTTTACAAAGCTCAGAGAACAAGGCACATTAGAACCTTACGAAAGAATTCATCAGATATTGGATTAGTAATATCCAATTAGAATGACTCGTTAGAGATGGGATCAGTGGTATCCTAGAACGGGTGTGAAGAGTATATTTTTCAAATGAAAACAATTTTGTTTTGAAAATCTAAATCAACTATTCGTATTTGATTATTTATTTATATTGATGTGGACAATCCAGTATATATAGATTTTGCGTATACGTCTGATCCGCGTGTATTCGAAATTTTAATATACTGGATAGATATAGAATCACCTTCTAGTCACCCGGAAAGAACTCTGATGATTGATGCATCGTCATCAGAATTTATGTTCGAGTGACGAAAGGGAGATTTCTATATATTTCCATTAGACTGGTGTGAGAACCAATTTGATAGGGCTTATTGTTGTGATTTGGCATCAAAAATCTGATTTTTGTATATGTATCAAAGTTATGAATTTGAAACTCTAATTCACTAATTGATTGATGTCTGTGTTGTTTGTTTAATTGTTTGATAATTTTGAACCATTATGCCTAATTTGATCAAATATTGAACTGTATTGAAAATAGGTCGCATTTGCTTGCATATACATGTATATCATTGAACAGGTCATAGCAAGGAGGCTAGAGCCAGAGAATAAAATTTGTTTGCCCGACAAATAGGTACATGTTTACTACATAATTTCCTGTTTTGTTTGGGTGATGATGATTTTGTGAGCCTATTGGCTAGCCGCTTGGCTTTTTCTTTTTCTTTTTGAGATCTGAAGGACCGGGGAAGCTATTTGAAATTCCCCGATGCTCCCGGTGCAGGGGAGGTTATGGCGAAATTTTTCGAAAATTTAGGGTGTTAGCCAAATTTTTGAAATTTTGAAAATTCTCAGAAACTAAAGAGTTGGAGAATAGAAGCCAAACCGAGCGTAGAGTTGAATTATCAAACCACTTTCGACTTTGTTCCTTTTCGGGGACGAAAAGTTTTAAGTGGGGGAGATTGTAACAACCCGGAAAATCTGGGCCAGTTTAAAATTTTTATTTTGGCAATTTTAGCGAATTTTGATATTTAAAATGAATTATTTTAAATAATATCGACGAGAAATTTATTTTGAATATAATTATAACGTATATATTATATACGTCGTCGTTAGAATATAAATAATTATATATAATTATAAATAGAATTGAAAATGGCGCGGTAGTTCGATAATTCGATTTCAAACTTCAATTGAAAGTACCGGGTGCAAAACAATCCGGATTTTAGTGAAACCAAAAATAATGGAATCTAATAGTGAATATCTTTCCAACGAATCCGAAAAATCAAAAGTACGTAGCGGGAATCAAAAGTTATGTCCAGTTGAAAATTCTGAATAGTCGCTATGGAATTCAGGCCCTTAAAATGGACATTTTGCAAATGACCTCGGATTTCGACGAAACCACTTTTGTTGGGTCCGTGATTTAAAGTTATTGCTAGATTCCAAGTTTCATAATTTTTCGAATCAATATGTGAGCGTGGCAAAGGAAAACGCGTTTGACCAGTTTCAGTTGATTTTAATCGACTGGAAATTGGCCATTTTTCAAACGGTCTCAGAATTCGACGAAACTAGTTTTGTTAGGACCGTATCGTCAATACGAAGCTAGAAAATATTTTTCTGGAATTTTTCTAGTTAGTATGTGACCCCGGTAATTTGAAATGTACGTTTAAAATTCAATATAGTGATTTAAATGTAAATTTAACGGAAACTGATTGTAACAATCGAATCAGCTTGCGATACATATCCCATTGTGTTCGGAATGGGGGTAAAACGCTATGGACGACAGGCGGTGGGCCTCGTTTCGAGGTCGTAATTGAAAGTCAACTCTTTGGGATAAAATAAATAAATTAAAAAAAAAAAAAAACTCTCTCCTATATTCCCTCTGGCCCCCCCCCCCAGTTGTTTCATTCGAACAGATGAAATCGAATAAAAAAAAAAAAAAAACCTAGATATCGACAGCCGCCCCCCCCTTGGAGCGCCGCCGCCCATCGCCGAACCTCCCCCCCTCCCTCGTCGGACCCGCCGAACTCCCCCCCCCCCTCCCTCGACGAAGCCGCCGAACCCCCCCCCCCCCCTCCCTCGATGAAGCCGCCGAACCCCCCCTCCTGAAGTGCCGCCGACGACAGTTTCACCCCCCTTTTTTCTTCAAAGTGTTGTAAGTTTTTAATTTATTTACTTTATTTTTATTTTTATTTAAAACAGAAAATCGATTTTTAAACGATAAAAAAAACTGATTTAGGTAAAAAAAAAAAAAAAAAAATATAAAACTGATTTAGGTTTAGAAAAATATAAAACTGATTTTAGGTTTAAGAATGTAAGACTGAGATTTTATGTATAGTAAAACTGAATTTAAAAAGAAAAATAAAAACTGTTTTAAAAGAAGAAACTAAAAACTGGATTTTCTTTTTATGATATAAAAACAGAACTGATTTAAAAGAATAATAAAAACTGCATTTTTATAAAAGAGAAAAAAAAACTGATTTTAGAAAAGAATTAAAAAAAACTGATTTTTGGTTAAAAATAAAAACTGATTTTTGGTTAAAAATAAAAACTGATTTTTTTTGTTAAAAATAGAATTAGAATTGGTTTTTAAATTTATATATAGCATTGATTAAGAAATATATAAATTTGTTAAAGAAAAATATAAAAACTTTGCTAAGACAAAATATATATATACCTTGTTTAGAAATATAAAAATGTACATTGTTTTAAATTAAATTTAGCATTGGGTTTTTATAATGAAGTAGAAATAAAAATTCGATTTTTATATGTTGAATAGCGAAATAAAAATTCGATTTTTATATGTTGAATAGCGAACTAAAAATTCGATTTTTATATATTGAATAGCGAACTAAAAATTCGATTTTTATATATTGAATAGCAAAATAAAAATATGATTTTTATATATTGAACTTTGAAATAAAAATTCGATTTTTATTTATGGAACTTTGAAGTAAAAACTCGATTTTTACATATGTAGTGGCTACGGGCAATGAAGATGACAAAGATGCGATAGCGATGAAGTTTTCTATTAATGAAGAGCCGTGGAGCTAGGATAGCTATAATGTGAGAATTTCTCACCTTTCTATTTCTTTTCTAGATATATATTTATACTAGGATGCAGACGGTGCTTAGTAGCACCCGACACAACCGTCCACAGACCATGGACTTGTTTGTTTGACTGTTTGGTGATTGATTGCGATATTGGTTTGAATGTGGTTTGTGGTGTGAAAAATCGAATCGATAAATTGGTTAGGATTAGACGTGCGCCGTTATAAGGCGTAGGAGTAAGGCTAGGTTAGACCCTTACTCCAAATTTTGTGGTTTGCAAAATGAAATTGATTTGATTGATGAGTGAATGGCGTGGGCCTTCACTAGACCGGGGATAAGGCTAGGCCTTGTCCCGTTTCTAGTATCGTGCCGTTATGCCGCCGAAATTTTCTAAAATAAGTTAGAAAAATAAAAATAGCATTTTATTTAACGAATGAACTGAATAGAAATTCATATGTTAAAATAAAATGTGTTATCGTTAAAAATATAATTTTTAACGTGAATGTGAATAAATAAATATTCATTTACAAACCAGACGGTTTGTTTATGTACACCTATTTGAATGACGTTGATTGGGTCGATAAATTTTACACATCGCCTAACTGCACAAATAAAACATGTGTTTGATTGTTTGAAACCCCACACGGGTGTTAGGATGAAATTTGAAGTTCACTCATCCTGATTGATTAAATATGTCGATCGATTGATTGACAAGCTGCTATAAGCGTTAAATGTCTATATTTGATGCTTATACAGTGTAGTGCACTTTGGTTGATGGTTGATTATTTTTCAAGGCTATTATACATGTGTTGTATGAAAATCCATATAATTAACTTTATATGGTAATTGATTGGGCCTCATTCCAGTTTTAAAATAGAAATATTTGAAAAAGAAATATTTGAAATAGAATATTTGAAAATAGAACTTTATGAAGCCGTGTTGATTAGATTGACGCCATTTTGACGTGAACGATATTTATATCGATTTTATCGATTTCGAATTGAATTGAAAACGATTTCGAAATGAATTGAATTGAAAACGAATTCGAAATGAATTGAATTGAAAACGATTTCGAAATGAATTGAATTGAAAACGATTTCGAAATGAATTGAATTGAATATGAATTCAAATTGAATTGAAATTTGAATTGAACAGAAATGAATTTTGAAACGAATTTATAAAGAAGAATTCAATTTTGCTTTGAATTGAAATAGAAGTTGAAATAGAATTTGAAACGAATTTAAAACTATTTATATAATTCGTTTTGAATAGAAATCGACGAAATATATATTATATATATAATATAATGGCCTGAATAGAACGCACCGCGCCGCAGTAGTTCGCGAATTTCGACCATTTATTTCAAACGGACATTGCGGGAGATCCGACCGTCGGATTCTCCTAAAACCGGAACCGTTGGGTTCGTATCGAAAAGAGCTTTCTAGCGAAGGTTAGAAATTTGAAATCTAACGGTTGGATTTGGAATTATGTCCAAATCAAATTTGAAAAAGGTCGCTGTAAGTGCAGTTCGATGGCTATTGATGGAAATCGACTGTACGGGCCTTGATAAAATTATTAAAAATAGTAATAATTTGTGTAAAATCATAAGAAATGATTTGTGAAGATTTGGGATGAAAAACTCCATATTTGAAAAGATAAAAATAGATTTTTATCGAATTGAACTAGTTTTGAACTAGAATTATAATTCTATTTATTTTTAAATAAATAAATTGAATTTGAAAAGGGTTTTGAAAATAACCAAAATTTCCAATGATTGCATTGGAGTGGATTTGAATCGAAATTGTCTTCGGAATATTTCGATGTTGGAATTCGTGATTATACAGGTGTTGTTATGGAAATTTGAAAGATACATATATATATATCGTTATTTCCAATACGACATTTGTTAATCGTAGAATTTGATATTGAATATAAGCCGATATATTTTCTATTCAGAGCCTTATATTGAATATCAAATGTGACTTGGGTTTGTCGTGAATGGTGTCTTCACTAACACTGTTCTTGAACCCAGTTGAGGAAAGATTAAATCTTTTTATTTAGATTTAATGAAGTGTACCAATTAAATGATATTTAATTGGAATTGAATCGATATTGATTTTTGGGTTTATCGTGAACAGTGTTTTAAATAACACTTGTTCTTTAACCCGATAATTAATGAATGTGATTTGGGTTTGTCGTGAATGGTGTCTTCACTAACACTGTTCTTGAACCCAGTTGAGAAATGATTAAATCTTTTTATTTAGATTTAATGAAGTGTACCAATTAAATAATATTTAATTGGAATTGAATGGATATTGATTTTTGGGTTTATCGTGAACAGTGTTTTAAATAACACTTGTTCTTTAACCCGATAATTAATGGGATGTGACTTTGGATTTATCGTGAACCGTGTTTTAAATGACACTGATTCTTTAACCCAGTCACAGATTAAAACTAAGTGGAGTTTTAATGAATCTTTAATTAGATTGAAAAGATCGAGAATGGAGTATCACCAGTTTTGCTCCAGGCGATAGTTAAATCTTTAATTAGATTTGAATGTGAAATTTAGAAACTAACTGGCGGTTAGCCAAGCAGAATGGTTTTCTGGATATTGATCTGATGTTGGTTTCGGCCTTCGGGGTTAATATTTGGGGAATTATTCTCTTGATTAATTTACGGTTAGTGACTAATGAATTGGAATGAGGCGTATGTTGTGTTTGTGTAACACTTTTATAATATATACGCGAGTTATTCGGAAAGACCGGGTTTATCCCATTCTGAATAACTGATACGACGATAAGTCGAAGATGAAGACGATGGTCGAAGACCGGAGGTCTTCACGTCGTTTGGGTGATAACTGATGATCTTGATTGGGCTGTACACCCAAGAAGATGGAAACAGTTGGTGATCGTCCAGACGTACTTGGAGATCGATGGATATGCGGGGTACTAGGTGCCTCCGGTTTCGTTCAGACCCAGAACGGACTTGTAAATGGACTGTGTGTCTGACATTGGATTTCATTCTGTGTGACTGATATCGGTTGCATAGAGTGGTTTGCCTGTGTGGCATGCTAAGATGCAAATGATCAAGGCTTCTGTTGAAAAGCAAAGTCTTGTGGTGATGATCAAAGCACGGCCTTTGTGGCGTAGCTTTGTGTAACGTTTACTTCGCGAGTTTCGCACCCGGTATGAACCAAAAACGGGAGAGGACATCAGGGAGGACTTGCGTTTCTTTCTAGCTAGAAGTGGCGTCAGTGGTTTTACACGCCCTGACGAGTTTGACTTATGTGGTTGTTGCGGTTGCGAGGCGCCTCGGTTATATCGGTTTCGGCCGAATGCATTCTGGTCGGCTGACGGACCAGACTTACACCCCATAGGGTGGGGAGACGTATTGTTCAGGCATAATAATCCACTCCGTGTGGACCGGCCCTGACGATCCAAGGGGCAGTTGCGGCTGTTCCTGAGACACGGGCTAGAGCGTCTCGAATCGATTGAGGACTATCTTTTGCCTCGGTTCATAGATGGAAATCCAATTTCCAAATACGTGACTTTGCGGTTTTAGTTGTAATCCTATATATGGCGACATAGTGGGATGGGGCGCTTATGCCGCCTATGATTGATACTTATGATTTGAAGTTGTTTTATACACTATGCACTTATTATAGTATCAAATGATTTGTTTTAAACGTATCAAGCATTCTTTGGCTGTTATAAGGGAAAACCCTATCCTCGACTGCGTTGCATTGTGTGATGGGACCTGGGTCTTATAACAGCTTCATCCTTCTTTATTTAGCATTGCGCTGTTGTTTTATGCACTGGTATTCTTGGGAGGAAACTTGTTCCGTGTTATACGGCGTGGTCCCTTGATTTACCTAATGATTTAAAATAAAGATTAATAACTGTTTTTAGTTCTCACACCAGTCACATGACTGACCTGGAGTTTATTGTTTTAACCTAAACTCTGGGTGCCCTTATTTTGACACGGGCAGCTAGTAGTTTCGGTTTTGCAGATTTATATTCACAGGATCCTGGTTTACAGCTGGAACGATATCCGGAAAGCTTTGTATCCGTATGTCTACTTCTAGTTGTGCATTGTATTATTTTCCGCTGCGATGTATTTAAATGTAATTTAAATCTCTGATATTTCTGTGTAATATTTATTTGTTTATACTCTGTATATTCTTGTAATCTGATGCATTGTTGTAATATACAATGAAATGTTCTTCTGTATGCGTTCTGTTTTGTCCTGTTCTCAAACGAAAGGGCGTTTCGAACGGCCTGGATCGGTTTAGCGACTGGTTCGGACCGAGCGAAATTCCTTGCCGTCACAACACAGCTCACGATAAACCCAAAATCACATTCCAACAATTATGGAATCTCCACAGAAAACAGATCAACATATATAATCGATATAAACTTCCATATCCAACCAATAATATAAATAAAATAACGGCAACGCCTTTTAAATTCCATGTATAGTAACAATCTTCCTCTACATAAACTCACTTTGATTATTATCAAATCGAATTCCATTCCATTCCAATTTATTGTATTAAATTGGAAAACTTTACTTTGGAAATTTTCCATTAAATCTTAATAAAAAGATTTATAAATTCCAAATCACATTTCACTGTAAATCGGGTTAAAGAACGAATGTCGTTAAAAACACAGTTCACAATAAACCCAATTCACATTCCATTTTATTCCAATTAAATGTTAATTAACTGGAAACTCTAATAATTTCAATTAAAAGATTTATTCTTTTCACACGGGGTTTAAGAACAGTGTTATTGAACACACCATTCATGAAAAACCCAAAATCCCATTCTTTTATTCAATTCCAATTAAATATTAATTAATTGGAAAAACTTCACTAAATCTTAATTAAAGATTTATTGTATTCTCAACTGGGTTCAAGAACAGTGTTAATGAAGACACCATTCATGACAAACTCAAAATCCAATTCAATATTAAATACAAGTCTCTGAATAGAAATTATATTGGCTTATATTAAATATCAAATTCTGAAATCAACAAATATTGTATTGGGAATAACGATATATATATCTTCCAAATTCCTCCATGATATCCGTATAATCATGGAATCCAATATCGAAATATTCCGAAGATAACTTCGATTCAAATCCATTCCAATTCATATATTGGAAATTTTGATTATTTGTAAAACCATTTCAAATCCAATTTATTTATTTAAAAATATTGGATTATAATTCTAATTCATAACTAGTTCATTTCGATATAAATATACTTTTATCTTTATAAACGTGGAATTTTTCATCCCATTTCTTTCCAAATCATTTAATATGATTTTATACAAATTATCAATACTTTTAATAATTTTATCAAGGCCCTTTCAGTCGATTTCCATAAACGGTCATCGAACTGCACTTACAATGACCTTTTCCAAATTCGATTTGGACATAATTCCAAATCCAACCATTAAATTTCAAATCTCTAATATTCGTTTGGAAAACTCTTTTCGATATGAACCCAACGGTTCTGGTTTTAGGAGAATCCGATGGTCGGATCACCCATAACATCAATTCGAAGTCAATGGTCGAAATTAGCGAACTGCCACAGTGCGGCGCGTTCTATTCAGGCCATTATATTATTTATATAATATATATTTCATCGATTTCCATTTAAAATGTATTTTATATATTGTTTTAAATACGTTTTCAAAAACGATTGCAACTTCAGTTTCAATTTTAAATCAAAATTGAATTCTCCTTATCATTATAGTATATAAATGTTAATATTTTCAAAATATCAAAATTTGAAATAATTTCCTTTTCGTTATTCATTATAAAAATGAATAAAATTGATATAAATATCGCTCACGTCAAAATGGCGTTAATTTAGTCAAGATGGCTTCATATATTTCAATATTTTCGTGTCCATCTCAAATCGGACATCAAAATCATATTTTGATCCATTACTGAATGTTATTTTTAAATATTAGTTATTTTAAAATATTCATTACTCGTCATTTCAAAATATTCATTAATTTAAAATATTCGTTCTTTCCGAATTGGAATCAGACACAGTCAATTACCATGAAATTTAATTTATATGGATTTCATACACACGTGTACACAACCATAACCAAACACAGTCAACCATCATCCAGAGTGCATTACACAACCGCATAAGCGTTAAATATGTATAATTAACGCTTACAACAGTCTGTCAACCCATCGATTGACATACAACTAAATATTGGGATTAGTGTATGTCCAATATCATCCCAATACCTGTGTGGGGTTTTCAAACAACAAACACTGATTATTGTTTGTGCAGTTGGGCGACGTGTAAAATATTATTGTCCCAATCAAGGTCAGTTAAATGGGTGTATATAAACAATTCGTCTGATTTGTAAATGAATATTTATTTCAACTCATGAATATTTTATTCAGTTCATATATACAATAAAAATGATATTTTTATTGTTCAAATATTTTATTCCATACATGAATATTTTATCAAGTTCATATATATAATAAAAATGATATTTTATTGTTCGAATATTTTATTCCATACATGATTATTTTATTCCATACCATACAATCAACAATTGTCCATTCAATTCAAACAAACAATCATGGTTTGTACAATCAATGGTGTCGGGTGCTGCTAAGCACCGCTTGCATCCTAGTATATATTTTACTGGAAAATAAATAGAGTGAGAAGGAGTTCTCACCTTTGGTTTCCACATGACCAATTTTATTTCTGAAATTCTGAACAGTTTGGATTTTCCCGAAATTCCAATGCAGTCTTTTTCATGTTGTTCATAGTAAAAATCATATTATTAATAAGATGTTTATATATTTAAAAATCGCATTTTATACCTTCCTATATATATATTAAAAATCATATTTTTATTCCAAATCTCAATTGTAAAAATCATATTTTTATAACGCTTTATATATAATAAAAATCATATTTTTATTTATGTTATGCATATATAAAAATCATATTTTTATATTGCTATTTCTATTTTAAAAACAATTCTAGTTTTATTTTAAAAACAATGTATATTTTATTTTTCAAAATAATGTATATTTTATTTTTAAAACAAATCCATTTTTATTTTTCAAGCAAATCTATTTTTATTTTTAAAATAATACTATTTTTATTTTTCAAACAAATCTATTTTTATTTTTAAAACAATACTATTTTTATTTTTCAAACAAATCTATTTTTATTTTCCAAACAAATCTATTTTTATTTTTAAAACAATACTATTTTTATTTTTCAAACAAATCTATTTTTATTTTTGAAGCAATACTATTTTAATTTTTCAAACAAATCTATTTTTATTTTTAAAACAATACTATTTTTATTTTATATATTTTAAAAAATTTGATTAAACATTGCTTTTATATTTTGAGAAATCTGATTTAAACGATGCTTTTAGTTGACCAAAAGAATTAGTTTAAAAAAAAACCTTTATCTTCCTCCACATTGATTCCCAGTACATGCTGAAAGAAGACTAAACCCTACTCATCCAGGAAAACCACCACCGCATGCAACCCCACGTCGACAGACCCCGATCGCCTACCTCCCCCTGATGCGCCTCCTCGAGAACCACCCTTTCTACCCCCTTCTGACGAACTTGAACCCATCCTCGCCGCTAGAAACCCCTTCAAACACGCCACGGTTAAACCCCAAATTCCCACGATTTATGAAATGAATCTCAATCAAAACCATACAGAATCAAAGACCTAACCTTACTCTATAATATTTGTTTTAGAACCTTGGATCGATTTGAAGTGGATTTGAAATTATTAGGGAATTAATTTTCGAACGGAATAGCCGTTCATTTTGTTTCTGCGGCATTAAAGTGAAAAGAAGGAAAGTAGGGTTCCACGTTGGAATATATACGTATACTTATATATTTTAATAATATTTTAATTCTATTATTTCCGTTCCGCGTCTGGATGCCAAATTAATCCCAACGAGTGTCGCCCCCAGCTAAATACCCCCATTACGAACACAATGGGATATGTTTAATAAGCGACTTCGACTATTTCGGTCAGTTTTTCTTTAAATTAAGATATAAATCATTATATATTTGATTTAAACGTAGATTTTTATTTACTGGGACCACATACTGACTCCAAAAATTCCCAAAAATAAATCTAGCTATGTTTTGACTATACGGTCCTAACAAAACTAATTTCGTCGACTTTGGAGACCGTTTGAAAAATGGTCTTTTTTCCAGTCGATTGAATTCAAACTGAATTGACCAAACATGTTTAAATTCACCACGCTCACATATTGATTCCAAAAATTATGAAAATTGGAATACAGCAATAATTTGATATTCCGGATCCAACAAAAGTGGCTTTGTCGAAAACGAAGGTCATTTGCAAAAATCGCTATTTTTAAGGGCAATATATTATATAAATTCCGTAGCGACCATTTTGAATTTTCAACTAGACATAACTTTTTATTCCCGTTATGAAATTTGGATTTTTTTTTCACATTCGTTAAAAAGAAATTTTCAAATAGATTCAAATATTTCTGGTTTTACTAAAATATGGTTTATTTTGAACCCTGTACATTCATTTGAAATTTGAAATCGAAATTTCAAACTACCGTGCCATTTCCAATTCATTTTATAATTAAAATAAATATTTATATTATTACTTCGATTTAAATAAATTTAAACGTTCTAATTCTATTCAAAATAAATTTCTAGTCGTTATTATTTAAAATAAATCATTTTAAAAATTCAAAATTCCTTAAAATTGCCAAAATAAAATTTTAAAATTGGTTCTGATTTTTCGGGTTGTTACGTTTATATATATAAGCATTTAAGCTTCGTTTATAATAAATTCCAACTCCATTAAAATATATTTTAATATTAATTCAGCCTATTTACTAAATCCAAGTTAATATTCTTGATTATCCTTGTCCGTTGATTATTTCATAACTCAGTTAGAAATTTATTTATAACTGAATCTTCTATAATAAATTCCAGATCCCTTATAAATACATTATTTATAAAACTCGATATAATCGAATTCTAATTATAAATCCATTGGATTTTTCTTACTTCAATTTATATTCCAAATTCCTAAATAAAATTTATTGTTTTATTTCAAACCGTTTTCCAATTCACTTTTCAATTTACACTTGAAATATAAACTTTTAAATTATCCAATGATAATTTATTTCCCGATTTTTATAAACATCATTTATAAATTAATTTTTCTTGATTTAAATATTAAAACAAGCTTTACATTCAAATATCTATTTGAAACCCAATTCCTTTTTTGGAATATTTTATTTTTATAACTAATACACATAAACATAGGATATATTTTATATTTACTTCAAAATCTTAATTTCTATTTAATATCACTCCAATATCCTTTCAGAAACTAATTTATTTTTTATAGAATCGAATAGTCGAATTGATATCATAAATCCGTATGGATTTATTTCAATTCAGTTTATATTTCGAACATCGGAATAAATTGCATTGTTTCTCCTTTTAACATTATTCCCAGTTTCTCATTTTAAATTCATATTTTGATTTAAATATTTAAATTATCCAAATGATAATTTTTCACCTTTATTTACGAACACCGTTTATATTACTTGTTTATATAGTTAAACAAGACTCGATTTCAAATTCATTTGAAATTAAATTTCTACCTTAGAAAAATAAAATTTTCTTTTTAAATTCACACTTGTATTTACATTTCCCGAATTATCCAATGATAATAAATTTCACTTCATTTATAAACATCATTTATAAATTCACTTCAGTTCCCTGATTATTAAATTTATGAACTTCTTTTATAAATTTATTATTTGTTTTATTTATTCAAAACAAGTTAATATCTTTATAGTCCATTCGAAATTCAAATTCTATTTTAGAAAATAGATTTTCCCATTTAAATCTCAAAATTTCCTTTTCATGATATTTTTATAAATCAACATTTTGGGATATTTTAAACATCAAAACACTCAAGTATTAATTAGAGGTTTTCTAACACATCATATATGATAATATATATTTGAACAAACAATAATAAATTTTGAGGAATCAAGTTGGACTCCACTAACCTGTTTTTCCTGCATCAACAGACGTTAGCCCACATAAACAATATCCATCCTGCTTCGAGGCAGGATATCGTGGTATAGAAGGTCATGCACTATCATATTGTGGGGGGATAGGGTCATCTGCTAATGATACTACAGGCATCCTCTAATGATACTGCGGAAACTATACAATCACCAATATATATATATATATAATAACCACAACCACCAAGCCTAAATAACTAATATATTTATAATAGCCACACAAATATTTAAACGCATCCAAACAAGCAACAATTATTTTTAATGATTAGAAATAATTCTAAATAATAAATTCTAGTTAGATTTAATCACCATTATTTCTTTATATTCAATTCATTCTGATTCCAGTCAATTCCAAAAACTCACAGCGAATTCCATTTACCGTTGCGAGTCCAACTCGCCTGGCGTTATTATTTTGGACCTCGTATAAATTAAATACATTGCACTAAGATTTTTGATTATATAAAAATAAACAAATTAATTAAATTGTTTAGTTTATACCTTCATCCATGTTTTACCTTAAACTCTCTCCTAACTGGTCTTCTCCAAATAAAAGAATCACGCCCTAAAACTGCAATTGATATTCACTAAACAATCCTCCATTCAGCGAAACCATATCTGGTCACGAGCATCTCCATTCCCGCAGAATAGATCTAAGCTTCCCCATTTCAACTTAAGTTTGTTAATAACCTCATCCCATCCAACTTCGCAACTGAATCGCAACATCCCCAGCTCATCTTCTTAACATCATCATCCCCAAAAATCACGAAATCCCTTAGCTTTTAATCAGGACATTACCCATCACAACTTTAGCTCTAGGCATGTGACACTGTTTGCAGCCAATTCCCACTGACTTTCCCAATCAACTATCTCTAATTTTCTCATATATAGCTCGCACCATGGAAACAGATGCGACATCTTCTTGCTCAAAAACCATCGCGATGCCCTCATTCCCTTTGAACAAGCCGACATCGAGATTCCTAAATTTCAAAAAGAACGACAGTTGCTTAATACCAATACCGAACTTGAACCACTATCAACCACCCCTGACTTCCAGCTTCGTACAACAAACCCTCCAAACCTAACCTCGCGTGACTCTCTAATCATCCATCGTGAACCTCCGAACCCCTTCTGCAACCCTTAACGTCGAACTCTACCCTTCCTTCTTTCTTTGAACCGCGTGATTATAGGCCTCGAACTTATTTGGAAATCGCGATTCACAAACTCGAACCCACCTCCTCATCATATTCAAATTACTGCGCTACCTTGATTCGATTAAATGGATGGAAATTGATCTGATTTACTAGTATATGGTGCGTTTGATTTGAATGAGAAGAGTAGAAAGTTGATTTTTATTTTGAAATTAAGGAAGGAGGCGATTTTGGTTTTGAAGCCTATGGGTTGTTCTGAGAGGAGCGAAAAGAATATGCATTTGAGGATCGGAAATGTCACAATTTACGCAGATAAAGAAAATTTAAGAACTAAGTAATTTAGTCTGTGATGCTATGTTGTTAGGTAGTACTATTAAGTACATATAAAATTAAATTCTGGTTTAATTTATATTAAATATGATTTGATATAAAGAGATATTTATTTTATCTAAACAGATTATGATTTGATCTTCGATTCGATTTTGATCTTATCCATTAAAATATCACTGGGTTCACACACGAATAGCTATTTGAGCGTAACAACTATCGTTTCAACATTGTAACACTATTCTGAACTAGATCTGAATATATTTTGACATTCAATTTGAATTTAAATATAAATGACCATATTAAATCGATATAATATAATTTAAATTCAGAAGTTAATCAATTTCTCGATAATAAATTATTATTATTATCCTTTATAGTCAAATAAAATTCCTATTTATCATCTGAATCATTTTGATTCAATTTTTAACTTCGATTTCCATTATATTTCATATTACGATAATTTAATATGTTCGATATTAAATCGAAATCGAATTTTAAATCGATAACTTAATATAAAAATTCATTTATATTATCAACTCAATATTTAAAACGATGTTAAATATTTAAAATAAATCATCTAAAAATCCGGGTCGTTACATTCTTCCCCCCCCCCTTAGAGGAATTTTATCCTCGAAATTACTAAGGTAGGAAAAATGTTATGAACCCATTAACTTTTTAAAAACTTATTTATGTTTAAACTCAACTTTTCATTTTTCTATAAATTTAATCCCAACCAAAACTTTTGGTTTTCATTCATGTTGCCTACCATATATGCTTACATTAATTTAATCTGAATGATATACAATTAATGTATTCACATCCAATTCATATTCCCTTCATATGAATTTAAATTCATTCAAATTGATTTTAAATCAATTTATTCTTTTCAATCCATTTAACTTGATTAAGTTATATTTAAATTCCAGAATTCAAATTCCCAGGTTTTCATCTCAAATTCTTTGAAATCACATAAATATATACATATATTTATAATCTTTCAAATTCAAAACATTTAAATTTTCCAACTAAATTTGTTTTCTTTCAAACAGATTTCCATCAAAAACTTTTCTAAGGTAGTAATCCATCACTTAGAAAATTGAAAATGAACACTGATGATGCCGCAGTTATCATCAGAATTATTTCCTAGCAAATGAAGCGAGTTCAGTGCTTTATCACTTTTTAGAATCCTGTAAAATGATTTTATTCAAAAATCCTTCTGAAACCAAGCTATATTGTTTTAATATACTTTAGAAAATATTTTATAACTTCCCAGGATTTAAATTCCAAATTCTGGTTTGAATTCAATTATAATTCATCCCATTTGTATATATTTCATTCATACAAAAATTACATTTGGATATATTAACAATTCAATTTCTTAAAATATCATTTGATTATAATAACAACCAACACATCCATATAATAATATCATAAAATTATTCCTTTCATATCAAAATAGAATGTTAGGCAAAATTATTTCATTTACCCACTTTAAAACAAAATCATGTCGAGTTTCTCTGCTCAAGTGTTTAGAAATTCCTATCGACTTCGTGGCGTCCCACGATTCGATCAGAGTTCATAAGCCACTCAACAGACCAGCCAACACAATATAAAATATTTTTTTTATATCAATTAACAAATACGTGCTCTCGTATATATACACTCAACTCATCCTAGGTTACTACTGACCCTATCTCTAATGAGTAAACCCCCACCAAAGCCTAGGTGTTCGCTCAACCTAAGCTCTGATACCACTGTGACGAACCATCATTTTCCCGATCCTGTTTATACATACAAATACCATATCGACAAACCAAACACCAGAAATTTACCGGATCATTAATAGAAAGAAGTTAGAGGGTGAGAAAGAAAATTAGAATAAAAAAATTAAACAGAAGATATAACTGAAACAACGACACAGAATCTCACATCATAACGGAATAAAATAAAATATATAAAACAGCTTTTGGAATTAAAAAATTTACTGTATATACATCATCATCAGAGTACAACATTTGTTCATAACACAACGGAAAATAACACTAGATAACTAACACCGAAGCCTCCTACTCCATGCTCCTCCAAGGATAAATCTGTAAAATCCTGAACTATTTGACTTCCCATACAAATTTGTGCACCCAAGAGTTTAGGTAAAACACAACAAAATAAACTCTGGGCTAGTCATGGGACTAGTATGAGTAAACAAAATCTAGTGGAACATTTGCATCTCACGCTCCACATACATAATATACAATCAAAACCGCGAGCACTTATTGGGTATTGAATTTCCAGTTATGGATAGGTATGGAACTACGTTCCAATAGTGTATCTCTAGAGAGGAATACAATGGGTTCAATAAGAACATCTTGTTACCTGGACACACATGACCGACCACCCATTTCTCTTTAGTGTATCGAATGTATATCACCAACGGTTGGTATTAGCAACCGTTTTCCCAAATGGGGCAGCATCGAATAGAATAAAGAATGAAATGAATTTCTCTTGATAGGTGATAATACACCCTAATTGGGAGCTACCCACTTAGCCATGTTGCCTGTCCGATTTCATTTTCCGGTTATTGAGGTCTAAGGCTACGCTTACTTACTTTTCATTTGATATCATAATCACTTTGAATGTCAGATTGTCAGTTCCGTTAACCATTAATTGATTTGCACGAATATAATTTGGATATTATGCTAAAAGAATAAATTCTCCGCCACCATATATTTTTATACAGACAAACATATGCGATCATTGGAAATACTCTGTCAGAAATTTGTCCATACAACTTAGGAAATTTCTACCTAGGATTAGCAGAAAAACCTTGCACTTTACTCCGTCTTCGATTATCTTTATATAATCTGATTCGCAATGCTACTGCCAATATGGAGTGGTTCTCGGATAATAATCTAACGATCTCTCCATATTGACAACAATATTGGCTAATACTTCGATAGTCGGTTATTTAACTATCGAAGAAAAACAAACATTCATCCATAGAATCAAACAATCACTGGGTCCCTTAATTAGTATTTCATTAATTAAATCACTTCTCCATTTCCTTATCGATATTCGTTAACATGATATTTTCGACAATCATCTTCACCTCTTACACTGTTTGGAAAACATTTCCATATATCGACTCCTTTTATTTTATGTACTTAGAAAATATCTTCTATTTTAATTGGGAAACATTCCAATTATTTATCTCTTTCCCGAACCCATTTATTTCTGTACTTAGGAACTATTCATTATTATATTTCCAAAATTCCACTTAATTGGGTAAAAACGAATGTTGTGTAAAACATCGTTACAACAACCCAAAACGTTGTATTCAACTAAATCGTATTCAAACATTTATCTTCGAGACTGAATCTTTCTATTTATCCGTTAATAATGAAATCAATCAAGTTGGGGTATAACTACCTCTCAGACCTTGACCGAATAACATTCTTAACTTCAAAACGGACAAGACTACTTATCTCGGATAATCAACATCATATAAACCAATTACTCTTTTTTAAAATGTGTATACGTTTCTCTTTCTATTTTTACAAGATTTAATTATAGATTTCCATTTTGTTTATGTAACGAACTCGAAATTTTAAAGAATAAAATGATGTATTAATGCTTTTAAAACTTTTAAAGGAGGAATAAAATGAATAAATGGCGTTAATATTGAAAACAAATTTTATTTTATTCTAAATTTAATGATGGATAAGTTCAACATTTCCTATTAATAAAATTTGAATCATAACGCTCATAGTTGAAATGTGGGTAAAACGGATTAACGTACGTTAGTGCATTGCCCGTTCATGTCTATACAAATAAATAATAAATAACAATAAATGAAAACAAAAGAGAATTAAATTTTATTGCTTTAACCGCATTAACCAAATAAGGAAGAAACCAAATAGTTAACGCAAACTTAAACCATGTAATAACGGTAGAAATTTTCAGCTATATATAACCCTTATCTCTATTATTAAGGGTTATTCTCTCTTAAACAATTCATTTACGTTGCTTCTAGATCTGATATTTTTGCTCTTCCTAAAAATATGGCAATGAAAGAAATCTTTCCTTGTCAGTAGCCAAATATTTGAAAACACTTGTCAGTAGGAAATATTTGGGCACTGTTCATGAACAGAGACTCCACCACTACGTTTGAATAAAATAATCGGAAGTGCGCAGATAAAAGCACCCCATTTCCTTTTCTCGTGACAAATATCTTCTTCTTTCTACCCACTTCTGTGCTACTCCTTCCATCCATCTTCTGTATTCTTGTAACACCCCGTATTTTCAGTGAATATTAAACTAACAAATTAAGGTATACTTAATTTTAAGAAAAGAATTAGGGGAAAAGGGTTACTCCATTGCGTTTGTCTTGAAATTCTGCTTGATATAGAGTCTGAGTTTACGTAAATCGGACTTCGTATGAAGAAGTTATGGCACTTAGAAGTTTCAGGAATTTAAAATAAAACCAGCCCGAATTCAAATTTAAAGTTTCGAAATTCAAATCACACATCTAGGTTGGGCAGGATTATTCCCGCCCAGGACCCTGGTCGACCAGGGGATCGACTTAGGTAGAACAGGTCGACCATGGGGTCGACCTGGGGGTCGACCTCCCTCCTTTTCCAGATTCGTGGACAGATTCGTTTTTTTACATCTAGACGGCCGTTCTGACCAGATTCGTTGCTCCTAAGCTATTTAAACACCCCCAAACCTCAGTTTCTCTCCACACAATTTCATTACGCCTCTATTCTACCCTAACTCATATCAAAATAAATCAAAGACGGGGCTATGCTTCTCAAGTAGAGATTAAAAGGCTAATTTAATGACTTCAACAACTATTTCTAAGAATCAAATCAATTCTAAACTAGTCTACTTCAAGGGAAAGCTATTCAGTTTCAGAATATATATCCCAGAATTCAAGACCCTACTGTAATTTGTAAGTTCACGTTACTTGCAGAAATAAAAGTTAATTGTGATTCTGACATTGTGATAAATCTGGATCTTAGATTATGCCTGTCTTTATATATCCTTTGGATCTATCTCATTGATAATATTATGTCCATTCTTTGTCTCTTCTTTCTGTCTTCCCTTTTTGGTTTTATAGCATTGGACATATGACTTGAGATTTGAGGCATAAAATATTAGACATATGACTTGAGATTTGAGGCATAAAATATTGGACATATGACTTGAGATTTGAGGCATAAAATATGCTGGAGATATAACTTGGGGTTTGGGCCGTAAATTGAACTGTAAACATGTAAGTTCATGTTATTTTCATATTTAAACACCTAATAGTGATTTTGGCATGTAACGAAATGGATATGAGTCCATGATTGATGATAAGACAAATATTTTAGGTTAATTCCTATCTTTTTGTTGAATCAATGATTCACATGCCTAGGAAGTTATTATTCAATCATGCCAGTCTTTGTTGGACATCTGATATATAACCCTTTTAGGTTCATAATGTTATTTATATCAGATCTATCTTTGTTATACACCAACTCTAACAGATCTGCAATCCTCTTAGGTCCAAAATATTATATTTGACAGATCTATCATTTTAATGCCTATTCTCGTTTATGTTCCTCTTTTGTCCCCCTTTATTTTATGAATCTAGATTAACCTCGAATCTAGACCAAAACTTATTATACGTGCGATTGGAATGCGGGGGTATTGGGGAATACTCTATTTGGTAATGATGGAACACAATTTTGTAACTTATAATTTAGGTCATAATTGTCTTTGTTGCGAACTTGGGGTAAATTGAAATATTAAATCTAGATTTGGCGCAAACTGTAAATTGGAATATTAATCTAGATTGGGCATAACCATTGGTTGAGACGCCAAAGAATAATGTATATTGGGGTATTGGGGCGTGACTATTAGTACAAACTTGGGAAGATTAGATGTAGCCTAATTTGAGTAATAACTCGAAACTTGAATTTGGGGGCCATAACTTGCAATTAGCTTTGTTGGGCATAACTTGAGAATTAGAACATGACTAGTTTTTGTGAATTTGGTAATTAGCATGAAAAATCTAGAATTGGGTATATATGGTAATTGGGAATAATTTAAATATAAACTGTAAATATGTGAATTAGTGAAAGATGAATATACCTGAACCGAGGTTAGATTGAGTTGTGGTGTAAAATTGCCCGAAACCGCCCGACATGTCTAGTAACCACAACAACACCTATCTAATGTGAGAGGTTAGTGCATCATGCCCAAGAAAAACCCGAGGTTAGATTGAGTTGTGGTGTAAAACTGCGCGGAACCGCCCGGTACATCCAGTAACCGCAACAACACATATCTAATGTGAGAGGTTGGTGCATTAATAAATCAATTAATGCTAATGAACAAGACATGCTAAGAAATGACTAGGGTTAAGTAATTAGAATACTCAACCAATATAGCACGAATGACTAGGGTTAAGTAATAAAAACACTTAACCAATATAGCACGAATGACTAGGGTTAAGTAATGAGAACACTTAACCAATATAACAAGATAAATGACAAGGGTTTAGTAATGAGAACACTTAACCAATATGACAAGACGAATGACTAGGGTTAAGTTAATAGGAAGTACTTAACCGGTATAGCATGATAAATGGAAAGGGTTAAGTTAACACTTAACCAATATAACTTGATTTTTGGTAGGGTTAAGTTAACACAAGAAGGCGACACTTAACCAAAGTAACATGACATGATGAGTAGGTGGGTTAAGTTAACATGAATTAACTGATGACACTTAACCAATACAACAGGACGAACACGTGGGGTTAAGTAACAAGGAAACACTTAACCAATATAACTTGATGAACGGACGGGGTTAAGTAAATAAGGAACACTTAACCAACATGGCACGATGACTGGGTGGGTTAAGTTAACATGAGCGGACAACACTTAACCAATATGACATAATGTGTAGGAGGGTTAAGTACATATTGGGTTGGTGGGTAATATTGGAAAATATAGGCCCACAAAACTTAACCGTTAAATAAACATTCCTGAATCGATGGAGGGTTAAGTACATGTCAGGTTGGTGGGTAATATTAGTAAATATAAGCCCACAAAACTTAACCGTTAAATAAACATGCATGAATCGATGGAGGGTTAAGTACATGTCAGGTTGGTGGGTAATATTAGTAAATATAGGCCCTCAAAACTTAACCATTAAATAAACATGTTTGAATCGGTGGGAGGGTTATGTACATCTCGTGTAGGTGGGTAATATTTGTACATATAGGCCCACAAAACTTAACCAGTATGAAACCTTAGTAACGGGGACCTATTTCAGCAGTAACCCACATGGATGCATCATGGTACCCTGAACTAGGCAGGGTGGGGCACGATTACTGGGCTGATTGTAAGCGGTCAAAGAAGCGGCAGGGGGTACGTCAGTGTAGGTTCGGACGGTTTACAGGCGTGCACGTACTCCGGAGTGGGAAAAAGCAAGCACTAGGTACCAGTAGTTATACATTGTGCATCTTTAATCGTGTCGGGTCGCTATCATAAGGATTGATACACCCTATGGTGGGACCAGCACAGGGTATCTACACGTAAGAGAGGGTCGATTGACGCAGACACATGGAACATGAATACAAGTAAGGGAGCCAATCGATAGGGTAGTAAAGGTGCATCTAACATGTTCATGGCAATTAGGCTGATTGAGGTGGAATCCTCACGATAGACGTACACCTGAAGTGTAACACCCCACGTCCATTAATGTCACTCACAAAGGGAATGCATTAACTTCCATGGAGGTCATAAGTGAATATAGAACAGAGAAATTACAACAAGACAGATAATAAATAGCACTTGGAAATCTAAAACTTCATTTTATTGCAGCGGAAATTAAATATGTCTGTTACATCATAAAACCTTAAATCATAACCAAGTACAACATCCGTCTCCACAAAAACAAAATACATAATCCCATTACAATAAATAGTCATTAAAAAGAAAGATAACAAGCTGGACTTTACTTCTGCAGTCCAAGCTCTCCAAGAGATAAGCGATCCAATTAGACTCCACTAGAACTTGGCCCAACCTGAGGACCTGAAGGGGGAAAAAGATGGAAAAGAGGGGGTCAGACATAAAGTCTGGCGAGTATGATAATTCTACAATACTATTATCAAAATAACTAGACTAAGGCATAAGCTGGAAAACAAGGAAAAGTCTATGAAAGAACAGATTAAGGACATAGACAATCAATAAAGGCAACGTTATAGGCGCTCCTAAATACTAAAGGATAAACACTATACTGCACCACACCAGTCACCCTAAAAATTTATCCCACTTATCTTCACTTAGAAACTTTCTTAATGGCTTTACGTACTCCTAGCTGACTACATAGGTGCCGCCTGCCCCTATCTCCACTAGGTGTACCCCACTTTCCATTTTTCGATCAGCTCCCTACTCGTAGATACCCGTTCTGGCCCCACAGTGGGGTGTATCATTCCCCTAAAGTGGCAACCCGATATAACGGAGATGCACGGCTTATACCTACACGATGCAACAACGTCTTACCAACCAGCCCGGGTCCACACACGCATATGAAACCCGTTGGACTTGCGTTGCCACCGCTCTCTGTTTTGGCCTCTTATAGTCAAACCCAGTATGCGTGTCCCGTCCTCGACTTGGGTCGAGCCCACAAAGATACGTTTTGGGATACTGGTTGAAATGGGCCCCCATTATTTCCCACAAGCATTCCACCTAAGCTTGTCCCATTAGTCCATCCACTTAACCCACTTAGTCATATTCATTTACATGTGTATTTGGTTAAGTCTAATCGTATTTCAAATGCCTCTAAAGGCAACCACTAGATTCCTCATGCCACCCAAGGAACTTACTTAACCCCCATGTCCCACCTTACATGATTATCTGGCTAAGTATTTCTTAATTCATTAAGGCCATAACCTCATAAAGACCTCTCACATTAGACTGGCATTTGTGGCAGCTGGATTTGCCGGGCGGGTCCGGGCAGTCTTACACCATAAAAGAGTCTAACCTCATGTCTTTACAACTGTTATGCTTTAGTTTGGGCCCAGGACCTCTCACATTGGGCTGACATTTGTGACTACTGGATTTGTCGGGCGGGTCCGGGCATGTTTACGTCACAAACGGGTCCAACCTCGTGTCCTAAGCATTGATTATTAATAATCCACTTTCCCCAATTTTAATAATTCCCTACTTGAATTATTAATTAATTCCAAATTCAACAATGTCCATAATTGACTCAATTATGGACATCCATTCAAGGCGTGCAAAATCATACAAAATTGCACCCAATTTATTAATTCCTAATATCACCCCTACCCCACGTTTGAACGTTTATTCGCAATATATATATATTAGACTCGAATAGTCTAACTCATAGCATAAAAGAGATTATCACAATAACAACATGTATATATGACTAAATAAATCATAACAAAGGGTGAAACTTGCATACATCCAAAATTACAACTTGCATAAGGTTATACATGTCATGGATCTATGGGTGTCAACTTATTCATAATTCACATAATATGATTTTGATCAAATTTCATAAACTTGTATAGGACATGTGTGAATCAACATCATTAACAATATGGTTTTATATGGGTACACCTAACTCAATAGGCAAATTCCCAAAAATCAAAATTCATTTAATCATAGATTCATGTATATGGGTACACCTAACTTAATGGGCAAATTCCCATATTCAAGCTCTAAAAAAACATAAACTTTAAACATGATCCAATTCGCATAAATAATAACATCATGATTTTACAACTTGTATGATTCAACACAACTTAACATGACATCATTATCATATAACATAAGTATTTCAACATATGTGATAACATGAGATCTACAACATATATAAGATTTACAACATAGCATATCATAATTTGCAACATAGCATGATATGATTTACAACATAGCATAGCATGATTTACAACATGGCATAACATGATTTATAACATAGCATAGCATGATTTACAACATGGCATAACATGATTTATAACATAACATTGCATGATTAATCACATATGACATAGCATAGGATTATTTACAACATAATCACTACAACATAACAACATATATATGATGACATAATAGCATAACAAGAGATCCACAACATAATTTACAAATACATAACAATTCATATCACTTTCTTGTGATCCATTCATAACTTAATCAAATTATTTTATAATAACATTGTGAGAATCAGCATACTCACTATTTTAAAGAAGAGAAATAGAAAGAGAGAGAGCTTTTGATTTGATTTGAGTAGATTTAGTTTGTAGATTAGGCCTTCTTCTTCTTTAGTTTGTGACGGCTACGCTGAACTCCATGGCAACGGCATGTCGGTAACTCTCCAATTTTTCAAGTGATTTAGGGTTAGAGTCTACCCACTTATTTATAGATGTTAGGATGCATTTAAGCCATTAGATTAACCCTAGAATAGATTAGAGCCATTAGATTTCGTCCAGCCTTCAAAACACAGCCCGAAAACCCAACCAGATGCACCTAGGTCACCTGGGCTCGACCAGGGAGGTCGACCCCCAGGTCGACTCTAGTGTCGACCTGCCCCCCCCCCCCCCCCCAGGTCGACTCCCAAGTCGACCCCCAGGTCGACCTGGTCTGGGCGGGAATTTTCCCGCCTACCTCCATTTCTGTGTTTTTGAAATCTGTTTTAAATTTTTAATTTTTCGTGAAACTTCTCGAGGCCATATTTCGGTCATACGAACTCCGATTTACAAAATTTCGGCCTCTATTTCGCGTATTTTTCCGAGACGAACACAATGGCGTAGCCCGTTTCCCAATATTCTTATATTTGAAATTAATTATTCTTTCATTTGTGAATATTAGTATTAACTGATTTACGGGGTGTTACATTCTCCCCTCCTTAAAGGATTTCGACCCCGAAATCTTCAAGTCAAGAAGAATGTTTAACCTAACATCCAATCAACCATCTACTCAATCATCAAACACTGGCATCCACTGTCCTTATAGACTTCTAATGCTTTTATGTTTAAATGCATAGTGTGTGTATATGTCCGTATCTAATGCAAAATCAGGCGGTCCACTGATTCAGTTGACCTCCTTAATGCAATTCATGATAGTGCCATGCATCCATTATGTATGCAAAAGATCCTAATTGCTTACATACTACTTCTATATGCGTGCACATCCATTCAACCAAATGCAGCATCCATATGATGGTACAACCATTATACATCCATTATACTAAATACATTCATTTATGCAATATGCAATATGTAGTGACTGAGCCGATCTAGTGCCTAAAGTGTGTGTATATATGCATCCACGAGCAACCACTAGCAAACACTTGCGTCCATTTTACATCCATCATACATAACATGTCTCAAACACATGTTTCAACCATAGGATTTATCCTAACTAAAGGTCAAAGATACTAACGAGAGGATATACTAAAGATAAGATAAGATAAGCTAAGCGATAATGGAGAAATTAAAAGACATACCCTCAAAAAGAAAAGGGTACAACGAACGCATCTTCTCTTCTGTCTCCCAAGTAGCGTTGCTCTCATCATCTCCCCATTGCACTTTAACTAGTCTGACCTCTCGGTTCCTCAACTTTTTGATCTCCGACCCAAGAATGCATGTAGGAGCTCGTCTAACTGTTGCATCACGCTCTATTTCCACCTCTTTAAGCAAGCTCGGCTCTACCACCTCCGCGGTCTTGTGCAAACACTTTCTCAAATGTGATACATGGAATACGTCGTGTACTCCACTAAGTTTCTCAGGCAACTCCACCCTATACGCCATCTTCCCAATCCTGTCTTTTATAGGAAACGACCCTACAAACCTTGCCGCTAATTTCCCAACGGACCCAAAGCGAACAACATTCCGTAACAGAGACACTTTGATAAAAACCATGTCCCCAATGTCAAACTCAAGATCTGTCCTCCTCTTATCAGCATACGATTTCTGCCTATCTTGTGCTGCTTTCATCCTCCTTCGAATCAAATCAATCTTCTCCGAGGTTTCCCTAACCATATCGGGCCCAAGTAGGATTTTATCGGTAGATTCCCACCAACATGTAGGCGAACGGCAAGGCCTTCCATAAAGAGCTTCGAAAGGTGCCATGCCAATACTAGACTGAAAGCTATTATTATATGTGAATTCTACCAATGGAAGGTGCTCTTCCCATGTACCCCCAAAGTCTAGGATACAAAGCCTTAAAAGATCCTCTAGAATACGATTCACCCTCTCGGTCTGGCCGTCCGTCAGAGGATGATATGCGGTGCTCAAACATAGCTGAGCCCCTACCGCCTCTTGTAAACTCTTCCAAAATTCGCTAGTGAAGATGGGATCACAGTCGCTTACTATACTAGAAGGAATACCGTGCAAACGAACTATCTCTTTAATGTATATAGAAGCCAACCACGGAGCAGTCCTCTTACTTTTCACGGGAATAAATTGGGCGCTCTTAGTAAGTCTATCTACTATAACCCAAATCCCCGTATTACCCTTCCTTGATCTTGGTAATCCATCCACAAAATCCATTGAGACGCTTTCCCATTTCCATATTGGAACTTCCAATGGGTGAAGCAACCCACCGGGTTTCTTTTGTTCCGCTTTTACTCGTTGGCACACCAAGCATCTAGCGACGTACTCGGCCACATCCTTTTTCATACTGGCCCAAAAGAAAACTCGCTTCATATCTTTGTACATCTTGTCTCCGTCGGGATGAATGGTCATCTTTGAGCGATGAGCATCATCAAGAATGGCCTTCCTTAAGTCTTCGTCTTGTGGTACACAAAGTCTATTATCCCTTCGTAACCAACCCTTATCGTCTAGGGTATACCTACGAAGATGGCTAGACGACTCCCCTCCTTTGAGCTTTTCTACTATCTCAACCAACTGTGGGTCGTCTTGCTGTGCCTCACCAACTCGTCCTAGAAGTGTAGGTTTAACCTCCAAGGATGCTAGCAAACCAGGTACTAAGTCAACAGAGGGTCTAAAGTCAAACATGGAGATGAATTCTAAGCTTCGTCGTTCAACAAACAACGGACTCAAGGACAACCTTTTCCTACTAAAGGCGTCTGCTACCACGTTACCCTTGCCAGGGGTATATGCTATTTCAAAGTCGTAGGATGCTAAGAATTCCATCCACCGTTGCTGCCTTAAATTCAAATCCTTTTGAGAGAATAAGTATTTTAATGATTTGTGGTCAGTGAACAGTTCGAATTTCTCACCAAGAAGATAGTGACGCCAAGACTTAAGCGCGAAAACAATTGCGGCTAACTCAAGGTCATGCGTAGGGTAATTCTTTTCATGAACCCTCAACTGCCTTCCACCATAGGCTATTACTCTTCCCTCTTGCATGAGGACCGCGCCAAGTCCTGTCCCACAAGCATCGGTATAGACGGTAAACGGCTTATTCCCGTCTGGCAGCACTAAGACTGGGGCTGAAGTTAAGGCTCTCTTTAAATGTTGGAATGCATCATCGCAATCTTCTTCCCACGTAAAAACCAGGTTCTTCTTCGTTAACCATGTTAATGGAGCTGATATTTTTGCAAAGTCTTTGATAAACTTCCTATAATAGCCAGCCAACCCCAAGAAACTTCTTACTTCGGTTGCATTTTTAGGGACCTTCCAATCTTGGATGGCCACCACCTTTGCGGGATCCACTGCTATCCCTTCCTTGGAAACCACGTGCCCTAAGAACCGTACTTCTTTCCTCCAGAAGTGACACTTAGAAAATTTTGCCTTAAGGTTATGCGCTCGAAGGGTTTCCAACACTTCCCTAAGATGTAGGGCATGCTCTTCTTTGTTCTTAGAAAAGACTAAGATGTCATCCACAAAGACTACCACGAATTTGTTAAGGTACTCCCTAAACACCCTACTCATCAAATCAACAAAATATGCGGGGGCGTTTGTCAAACCAAAGGGCATCACTAGCCATTCATAGAATCCGTCAGGAGTCCTAAAAGCAGTCTTATCTATACTATCCTCAGCCACTCTCAATTGATGAAAGCCAGTGGCTAAGTCCAACTGCGAAAACACTAAGGCGCCAACTAACTGATCAAAGAGATCGTCAATCCTCGGCAGTGGGTGTCGGTTCTTTTTAGTAAGCTTGTTTAGTTCTCTATAGTCCACACAAAGTCTAAGGGACCCATCCGCCTTTGTGGCAAATACTACTGGAGCACCCCACTCCGATATACTACGTCTTATGAACCCCTTCTCAAGCAACTCCTTCACTTGCTTATTGAGTTCCCTCCTTTCACGAGGAGCCATGTGGCGCACTGGCAAAGATACGGGTTTAGCATTACCCACAAGATAAATTCTAAAGTCTATCTCCCGCTTTGGAGGTAAGCCCTTCACCTCCTCAAACACATCCGGATATTCCCGGACCACCTCTACCGATCGCAGATTCTCTACAGACGCGTCAAGCGATTCAAGATAACTTAGCATAACGGAATTTATGGGATTACAAAAGATGTCGAGAGCATTACCAAGGCGAGTCACAAGCCTAACTACTCTCCTTTCACAATCAAGAATGGCCCCATTTCTAGATAACCAATCCATTCCTAAAATTAACCCATAGCCCGTGAAGCCAAATACATAAGCATCACATCTAAATTCAACGCTAAGTATAGAGATTTTTCAAATCCAAACATATCATGGTCAAATGAGCCGAACCCCCAATTGGATTTGAAACAACCAAGGGATCCTCTACTAAACTGGTGTTCAAGTGCAGTAATTCAACTAATGATGCAGAGATAAACGAATGAGATGCGCCAGAATCGAATAAGGTACGGACAAGATGATCAAACAGAAAAACTAAGCTTTCAACAGAAATTGTTCTACCTCTTTCTTGCAGCGGTGGGGCCGCAATAGCCTGAACTTGCCCCCTTGCCTGCCCTGGTGCCATAAGAGCCTGCACCTGTCCTCCCGAGGTAGACCCTGCCCTCTGCCCCTTCTTTGGGCAGTCCTTCACCAAATGTCCCGCGTCTCCACAATGAAAATAACCAGTCTTCTTTTTCTTTCTACAATCTTTGCTTAGATGGCCAGGTGTCCCACAATTGAAGCATCTCTTCTTCCCTTTGCCATTATTGTTTTTACCACCCTTCTTATTTTGCTGTTGGGGTTTCTTCTGATCCCCTTTCTTTTCAGCTGCCTTATCCTCATGCATAAGTGCCATTTCTACTAGCCTTTCAAAGGTGGCTCCCATAGGGATGTGGGTCATAGCCAACCCTTGCAACGGTTCATTCAAGCCTCTAACGAACCTCAAAGCTTTCTTCTCTGGCGTGTTCACCAACTCCAAGCCAAACCTTGCTAACTGATTAAATTTATTGACATATTCCTTCACTGATAAGCTCCCTTGCTTTAATGTCAGGAATTTTTCCATATTTAAATTCTCCTCTGCCCTTGAAAGAAACTTTGCCTCAAACCTTCGTCTGAAATCCGCCCATGAATCAACTGGACGTTCCCCGTTAGTGACCTCCCACCAAAACGAGGCTTCTCCCTTCATTAACCAAGTAGCTAAACGGACTTTCCTCCCATCTTCCACTTCAAAGATATCCAACAATTCCTCAGTCTCCTTAAGCCAATCTCTGGCCTCCACAAACGTCTCAGTCCCTTGAAAAGTTTTTCCTCCCATAGCCTTAAATTCCTTGCACGTCTTTGCAAAAGTGTCAACACGAGGAGGAGGAATGGTTGCAACTGGGGGTGCAGGAGCATCTGCTGGGCCTGCAGTGGTGTCCCTAGCCTCCAAATATCTCCTAAACCACCCTGGAACCGTCACACCTTCTGGGAGATTAAGATCTTCAGCCATGCTGAAACGAAAAAGGAAAGATTCAAAATGGAGAATTTGAAAGATAAAGATAAGGATATGGCTATTTGGGATTATGTTTTTCATAAAAACTCTCTTTAAATAACATGTTTTTGAAAGCACTTCTTCCAAAAATACTTTTAGAAAAATATTTTTCTAAAAATGTTATCTGTTCTGGTAACCTTATGCTCTGATACCACGTGTAACACCCCACGTCCATTAATGTCACTCACAAAGGGAATGCATTAACTTCCATGGAGGTCATAAGTGAATATAGAACAGAGAAATTACAACAAGACAGACAATAAATAGCACTTGGAAATCTAAAACTTCATTTTATTGCAGCGGAAATTAAATATGTCTGTTACATCATAAAACCTTAAATCATAACCAAGTACAACATCCGTCTCCACAAAAACAAAATACATAATCCCATTACAATAAATAGCCATTAAAAAGAAAGATAACAAGCTGGACTTTACTTCTGCAGTCCAAGCTCTCCAAGAGATAAGCGATCCAATTAGACTCCACTAGAACTTGGCCCAACCTGAGGACCTGAAGGGGGAAAAGATGGAAAAGAGGGGGTCAGACATAAAGTCTGGCGAGTATGATAATTCTACAATACTATTATCAAAATAACTAGACTAAGGCATAAGATGGAAAACAAGGAAATGTCTATGAAAGAACAGATTAAGGACATAGACAATCACTAAAGGCAACGTTATAGGCGCTCCTAAATACTAAAGGATAAACACTATACTGCACCACACCAGTCACCCTAAAAATTTATCCCACTTAGCTTCACTTAGAAACTTTCTTAATGGCTTTACGTACTCCTAGCTGACTACATAGGTGCCGCCTGCCCCTATCTCCACTAGGTGTACCCCACTTTCCATTTTTCGACCGGCTCCCTACTCGTAGATACCCGTGCTGGCCCCACAGTGGGGTGTATCATTCCCCTAAAGTGGCAACCCGATATAACGGAGATGCACGGCTTATACCTACACGATGCAACAACGTCTTACCTACCAGCCTGGGTCCACACACACATATGAAACCCGTTGGACTTGCGTTGCCACCGCTCCCTGTTTTGGCCTCTTATAGTCAAACCCAGTATGCGTGTCCCGTCCTCGACTTGGGTCGAGCCCACAAAGATACGTTTTGGGATACTGGTTGAAATGGGCCCCCATTATTTCCCATAAGCATTCCACCTAAGCTTGTCCCATTAGTCCATCCACTTAACCCACTTAGTCATATTCATTTACATGTGTATTTGGTTAAGTCTAATCGTATTTCAAATGCCTCTAAAGGCAACCACTAGATTCCTCATGCCACCCAAGGAACTTATTTAACCCCCATGTCCCACCTTACACGATTATCTGGCTAAGTATTTCTTAATTCATTAAGGCCATAACCTCATAAAGACCTCTCACATTAGACTGGCATTTATGGCAGCTGGATTTGCCGGGCGGGTCCGGGCAGTCTTACACCATAAAAGAGTCTAACCTCGTGTCTTTACAATTGTTATGCTTTAGTTTGGGCCTAGGACCTCTCACATTGGGCCGACATTTGTGACTACTGGATTTGCCGGGCGGGTCCGGGCAGGTTTACGTCACAAACGGGTCCAACCTCGTGTCCTAAGCATTGATTATTAATAATCCACTTTCCCCAATTTTAATAATTCCCTACTTGAATTATTAATTAATTCCAAATTCAACAATGTCCATAATTGACTCAATTATGGACATCCATTCAAGGCGTGCAAAATCATACAAAATTGCACCCAATTTATTAATTCCTAATATCACCCCTACCCCACGTTTGAACGTTTATTCACAAAATATATATATTAGACTCGAATAGTCTAACTCATAGCATAAAAGAGATTATCACAATAACAACATGTATATATGACTAAATAAATCATAACAAAGGGCGAAACTTGCATACATCCAAAATTACAACTTGCATAAGGTTATACATGTCATGGATCTAAGGGTGTCAACTTATTCATAATTCACATAATATGATTTTGATCAAATTTCATAAACTTGTATAGGACATGTGTGAATCAACATCATTAACAATATGGTTTTATATGGGTACACCTAACTCAATAGGCAAATTCCCAAAAATCAAAATTCATTTAATCATAGATTCATGTATATGGGTACACCTAACTTAATGGGAAAATTCCCATATTCAAGCCCTAAAAAAACATAAACTTTAAACATGATCCAATTCGCATAAATAATAACATCATGATTTTACAACTTGTATGATTTAACACAACTTAACATGACATCATTATCATATAACATAAGTATTTCAACATATGTGATAACATGAGATCTACAACATATATAAGATTTACAACATAGCATATCATAATTTGCAACATAGCATGATATGATTTACAACATAGCATAGCATGATTTACAACATGGCATAACATGATTTATAACATAGCATAGCATCATTTACAACATGGCATAACATGATTTATAACATAGCATAGCATGATTAATCACATATGACATAGCATAGGATTATTTACAACATAATCACTACAACATAACAACATATATATGATGACATAATAGCATAACAAGAGATCCACAACATAATTTACAAATACATAACAATTCATATCACTTTCTTGTGATCCATTCATAACTTAATCAAATTATTTTATAATAACATTGTGAGAATCAGCATACTCACTATTTTGAAGAAGAGAAATAGAAAGAGGGAGAGCTTTTGATTTGATTTGATTTGAGTAGATTTAGTTTGTAGATTAGGCCTTCTTCTTCTTTAGTTTGTGACGGCTACGCTGAACTCCATGGCAACGACATGTCGGTAGCTCTCCAATTTTTCAAGTGATTTAGGGTTAGAGTCTACCCACTTATTTATAGATGTTAGGATGCATTTAAGCCATTAGATTAACCCTAGAATAGATTAGAGCCATTAGATTTCGTCCAGCCTTCAAAACACAGCCTGAAAACCAACCAGATGCACCCAGGTCACCTGGGCTCGACCAGGGAGGTCGACCCCCAGGTCGACTCTAGTGTCGACCTGTCCCCCCCCCAGGTCGACTCTAGTGTCGACCTGGTCTGGGCGGGAATTTTCCCGCCTGCCTCCATTTCTGTGTTTTTGAAATCTGTTTTAAAATTTGAATTTTTCGTGAAACTTCTCGAGGCCATATCTCGGTCATACGAACTCCGATTTACAAAATTTCGGCCTCTATTTCGCGTATTTTTCCGAGACGAACACAATGGCGTAGCCCGTTTCCCAATATTCTTATATTTGAAATTAATTATTCTTTCATTTGTGAATATTAGTATTAACTGATTTACGGGGTGTTACATGAAGTCTACCACAGTTACGGGGATTGGGATCACGTTATCATTTTATACAGATTACTAGTTGGGACACTAGTTAGGTGGTGCAGAGACAGATATAGAAATCATAATAACAAAGTAGTAGCGAAGCAGAGAAAGAGTTCTAGCACATTCAGTTTATCTTGCCTTATCACACCTTGTGCTTATCCTATGTTATCTTGTTATCCCTATTATAACGGTATTGTCTTATATTCAGTTTATTCATGTCATGATGCTTTTGCCTGTTTATATGCTGAAAGGCATTGGACTTTCCAGACTCATGTCTGACCTAGTTTGGTTTCGCCTCTTTTCTTCTGTTTCCTCCCCAGGTTCACAGGGAGGAAATGTTATCACTTATCTCAGTTTTCTTTTCAAGCTCGAAGATAGTCTATGTATTGCTTTGGACTCTCTCTTCCACTGCTATGGCTGGTTCACGCTTTTTGGGGAATATCATTATTATTTTTATGCTTCTTTTATACTTGGAAGTTTTTGAATTAAGACAGAATTTCTATGTATTACTTGTAAGTATGTTTGAGACAATTGTTGTAAAAACTTGGTTGAATTAAGTTGTTTATAAAATGACTTTATTTTCCGCGGCTTTATTTGTTTGTCTTGTAATTTATCTGCATCTTTTACCAAAAGTGCTACACCAAAGTTAAGGCATTCCCTTTGAGAGTGACCTTAACGGAGGTGGGGTGATTCACTTGGTATCAGAGCTGAAGGTTACCAGATTAGATAAAAGATTTGAAAAATTATTTTCAAAACGGTTTTAAAAGAAGCATCTTCTAAAGTAAAGTTTTGTTTTTGAAGGCATATTCCCCAAAGCCATATGCACTATCTTTTTGATCCTTTGTTTGAATCCTTGTTTCCTTCTTTCCTGAGTCTCCGTGGCTCCTGGCTTTCTGGGAGGTACCCTCATCGCGGCATGGTTCTGTAGGCTTGATAAGACTACGATATCTGTCAAAGGGCGAAGAAGTGCCCAACTTCCATCTATAGCCGCAGTAGTTTCACCTGCGGATAATTTTCTTTCAAGCTTTGTAGGATTTTTCGTGCAATGAAAGCATCTTTCAAGAGACCTGTCAACAGGTTACACAAGGATGGAAAAGATGAGAATGAGGGAGTTTGGCTAAGGAGCACAACCCAAGGATGAAGAACTCATGGATATAGACTTGGTACACAAAGGAGGGGAGAAAAAAATAGTAAAACATAAAACAAGAGGAAGCATCTTTATTATGGTATAACGGCTCGTATAATTAAGGGCAAGGGCAAGAACTAATGATAGAATTTTCAGGAGGGCAAATGCATGCTCTCACCGCCGGCGTACCTGCGAGAGTGGTATTAAGGTTTCTGTTGAAAAAGTTTAGTTTTTCTTCTTGATCATCCTGTTAGTACTCTTTTTTATTTTAGTGCTTCACATTCGTTCATATATCTGCTTCCATAGTTGAGTCTCTGCACCTTAGTACTTGTATAGTAGAAGATCCCATTATTGTCTCAAATCCAATTTGTGGTTCGGCTCATTTATCTTTGGTTTGTAAGGATTTAAGATTCTTATGTTTCCGGGTTTCATGGGCTATGGGTTGATTCTAGGCATGGATTGGTTATCTAGTAATTGTAAAAGGAGGGTAGGTAGACTTTCGACTTGCCTCGGGAATACCCTCGAGATTTCATGCGATCCTAAGGGATTAGTTTGTCCTAGCTACCTAGAATCACTTTATATATCTATCAACGATTTTCGATCCGTTGGAGTAGTCCATGAGTACGCAAGATGTTTTGATTAAGGTAGTGGTTTTCCCCCCAAAACTCGAGATAGACTTCCGCGTATATCTAGTTGATAATGCAAAGCCAGTTATGCGATCAACGATAGTTTTGGAACAAGATTGGCGAGGTTAGCCAGAGTCAGTTAAGTGCTCAATTTGTTTGGTTGTTTTGCTAGTATCATCTCACATAAATCATCCAAATTCAGAGTAGGTATTCTTTGGGTGCTTGTTTTATATTGGTTTAGGCCTTTGGGGCTTGTACTTGAGGAATGTCGAGTTCGACTAGGATGGTTAGCGTGAGAAATAGATGGTTGTGGCAGGCGCCCTAAGTAAGACTGACCTTAAGAGATGTAAAAAATACATAGCAACCTTTAGCTTTAGAACCTCAGATTTGTAACATGATGGATAAGCTAAGTAGAGGAGAGACCTCTAATCATCTTAGTATATACACTTGGTATCATGGCTCACACCTGTTTATCTTGGAAAGATAGCTCGACGACATTGGATACCCTCTAGCATTGTAAGTGATCGAGGTCCTATCTTTACTAGTGAGTTTTGGAAATGGTAGTCAAGAAGCTTCGCAATCGTGAAGTTAAATTAGTTAAGGTACAGTGGAGTGAAGATCAAGAAGATGCGACTTAGAAGACTGAAGACTAGATACGCGCATCATACCCTTTTTGAGGGCAAATCCTTGATTCCTCTTTTTCTGTAAAATTTATTTTCATGCTAGTCTTTATCTTTTAAGTATATCCTATCCCCGATTCTTAGGTAGAAGCCAATGGATGTAAACATGTGTTTGAGACATGTTATGTTTGGTGGATGCAGGTGGTTGCAAGTGTTTGCTAGTGGTTGCCCGTGGATGCATATACACACACATTAGGCACTAGATCGGCTCAGTCACTTTCATATTGCATATGCATATGAATGTATTTATATATGGATTGAAACTTGATGTGTTATCATATGGATGTTGCATATGGATGAGTGAATATGCACACATATAGTGTTTACGTGATTAGGGATATTTGCATACATATTGGACGCATGACACTCTCATGATTCACATTAAGGAGGTCAACTGGATCAGTAGACCGCCTGATTTTGCATTAGATAAGAGACATATACGCACTCTGCATATGTTCATATGGCATTAGAAACCTTTTAAGGACAATGGATGCCTGTGATTGAATGGTTGAGTAGATGGATGTTGGATGGTAGGATATACATTCTTCCTAACTTAAGGATTTCGGGGACGGAATCCTTTAAGGAGGAGAGAATGTAACACCCCGTATTTTCAGTGAACATTAAACTAACAAATTAAGGTATACTTAATTTTTAAGAGAATAATTAGGGGAAACGGGTTAGACCAATGCGTTCGTCTCAAAATTCTGCTTGAGATAGAGTCCGAGTTTGCGTAAATCATACTCCGTATGAAGAAGTTATGGCACTTAGAAGTTTCAGGAATTTAAAATAAAACCACCCCAATTCAAATTTAAAGTTTCGAAATTCAAATCACACATCTGGGCTAGGCGGAAAATTCCTGCCCATGACCCAGGTCGACCAGGGGGTCGACCTGGTTAGAACAGGTCGACCATGGGGTCGACCTCCCTCCTTTTCCAGATCCGTGGACAAATTCGTTTTTCTGCATCTAGACGCCCGTTCTGACCAGATTCGTTGCTCCTAAGCTATTTAAACACCCCCAAACCTCACTTTCTCTCCACTCAATTTCATTATGCCTCTACTCTACCCTAATTCATATCAAAATAAACCAAAGACGGGGTTATGTTGCTCAAGTAGAATCAAGTTAGAATTCAAGTAGAGATTAAAAGGCTAATTCAACAACTTCAACAACTATTTCTAAGAATCAAAGTAAATCTAAATTAGTCTACTTCAAGGGAAAGCTATTCAGTTTCAGAATATAGATCCCATAATTCAAGACCCTTCTGTAATTTGTAAGTTCACGTTACTTTCAGAAATAAAAGTTAATTGTGATTCTGACATTGTAATAAATCTGGATCTGAGATTATGCCTGTCTTTCTATATCCTTTGGATCTATCTCATTGATAATATTATGTCCATTCTTTGTCTCTTCTTTCTTTCTTCCCTTTTTGGTTTTATAGCCAGGCTACTGCGAGCCTGAGCTAAATCTCCTAAGAGATGAACGTACTTTGGAAATAAAATTGGGTTCAAAACATAAAATATTTGACATATGACTTGAGATTTGAGGCATAAAGTATTGGACATATGACTTGAGATTTGAGGCATAAAAAATTGGACATATGACTTGAGATTTGAGGCATAAAATATATTGGACATATAACTTGGGGTTTGGGCCGTAGATTGACTGTAAACATGTAAGTTCAAGTTTTTTTCAGATTTAAACACCTAATAGTGATTTTGGCATGTAATGAAATGGATATGAGTCCATGCTTGATGATAAGACAAATCTTTTAGGTTAACTCCTATCTTTTTATTAAATCAATGATTCACATGCCTAGGAAGTTATTATTCAATCATGCCAGTCTTTTTTGGACATCTGATATATAATCCTTTTAGGTTCATAATGTTATTTATATCAGATCTATCTTTGTTATACCCCAACTCTAAAAGATCTGCAATCCTCTTAGGTCTAAAATATTATATTTGATAGATCTACCATTTTAATGCCTGTTTTATGCCTACACTCGTTTATGTTCCTCTTTCGTCCCCTTTATTTTATGAATCTAGATTAACCTCGAATCTAGACCGAAACTTATTATACGTGCGATTGGAATGCGGGGGTATTGAGGAATACTCTATTTGGTAATGATGGAACATAATTTTGCAACTTATGATTTGGGGCATAATTGTCTTTGTTGCGAGCTTGGGGTAAATTGAAATATTAAATCTAGATTTGGCGCAAACTGTAAATTGGAATATTAATCAAGTTTGGGCATAACCATTGGTTGAGACGCCAAAGAATAATGTATATTGGGGTATTGGGGAGTGACTATTAGTACAAACTTGGGAAGATTAGATGTAGCCTAATTTGAGAAATAACTCGAAACTTGAATTTGGGGGCCATAACTTGCAATTAGTTTTGTTGGGCATAACTTGAGAATTGGAATATGACTAGTTTTGGTGAATTTGGTAATTAGCATAAAAAATCTAGAATTGGGTATAAATGGTAATTGGGAATAATTTGCATATAAACTGTAAATATGTGAACTAGTGAAAGATGAATATGCCTAACCCGAGGTTAGATTGATTTGTGGTGTAAAACTGCCCGGAACCGCCCGGCACATCCAGTAACCACAACAACACCTATCTAATGTGAGAGGTTAGTGCATCATGCCCAAGAAAAACCCAATGTTAGATTGAGTTGTGGTGTAAAACTGCCCGGAACCGCCTGGCACATCCAGTAATCGTAACAACACATATTTAATGTGAGAAGTTGGTGCATTAATAAATCAATTAATGCTAGTGAACAAGACATGCTAAGAAATGACTAGGGTTAAGTAATAAGAACACTTAACCAATATAGCCCGAATGACTAGGGTTAAGTAATAAGAACACTTAACCAATATAGCACGAATGACTAGGGTTAAGTAATGAGAACACTTAACCAATATAACATGATGAATGACTAGGGTTAAGTAATGATAACACTTAACCAATATGACAAGACGAATGAGTAGGGTTAAGTTGATAGGAAAGACTTAACCGGTATAGCATGATAAATGGAAAGGGTTAATTTAACACTTAACCAATATAACTTGATTTGTGGTAGGGTTAAGTTAACACAAGAAGGTGACACTTAACCAAAGTAACATGACATGATGAATAGGTAGGTTAAGTTAAGTTGAATTGACTGATGATACTTAACCAATACAACAAGACGAACACGTGGGGTTAAGTAACTAGGAAACACTTAACCAATATAACTTGATGAACGGACGGGGTTAAGTAAATAAGGAACACTTAACCAACATGACATAATGACTGGGTGGGTTAAGTTAACATGAACGGACAACACTTAACCAATATGACATAATGTGCGGGAGGGTTAAGTGCATATCGGGTTGGTGGGTAATGTTGGAAAATATAGGCCCACAAAACTTAATCGTTAAATAAACTTGCCTGAATCGATGGAGGGTTAAGTACATGTCGGTTTGGTGGGTAATATTAGTAAATATAAGCCAACAAAACTTAATCGTTAAATAATCATTCTTGAATCGATGGAGGGTTAAGTACATGTCGGGTTGGTGCGTAATATTAGTAAATATAGGCCCACAAAACTTAACCATTAAATAAACATGTTTGAATCGGTGGGAGGGTTAAGTACATCTCATGTAGGTGGGTAATATTTGTATATATAGGCCCACAAAACTTAACCAGTAGAAACCCTAGTAACGGGGACCCATTTCAGCAGTAACCCACATAGATGTATCATGGTACCCTGAACTAGACAGGGTGGGGCACGATTACTAGTCTGATTGTAAGCGGTCAAAGCAGCGGCAGGAGGTACGTTAGTGTAGGTTCCGACGGTTTACGGGCATGCACGTACTCCGGAGTGGGAAAAAGCAGGCATTGGGTACCAGTAGTTATACACTGTGCATCTTGAATCGTGTCGGGTCGCTATCATAAGGATTGATACACCTTATGGTGGGACCAGCACAGGGTGTCTGCACGCAAGTAAGGGAGCCGATCGATAGGGTAGTAAGGGTGCATCTAACATGTTCATGGCAATTAGGCTGATTGAGGTGGAATCCTCATGATAGATGTACACCTGAAGGCTACCACAATTACGGGGATTGGGATCACATTATCATTTTATACAGATTACTAGTTGGGACACTAGTTAGGTGGTGCAGAGATAGATATAGAAATCAGAATAACAGACTAGTACCGAAGAAGAGAAAGAGTAGAAGCGCATTCAGTTTATCTTGCCTTATCACACGTTGTGCTTATCCTATGTTGTCTTGTTATCCCTATTATCACAATATTGTCTTATATTTAGGTTATTCATGTCATGATGCTTTTGCCTGTTTATATGCTGAAAGTCACTGGACTTACCAGACTCATGTCTGACCTAGTTTTGTTTTGCCTCTTTTCTTCCGTTCCCCCCCCCCCCCAGGTTCACAGGGAGGAAATGCTATCACTTAGCTCAGTTTTCTTTCCAAGCTCGAAGATAGTCGATGTATTGCTTTGGACTCTCTCTTTCACTGCTACGGCTGGTTCACGCTTTATTGGGGAATATCATTGTTATTTTTATGCTTCTTTTATACTTGGAAGTTTTTGAATCTAGACAGAATTTCTATGTATTACTTGTAAGTATGTTTGAGACAATTGTTTTAAAAGCTTGGTTGAATTAAGTTGTTTATAAAATGACTTTATTTTCCGCTGCTTTATTTGTCTGTCTTGTAATTTATCCGCATCTTTTACCAAAAATGCTCCACCAAAGTTAAGGAATTCCCTTTGAGAGTGACCTTAACGGAGGTGGGGTGTTTCAATTCCTTTCTCTTCACTTTTCCAGTTCTCAGAAAAAGGAGAAAAAAAACATGACTTGCGAATGGCCCGCAAATTCATTTGCGTGAAGTATCACTGGACCACTGACTCACTTCCTTTTTGAGCATAAACAATTCTCTCTTCTGCTGATAATCCTTCCCTTTCCTTTAACTTGTTCCACTCACTACCCAATATTCAGCTCATTTGCATGAGAAACCAATTTGTACTCATTTCCTCTCCCACCGCGCAGTGCCAGAAAAACCACGCCTTTCCCGCTCCTCCCCTCTCACGCTTAGCAAACTGCATCCACTCCACATCGGAGCTGTAACCACAAGTGCCACCACCTAGCCATCGCTCCTTACTCCGACCCTGACTCCTTCTTACTCCGGTCACTTCGAGACTCTATCCCTTTCCATACTTGAACTTGGAACCCGTAAGAGAACCAACGGAGCAGCAGACGTTTGCCAGCACCGATCTTCCGAAAGGAAACCACACTCCATGACCAACAAACCCCATTGAAACAATACCACGCCCTCTCTCTTCCTCACTCAACAAACTCCGCTCCGGTCCTCCTACTACAACAGATTTTGCTTTTAATAGCACGTGAAAAACGCTATAATAGGCTAGAATAGCATTAGTGAAGATGCTATATAACGACATGTTATAATAGCCCGGTCATATCTTATAGCTAAAATGTATACGCTGTAGAATTATACATCTTATAGCGCACGTCCACCACCATCAAATGTTTTACATAGCGTTCAGACCTTGCAATTATATTTGCTTACTAAAATGTCTGCTTAATTTTTTATAGTGTTATCAATATTTTTATAGCATATATTCATTGATATGAAAAATATTTTCCATAGTATTAACATTGTTTACATAGCTCATATTCAGTGATATGAAAAGTTATCGACACGATTTAATAGCATTTCACATTTTTATTCCATAAGGGTAGTTTTCCGCTATGAATATTTGTAGTATATATAGCATTATCTGTGTTTTCATAGCACACATTCAACGATATGAAAAGTTTTTCCACACTATGTTATTTTTTACATAGCCTTCAACTTATACTTTCATAAAAGCAATTTTCCGCTATTAATATTTTCAATATATAAAAACATCAGCTATGATCTTTATATATAGAAAATCTCTTATTTAATTTGTGCACAGTTTAAAGAATTAAACAGTAAATTCACAAGACAAAACTGTCAATAACAAAAAATTAATACCAAAAGTATATTTGATTTCAATTACAAAGTCAAAGTTAACAAGTCTACTAGTAAATATAGAAATAAGTCAATTAACATACGTATTGTTCAAACTGCATTTCAAAACAAGATTACATGAAAAATCACTTAGTCTTCGGCTTGTAAGCTCGTCCAACTTCTAGAACCTGCAATTCACAAGAACAAATTATAGTTTTATAACCAAAAAAATAAAAAATTTGCAATTGCAGAAAGTTCCATTCACGTAAAAATTGCAAGGAACTGCAGATAGTGCGTTTCATAGGAACAGATACTTGAAGTTCTCAACTAGAGACTTTGGACTCACACAGGTTTCTCTAATGAGAAGTGTTGTTCGGTTCTGGAGGATAAACCAGTATTCAAGAGACTAGGATATCAAGGAAGAAAGATGATCTCTTCAAAACATGATCACAGTGGAAATATAGTGTAAGATGTGGACAATCTAAAAAAACTAGTAATGTAAATCTAAAAAGTAACAAAATCTCCAAATCTCTGAATATTATAATATCGCAGTCCTAGAAAACCATTCATACATGTCAAAATATTGGATGATCATAGAAGTAATCCTCATAAGAAAAGTTCTGAAAGAGCTAATGTACTAATAGTAATAAATACATGATAAAAGGTAGAACAAGGCAAGATTCCTAGCGTAATAACTGAAATCAATGGTGGACTTGTCAGGGGTTGCTGCATGTGGTGGAAAAAGGAAATAGTTCAGACATATTTCTAGTGAATGAGAACATGGTTAACAAGGAAATTAAGTGGAAACGTCTCTTTAGTCTGAGTTATATAAAGAATGTGTATTGTTCACGTGCACCTAAGCATATATATCAATGGCCATAATACCAACATATATATGAATGGCCATAATACCAACATCAACAATGTCTACAGATCGAAACCTACTGAATGGTCACTACATATAGGGATCTCCTAACCTGCTTTAACTTATGATGAAGAAAACATTGAAACCAAATAATGTATGTGGACAGTGGGCACACATTAATTTCATCAACAGCTTCATCATCACGAATCATTATTAAAGAAATGAAAAGCAGGCCAATGACATTATAATTAACCTTTGGTGTTATAAAATGTAAGGTAATTAATTGACTTGTTTTTCACATTTCAGTGTTTTACCAATGACCCGTCATTGTTCTTAACATATGCCCACTGGACAGATACTGCATTGCCCTTGTCATAAAAATGATACAGATTTTCAGAGTATGAAACATGCTAATTATTCTTATGTTCATACATATAGCAGTTCCTACAAGTATCCGAGTCCAACAAAATAAAAATATTTACAATAAAGTACTTAAACAGTGAAGTTTGGACCTAAACAGTGAACCTAAACAGAGATTAAACAGTAAGCAGTAAAGTCTGGACTAGAATTTTCAAGGGTATGAGAATAAAAGCCATTGTAGAGTGGATAGTAAGCAGTAAACGCAGGATAATCAACATGCGAAGTGGCGGATAAGCAACAGAGATTAAACAAGTATAAACATACCTAAAGTAATTCCGTGTACTACAAGCTGAAACTGCCATGTAGAGAAAAACAAAGTATGTTGCAGCTGCATTGAGGAAAGAAGAAAACCGTTCATTCTAAGATACAAAGGTAAATGTTTTTCTGCCATCAATCTAAAAAAAGTGACATGAAAACTATTAAAAAAATTTACCTATATAGATAGACAAAGTCCACATCTATTTTCCAAAGATAATCAATTACGTATATACAAGTAGGATATTTGATTCATAGATTCATAATTTTATATTTGAACAACTGTATTTAAAATTAATGAGATGCTTACTAGAAGATGAATCTGTTACAATATTTGCCATAGGCCAAGCTATTGTAGAGCCAACAGCATCTTCAATGCATTCCAACTCAGCCGTAGGTCTCCACAAACGTGCAGTTGGAACTGTTGCAATGTCAACACAAACTCTAGCTGCACCCTCTCCTAATGGGACGAAATGTACCATTACAATCCAAAATACCCTATGATTGATTAAAAAAATAGAAAATTATATTAAAAACCAAAAAAAAAATGTTGCAATGTAACTTGAAGTTACCGTTTCAGATGTACTTGCATCAGTCTGATTTTCTACACCCTAACAAATAAGTAAATAAGTTAGCGCTTTACAACACAAATCGCTCTAAACAATAATATATGATATCATATAATAAACAAATTACTGATATTTGTCAAATTGTTTACTAGCATGCGAATCGTCTGCTTCAGTTCCAAAATTGTATTCTGACAGTCGGTTAGTTTTTTATCATTAGCCCGTGATAAAATGAACTTGGTGAGAGTTATCCTCTTCCCGTTGCTCTTAAACGCACTGGTTTATCTTGTACTAGCACTTGTGAAAGAGCATCATTGCTTGGTAAACTAGCTTGTGATAAAGGCATAAAACCCATAGAAAAATCAAAGTAAAAAATCTTATAAATTGCTATTCAAAGTTGAGAGTAGATCGTATGGTGAGAGAATCGTTTAATCCATATACAACTTCTTGTACATAATAGAAAAGTAAACATGTGTATCTTTGTAAGCATATGTATGCAGTAGTTATGTTATCATACATATTAGCCAATTTGTTAATAAAATTCCACAAAAAATTAAGTTTGTGCCAAGCTTATCAGTGATTTGTAAAACAATGGGGACACCTGATCATAACACAAAGCAACTGATAACTGACAGTGGGATATGTATTTGGTGTAAGCAAGATAAATGATATCAGGTCCAATGGTTAAGCAGAATTATGTACCTTGGTGGCCAACAACGAAAAACAGATAATGATCAAAGGAGAAAAACCATTAAAGTAAAAGGAAAGAGAAAATTCGATTATTTGATCTCTAGATGTCACATTTTGTATTATATCAACCATGAATTCAATAAACCAATACGTGCACAGTGCTTAAATCTCAACTTTCAGGGATAAACAAAGTACTTCTCTTGGTCAACCATTTCTACTTGAGTATCATCCAATAATTGAGGAGAATCAAAAGCTACAAATTTCGGTTGACTATGAATCTTCATGTGCCGCAGAAAACCTTTTTCTACCGATTTTTCCTTGTCAGCTCTAGCCCTGAAGATAAACACATGGTGCAGTTAATACATTGTGATCATGGCCAAACTTCTTTGTTTTTTTTCCTTATTTGAATTTAAATGAAGAGGACACATTTATATGCTTCGAATTTAGGAATTTTGTCTATGTCCCTTATTTCTCCTTTCACAATTTTCATGATGGACCTCGGAAATCAAAAAAATCATTTGAAATATAACATGAATCAAACTTGCTTTCGAATCTTCTTTGTCCACTACCAAGATTTTCAATTATCTTGTTTCTCCTCACACTGATTCATCAATCTCAAACGAACCATATTATATACTGCTTTCATTTTTAGAAGCTATATAGAAAGAAACCCAATGAAAAAAATGAAGTTTCAAGCCAGTAGATGTAACAGTCTATGATAGTATGAACACAGTTATACTCACCAAATAACATGTCAACCATGTTAAAATATTATCACTGAACATGACATTAACACTACCGGTTTAAATTTTTAAAGCGGTATGACCATATAAGGCTTTAACTTGTATACATCCATATCTCTTTATAAATGATTTCATGACATTAACAATACTGGTTTAAAGTTTTAAAGCGGTATGGCCACATAAGGCTTTTAGCTTTTATGCATCCATAATATATTATTATAAATGATTTAACGACATTAACACTACTAGTTTAAAGTTTTAAAGTGGTACGACCGCATAAGGCTTTAGCTTTTATACATCCATATATCTTTATAAATGATTTCATTCATCTTTATTTATGATGATTAGGTACCAACAGTAAGAAACAAATTCAGAATTTGCTGAACATGACATGGATGGAAAAAGCCTGTAAAAGTTTCCACATTAAAATATGCACCAGAAGCATAGATGACCTGTGATTAAAAAATGTACAACTCTTAATGTGGCAAAATGTTCTACTTTTTACATTTATGAATTAAATGGCAGCTGGTGAAAAGGTAACTGATAAACACGTGCATTACACTGATGTAGCTTCTAGGGCATTGTGTTGTACTAAAAATGAACAAAATTTAAAAAAATATGTCTTGAAGATTTAACTAAGACAGCAGCGTATATGTGCACACTGTTTTGTGGATCATGATATTATAATTAGTTTTAAGCTAATAACAAAATTAAAATCTTACTCCGGATGGACATAAACATGGATATAAACATAAAAACGTTGATTGCGATATCTTTTAATGGTATCATAAAACAAACTTTAAATTGATGGGGGTGCATAACATAATTTCAGTATGAAATTAACAACTAACACCTATTGTCTATCTATAATCATATTAATTTATACATCCGGTATTAAAGTAAAGCAAGGTTATAATAGTGAAGGCATAATTTTACCAACCGACAATCAGAGTAAATTGATGGATTTATGGAATTTTGGTTTGTTAAGAAAAAATTGAAAGATTCACTTTGATTTTAGTGCAAATTCCACTGTTTTGTATATAAATTCAGTGCTAACAAAAACATATATTATATTCTTCAGATTACACTCAAGATACATGTTTGATAAAAATGCAGTACTTGCAAAATTTATAATAAAAAGTATAACCTGAAGTAAGTAATATAATTTAGTACGAAAAGGTGCACGATATTGTTTTCCATTCAACATGGCGCACTGAAAAATTAAATCCACTGTCATGTCCATCATATTATCATATAGAAACTATTAAAAAAACAACCTAGATAGTACAACACAAAAGAGAGGCAAGGGGATACATAGGTAGCACTTGTACGCTTGAACAATCGTATATAGATAGATCGGTTGACCCAAATGATTATTGATAATCGAAAAAAAAACAAGTTACATCAAGCGAAAAAAATTCCATTTGAAAGAAAGATGAATGGATGTTATCTAGCTCTTATCAAATACATGGATATAAAATTGTTCGAGGGTCAGTTTTAGCACTCAAGTATTAACTATAATGAGTTCTTATATTAATAATAATTAATTAAATTCTGCTGATTTTATCTATTATTACTTTCCAGTCTTTGATCCTGTAAATATTTTTTTTAATTGAATGACAGTTAACTTGATCGTTTCATTCAACCCTTGCCTTTGCAATTTAAAGCTTTACAACATTCTTTTTCCTTGAAAAATGCCCACACATTAGTCTAAAACTATCTGCCAAAAAAGTATTCATGAGATTTTGTCCCTACCATGTATTATGATGAATTATCAACTAAAAACATGGTTTTCATTTTATTAGCTAAAAGATTTAGTAACAACAGCATGTAAGCAACTTTGGTGAACTAACCAAGTAAAATTAAGCCACCAACCTCATATGCTACGTAATGGGATAAACTTACGTGAGCAACTTTCTTAACCTTGCGGCAATCGTTACGTCCAATTATACTGATGGTTTGTAAACAAACTATAAATATAAAACAAAGCGTAGGGTAAATATTTGAGTTAGAACAAATATAAAAAACTATTAAATATAAATGTATTTGTGAAGAACTATGCTTTGTTGTTCAAATATAGTTGCTTACATTTAGCAATCCAAGGGAAAATTGATAAGTATGGTTTAGCTTAAAGACAACAATATGGCTGATAAAATTTCTTATTTTTAACCTTTGGTTAAATATTTTAGGAAGTATAAGGAAAACATATAATAACTTCCAGTAAATATAATAAGTAAAAAAATCACATAAATTCTTTGTAATAAAATAGTCATAGTGGGAACAAAATGTAAGTTACACGATGTGATTGTTAGAAATTGTAAATGTTTGTCCTAGTAATTAGGAATAATGTGTAGCTGTTGTGTTGTCCTGTTTTCGTGTATAGTAATGTTGAGTAGTTGTCCTAGTTTTGTGGTTCTTTTGTGTGTCACGCAAGCCATGTAATAGTCTATAAGAGACAGTCGGTTCTTCAATAAAATTATCTATTTTTTGTGCAATTCTCTTCCTCTTGTATTATATATCTAACATTGGTATCAGAGCTTGTTGCTCATACGAGGTTTTCGATCCTGAGTATACCACTCCGGCGGCGGCGGCCACCATTATAGGTTGTCGTCCGCTGGATCTTGTCGAGGTTAAAAGTTTGAGAAGATTATGTTTAGCTAGAGGTATGACTAAAAGTATCTGCTGTAACAACATGAAGCATGGAAAGTTGATGGCTTAAAAGGTCAATGAAGATAATGTCGTTGTAATGATGGAAATGAAGTATCATGCATCAGTTTTGTGGTAGGCAAATGGATATATGTAGGAAAGAAGTTGCATTGCTATCAAAGGTGAAGAAGCATAAAGGAGATGGGTGGTTGAAGAAGCATAAAGGAGATGGGGGGTTGAATGGGGCTGGACTTAGAGGCCAGTGGATGTTGTCGGAGTAGGTAGGGGTTTCTATGCGGTTTTCTGTTGCGTGAGCTTGTGATGGGTTATGGTGAAAGCTGCTGAATAGTGATAAGCTGGTGCTTGTTGAAGGCAGTTTTTTGTGGAAAATGGAGTTACAGAGGGCAGTTTGAAGACAATTTTGGGGATATGGGTGTGTGGAAGATGCTAGTGGGAGTTTGAATTAAGTGGTGATACTCGTATTTAAAGGAAGCAGCTGTTGCTAGTGTTTGTTGTACATGAATGAAATTGTGGTTTGGGCGAAGTTTGTTATAGCTAGTTGTGCGAAAATGTTCTGGTGGTTTGCGAGTTTGAATGGCAGCAAGGTAGCATCGCAGTAGGGGGTGGTCAATTAAGCTTGGTATTGGTGAGGGCTTATTGTTGAGTTTTGTGATATAGTGTTAGTTGTGAACTGTGATAGGAGGATTCTATTTCAGGACAGTGTGTTTTGAGAGGAAGTAGTTTGACTGTCTAAGGATGAATGAATTGGAGTTTGTGGTTTCTATTGCAAGTGCAGAAGAATTGCAGTAAAGATGTAGATGTATTGAATGAAGAGAAGCACGAGTTTGTGTGTTTGTGTGAAGTTATAAAGATGAAGATGACGGAGAGTAAAACGTCGGTTGTGGTGTTGGATATTTGTGAAGTTGCTCAAAGAGAACTGTTTTATGATATGTCTATGAGAAGATAGACATGCCTACAAGTGAAGTAGGTGAGTAAGGAAGCTTGGTTTTGTGTCATCCAACAAATAAGAAAGAAGAGCTGCGGTTCTCACTTGTTAGGGAGATGACATATACAAGGGAGACCCGAATGGAGAGGTCAGTGGATCCTTTAGAGGAAACCAAGAGTGTCTGTTGATGGTTAAAGTACCATCAACGTAAAATAGTTGAGCATGTCCAACCTAACAAGAATGAAAGTTGTGATCGCAGTTCACGTTTAAGAGTTTAAACCGAATATTAGCACATTCAGTTTAAGGGAGGGTGTTAGAAATGGTAAATGTTTGTCCTAGTAATTAGGAATAATGTGTAGTTGTCATTTTGTCCTGTTTTCGTGTATAGTAGTATTGAGTAGTTGTCCTAGTTTTGTGGTTCTTTTGTGTGTCACGCAAGCCATGTAATAGTCTATAAGAGATAGTCGGTTCTTCAATAAAATTATCTATTTTTTTGTGCAATTCTCTTCTTCCTGTACCATATATCTAACAGAGACTGGTTACTAAGGATATAAAGGCAGAAAATAATGAAATTTAATGTACTAAATAAGTTTCCTTATGCAGTGAAATAACGCCGACGAAATGGAAACTAATCAAAAAAATTGTTTCAGATTAAAGGTGGGAAATATGGTCATCAAAACTGAAGCCTGATAGGAAAGCATTATATTTATAATGGATATAATGGATACATGAATTTAGTTTTATTATGCCGCTAATTATAATACAATTACTTCTAAAGTATGCTCTTCAAATTATGGTAAAGTGGAATAATAAGGTAGGAGAAGATCATACAATTCATTTAGAAAAGTTCCAAGAAATATACCTTCATTTGCAGCTTTGAATTTGTGTGGTACAGGATGAAGAAAATGTACATAATGTGAACAAAGGAAACAACGCTTCTAAAATTTTTGTGTCCTTTATGTTTGCTTTATATGTCTGGAACAAAAAAGCAGCATACCACAAAAAAATGATTTACATTTGCTTTATGTAATTATTGAATCAAGGAATACAATTTTAAGAGCAAAACTAGTTTCTGAGATTATGAAATTGAATGGAAATACAAATAAAAGTAGTGGCATGGGAACACAAAACTAATTTTTGTTACAAATAGAGAAAATCGTTGATTAATTTTGAATTACTAAAGGCTGTTACGATTGCATATGACAACTGGGTATGATGAGGCAAACAATTCTATGGTTCCAAATGATAATAAAAATGGGTTAATTTAAAAAAACTATTCTTCTTCAAGAGAAAAGAAACTGAACACAAAGAAATCATACAAAAAAAGAGTTCATAAATTTGATCGTGTAGAACACAATATACTTTATTTATTCCTATTACAGTAGCATTCACCTTTTGATAAAGGAAAGTAACAATCTTCTTTTATCTGAAACTTTCTTTGTAAAATAAACTAAATGTTAGGTCTCAATATGCTTCTTCATTTCATGTTACAAACAGAAAAGTTCGATGAGCTGGATGACTTTGCCAACAATGCTGAAGTTGATGGAAGAACAGAGCAAAACTAATATTGACATGTTAATATATGTGAATTGTCAAGACCATTATTTATAGATCTACTGTCCATGTTTTTCTTAGCCAAAAAAAGGATTTAATATATGCGTTTAAATTTCTATTTGCATATGAATATTCGTTCCATTGAACGTTATTTGCATAATTTACATTTTAAAACACTAATTTTGTAATTTAAGTAATAAAGATGATAAAATCTAATCCATACCTTAATGGAAGAAAAATTCAATGCCTAATGTTATAAAGAGAAAACATTGAGTTGGAGGCTGTTCTATCTAATACAAATTCAAAATTTATATTTCAAAGCTTCTAAATTTAATAATGCAATAGACATCAATTTTCATTTTGAAACACTACAAATTTGGACTATGAAATTAAAATTAAAAAATAAAAAGATCATTGCTTCCAAATTCATGAATATTAAACACGCCAGCTGTAATTTTGGAAAACCCAATTTTACTTAACCGAAAAGTCTTTAGAACAAAGAACGTAAAGGTTGAAGCATTTAAAAAGGAAATCAAAAATTTATAAGTTCAAAGCCTTTAAAATTGATAAACTCAATTTCTAATTACTAAATAGTACGAAGGTCCAGTTTTTTAATTTGGTATATAGGTTCTAAAAATTCAATGGTCTTGGTGGAATAAGGTTTGGACAATTGAAGAGAGCATTGTTGAGTTTTTTTATATGCGTAAATGGCCAAAAATTTCATGGTTTAAATTATCAAATTTAAATATTTTAGAAAACCTAAAGTTGAATTAAGAAATGTAAAGCAAAAAGTCCTTAGAAGTTAGAATATGGAAAATAAAGGTTGAATCAATAAAAATAAGAAAGTTCATGATAAATTCATTCAAAATTTAGTAGCTCATACTCTAGAATGGAAAAAATTAATCACTACTTGCTAAAAACCCAGAAAATTCCCATTGATAAATTCGATCAGTAGGTTATTAAAATTCGGTAGTCTTATAATTTATCTACTGGAAATGAAATTGGATGTCTAATAGTAAATTTGATCTATTGGTTATAATCAAAATCAGTAGCACATCAAACTATGTAAGCGTAAATGTGAATGTTTGAACATCAAAGTGACAGAAAATTTTATTGTAGGTTTCTAGTAGAGAACATTCTTAATGCCTAAAGTTTTAGAATGAAAACAACAAACGGGAAGCTATTCTAATAGAAATTTGAACTTAGTAATTTAAGAAGTTAATAACAAGATTAGCAAAGAAAGGGGGAAAACTGTGGCTAACTATGGCTATATAGTTCACTATTTTCTGTGGGAAAGAACAGGATTTACAGTCACTTTTAGTCGTAACAAGGAATATTACGGATGTTAACATGGGCAAAAAAGTTGAAATGTTCATATTCTAAGTATAGGTAAGTTTACAACATACCCATAATTTTATACTCATCTTGTTAGCATACAAATAGACGAGTACAAATGCCCAAAGACAAAATGTTGTTTGAGAAATTGAATTAGTTGCATATTATTCCACCTCCCTTTCAACTAAATCTGCATCCTCTGGGATAGAGAAGAAGAAACAAATTTCGTGATAAGGTGTATGGACAATGGAATTGGTTGCATATTATTTTCGGGCCATAATAATCAAATTATGTGTAACTCTGTGCATTCAAATTTAAAAAAATAGAAAAAAAATTATGTTGCTCACAAAACTATTATTTGTCAGCAATCCACTTATACTTTTTTTAGTAGATCATCTAGTTCAAAACACCGGGTTCTAATTAAAAATAGAATGCATTGAACAACCATATGTGAACCATAAGCCAAAGAAACTCACACCAAGTAAATCCTTTTGAGGCCCAATCAATCATTACAAAACAAGTTTCCTGTTTCTTGATTTGAACTCCGGAATCCGAAAGATCCAAGAGAATACCAATATATGAATTTGAAACAAAGCACCATAGGCATAATAGCTGATTTGAAAGAAAGCTATATAATGCAATATGAAAAGCATTTCCCTTCTTTTGTTTCAAAATTCTACATACAGTTCACGAAGAAAGAGGGAACAAGAGGAAATAGTGAGCAAGCGACCATTATAACTAACTCAACTTAAACTGCAAATTTAACATTAATATTAAACAAAGACCATTATAATGACATTTAATTTGCAGTTACTAATTTTAATGCATTTCCCTTCTTTTGTTTCAGAATAAACACACCAGTGCACAAGGACTTTTAAAAACAAAGATGGAACTGAGATTGATCATGAGACTAACGTCAGTTACTTGTAATAGTAGTATCATATTATGATAATTTTGTTTATTTTAAATTTTATACTACATATGTTATAATATTAATATTAACACACAGGTCTTTTTGTTTTACATCCTACAATTTAACTTTAATATTTTAAAGGACCTTCTGCGTTCCATACGTTAGTCTTTCTTAACTAACTACAGCCTAACATATCGCAAAGATTAAGGCTACTTGCACACAAGATTATAATTTATAAGTCATCCATTAATCATCCACTATCTTCTAGCACTTTAATTTTAGATTTATCCAACATTTGTAACTCATAAATACATTGAAATTTCATTAAAAGGTGAAGTTTGAAAAAAGTATATAAGATAGACAAGATTAAAAGTCCTACAATGCTTAAATTTAACTATATAGAAATAGAGATTCATGCTCTTTATTTTTCAGCAAATGTGTTATTTTCAATGTTAATAATTTGCTTTGGGCTTGGAAAGAGTGCCATCTGATCAAAAAAGAATAAAATAGTGTTAACTTTGATATTATGCATTTTATTCCCTTAGACTCGATCTTTATTTGTATATAAAAATATTTGTTTGTCATATATACTAGCAGTATAGAATTATAGGTCATAAAATGATCAACAAACAATGACAGTATTTTTTTACAAAGGTTTAGCGTATCTAAACATGTATTTTATTAGTGAATTTAGTGCAATGTCATAGTTGTAGACTATACTGAGAAAGAAGAAACTGTAAGGGAAGACTACAGCCACAAAAAACAGAGCGGGCACTGTAGACTTAACTCGCACTAGTTTGTTTGTAGTTTTTTAACAATCGCGACCGGATTCTTAAAGCACTTCTCTATGCCTCTTGAAAAAAAAATTGTAGGACTTTTATAGAATTAAGCCGACTTTATTGATAATTGTGCGGTAACATATACATGTCATTTTGAATTATAATTGGAAACCTCATTTGTATTATCTTCACTTATCATTATAGGAGTGACTAAAGTTTTCAGATGTGAAATGAAAATTTGTTATTTTAGGTACAGTACAAGCAGATATCAATGTTTGTCAGTTAACTACCATAATGCATCACACTGCCCAAACAGGCAAACACACATGTGAAAAAATATATCCTTATTTGGTTCTTGTATCGTCGACTTATTACAGTTCTCACTGGTTCTTCTTTTAATACTTCATGGACTGCACTGAAATAAATAGTGTCACCTGAGTCTAGTGCAAAATCGACAGGACAGAGTGCACATTACCAATAATTAAACTAAGCCCACTTCAACATAGATTTAAACAACTAGAACAATAAGACACAAATAATCTAAATAATATTCGAACAGCTTAAAACTTAACAAATTATCCATCTAAGCATTTTGCAAAATAACACAGGTTGAGTTCAACTATACATTTATATACGCAATCTATTCTGGTGATACTAGGTAAGACAGTAAGGATTTTAAAGAATCCTTTTTAGGGTTAAAATATACATCTGAATCAAGGTCTGAAGAATGCCAAAGACTAGAAATTAACACCGACGCATTACAAATCATGCGAAATCAACTTAGGGATTTAGTTGAATAACAAAAGATAAACATCCATGGAGCGAATTTATAAACGAACGAAAGTAAATGAAATCATAAATTAACGATTTCAGAAAAAAAACTTACTATCGATGTGGAAGAGTCGGAGTGAGAGACGCTCTCGATTGCTGGGTCGGAAATGAACGAGGATGTTGAATTGAACGAGAGATTGGATGATGGCAAGTTTTAGTGAAACCAAAAAAACAAAAAAATTAGGGATAAAGTATAAAGGGGACGGAGGGAATTTTTTAATTTGGCGACCTTACATTTCATTTTACTCCCACGTTGGATTTTCGCTCCCGCTTTCTCTGTCAACACCGTTAATATAGCGGAACATATTAATGCATTATTTTATACATAGCACAATATTTTTGTATCACCGTTAATATAGCATAATTTTTTTGCTTCCTTTACATAGCACAATTTATGCATTATTTTATTTTCTTTAATTATTTTATTATAGCACTTTAATTTAAGGCTATGATACAATGCTATATATACCATATTTTCTTGTAGTGTCCCTTAAGCTCCAAACAGTTCCTCCACTTCCCGGCATCGACTGCTGAAGCCGTCGCTACATTCTTTCCGCCGCCAATCAGATCACCAGCATCTCGGCGAAGCTCCTGCAACTCACGCAACGACTTGAATCTAGTTACCATAAGCTTCCAGTCCACATATTCCTTGTTTTGCGTAATAACAACTACACACATGAATATATATTTAATTATGTGTGCGTTGAACTATATATTTCTTCATCATGGAACCGTACAGTCAACACATTTCGTAATGGCTTTGAGTACTATCTTTGTTTTATGTTACTGTAGCAAGTAGCAGTACACGCAATGCATACATGCATTTGTTCCTAGACACTATTCCAACCAAAATAAAGGTTGCATGGCTCCTTTGGTTCTCTGACCTTTTGTATTGAGATTATGCTAAGGCAGTCACCACCTTTATTTCGAATATAAGAGTCACACTTTACTGTTGTTAACAAAGATGTATATAGCCAAGTGGTTTGATGTGTGACTAGTAATTGAGAGGTCGCTAGTTTGAACCCGTCTGTAGCCACTTAGTTTTGGTCAAATCATTTTGGCTGAAATCTTTTTGGCGTAAATTTATACATACAATTTAGTCTGCTTTCCTAAATAAAAATCATATCTTTTTCTAGGTCGCGAATTCCTCCTTGTAGTCGTTAGCATTATCCTACTCGTATCGTGCCTTATCTTGTTGCCACGGAAGGTGAGTTTTTATCACTCACAGACTAACTGATTATTAAGCGAATTAAAAATATGAGATCTTAAATGAAATGTTAGGGTGCTCTAGATTTGTTTGTTTTGTGATTGTGCATGTGCGACGCACAAGGTTATTTCGTATGACAATATGGATGTATGCTTGACACGCTATGTTTATTTCACACCATGCAAGTTACCCCTTTGATTAGCAACAATTTCGGGTTGAAATGATACATACCCGAACCCCCTTTTGCATTCGAATCGACTTGGGATGCAGGTTGAAATGATACATACCCGAGATTCAAATATTTTTAAAGAACGGATTGAAATGATAAATATCCATATCACTTGACCATAGGACAAAAAATTTTATATAGACACCTTGGTCAATAAAACAAAGTATTTTAAAATTATTTTATCGATTTTATAAGTACAAATTTTAAATGAAACTTCTTTATGGCATAAAGAAAGGTCTATTTGTTCAAAATTTTACAAGAATTTATAAGAAATCCAATTTGTATTAAAATAAATTTTAAAGTGATTTTTTCAAGTTAATACTTAATTTTAAATAAATTCTCCATAATTTTTAAATGAATTTAATGATATGACGATTTTTGAACTGAGTGATTTAAGGTAAAGCTTTGCAAGACTTGATAAATATATTCAAACTTATTTTAGTATTTGATTTGTCAAATGGAATTTCGCCATGTGAATGTAAGAAGGATTTTTATCCATAGCTAACGCAAAAAAGTGGAATGGGGATACATTACATGAATGAATATGTGAAATTTAGGGTAAACCATGATTTGAGAATCGTTTTAACCATAAAATATTGAATTGAACAAAATCGAAAGAATTGGGCTTAATTGTGAAATTTAGTTGAGAAGGAAATTTGTAAGAAATGGACATAGATTTGGATTTGGGTCAATATTATTTGAATAGAACTATAATTTTATAAAAGCAACTTTTCCACATTACTTGGTTTTATAATTACTCTTTTATAAAATGATTTTACACTAGTTTTTCAACTATATATATATACACACACATATTTACATATTATTTTCAATTTAATGTACAAATACTATTTTCAAAGCTTAACCTTTCTAAATGTATTTTTTTATTTTACTTGAATAAGTCCAAATCCAATCTAGGGAATCCAAGGGTGAATGTTGGTATAATCCTAATCGAACCATTGATAAATGATTTGGGTAATTGATTTTGGGGCAAGACTTGAAACAAATCAATGTTCTATACATGAAAATATGATTTCAAATCTAATGACCACGGTATGAAACATGTAAGCGCTTGGTTGTTAAAGAGACCGAAATTGCTAAGTGGCATACTCTCTGTCAGTGTCAATACCACTTTAACAAGTTGTATGTGATGGAGTATCCGGAACGACACAAGGATGGCTTGGAAGCGGCCTTTGGATTGAGGATGGTGTTCGAAACGAAATGGCCTTGACCTTCGGGTCATAATTAAAATGACTAAAACAGGAGCTATACCATGATTAATTGAGGTCGCACCTCATATCGGACATGCTTCTTCGATACCATCTCTATTACTATGTGATTGATTTGAGGGACCCCTTTGATTTGGGAGTGTATTCCGAGGTGGGCGATAGTTGCTGCTATGCGTTACCACCTGTCCTGGAGTGCAACTGGTAGAATCCTACCCTGGGTATTGCCTCGAGTGCCTTGTCATATTTATCCTATGTAAGCCCCATACGATTTTGATTTAGTGTTGCTTTCTATGGAGTGCCCTCTGATAACACCAGTGCGCTGAATTTCTGGTACTGTATAGATTGTGATGCCTATAACCGCGTAAGGGTAATATGGTAATCCCGTTTACGTTATTTTCAGTATATTTACTTTACTGGATAGACATTACAATAATAGCGTACTATTATATATGTATTATTTCTACAGATCCTTAGAGAATGGGTATCCTAAACATCCTTTAAGTTATTGTACATTTCAGTAAACACTTCATTTGAGTTAATTCACTTATATGAGATTGTTAGTCCTGACCCTGGTATATTGTTTCTTTGACTGTATGCTTGGGTCAGCTTGAGCATCATAGCCGTTCGTGATGCACTTTGGAGATTGGCATATCATTTGGACCACCTCTAGTTATCAGCTATTTAGTTATCTATTATCCAGTCTTATTATTGGTATTTATATGTACTTTATCTACTGTATGAGCTTGTGACTCTTTATGTACTATTATGTATCATGTATCATGTAATAACTATGTACTATTATGTTTCCGCTGTGAGTTACTCTGCTTATGTTTCTGTGTTCTGATTTGTATTTACCTCATTAGTAAAAATAACAATTCACTGTTTTGGGAAATACAAGTCAGATATGTATGGTTTATTGTTGATTTGAATGGTTTGAAATAGTGGGTCGTTACAGCTTCGTACCAAAGCTGAGCCAAGGTTTAACCTTAGCAATTGAGGTAAATAACTCATTAGAGATAGGATGGAAACGTCCTAGAATGAGTAAAATTGGAATCAGAATCCAATCTTTCCGAGAGAGCGTATTTTTAAAGTACAAGTATTTAAAAAATAAACATTTTCAAAGTATTTTAATTATAAAGTTATGATTTTTAACCAATCCTTCGTTTTGAGCTTATTCTTGAATGTTCCAGATGGCTACCAGTCGTAATGCCATTAGAGGCCGAGGTAGAGGCCATGGAGCTAACCCAGTTGAGCACGAGCCACTAGTCGCACCAGCCCAACCAATAAGGTTTACTAAGCTTTGTAAGGGATACGCTCAACTAGGAGGCACTAAGTTTGCTGGTTCTGAGCCTGTTGTCGAAGCACAAAAGTGGCTAAATGATTTGGAAATGATCCTTTCTGGCCTTGAGATTACCGATGCACAGAAGCGTCAAATGGCTGCTTGGAAACTTAAGGATGCTGCACGGAATTGGTGGGAATCTATCACTGCCCATGCTACGAAGACCGACGTTTCATGGCAGCAGTTTAGGTATATCTTAAGTGAAATCTTGTTCCGCCTTCTATCCCTTTTCTTTGAGCCTACCCTAAATTTGAAACTTTTAGGGATGATTTCGTAACCAATTGGATGCCAGATGCTGGGAGATCCAAATTGTATCGAGAATTCATGGATCTTAAGCAAGGCAACATGACTTTTGCTGAATATGAGATGAAGTTTGATGAGCTATCCAAATTTGGCCTGAACTTGATTGAGACACCACTCCAGAAGAATGAGAAATTCATACTTGGTGCATGCCCAGAATTCTATGATAATTTGATGAATCATCTCAACGAGCCTTTAAATGAACTCATGAACTAAGCCTCCAGATTTGAGAACACTCCAAACCTCAAGGGAAAACAAGTTACTCATGTGCCTCAATCTCATGGATCATCTAGCATTTCAAAGAAGAGATAGTCAAGGTTTTGGCCAAAGAAGAGACAACAGAATCCACAAGGTGTTGGATATCATACCCAGAAACCTCCCACTGATCTTTCAGATATCACTTGTTTCAACTGCTTTCAAAAGGGTCATTACGCCAATAAATGCCCTAACCCCGCCAGAGCTTGTGCGCCACCAACTCATTTACCCCGCAATGACCTTTGCTATGCTTGCCTTCAGCCCGGACATATTAGTAGGAACTGCCCCCACTCAAAACAAGGGAAAGACGTCTGGAGCCTTCGCAATGACATATTCCACTCCTCCCACAGGTGATGACACTAAGGGTACACTTCTGAGTTCTTTTAATTTGTTCTCTCATCCTGTTCGTGTTCTGTTTGACACTGATTCTTCACATAGTTTTATCTCTATGGACGTTTGTGATAAATTTAAGAAAGCTTTAAAACCCAAGTATGCAACTGAAGTTTTGTGTGTATCTAACCAGATTGGAGGCCCAGCCCTTCTTAGCAACATTTGTAAAGGAGTTAAACTTCTTTTTGACATTCATCGTTTCACGGGTGATTTCTATGTTCTCCGCTTTAACGCCTTCGTTATTCTTCTTGGAGGCGACTGGCTCAAGAAGTATAAAGCAGAAATTTCATATATGTCTAAGACTGTTTCTTCAATAGATGATTGAGGAAATGAGCTAATGATCATATGTCGTACGTCAATAGAGTATGCAAGAAGTTTCGTCTTCTCGCTCGATTCTTAGGCCGATGATCTTAGTTCCACCCCAATTGTCCAAGATTATCCGGATGTTTTTAGCGAAATTATGGGTCTTCCTCCTAAGCGAGAAATTGAATTCCGTATAGACCTTGTCCCAAGAGCCTGTCCCGTAGTCCTTCCACCTCGAAGAATGGCACCAAAGGAAAAAGCTGAATTAAAGGTGCAAGTTGAAGATTTACTTTGGAAAGGACTTATTAGACCGAGTTATTTTGAATGGGGAGCCGTTGTGGTATTTGTGACTAAATCAGATGGACCGCTAAGGATGCGTGTTGATTATCGAGAGCTAAACAAGCTTACTTTGGAGAATAGATACCCAATGCCTTGAACTAACGATATGTTCGATCAACTCTATGGAGCCAAAGTTTTCTCTCAACTTGATCTTGCCACTGGTTTCCATAAGCTTAGAGCGGCTGAAAAAGGCATTCCCAAGACTGTCTTCTGTACAGAGAATGGTTTCTACGAGTGGTTGGTTATGCCATTTGGCTTGAATAACGCTCCAGCCTACTTTGTTGACCTTATGAATCGTGTGTTCCGCGAAGTTCTTAACAGATTCATCCTTGTTTTCATTGATCATATTCTAGTCTTTTCTAAATCTGAAGAAGAGCATGAGTCACATCTGAGGTATGTTCTAGGAACTCTTCGGAGTCACCAATTGAAAGCAAAATTTGAGAAGTGCCATTTTTGGTAGAAAGAAGTTCATTATCTTGGCCATATAGTTTCTAAAAATGGAATATCGGTCGATCCAGCTAAGATCGCTGCGATCAATATAAGTAATATATTTCCTTTTCTTCGTATCTAAAACCCTCTTATACTTCGATTCGATCTTGATCTTAATCTATTTTCAGGATTGGAAGAAACTTGAGAATCCAAATGAGGTTCGTAGTTTCTTAGGTCTCGCTGGCTATTATCGAAGATTTGTAGAGAATTTTTCTTGCATTGCCGCACCTTTGACTACTTTGACCAGGAAGAATGCTAAGTTTGTTTGGAGCGATAAGTGTAAAGCTGCGTTTGCAGAGTTGAAGCAAAAGCTTACTTTTGCACCTGTCTTACCATCCCAAATGGAAATGAAGGATTTATAGTTTATACTGATGTGTGTAAGGAAGGATTAGGAGCCATGCTAATGCAAAATGGAAGGGTAATCGCATATGCTAGTCGACAGCTTAAGAATCATGAAGCTAATTATGCAGTCCATGATTTAGAGGTACTTGCAGTAGTATTTGCTTTGAAATTATGGAGACATCATCTTTTGGGAACCAAATTTGAATTATCTACCGGCCATCAATCTCTCAAGTATATATTCTTCCAGAAGGACCTGAATCAAAGACAAGTTAGATAGCTTGAGTTTCTCGCTTCTTATGACCTTGACATCAACTACAATCCCGGAAAAGAAAATGTGGTAGTTGTTGCATTGATTCGAAAGAAGGCTATGTTATGCCAAGTTTCAGTTTCCTTGCCTCTTATGGACCGTATAGGAGCAGTGCAAGATGAACATCCAAAATTTAAGCTTATGAAGGAAAATGTTCGAAATAAAGGAAACAAGGAGTATAGTGGAATGGGTGCTCAAATTGACGATAAGAGAATTTTGAGGATAAATGGTCGTATATGTGTTCCTAATGTGGATGGCCTAAGGCTAGAAGTATTAAGAGAAAGTCACCAATCCAAACTCTCCATTCATCCAGGTATACACAAGATGTTCCAAAATATGAAGAAGTTATTTTGGTGGAGTGGTATGAAGCAAGATATTTCTCGTTATGTCAGTAGATGTGTGACTTGCCAGCAAACTAAAGCTTATCACCAAAGAGTAGCTAGATTATTGCAACCTCTTGAGATTCCTAGTTGGAAATGGGATCGTATTTCCATGGATTTTATTGATGGTTTTCCTAAGACAAGAAAAGGGAATGAGAGTATTTGGGTGATTGTTGACAGATTGACCAAGTCAACACATTTCCTTCCCGTTAAGGCTAGTAGTATGGCTTCGAGTCTAGCCAAGCTATATATGAGGGAAATCATTAGGATGTACGGTGTTCCTTCAAGCATTGTCTGCGATCGAGATCCTGTCTTTACGAGTAGATTTTGGAAAGAATTTCAGAAAAATTTGGGTACTAAATTAAATCTTAGTACTGCCTACCATCCGCAGACAAATGGTCAAACGGAAAGGTTGAATCAGGTATTGAAAGATCTCCTTCATGCTTGTACCCTTGACTATGGAGGATCTTGGGAAGATCACCTTCATCTCGTTGAATTCACATATGATAATAGTTACCAGGTAAATCTTGAGTGTACGAATTTTTTTTTTCTTAAATCCCTGTCTTGAGTTTCTATCGTTGTATCCTAGCCTTTAGGCAAGCATTAAGGAATCACCATTTGAGGCCTTGTACGGGAATCCATGTAGATCGCCCGCTTGTTGGATTGAATATGGAGATAGTTTACTTCTTGGACCAGATATGATTATGGAAGCAATAAAGAAAGTTACTAATACCAGGAATAAATTGAGAATTGCTCAAGATCGTCAAAAGAAATATGCAGATAGAAGGAGGAAGAAGTTGAAATTCGAAGTTGGAGATAAAGTCTTCTTGAAGATTTCATCATTAAAGAATGTAATTAGATTTGGACGAAAAGGGAAGCTAGCACCGAGATTTATCGGCCCATTCCGTATATTAGTGAAAATTAATCTTTGGCTTATCGCATTAAGCTGCCTGAGAAGCTTGCACGAGTGCATGATGTATTCCATGTATCCCATCTCTGGAAATGTTTGCATGATCCTTCTTCTTACGTTCTACCGACTGCACTGGATAGCTGGGATACAGAGCCAAATTTGACTGTCGAGAGGAGACCACTTCGTATAGTTGATAGAGGTACAAAGAAGCTTAGGAAGAAACCAATCAACTTGGTCAAAGTGCAGTGGAGTGATGATGATCGAGATTGTACTTGGGAGACGGAAGAGAGCATACGTGCTTCAAATCCGGAACTATTTACCCAGGTTATAACCTATTGATTTGATTATCTATCTATATCTATTCATTTGCTATCTATTCTATGATCGATTCCTTTTCGAGGACAAAAAACTTTAAGTGGCGGAGGCTGTAATAAACCTGAAATTTTAAAGAATAAAATGGTGTATTAATAATTTTAAAACTTTAAAAGGAGGAATAAAATTAATAAATGGTGTTAATATTTTATTCTAAATTTAATGATGGATAAGTTCAATATTTCTTGTTAATAAAATTTAAATCATAGTTGAAATGTGCGTAAAACGGATTAACGTCCGTTAGCGCATTGTCCGTTCATGTCTGTACGAATAAATAATAAATAATAATAATAAATGAAAAAAAGAGAATTAATTTTTATTTCTTTAACCGCATTAGTGAAATAAGGTAGAAAATAAATAGTTAACGCAAACTTAAACCATGTAATAGCGGTAGAAATTTTCAACCATATATAACCCTTATCTATATTATTAAGGGTTCATTCTCTCTAAAACGATTCATTTATACTGCTTCTAGATCTGATAGTTTAGCAACTTCCTTAAAATATGGCAATGAAAAAAATCTTTCCTTGTCAGTAGTCAAATATTTGAAAACACTGTTCAAGATTTTCGAAATCTATTATTGTCAGTAGGAAATATTTGGACACTGTTCATGAACAGAGACTCCACTGCTACGCTTGAATAAAATGATCATAACCACGCAGATAACAGCACCCAATTTTCTTTTCGTGTGACCAACATCTTCTTCTTTCTACCCATTTCTATGCTACTCCTTCCATCCATCTTCTGTATTCCTTTCTCTTCACTTTTCCAGTTCTCAGAAAAAGAAAAAAAACATGACTTGCGAATGGCTTGCAAATTCATTTGGGTGAAGTATCACTGGACCATTGACTCACTTCCTTTTTGTGCATAAACAATTCTCTCTTCTACTGGTAATCCTTCCCTATCCTTTAAAATGTTCCACGCACTACCCAATACTCAGCTCATTTTCTTGAGAAACCAATTTGTACTCATTTCCTCTCCCACCGCGCAGTGCTAGAAAAACCATGCCATTCCCGCTGCTCCCCTCTCACGCTAAGCAAACTGCATCCACTCCACATCGGATCCGCAACCGCGAGTGCCGCACCCAGCCATCACTCCTTGCTCTAACCCAGACTCCTCCTTATTCCAGCCACTTTGAGACTCTAACCCTTTTCATACTTGAACTCAGAACCCGCAAGAGAACCAATGGAGCAACATACGTTCCCCAGCACCGATCTTCCGAAAGGAAACCGCACTCCACGACCAGCAAGCCCCATTGCAACAATACTGCGCCCTCTCTCTTCCTCATTAAACAATCTCCGCTTCGGTTTGCCCTTAGGCTCCAAACAGTTCCTCCACTTCCCAGCATCGACTGCTGAAGCCGTTACTACATTCTTTCTAGTCAGATCACCAGCGTCTCGGGGAAGCTCCTACAACTCACGCAGCGACTTAAATCTAGTTGTCGTAAGCTTCTAGTCCACATATTCCTTGTTTTGTGTAATAACGACTACACACATGAATGTATATTTAATTATGTGTGCGTTGAACTATATATTTCTTCATAATGGAACCGTACAATCAACACATTTCGTAATGGCTTTGAGTACTATCTTTATTTTATGTTGTTGTAGCAAGTATCAGTACATGCAATGCATGCATGCATTTGTCCATGGGAACTATTCCAACCAAAATAAAGGTTGCGTGGCTCCTTTGGTTCTCTGACCTTTTGTACTGAGATTTTTCTAAGGCAGTCACCACCTATATTTCGAATATAAGAGTCACACTTTACTGTTGTTAACAAAGAGCTATATAGCCGAGTAGTTTGGTGTGTGACTAGTAATTGAGATGTCACTAGTTTGAACCCGGCTATAACCACTTGGTTTTGGTCAAATCATTTTGGATGAAATCTTTCTGGCGTAAATTTATACATACAATTTAGTCCGCTTTCCAAAATGAAAATCATATCTTTGTTCTAGGTTCCGAATTCCTCCTTGTATCTGTTAGCATTATCCTACTCATATCGTGCCTTCTCTTGTTGCCACGGAAGGTGAGTTTTTCTCACTCACAGACTAACTGATTATTAAGTGAATTAAAAATATGAGATGTTGAATGAAATGTTAGGGTGCTCTAGATTTATTTACTTTGTGATTGTACACGCGTGACGCACATGGTTATATCATATGACAATATGGATGTATGCTTGACATGCTATGTTTATTTCTCACCATGCAAGTTACCACTTTGATTAGCAACCATTTCGGCTTGAAATGATACATACCCGAACCCCCTTTTGTATTTGAATTGACTTGGGATGAGGGTTGAAATGATACATACCTTGGATTCGAATATTTTTAAAGAATGGATTGAAATGATAAATATCCGTATCACTTGACCATAGGATAGAAAATTTTATATAAACACCACGGTCAATAAAACAAAGTATTTTAAAAATATTTTCTCAATTTTATAAGTACAAATTTTAAACGAAACTTCTTTATGGCATAAAGAAAGGTTTAAAGGAAATTTTGTTCAAAATTTGACTTGAATTTATAAGAAATCCAATTTGTATTAAAATAAAATTTAAAGTGATTTTTGAAAATTAATACTCAATTTTAAATAAATTCTCCATAATTATTAAATGAATTTAATGATATGACGATTTTTGAATAAAATGATTTAAGGTAAAGTTTTGCAAGACTTGATAAATATATTCAAACTTATTTTGGTATTTGATTTGTCAAATGGAATTTCACCATGTGAATGTAAGAAGGATTTTTATCCATAGCTAACGTTAAAAAGTGGTTTGGGGATTCATTACATGAATGAATATGTGAAATTTAAGGTAAACCATGATTTGAGAATCATTTTAACCATGAAGTATTAAATTGAACAAAATCGAAAGAATTGGATTTAATTGTGAAATCTAGTTGAGAAGGAAATTTGTAAGACATGGACATAGATTTGGATTTGGGTCAATATTATTTGAATAGAACTATAATTTTACAAAAGCAACTTTTCCACATTACTTTGTTTATAAATACTCTTTTATTAAATGATTTTACACTATATTTTCAACTATACATATATATATACATATTAATTTCAATTTAATGTACAAATACTATTTTCAAAGCTTAACCTTTCTAAATGTATTTTATTTTATTTGATTAAATTTATGTCTAAATCCAGTCAAGGGAATGCAAGGGTGAATATTGGTTTCATAATCCTAATCGAACCATTGATAAATGATTTGGGTAATTGATTTTGGGCAAGACTTGAGATAAATCGACGTGCGATACTTGAACATATGATTTTAAATCTAATGACCACGGTGTGAAAAATGTAAGCACTCGGTTGTTAAAGAGACCGGAGTCGGTAAGTGGCACACTATCTATCAGTGATGATACCACTTTAACAACTAGTACGTGTTGGTGTATCCCGAATAACATCAGGATGGCTTGGAAGCGACCTTTGGATCGAGGATGGTGTACGATACGAAATGGCCTTGACCTTCGAGTCATAATTGAAATGACTAAAACAAGAGCTATACCATGACTAATTGAGGTCGCACCTCCTATCGGACATGCTTCTTCGATACCATCTCTATTATTATGTGATTGATTTAAGGGGCCCCCTTTGATTTGGGAGTGTGTTCCGAGGTGGGCGGTAGTTGCTGCTATGCATTACCACCAGTCCGGGAGTGCAACTGGTGGAATCCTACCCTGGGTATTGCCTCGAATGCCTTGTCATAATTATCCTATGTGAGCTCATATGATTTTGATTTAGTGTTGCTTTCTATGGAATGCCCTCTAATAACACCAGTGCGGTGAAGTTATGGTACTGTATAGACTGTGATGCCTACAACTGCGTAAGGGTAATATGGTAATCCCGCTTACGCTATTTTCAGTATATTTACTTTACTGAATAGACACTACAATAATAGCGTACTATTATATATGTACTATTTCTACGTATCCTTAGAGGATGGGAATCACAAACATCCTTTAAGTTATTGTACATTTCAGTAAACAATTCATTTGAGTTAATTCACTTATATGAGACTGTTAGTCCTGACCCTGGTATATTGTTTCTTTGACTGTATGCTTGGGTCAACTTGAGCACCATAGCCGTTCGTGATGCACTTTGGAGACTGGCATATCATCTAGACCCCCTCCAGTTATCAGCTATCTGGTTATCTATTATCCAGTCTTATTATCGTTATTTATATGTACTTTATATGATGCATGAGCTTATGACTCTTTATGTACTATTATGTATCATGTAAGAACCAATGTACTATTATGTTTCCGCTGTGAGTTACTCTGCTTACGTTTCTATGATTCTGTGTTCTGATTTGTATTTACCTCATTAGTAAAAATAACAATTCACTATTTTGGGAAATTCAAGTCAGCCATGTGTGGTTTATTGTCAATTTGGATAGTTCGAAATTGTGGGTCGTTACAATTTATAATATTTTATTTTACGTTCGTTTCTTTATCAAATTCAATATATATCGATATATTGATTTCTAATTATCAAATTTCCTTAAAAATATTCTAACTCCTTAAATTTTTGAAAAATTCGCCAGCACATCCTTTGTACTGGTCAATAGTTCAAATTCCAACTCGCCTCTATAGGCCCTTTCCATTTAAAAAAAAATCAAAAAGCCAAGTGGCCTGCCGATTTGGCACATAAAAACTCATATGGAATTTAAACGCGTACGTTTATGTCGGGCACTCGAGTTATAATCTTTATACACTTCATTCCGTACCTATTTATCACATGTTTACAATTTATCCTAACTAAATCCAGTCATTCCTAACTCTATTCGCTAATTTATTCTTTAATTAGCTCTTTTGCCAAATCCCTTTAGTTTGAACATATTATGTTCAAATATATTTTAATTCGTTTATAAACATGTCGAGTTTCATTTCTAACTTGAGTTTCATATTTGATTTCAAATATAAATTAACAAACCCCTTTTTCTTATCCAAAGCCCAATTTCGATTCAAAATTCCATTAACTAATTATTCTTCATATTAGTTAGTCCTATTCAATAATTAAAAATCTGATTTTTGTTTCAAAAATCATTTTACTTACATAACTTGAGTTCCTACTTGTTTTACAAATAAAATTTGGATTTTTCAAATGAAAATTCGGATTTTATTTACTTAAAATCCTTTTATTTATTTAAAGAAACCGTTATGGTTTTATAATGGTTATGGCCCTGTTTGTCTAAAAAAATGATTTTGACATAACTCAAAATCAATGAGACGAAATTTAGATTTTTCTCTTCCATTAGAAAACTATTATCAAATCGGTCTTGAGAATTCTTATTTAAAAGAATTCTGACTTAAATTGAGTTCTATATACTTAATTGAAGTTCGAAACGCCAAATTACGAACTACCGTGTTGCGGTGAGTTCGTTTTAATCATATTTATATATATAAACATTTAAACTTCATTTATAATAAATTCCAATTCCATTCAAATATATTTTAATATTAATTCAGCCCATTTACCAAATCTAAGTTAATATTCTTGATTATCCCTATCTGTTGATTATTTCATAACTCAGTTATAAATTTATTTATAACTGAATCTTCTATACTGAATTCCAGTTCCTTTATAAACAAATTATTTATAAAACTCGATATAGTCGGATTCTAATTATAAATCCGTTGGGTTTTTCTCACTTCAATTTATATTCCAAATTTCGAAATAAAATTTATCGCTCTATTTCAAACTGTTTTCCAATTCGCTTTTCAATTCATACTTGAAATATAAACTTCTAAATTATCCAACGATAATTTATTTCCTTATTTTTATAAACATCATTTATAAATTAATTTTTTTTATTTAAAAATTAAAACAAGCTTTCCTTTCAAATATCTATTTGAAACCCAATTCCTTTTCCAGAATATTTTATTTCTATAACTAATACACATAAACATAGGATCTATTTTATATTTACTTCAAAATCTTAATTTCTATTTAATACCATTCCCATATCCTTTCTGAAACTAACTTATTTTTTCATACAATTGACAAAGTCGAATTCAAATCATAAATCCGTATGGATTTATTTCAATTCCGTTTATATTTCGAACATCGGAATAAATTTCATTGTTTCCCCTTTTAACACTATTCCCATTTTCTCATTTTAAATTCATATTTTGAATTTAAATATTTAAATTATCCAAATGATAATTTTTCACCTTTATTTACAAACACCGTTTATATTACTTGTTTATATAGTTAAACAAGACTCGATTTCAAATTCATTTGAAATTTAATTTCTACCTTAGAAAAATAAATTTCCCTTTTTAAATTCACACTAGTATTTACATTTCCCGAATTCACCAATGATAATTCATTTCACTTCATTTATAAACATCATTTATAAATTCACTTCAGTTACCTGATTATTAAATTTAGAAACATCGTTTATAAATTTAATACTTGTTTTATTTATTCAAAAAAAGGTAATATCTTTGTAGTCCATTCGAAATTCAAATTCTATTTTAGAAAACAGAGTTTCCAGTTAAAATTTCAAAATTCCTTTTTCACGATATTTTTATAAATCAACATTTTGGCCAAGCGATATTTTAAACATCCAAAACAATCAAGTATTAATTACAGGTTTTCTAACACATCATATATGATAATATATATATGAACAAACAATAATTAATTTTGAGAAATCCAGTTGGATTCCTCTAACCTGTTTTTCCGGCATCTAGAGACGTTAGCCAACATAAATAATACCCATCCTGCTTCGAGGTAGGATATCGCGGTATAGAAGGTCATCCACTATCATATCGTGGGGCGTATAGGATCATCCCCTAATGATACTGCAGGCATCCGCTAGTGGTACTGCGGGAACTATCCAATCACCAATATATATATATATATATATATATAATAGCCAGAATTACCAAGCCTAAATAACTAGTATATTTATAATAGCCCCACAAATATTTAATGCATCCAAACAAGGAACAATTATTTTTAATGATTAAAAATAATTCTAAATAATAAATTCTAAGTGAGATTTACTCACCGTGATTTTATTTCTTTATATTTGATTCATTTTGATTTCAGCCAATTCCAAAAATTCCCAGCGAATTCCGTTTCCCGTTACGAGTCCAACTCGCCTTGCCTTATTATTTTGGACCTCATATAAATTAAATACATTGCACTAAGATTTATGATTATATAAAAAAAAATTAAATTATTTAGTATATACCTTCATCCATGTTTTACCTTAAACTCTCTCCTAACTGGTCTTCTCCAATCAAAAGAATCACGCCCTAAAACTGCAATTGATATTCACCAAACAATCCTCCAATCAGCGAAATCATATCTGGTCACGAGCATCTCCATTCCCGCAGAATAGATCTAAGCTTCCCCATTTTAACTTAAGTTTTTTAACAACCCTATCCCATCCAACTTTGAAACTGAATCGCAACATCACTAGCTTCATCTTCTTAACGTCATCATCCCCCAAAATCACGACATCCCTTAACTTTTAAGCTGGACATTACCCATCACGACATTTGCTCTAGGCATGCGACACTGTTTACAACCGATTCCCACTAACTTTCCCAATCAACTATCTCCGATCTGCTCATATGCAGCACGCACCATGGAAACAGGTGCGACATCTTTCTGCTCAAAAACCATCGCGATGCCCTCATTCCCTTTGAAAAAGCCGTCATCGAGATTCCCAAATTTCAAAAAGAACGATAGTTGCTTAATACCAATACCGAACTCGAACCACTATCAACCAACCTGACTTCCAGCTTCGTACAACAAACCCTCTAACCTCATGTGACTCTTTAATCATCGATCGTGAACATCCAGACCCCTTCTGCAACCCTTAACGTCGAACTTTACCCTTCCTTCTTTCTTTGAACCGCGTGACTATAGGCCTCGAACTTATTTGTAAATCGCGATTTACAAACTCGAACCCACCTCTTCATCGTATTCGAATTACTGCGCTACCATGATTCGATTAAATGGATGCAAATGGATCTGATTTACTAGTATATGGTGCATTTGATTTGAACGAGAAGAGTGGAAAGTTGATTTAAAATTTGAAATTAAGGAAGGAGGCGATTTTGGTTTGAAGCCTATGGGTTTTCCTGAGAGAAGCGAAAAGAATAAGAATTTGAGGATCTGAAATGTCGCGATTTATATAGATAAAGAAAACTTAGAAACTAAGTAATTTAGTATGTGATGCTATGTTGGTAGGTAGTACTATTAAGTACATATAAAATTAAATTCCGATTTGATTTATATTAAAAATGATTTGATATAAAGAGATTTTATTTTATCTAAACATATTATGATTTGATCTTCGATTTGATTTTGATTTTATCCATTAAAATATCACAGGGTTCACACACAAACAGCTACTTGAATGTAACAACTATCATTTCAACATTGTAACACTATTTTGAACTAAACTAAATATATTTTGATATTTAATTTGAACGTAAATATAAATGGCCATATTAAATCGATTTAATATAATTTAAATTCAGAAACTAATCAATTTCTCGATAATAAATTATTATTATTATCGTTTATAGTCAAATAAAATTCCTATTTATCATCTGAATCATTTTGATTCAGTTTTTAACTTTGATTTCCATTATATTTCGTATTACGATAATTTAATATGTTCAATATTAAATCAAAATGATTTTTTAAATCGATAACTTAATAAAAAAAATTATATTATCAACTCAATATTTAAAACGATATTAAATATTTAAAAAAATCAAATAAAAATCTGAGTCGTTACAAATAAATATTGAAGACTGTACAATTTTAGAGATTCTAGATATAAAGGAATTCAAGTTCTCAAGGGAGATTCAAGACTCACGAGTATCAAGATATCAAGATTTCAAGAGCTCAAAATTATCAAGGTAATAGAGTCTAGTTGTTATGTAAAACTCCAGTTAGCACTTTCAAATTCCGATTTCAAAATATTGTCAAATTGATTTCAAAATTACTTCAAACTCCTTTTCTAAATTAATTCAAATTGTTAAAGGTTTTACTTATGATATATATGTTTTTATAGTTTATAAAGTTTTATAATATATTTTTTATAGTACATAGTTTTATAATATTATATCATATAATTTTATAAATATATGTATATATTATATTACTATGTTTTTGCACTTTAGATAATTCATTTAAAACACTAGTTTTGATTCAAGAATTTCCTGAAAATATATATTGGTTTTAACACCCTTGAAAAATGATTTTAGAAATTCAAAAATCATATATATGTCGATATACAATATTGGATATGTCGACATATAACTGTCACAGTTTCAATTTTTTAAAGGAAGTGTCTTTTCATTATTAGAAACTTTTCAAAACTGTTGCAACCTTTAGAACTCTATATATAGGGGTCATTTTAAAAAAATTAACAACTTTTTCTTTTCCTTCTTCATCCCTTCTCTTACCACCATTATTATACTTAAATTTCTTGATTTCTACACTCAATCTCTATCGGTTTCAACACAAATTATATCATTTTTCTTCTATTCTCAATCTCTATCAAATACGCTCTGATTGGAAGTGTTGTTCAAGAGTTCTAAGGCTATTTTACTTGTTTGGGAAAGAATGTGTTTCTTGTAGCCCATAAATAAAGGAAAGGGAGCGGTGTTAACCTTGTTGCCATGAAATCAAGGGTGGTGGAATCAGTGTTAACCTTGTAGTCGTGAAATCAAGGGTGTTGTAATTGGATTCTGATATTAATAAAAATCTGCGCAATCCAACATTGTGTGGGACTGGTCGTAGGAGTAATCCGAACTAGTTAATAATCCGGTATGTTATTTCCTTTTCTGCATTTTATTTTTTATTATATCTGCAACTGTGGTTGTGTCTGTTGTGGTATTCATCCCGTGATTCATATAGTTCTTTGCATACTTGTTAATCATCTTAGTTTTTAATAATCTCTTTAAATCACTATTCACCCTCTCTAGTGTTAATTTTGTCTTAAGATCCATGATTATGACTCCCAACAATTGGTATCAGAGCATAGGTTTACAAAATTTTGTCATATGAATTTTAGAAATATTAAATAGAAACTTCAGAAATGATTTATAACACTTGTTTTAATTCATGCATTGCATTAACGTTGGAAGAGTCTGCATTCAATTATATTGAAAAATCAAGTGTTCTACTAAATTTTTGTCCATTACCGAAAAAGGTGTGTTATATGGTTGCTGAAATTCAAAATCTAATGGTCAAATGGTGGAAATCAAAAAGAACAAATGGATATTGGTTAGTGGTTGTTCAAGACATATTATGGGAAATCCAAAATTACTGAATAATCTAGTATATGAAGATCGTGGAATGTTCAACTTTGGTGATAACTCTAAAGGATATATAGTTGGCATCAGCAATGTCAGTAATTCTGAAACTCTAACTGTTTCTGATGTTTTATTAGTTAGGAATTTAAAGCACAACCTACTAAGTATAAGTCAACTTTGCGATAAAGGCTATAAAATCGGTTTTGAAAAATATAAATGATTTATAGAAGATAAGAATTCAGAAATAGTATTTGAATGAGATAGAAAGAAAAATATCTATATACTAAGTATGAAAATTTCTATGATAATTTATGTTTTATGGCCAATACAAGTGACCTTTGGATTTGGCATAAAAGATTCGGTCATATTAATTTCAAACATATTTCTAGAATTTCAAAATTAGAACCAGTTAGAGGATTACCTAAATTGAAATTAAAGTAAATAATTTATTTGATGCTGTCGTTTTGGAAAATTGAAAAGAAGTTCATTTAAATCAAAAGAGGAAATTACGACTTCAAAACCATTAGAGTTAATTCATAAGGATATATTTGGTCCTTCACAAACTCATTCCATAAATCACAATATATATATATATATATGTTTGTGTTATAATTGATTATTTTTCTTGATTTACTTGGACACTATTTCTTAAGAATAAAAGTGATGCTTTTGATCAATTTAAAACTTTTGCTAAAAGAATTCAAAATTTATTATCTCTAAAAATCAAAACAATATGTAGTGACTGCGATGGAGAGTTCGAAAACAAAAATTTTAAAAGATTTTGTAATAAAAAGGAGTTAACTCATAATTTTTCTTTACCCAGAACTCCCCAACAAAACAAAGTACTGAACGCAAAAATAAGTCAATTCAAGTGTGTGCAAGAACCATGTTATTAGATAGTAATTTACCAAGAAATTTTTGGGCTAAGGCAGTTGCAACTGCTTGTTATATATTAAATAGAATTTTAATAAGACCCTTAACTCATAAAACACGATATGAACTTTTATATAATAAGAAGCCGAAAGTATCATATTTTGAAATATTTGGAAGCAAATGTTTTATACTTAATACTAAAAAAAATTAGACAAATTTGATTTTAAATTTGATAAAGGAATATCTATTGGATATTCAGAAAGAAGTAAAGCGTATAGAGTTTTTAATTTAAGAACTAATACTATAGAAGAAACCTTAAATGCATCTTTTGATGAAAATTATAAAAATATAACACAACATAATGAAGATGAATGTGAAAATGAGATTGATGAAATAAATAATGAAATTAACCAACTAAATAAAAGAATTAGACTTCTAAGAGACCATCTTATAGAAAATATCTTAGGAGATATTGGATCTGTAGTTAGGACAAGAAATTAATTAAATAATATAAGTAATTCAAAATTTCTTTCAACCATTAAACCTAAAAATCCAAAGGAAGCATGATCCGATGATTCATGGATCCTTGCTATGCAAGAGGAATTGAATCAATTCACTAAGAACTATGTATGGGAAGTTGTTCCTAGACCAAAGGATAAAACTGTAATTGGAACAAAATGGGTTTATAAAAATAAAATGAATGAACTCGATGAGGTTGTAAGAAATAAAGCTTGATTAATAGCATAAGGATATAGTCAAGAAGGCGGAACAAAATATGATGAAACCTTCGCCCTAGTAGCAAGATTAGAAGCAATTAGAATTTAATTAGCATTCACTAACCATAATAATTTCAAATTATTTCAAATGGATGTTAAAAGTACATTTTTAAATGGATATGTCAAAGAAGACGTATATGTGGAGCAACCATCTCTTTTTAAAGACGAAAAATCTCCAAATCACGTATATAAATTAAAGAAAGCATTATATGGATTGAAACAAGCTCCTAGATAATAGGTTAAGAACATATTTATTATAATCTAACTTTCAAATTGGTAAATAGATAATACGCTTTTTATTATAAGAAACAATAACAGTATTCAATTAGTACAAATATATGTTGATGATATAATTTTTGGATCGACCAATAACAAAATGAATAAATAATTATCAGATATTATGACACAAGAATTTAAGATGAGTCATATGGGATAAGTAACATCTTTCTTAGGCTTACAAATAAGACAACTAAATAATGGAATATTTATTAATCAAGAAAAATATGTTGAAGATTTAATTAATAAATATAATTTAATTACAATTAATGGAAGACCCACACCTATGGCAACTAATATAGCCTTAAGTAAAGATGATACGTCGAATGACGTCGATCAAAAATTATATAGAGGTATGATAGGATCATTATTATATATAACTGCTAATAGACCGGATATAATGCATGGTGTATATCTCTGTGCAAGATATCAATCACAACCTAAAGAAACTCATTTGAAAGCCACAAAAAAAATTATTAGATATGTAAAACATGCATTAGATTTTGGATTATTTTACCCTAAAAATGTTTCATTTGATTTAATTTCCTATTGTGACGTTGATTATGTGGGATGTAAATCAGATCCTAAAAGCACTAGTGGAACGTGTCACTTCTTAGTTCATTCCCTAGTCTCTTAGTTCAGTAAAAAGAAAAGTACAGTATCTTTGTCAACAACTGAAGCAGAATATATATCTACTGCTTGGTCTTGTTCATAAGTAATCTATATGCAACAAACCCTAAAAGATTTTGGATTAAATATAAATAAATCACCAATCTACTGCGATAATACAAGTGCTATAAATATATCTAAAAATCCTACTCATCATTCGAGAACTAAACATATAGATATAAGAAATTATTTCATAAGAGATAACGTAAGCAAAGAGAAAATATCAATAAAATTTAAAGAAATAGAAAAACAAATAGCAGAAATATTAACAAAACCTTTAAATGAAGCAACATTTACTCAGTTTAGAAGAGAATTGGGCATTTGTTCTTTGAGTGAAATAGAGTAATTAAATATGTTAATATATAATATAATATAATAAATATATATAACAAAAATCAGAAAATAAAAAAATACATATGTCGACATGTTAAAAGTGGTATGTCGACATATAATTGCCAGAATTTCAAAAATTAATTCCCACCAAAAGGTAGTTACAACCTACATTTAAACTTCTGATTTCGAAAATCCTTCTTCATCTCTTTATTTTCTCTCTGGAAAAATTATGAAACATATAAAACAATGGCCTCCACTAATAATAACAACCAAACCAACCCTGTTTCGTTTACTGGACCATCCGAAGGTCCATTTCAAAGAACCACTGTAACACCCCGTAAGTTTAACAACACTAAAGATGATAAATTAAAGAATAATTAATTTAATATTCATAATTAAGTGAAACGGACTGCGCCATTGCGTTCGTCTTGGAATTCTGGTCAAAATAGACAACTGGTTTGCGTAAAACGGACACCATATGAAAAAGTTATTAAGGTTTGAAGTTTATATATGCGCAAGAAGAATATATATATATATATATAGTTAAATCCAGAATTCAAAAATCTATTCAAAAATCGAAATTTGTGGAAGGTGCAAAAATCCCACTTAGGGGTGTTGACCCCTGGGTCGACGTTGGATGTCGACCCATGGGTCGACCCCATAAGGGGTGGAGGGGTCGACCCCCTTGCGGTAGATCTGGCAGATTAGAGTTTTGGGGTCGGCTATAAATATGGCCTCATTTCTCATGTTTTTGCACACCAAAAATAATGGAGAACTAGATACTGCCTCTGCCCAGATTAATCAAGTCTTTTCTTCTTCTGCAATCAATTTATTCAAGCTTAGAGATCTGTGATTTGGTTCTTCTATTTTTCTAGATCCAAACACTGTGAGTTTAAGTTACTTTTAGACCTAAATAATTAAAAGTTAATCTTGACATGACTATAAATTGGATTTATGCCTATTACTACTTGAATCATATCAGATCCGCTATAACCTGTGTATCTATGATATTCTGACATGACTATGACTTAGATCTTAACCTTTATCATGTCAAACCTACCATTGTTTGTAGATCCAGTCCATTGTTTAGATCACATCATGCTTGTTACCATTATGTTTGTGGCTAAATCAGATCTGTTATAGTTAGTTATCTGATTCATTAGATCTTATCATGCCTGTTATGACATCCCTATTATAATAGAATTAGTTCTATTGTCACATGTTCATCAGATCTGTTCTTATATGCATATCTTGTCATTATGCCACTATATGTTTATGCCTTTATATGTCAACCTTATTAGTATGATGATTTCTATCATCTTACCTTCATCCTTTCCGTTTTATTTCTATACCCAGGACACTTGCGATCCTAGGCATGCTGCTAAATTAAGCGAACACATTAAATTGGGAACGAGGGGAAAACGTTAGTATTGGGGCATAACTTGTTATTGGGAATTTGAGCATAACTTGAATGAAATGTAATAATATTAATTTGGGGCATATGGTTCATTATGAACATGACTTAGGAAAGGGACATCAAAACCTATAACGACATAACAATAATTGGTTAATAATTGGAATGCCTAGGATTACGGTAATTAGAAACTATAACAGCGCTTAGACACGAGGTTAGATTACACTTGTGGTGGAAGTCTTCCCGGAATCGCCCGGCATATCCAGCGACTGCAAGTGGTGAATCTAATGTGAGGGATTTAAGTGCATAAACACGAGATGTGCTACGACACGAGGTTAAGTCCGACTTGTGGAAGAAGTCTGCCCGGAACCGACAGACATATCCAACATCCATAAGTGGTAAGCTTAATGTGGGAGGTCTAGTACACTATAACCATAAATGAATATGGCTATGAAGTTGAATACTTAACCTAGTTGAATCCATAGGGATTGTATGAATATGATAAATTGAATAGGAGTTAGGTAAACTTGTTTGAAATAGTGGGTGGGTTAAGTAAATCTTGGGTTGGCGGGTAATACTTATATATAAGCCCACAAACTTAACATGTTGGGATTATGCAATTTTATGACACCGGTAGGTAGGCATAATCTGTGGAAAACCTAGTAGGGATGCAAGACAAAGGGGAGAGCTTGCATCATCTTGTGTGTGGGACCCGTTTCAGTTAGTAACCCATATATTGGTATCAAACGAGTACTCCGAACTAGGTCGGAGTTGGGGCATGCTTACTGGGATGATTGTAAGAGATCCAAAAGTAGGGGACGGTGTGGTCGACGCGTACCGACCGGTTGATGTGCATGCAGGGTTCGAACAGAGGAAAATAAAACGCCGTGACACCAGTAGATATGGTTGTGCACATCCGAAAAACGGAGGGTTGCCACTTTAGGGAGAGATACACCCTACTGTGGGGCCAGCACAGGGTATATACGGAGTAGGGAGCCAATCGATTAGGGTAGTAATTAGGGTACATTTAGACTTTGGAATGTTTAGGAGCCGTTATTACCCTCAGAGGTGATTCTGAAACGTTGGGCTGCATGTTGATTGTATGGGGTGAAAACCTCTCACTGGAAGTACACCTAAGTCTACCATCTTACAGTTGTTGGGATCATCTCATTCTGGTTATACTAGTATCGGTGTAGATAAATCATTAGAGAATTGCAATATACTATATCATGTTTATCCTACTTACCTTGTCATACCTGCCTTTTATGATATTATCTCTCTTATCCACTTTATAAGCCTATCATGATACTTTTACTTAAAATTAACTGGACTTGCCAGACTTTAGGTCTGACCCATTTTGTTTCCTCTTCTTTCTCCCTCTCCCCCCCCCCCCCTTCCCCCAAGGTTCTCAGGGTGGGAGTACCCAAGCTTGATCAGGACTTTGCTTTCGTCTTGCTTGGAGCTGCTTAGATGTATGGCTCGAGCTTTTATCTCTCTACTACGGCTATGTTATGGGGATTATGCTTTTTTTACTCGTGCACTCTGATGTTTTGAGTACAAGACAGAATTTCAATAATGTACTAGGTTTTTATGTACTTTCAGACTTATGATGTTTTGAACCACGATGCTATGTTTTCTTATTAATAAAGTTTTAAATTTTTCCGCAAATATTTTATATATGTGTTGTAATGTTAATGTTTCTGTTTATCTATAATGCTTCATGAAACTTAATGCATTCTCTTAATGAGTGACATTAACGGATGTGGGGTGTTACAACTACGCTCGCTAGAGTCATGAAATTAAAGGAATCGATGAATGATGTACTGCAAATGTTTACTGAAATTCAATCCTTACAAATAAGGATGAATAAGGAGCACGAGAAACAAGGGAAGATAATGAGAAATTTGCAACAGTTTGTTATGGATAACTACACTAATCCAATTATTATCGAAGACAATAATCAAATGGAGGAAGAGGAAGAAGTGGAAGAAGAAGCACAAACTGAGGGCATGGAAGAAGACGACCAAGTAATATGCGTAGGCGAAGTATGCTTTGATAGAGATGGGAGAGTAGTTGAGAAAAGTGGGGAATTATGTCTTCATTATCCCCATTGCCCAATTCATAAATCTCCAATCGTCAAGAAGCATTAAACGTTTAGATATTCGTACTTATGATATTCGTTGTAAATATATGCACTTGTAATGCATTGTATATATTGTTTGAATTGTTTATAAACATTGTTTACATAGTTTATACAATGTTTATTTTCATTTTTTTGTTGATATACAATATTATAGATTTATTATTGTAGAATAAGTCATTAGGATCAGTTATAACATAGATATTGTAACATCCCAGATTTTCGGTCTTTTAAATTAGAATATTTAAATCTGTTTATATATTATATTGGTAATATAATGGAATTTATATCGAATTTATTTTATAAAGTTAAGTTTGAATTCATATAATCTATTATATAATTAAAACAAGCTCGAAATGACACTGCAGTTCGAAATATTGATTTTTGAACTTTAATTGAATATACAGGATCCGATATAAATCGGATTTCAGTGAAACAAGAACCACTTTAATCCATATGATTATATCTTTCTAATGGAAGAGAAAAATGGAGATTGCATATTATAGATTGTTAGATATATCCAGTTCAAATTTTCAGAAAATCGCTATGAAATTGTTTATAAAACCATAACGATAATTAAATATAATTAAATATCGATTTCGAATTTGAACGAGATATTTGAGGCGTAATTATAATTTAATTTTTAGAATTTTACTGTAATTTTTAATTAGGAAAATATGCCATTTTTATTTGGAATATTTTGCACCCTATATAAGAATTTTGGGATTTTACAATATAAGTTAACCTACCGATATTATCATATTTTTGGGATCGTGGGGCACTGCTCGTCACAGCAGTATTTTTATTTTTGTCCATAGTCTTTCATAGGTGAACGGAAATCTACATAACGGGTACCCGCAAATCTAACTATACAAAACAAATATGCACCATCTTCTGAAATAACAATACGTCTGCACCATACACAATGAATACTCTACCTCACGCAAATGTCAATTCAAACATGCCCTACCATGCTATGTCTTGCATACAATGGACATGATGCAGGGTCCCTGTCTTTTAATGCTTAGCAGAACTATATGTGAAATCACAACACAACTATTCCTATCATTCACATGCTACGACCCACTTTCTGTCCCTATGTATTTCTACTGACATCGAAAAGTCACTTTCAATCTTTATTAAAGCACATGCTAACGTTGAGATAGAAGAGAAAAATATCAAAAACGTACAGATCAAAGATGAAACCAACTGTTTACCTATCCTATACCCTTCCCTTCTATGCACATGGAAAACTAATTTAACACCCCGTGTTTTTAAGATAATAAAATAAGAATAACTTAATTAAATAGTGAGAATTAAGTAAAATGGACTGTGCCATTGTGTCCGTCTCAGAATTCTAGTCAAGATAGACACCTGGTTTGCGTAAAACGGACAACATATGAAGAAGTTATTAAGCCTAAGTATACGCACAAGAGAAATATATATATATATATATATATATATATATGTATGTATGTATGTATATATAAATGTATGTGCAAACAAATTAAAATGTAAAATAAATAATAAAATAAGGATTGCATGTAATAAATACATGCACTGGAAAAAAATGTAATGCATGCAGTGAAAGAAAGGATTGGTTGCATGCAATATAAATATGTTGCATGCACTGATTTGCAAACATAATGCATTAACTTTAAAAGAAACAATGGTTTAATTTAAGTATTGTAACTAACATGAAAAAGAGAAGTAAGGAGAGAACAATAATTACCATTGTTCTAAGACTTATTAACAAAAGACTTCATACCTCAGTTGGTTAAGGCATTGGATTTGTAACATCGAGGTCGGGGGTTCGAACCCCGGCGGTGGCACAATTTTTATCTTTGTTTTAGAGAAGGCCAACTGAACATACAAATATATGTACGTATACAAATTCAAAATTTGAAAGACTAAGAATGTACATATAAGGAAATAAAGAAAATATATGTATATATATGAGAATATATATATATATATATGCATAAATATATGTATACAAAAGATAAAATTCAAGATAAGGCTACAGTCAATGAAATATGGCAAGAATCAAATAACGGTGCAACATTTTTTTAATTTTGAAAATTAAATTAAATTTGTGCATATATATATATACGCGTAAAATGGTCGGTAGAGGAATTGTATACATATAATAATATTTCATGTGAACAAAACAGTTAAATAAATTCCAGAAATTCAAACGTTCAAAAATCAAATTTCTGCGCCAAAATAATTCAAACATTCGAAATACAAATTTCTGCGCCAAAATAGCTTGCAGGACCCAATGCTGACTCTGCACTGCGTGTACGATAAGATTTCGCTAGATTCATTTGCGAACCTGGACTATTTTCTTAACTGGGTTCAATGCTGACTCAGCGCTGCGTGTACGATAAGGTCTTGAGCACCTATAAATATGACCCTAGACCTAACCCTAAACATCATAATTTTGCGGCTGCGCTGGAGCTCTGCCATGGCTCCCTCTCTCTCTCTCTCTATCTTCTCAAATCTATTCTGAAATTAAAATGTTAGCCTAGGAGGATTATGAATTTAGATCTGGAAGAGGGAATCAACGTTAATAAAAATATTATTGAATCATGAAAGCAAGGTAAACCTCTAAGAACCAATCTATTTAAATTATTTCTCTTTCCCTTCACTTTTCATGAAATAATAAATCCATGGTCGTTAGGTCGTGAATCAAATTAAAGGGAAAAGGAAAACCATGGATGATATAACGGATCAGATCTAAAATTTGGGGAAAACTTAAAGGTGAGTGGGTTTAAGCTATAGCCTTTAGATAATGTTATGACTATAGTTTAGCATTCCCTTTTCAATAAATTTTGAAATGGTCAGTTTAATTATAAATTGCTGTTGTAACGAATTGAAATGTTGATATGAATATGTCAGGAAATTCCTATGTTGAAATTGCTAAGTTATTGAATGTTTACATGTTGGGGAAAATAAACTTGTTAGGATATGAATAGCCAATTCAGTGATTATAATCACATGCTTTACTTGGGACATATTATTGATTGAACGACATGTTAAAATAATTACCCGATTGAATGTTTACATGTCCTAGTAGAATTAAACATATGTTGAAAATGACATGCGACAAAATATAGGCAAAAATTGGACGACATGTAAATTAGATTACTGTAAACTATATTACAGTAAAAAGGATAATATGATTAAAATTTTCATGTAATGAACATAACATATATTATGTTTTGAGATTTTAATTTGAAAGCGCAATTTGATATGAACATAAGTGATTGAATGAAAATGAATATGCCTAGTATTACAATTAGAAATTGTAAATACACTTATGGCATGAGGTTAGGTTGCATTTGTGGAGGAAGTCTGCCCGGACCCAACCGGCATATCCAGCAACCACTAATGTTGAACTTAATGTGAGAGGCCTAAGTGCAAGAATTGACAACATGTGCTAAGACACGAGGTTAAGTCAGCTTGTGGTAGAAGTCTGCTCAGACCCGCCCGGCAAATCCAGCGTCCACAAGTGTAGGCTTAATGTGAGAGGTCTAATGCTTATATATATATATATATATATATATATATATATATATATATATATATATGTATATAACAAGATATGAATAAATGGCAAGGATGGTAATTAAATGTCTAACTCAGAAAATAACAAAGGAAGGCATGAAATGAACTGAGTTAGTGTGATAAGAGGGAAAGGTGATGTATTTCCCTAAATGACTTATTTCTGAAAACATTGTTGCAAGTAAGACACAATAAACATAGAAAAGTAAAGAAATTACTTGCTACCATGGATTTAGATGGGAAAACGTTATGAAAATAATTCATTGATTCCTTCTATCAAACTGACAAGGTGCACAAAGTGTTTTCCTTAATACAATAAGGAACATATATTACAGAGAATGAAGAATAATGGTTTACAACAGTAAATGGTTTAAAAGGGGAATGATAATAACCTATTATAAATAAATAACATTAATGAAAATGTTGTATAATAGGTAGACTTGTCTTAGGGACAAGTGAATATTATAACTTAGGTTATAATAAACTAGTAAGGGAATGGGATAACTGGTGAATTAAGTTAAGTGACACTTAATTGTAAATTAAGTAATCAGAAAAGGGGAAAACCTAAAACCAGTTAAGAAAAGGTTGGGGAATATATTGTACTTAATTATAAATTAAGTAGTCTGGGAGTCTGAAACCCGTTGGTAAGAATAACATGTTTAGACTTGTCCTAGGGATAAGGGGAAATTATAACATAAGTTATAATAAATGGGTAGGGAAACATATTAATGGGCCTTAGTTAATAGAACTAAGTTAATAAGTAAACAACGATAAGTCGTATTGACGACGTAAAGTGGAATTATAATTAAATGAGAGAGGATGAGGAAAACTTATGAAATGAAATAAGTTATATATAATCATAAATGGTAAGTGACATGTTAATTGGAAACATGTGAATTAGATATACTTAATTACATATTAAGTAAAACATGTTATTGAAATCAAACAAGAATATAAAAGGGATTGTGGATCACAGACCTTGGGCCACAATCTAGAGATTAACATGTTGTAAGCTTATTAATAAACTTAAATGAATTAAGTTGTATGACTGAAATTAATAAGTAAGGGAAACTTGGTAATTTGAATAAGAATTCAATATAAATTGGAATAACCAAGTTAACTGGAAACCTGGTGAGGTGAGACAAGCGCGTAAAAGAATGGTTAGACATAGGGTCTAACAGCATGCTAAAGTAAGGCGCTTAGACCAGTCCGTACGGTTGAGAGTGAATAACCCAACAGGGTAGATCATCGAGGTGTTATAAGGCACGAGGGGAGCGCACATTCATCTGATTGTTTGACGGCTCCAAAGGACTGGAAGGGAAAGCACGCGGCTTTTGGGGACGTAGGGTACTCTTGTATTCCTCTGTGAGTGGCAGATGATCCGCCTGTACTCACAGAGGTTAGGTCTATGTAGGTGAACCAATGAGTATGCCTTGAATGCAATAATAAGGGGCAATCAAAAGACTAAGATGGACCAGCATGATTCGGCGAGACCAATTAGTGCCCTGTGATAGCAACTCGTCTACCTACCATCTTCAGTCAGTGCGTAAAGCGGAAAGGCGGAGAACTCCAAAAGACCATATACTTTGCTATCTATTTTTGGGTGAGGTTAGCCAATAGGTTTGAAGAGCATAGGGGCCGGGGTTAAGTTCTTATTCTTGATATTCTTGGGTGCCTTTCATTAGTTGAGGGAGGGGTCTAGTGGGACCATAGCCACTGTAAAAGCAGACCTTAGCATCTACAATCGCCAGATACCTGAAAGTTCCCGACCAAGTTCTGTGTTTCTTGATTAGCCCTGCCACGGGACTCGGGCGCACATATAGAGAACATGTGCAATAGACATCGAGAATGATTGATGATACGTATGCGGGAAAGTCTAGGTACACTCACGTCACTCTGGATGGTGTATCATAAGACTACAGGGCATTATTCGAGGATGGAACCTAATTCGATCGAATGATTCAAAGATGGCAGTCCGAACGCTTACATAATATAGAAGTAGTGGTTCTTTGAAGACGTAGCGTTGACATATATACAGAAATCCATACGACATTCGGGCGTAGGTTTAGGGACTGTTATATTCCTGCGATGATACGGTGGAGACCGTGCGAGTGGGGTACCGTGGGATGTATCTCAATATTGAGAGATAGCTACATATACTGTATTAGGTTAATTCACTAGGAAGTAAATAGGTACGACATGTGTGTAAGGCTTGAGTGATGTTTACCCAAGTAACCTAATAAATAAGAAAATATGATTGAATGGTATATGTAAGATTATCCAAAGTGTATAGTTTAAATCCAGTCACTAGGACTTGTGTTTTGAGCCCCTCCTCATAACACACTCGCAGGTTAGATTGTGGCAGAGACAAGATAGCTTTGGATACTGGTTAGGCAGTATTAATAATACGGTAAGGCTATGTTTTGATTATACTATATTTTATCCTTTCCGCTGTGAGATATTCTTCTGAGCTCTGACATGTTTTATGCCTCTATCTTTTCTGCATGATACCAGAGCTAACCAATCAGAGTTTCGGTATATTGGGATTTTGAAAAAAAACGGTCTGTCGAAATTGGGGTTGTCACAACTACCCTGAAAATGGACAGAACTTCACTATCCACGGTCTAACTTCATCAGCAAATTGAAATTACACTGCACGCTATTTGATCTTAAAAGCAGAGCTAGCCAACATAGGGAACGACAGTGTGCTTATCTCCTTGATCGCATGTGTATATGTACCGCATCTTTTCCCTTTCCTGCTCCAGAAAATCACCCCATTAAAAATAACCGACAGCTTTGAAATAAAAACAGATCAAAAACCTAAGAAGCTTCATTTCACTCAAACTAAATATAGTATGTAAATTTACTTCTATGGTTCATCCGTGTACAGCACCGCTGAGTTGGTGCTAGGGTGAGCTAGAGCAGCTGTTAGGGACGGAAATACCTCGCGTGTGTACTGCGGCTATAGGGGAATCTCGAGATCTGGGTATGTGAATTACAGAAGTAACAAGAAGTATTACGTGAGCAGTGGAGTGTTGTTCTGTGTAGTCTAATGTAATGAAGGAGGACGCTCGAAATCAAATGATGCTAAGGTGAAGATTGTTATTGTAAGGACCCGTAACTTCCCCGTGAAGGGAAGCACGAATACTTTGAGGACAACACACAAATGAGCGCATACGGAAGAACATTTCATTGCTATTACAACAATTCCATCAGATACAAGAATATACAGAGTATAAATGAATAAATTACATTCGACAAATATCAGAGATTATAATAAATTACATAGCAGCGGAAAAATATACAAAACACAACTAGAAGTGATACACGGATACAGAGCTTTCCGAGCATCGTTCCAGCTGTATATCAGGACCCTGTGAATATAAATCTGCAAAACCAAAACTACCAGCTGCCCGTGCGGAAAATAGGGGCACCCAGAGTTTAGGTTAAAACAATAAACTCCAGGTCAGTCATGTGACTGGTGTGAGAACTAAAACAGTTATTAATATTGGTTTTAAAGTTAGGTAAATCAAGGGACCACGCCGTATAACACGGAACGGGTTTCCTCCCAAGAATACCAGTGCATAGAACAAACAGCGCAATGCTAAATAAAGAAAAATGAAGCTGTTATAAGACCCAGGTCCCATCACACAATGCAACGCAAGCCGGAGGATAGGGTTTTCCCTTATAACAGCCAAAGCATGCTTGATACGTTTAAAACAAATCATTTGATACTATTTTAGGTGCATAGTGTCAAAACAATTTCAATCATAAATATCAATCATAGACGGCATGGGTACCATATATCATGTCGCCATACTAGTTCTACAATTAAAACCGCAATATCACGTATTGGAAATTGGATTCGATCATGAGTCGAGGCAAGGGGCAAGCTCCTCTCCGCGTTCGAGACACTCTAGCAAATGCCTCGGGACCGCACACAGCAATCCCCTGGATCCTCCAAGGCCGGTCCTCTCTTACTTTTGAGGATTGGCAATTCCTGAACACACGTTTCCCGGTCCTTACAGACCTATATCCGAGGCGCCTCATATCCAACAACCACACAGGTGAAAAGTATATAAATGTCAGGGCTGGTAGGTCACTGACACCACCATAGCTAGAAAGAAACGTCGTGCACTCCTTGGGTCCGTATCCCGTTTTTGACTCATACCGAGTTGTGAGGCTCGCGAATTCACGTTATACACAAAGCTATGCCACACAGGCCGTGCTTTGATCATCAACCACAAGACTTTGCTTTTCAACAGAAGCCTTGATCAATTGCCACTTACGCGTGCCACATTGGCAATTCACTCCATGCGACTGAAGTCCATCGATATACAACCTCTGAGCTCGTACGTCTCAGAGAAGGGCGTTAAGCAAGAGAATAAATCCTCTGCCGCCAAACAGATGTATATTTAATAGAGATCAATCAACACAGAATAAAATCCAATGTCAAACACACAATCCATTTACAAGTTCGTTCTGGGTCTGAACGAAACCGGAGGCACTTTCCTCGCATATCCATCCATCTCCAAGTACGTCTGGACGATCACCAACTGATTCCCTCATCCTGGGTGTACAGCCCAATCAAGATCATCAGTAATCACCCAAACGATGTGAAGACTTCCGGTCTTCAACCACCGTCTTCATCTTCGACATCTCGTCGAATCGATTATTCAGAATGGGTATATACCCGGCCTTTCTGAATAACCCACGTATATAATAAACGAATGTTACACAAACACAACAAACGCCTCATTCCAATTCAGAATATTCTTTTATTCACAAAATCACATTCTTAGGGAAATGTTCCCATTAATTTTATCCAAGATAAATTCTTCTAAATTTATCCTATAATCTTCCTTTGGATATCATTTCAAACTAGTCGGGATTAACGAACCACACCGAAGTAATTATTTATTTTATTTCCCAATCCCAACCTATATATCCCATGGAGAAAACTGGTAATACTCCACATCTAACACCACGGTGTTATCGGTAAAATTAATTACCATTTCACGTTCAAATCTAATTACAGATTTAACTACCGCTTTGGAGCAAAACTGGTGATACTCCATTCTCGATCACCTTTCAAATTTGATAATTTAAATTATCAATTCACATTTTTAATCTAATTAAAGATTCATTAAAACTCCACTTAGTTTTAATCTTCTCAAAAATCAATATTCTGTCTTTAACTGGGTTAAAGAACCAATGTCTTCTAAAACACGATTCACGACAAACCCAAATCACATTTGATATTAAATACAAGGCTTTGAATAGAAAATATATCTGCTTATATTCAATATCAAATTCTGAAACCAACATATATCGTATTGGAAATAACGATATAAAATATATCTTTCAAATTCCCATAACAATATCTGTATAGTCACGAAATCCAACATCGAAATATCCCGAAGATAATTTCGATTCAACTCCAGTCCAATCCACGTATTGGGAATATTGATTATTTTTAAAATCACTTTCAAATTCAATTTATTCATTTCACAAATAAATTGATTTTAATTCTAGTTCAAACTAGTTCATTTCGATAAAAACCTATTTTTATCATTTCAAATTTGGAGTTTTTCACCCCAGTTCTTTCCAATTCACATATTATGATTTTACACAAATTACTAATATTTTTAATAATTTTATCAAGGTCCGTACAGTCGATTTCCATCAATGGCCATCGAACTGCACTTACAACGACCTTTTCTGAAATTGATTTGGACATAATTCCAAATCCAACCGTTAGATTTCAAATTTCTAATATTCATTGGAAAGCTCTTTTCGATACGAACCCAACGGTTCCGGTTTTAGGAGAATCCGACGGTCGGATCTCCCGCAACGTCCGTTCGAAGTTAATGGTCGAAATTCACGAACTGCCGCGGCGCGGCGCGTTCTATTCAGGCCATTATATTATATATATAATATATATAATATATATTTCGTCGATTTCTATTAAAAACGAATTTTATAAATTGTTTTAAATTCGTTTCTAAAACAATTCAACTTCTATACTCAGTTTCAAATCGATTTGATTTCAATTCAATTCGAATTCATTTCAATTCAATTCCAATTCTAATTCGTTTCAATTCAATTCAATTTGAATTTACCTTCCATTTGATTCAATTCGAATTCGTTTTAAATTGATTTCAATTCATTTCAGTTCGTTTTAAATTTCAATTTCAATTTAATTCAATTTGAATTTCAATTTGAATTCATTTCTATTTTATTCGAATTCAAATTCACTTTCTATTCAATTCGACTTCGAATTCATTTTCTATTCGATTCGAATTCACTTTCAAATTGATTCAATAAAATTTCCATTCAAAATATTAAATTTTGAAATCACTTTTCAATATTCATTATAAAACGGATAAAATCGATATAAACATCGTTCGCGTCAAAATAACGCATCTCTAATCAACACGGCTTTATATTTCAATAATTCGTTATTCTATTCAACAAATGAATATTTGTTCTATTCAACACATGAATCTATATTTCTTTCAACACACGACTAATCTCAACACATGAGTACTGTCAACACCTCACTATTTTTGTTATGTAAAATATTTTATAAAACTATGGTATCTATCGTTTGATTTTTAATTAGACTTCTACTGGGAAGTAGTTCTAATTTTAAATATGATAAAGATGTAAATTTCATTGTATAAAATATTTCACTCAACACATGAACATCGTCAACACATGACTATTTTTATATTCAACACATGAATTTTCTTTTATAATATTCTTATTTTCCCGATTGGAATGAGGCCCAATCAATCACCATATAACGTTAATTATATGGATTTCATACAACACATGTATATAATAGCATTGAAAAATAGTCAACCATCAACCAAAGTGCACTACACTGTATAAGCATCAAATATAGATATCTAACGCTTATAACAGCCTGTCAATCAATCGATCGACATACTTAATCAATCAGGATGAATGAACATCAAATTTCATCCCAACACCCGTGTGGGGTTTCAAACAATCAAACACAGATTTCATTTGTGCAGTTGGGCGATGTGTAAAATTTATCGTCCCAATCAATGTCCTTCAAATAGGTGTACATAAACAAACCGTCCGGTTTGTAAATGAATATTTTATTTTATTCACTTCCACGTTAAAAATTATATTTTTAACAATAAAATATTCTATTTCAACACATGAATTTCTATTCATTTCATTTACACAATAAAAATGATATTTTTATTTTTCTAACATATTTTGGGAAATTTCGGCGGCATAACGGCACGATACTAGAAACGGGACGAGGCCTAGCCTTATCCCCGGTCTAGTGAAGGCCCACGCCATTCACACATCAATTAAATCCATTCAACTCACCAAACAATTCAATTTCAAATCAAATCATCTAACTAATCTATGCAACCAAACAAACAAGTCCATGGTCTGTGGACGATTGTGTCGGGTGCTACTAAGCACCGTCTGCATCCTAGTATATATATATATATATATATATAACTAGAAAAAGAAGTTTAGAGTGAGAAGTTCTCACCGAAAGCTATCCAATCATCTTGACTCTTCTTTTATAGAAATCTTCTTCATTCTCGCCTTTTTATCATCTTCGTTGCCCGTAGTCACTACATATATAAAAATCACATTTTTATATTGTTCCTATGTATATAAAAATTCTATTTTTATACTGCTATTATATAGATAAAAATTCTATTTTTATCTTGCCACTAATATAAGAAAAAAAATTTTTTTATTACCCTACATGAATAAAAATCATATTTTTATACCGCCACTCATATAAAAATAGAATTTTTATTTCGCTTCAACATATATAAAAATCCGATCTTTTCTATTTAATCCACTATATAAAAATATGATCTTTTCTATTTAATCCACTATATAAAAATATGATCTTTTCTATTTAATACCACGACCTTTTTAAAGGTAAAAACACTGATTTTCCTAAATCTAAAACTAATTTCTTTAAATAAAATAAATCAGTCCTTTACCGCTATAAATAACAATAAGTAAATACTGAAAAGAAAATTGTATAAGAAATTAAAATAACTTACTGTATTAAGGTGGAACGGGGAGGAGAGGGTTCGCTGGTGGCTGCTGGTGAGGTGGAGCCAGCGCGTAGGGCCAACGGTGGTGCGGGGGTTAGTCGACAGAGGTGGTGCGTGGTGGTGGGGCCCGCGGTTTCAAGTATCAATCGATGGGGGCTTTTGGGTTCGCGATTTCTGAAGCGGGGAGGAGCAGGGGAAGAAGGCGGAGGGGGAGGGGAGATCGCCAGTGGCGGAGCGACGGTCAGGCGGGTCGATTTGGGGTTGCTCGTCGTTGGTGGTCTCTGGGGTTGCGGGGCTCTCGCGTTCTTCAATCGAGAGGGGAAAGGAGGTCGAGAAGGTGGGGGGGAAGGCGGCGCCATGATCGGCGGTGGGAGGCGCAGGCCAGAGGTGGGGCGATGGCCAAAGTCGATGGCCATCTCTTTTTGAAAAAAAGGGGAAAACGTTTTCTGAAAAATGAAATGAAAAAGGGGGAAAGGTTTTTTATATATATATATATATAATTTTAATATTATTTTATTCTTGAAATTAGGGTTTAGCTTCTGAACTCCAAATCAACCACAACGACCGAAGCCTCTAGCGAAATACCCCCATTCCGAACACAATGGGATATGTATCGTGAGCCAATTCGACTGTTTTGATAGGTTTTCGTTTAATTTAAAATATAAATCTTTATATATTCAATTTAAATGCACATTTCAAATTACCGGGGTCACATATTAACTTTAAAAATTCTAGAAAAATATTTTCTAGCTTCGTATTGACGATACGGTCCTAACAAAACTAGTTTCGTCGAATTCTGAGACCGTTGGAAAAATGGCCAATTTCCAGTCGATTAAAATCAACTGAAACTGGTCAAACGCGTTTTCCTTTGCCACGCTCACATATTAATTCGAAAAATTACGAAATTTGAAACCTAGCAATAATTTGACATTGCGGATCCAACAAAAGTAGTTTCGTCGAAATCCGAGGTCATTTGCAAAATGTCCATTTTTAAGGGCCTGAATTCCATAGCGACTATTCAGAATTTTCAACTGGACATATCTTTTGATTCCCGCTATGAAATTTCGATTTGTCGGATTCGTTGGAAAGATATTCTCAAATAGATCCTATTATTTTTGGTTCCACTAAAATCCGGATGGTTTTGCACCCGGTACATTCAATTGAAGTTTGAAATCAAATTATCGAACTACCGCGCCGTTTTCAATTCTATTTATAATTCTATATAAATATTTATATTCTAACGGCGACGTATATAATATATACGTTCGAATTATATTCAAAATAAATTTCTCGTCGATATTATTTAAAATAATCTATTTTAAATATTCAAAATTCGCTTAAATTGCTGTAACAACCCGTATTTTCAATAACCTGTAATAACATAAATCGAGGCAGAATTTAATTCTAAAATGGGAATCAAGGGAAACGGGCTATGCCATTGTGTTCGTCTCGGAAAAATACGCGAAATAGAGTCCGAGTTTTCGAAAATCGGAGTCCGTATGACCAAGATATGGCCTCGCGAAGTTTCACGAAAATTCCCAAATTAAAGTATACTTAATTAAGTGAAATGGGTTGTGTAGATATATATATATATATATTGATATATATATATATATATAATTGAAAATTTAATAAATAAATATGCAAAAATGCTCAAAACAGCGAATTGGGAGAGGGGAATAACCGAATCGGCCGATTTTTGAAGTCGACCCGAGCCTGCTGGGTCGACTAGGGGTTAATCCAGGGTGTTTGGCTGTCAACCCGTGGGCCGATTCGCTCAAGTGCAGATTTTGCATTTGAATGGTTCTCATGGTCCATCTTTAATCTAAAGGCCCTAGATGGTTCCTACACTTGACTTCTTCCCCAAGACATGCTTTGATGGCTTGGATTGAATCTAGGGTTAATCCTATGGCCTAAAACACTTGCCTAATCTATAAATAAGACCCTAACCTACCCTAATTCATTCATAATTAAACCTAGTGACTAAACTATGGCAAAATGCTAGCTCTCATGGCCTCCACTAATTTTATGAAGAGGGTTGCATACTAATCACTCTCTAATCAACTTCTAATCCCTTCTTAGCATCTTAATCTTCTTCATTTGGTGTTCAAAGTTGCTAGTTGTGAGTTTCTATCACTTTGATGATCTTTTGGTAAACTAATTAGATGAGATGTGATGAGATTTATGGTTTTGTATGTGGGTTAATGAGCTTTGAATCATATGATATGATGTTAGCATTAATCTTATGTTTATGCATGTTGAGTATGTAAGCTTATGCAAGTTTAATATGATGTATGTTATGTTTGCATGATGCTAAATATGCAAGTTGTGGGCTATGTAATCATATGCATGTTATGCAAGTTCATGGTAATATGCTATGCAAGTTACATGTTTGTTAATATGCAAGTTACATGTTTGTTAATATGCAAGTTACATGTATGTAAATATGCAAGTTACATGTTTGTTAATATGCAAGTTACATGTTTGTTAATATGCAAGTTACATGTATGTAAATATGCAAGTTACATGTTTCTTTATATGCAAGTTACATGTTTGTTAATATGCGAGTTACATGTATGTAAATATGCAAGTTACATGTTTATTAATATGCAAGTTCATGATGACACATTATGCAAGTCTATAAGCTAATATGCAAGTTTGTTATGCAAAATGAATATGTAAGTTATGTGACATATTATATGCAAGTTATGTGACATGTTATGCAAGTTCATATGCAAGTTATGTGTTTGTTAATATGCAAGATGGCACCTTTGAAACATGTTCATTCATATGCAAGTTGACACCTTTTATATGTGTTATATCATGAACGAAATTACGTGGGAACGATGGGGTAATTAAATGCATAAGTTAATAAGATTGTGTGAAATTAATATAATTATGCATAACACAAAATAAATAAACATAGTATGGGAATTTGCCTATTTGGTTAGGTGTACCCATACTATGTGTTGGGAATTTACCTATTGAGTTAGGTCTACCCCATGGGAATTTACCTATTAAGTTAGGTCTACCCATGTTAAGAAAACTTGATTAATTAGGGATAATTAATATAAAATTATGAGGGTGATTAATTAGGTGTAATTAATTGACTAAGACACGAGGTTGGACTCAGTTGTAGCGTAAAACTGCCCGGACCCAACCGGCTTAACCAGTTGCTACAAATGTTAGCCCAATGTGAGAGGTCTTAGGCACAAACTAAATACGTAATTAATGTAAAGACACGAGGTTAGACTCTGTTATGACATAAGGCTGCCCGGACCCAACCGGCTTAACCAGCGGTCATAAAAGACAGTCTAATGTGAGAGGTCTTTACAAAGGTTACGTTCTTAATTAATTAATTAAGAAACACTTAACCACATTAGCATGTAGAGGGACATGAGGGGTTAAGTGGGTGCCTCGGGTGGCATGAGAAAATCTAGTGGTTGCCTTGGGTGGCAATAGAAAATACGATTAGAATACTTAACCAAAATAGAACATGTAATTAAAACATGATTAAAGGGTTAAGTGGGATATACTAGAAAAAGGGACAAGCTTAGGTGGGTAGCTTGTGGAGGCCCATTTCAACCAGTAACCCATACGTATCTTTGTGGGCTCGACCCATGTCGAGGACGGGACACGCATACTGGGCTTGACTGTAAGAGGCAAACGGGTTAGCGGTGGCAACGCAAGTCCAACGTGCTTCATATGCGTGAGTGGGCCCGGGCTGGTAGGTAAGCCGTTGTTGCATCGAGTAGATATAAGCCGTGCACCTTTAGTTTCATCAGGTTGCCACATTGGGGAATGATACATCCCACGGTGGGGCCAGCACGGGTATCTACGTTAGGGAGCCGATCGAATGGGAAGTAGTGTGTACACCTAGTGGATTGTAGGGCCCCGTGGCGCCTACTTGGTCACCTAGGGGTACGCAGGTACTAATTAGTAAATTTTATAAGTCCTTGGGTGGGATCAACCTTTAAGTTAGGAACGACTGGTGTGGTGCAGTTTAGTAATTTACCTTAGGGAGGGTAGATGCGTCTTTATCCTTTATCTTCGTTTAGTTGACTGCTTAGGGTAGCCATTCATCCCTATATGTTACCGTATATCAGTTTATGTCTTCTCTGGTTACTTTAACGATTGTATTGTTAAAGTTATAGGACTCGCTCAGACTTATGTCTGACCCTGTTGTTTTTATCTTTTTCCCAACCCTCAGGTCCTACGGTGGATCCTAGCAGTAGTGGAGCTTGATCGGATTGCTGTTCCAGTCTTTAGGAGCTTGGATAGATGTAAAGCTCCAGTTATCCAGTTATCTTTTCTTTTGTTTGGCTATTGTATGAGAGTGGGATTATGTACTTCTTTATTTTGATGGATATTGTACTTGACCTTTATTGTGGTTTTATGATGTAACCAGACATGTTTTACTTCCGCTGTTATGAGATGATGTTTTAAAATTTCAAGTACTATTTATATCTGTCTTGTTGTAATTTTTCTGTTCTATATTCACTAAAATACTCCACCGATGCTATGGCATTCCCTTAGTGAGTGATCATAGCGGGAGTGGGGTGTTACACGTGGTATCAGAGCTTAAGGTTACCAGAACAGATAAAATTTTTGAGAAAAACTACTTTCTAAGAGTATTTTCGAAGAAAGTATTTTTAAAAGCATGTCTTCTAAGAGAAAAAGTTTTTGAAAAAGAAAAGCATAATCCCCAATAGCCATATCTTTATCTTTCGGAATCTCCTTTTTGAATCTTTCCTCTTTCGTTTCAGCATGGCTGAAGATCTTAACATCCCGGAGGGTTTAGTTATACCACTATGGTATAGGAGGTTGCAAGAGGCTAGGGCCGCGGCTGCGGGTCCGGCCAATGCTACTACACCAGAGACAACCGCTCCTCCTCCTCAGCCTAGAGTGGATAATTTTGCTAAGGTTTGCAAGGAGTTCAAGGCTATAGGAGGAAAACCTTTTCTTGGTTCAGAGACTTTCGTAGAGGCTAGAGATTGGCTTAAGGAAGTGGAAGAGTTGCTAGATATCTTTGAAGTGGAAGAGGGAAAGAAAGTCAAGTTGGCGGCTTGGTTAATGAAGGGAGAGGCCTCATTCTGGTGGGAGGTCACTAATGGAGAACGCCCTGTTGACTCTTGGGCAGATTTTAAGCAAAGGTTTGGGGCTAAGTTTCTCTCAAGGGCGGAAGAGAATCTGTTTATGGAGAAGTTCTTGAATTTGAAGCAAGGGAATCTCACGGTGAAAGAATATGTCAACAAATTCAATCAATTAGCAAGGTTTGGCATAGAGTTGGTGAATACACCGGAGAAGAAGGCTTTGAGGTTCGTTAGAGGCTTGAACGAACCATTGCAAGGAATAGCTATGACTCACATTCCTATGGGGGCCACTTTTGAGAAGCTTGTCTACATGGCACTTATGCATGAGGATGATAAGAATTCTAAGGCACCAGAGAAAAAGGGGGATCAGAAGAAACCGCAACAGCAACAACAAGGCAAGGGCGGAAAAGGCAATGGTGACAAAAAGAAGACGAAGAAGAAGTGCTTCAATTGTGGAACACCAGGACACCTCAGTAAGGATTGTCGCAAAAAGAAGAAGACCGGTTGCTTTCATTGTGGTGAAGCAGGGCATCTTGTGAAAAACTGCCCAAAGAAGGGGCAGAAGACGGGGTCTACCTCAGGAGGCCAGGTGCAAGCTCTTATAGCACCACCTCAGTCAGGGGGGCAAGTTCAGGTTCTCTCAGTTCCACCGATTCAGCAGAGAGGTAGAACTATTTCCGTTGAAAGTCTGGTTTTTCTGTTTGATCATCTAGTTCGTACTTTGTTTGACTCTGGCGCATCGCATTCTTTTATCTCATCATCGTTAGTTGAGTCACTGCACTTAGACACCAGTCTAGTTGATGATCCCTTGGTTGTCTCAAACCCAATTGGGGGCTCCATATATCTGTCTATGATATGTTTGGGTTTGAAGATTTCTATACTTAGCGTTGAGTTTAGATGTGATGCTTTTGTATTGGGCTTCACGGGCTATGGGTTGATCTTGGGCATGGACTGGTTATCCAGTAATGGTGCCGTTCTTGATTGCGAAAGGAGAGTTGTCAGGCTCATGACCCGCTTGGGTAACACTCTCGAGATCTCTTGCAATCCCATGGAATCTGTTTTGCTAAGTTATCTTGAATCGCTCGATGCTTCGGTCGAAAGTTTGTGTTCTGTCAGAGTAGTCCGGGAATATCCGGATGTGTTTGAAGAAGTAAAGGGTTTGCCTCCGAAGCGGGAGATAGATTTCCGAATTTATTTGGTGGATAATGCCAAACCAGTGTCTTTGCCAGTACGCCACATGGCTCCTCGTGAGAGAAGAGAACTTCATAAGCAAGTAGGGGAGTTGCTTGAGAAGGGGTTCATAAGGCGAAGTATATCGGAGTGGGGAGCTCCAGTAGTGTTTGCCACGAAGGCGGATGGGTCCCTCAGACTTTGTGTGGATTATAGGGAACTTAATAAGCTCACGAAGAAGAATAGACACCCATTACCGAGGATAGATGATCTCTTTGATCAGTTGGTTGGCGCGTCAGTATTTTCGCAGATGGACTTAGCTACAGGGTTTCATCAGTTAAGAGTGGCGGAGGACAGTATAGAGAAGACTGCTTTCCGGACTCCGGATGGTTTTTATGAGTGGCTAGTGATGCCATTTGGGTTGACAAACGCCCCCGCATACTTTGTTGATCTCATGAGTAGAGTGTTCAGAGAGTATCTGAATAAGTTTGTAGTAGTTTTTGTGGATGACATCTTGGTCTTTTCCAAGAATGAAGAAGAGCATGCCTTACATCTCAAGGAAGTGTTGGAGACTCTTCGAGCGCATAGTCTTAAAGCTAAATTCTCTAAATGCCATTTTTGGAGAAGAGAAGTGCGATTCTTAGGGCATGTGGTCTCTAAGGAAGGGATAGCTGTGGATCCCGCAAAGATAGTATCTATCCAGGATTGGAAAGTTCCTAGAAATGCTACCGAGGTAAGAAGTTTCTTGGGGTTGGCAGGATATTATAGGAAGTTCATCAAAGACTTCGCGAAGATATCAGCCCCATTAACCCGCTTGACGAAGAAGAATCTGGTTTTCTCATGGGATGTAGATTGTGATGATGCTTTCCGACGGTTAAAGAGAGCTTTGACCACCGCTCCAGTTTTAGTGCTTCCAGATGGGAGTAAGCCGTTTGTTGTTTATACCGATGCTTGTGGAACAGGATTAGGCGCAGTCTTGATGCAGGAGGGAAGGGTAATAGCCTATGGAGGGAGACAATTGAGAGTGCATGAGAAGAATTACCCTACCCATGATCTAGAGTTGGCCGCGATTGTTTTCGCACTTAAGTCTTGGCGCCATTATCTTCTTGGTGAGAGATTCGAGTTGTTCACCGACCATAAATCATTGAAGTACTTATTCTCTCAGAAGGATTTAAACTTAAGACAGCAAAGGTGGATGGAGTTCTTAGCATCCTATGATTTCGAGATAGCGTATACCCCTGGTAAGGGTAACGTGGTGGCAGACGCCTTAAGTAGAAAAAGGCTATCTTTGAGTCCATTGTTCGTGGAACGACGAAGCTTGGAGTTTCTTTCTTTGTTTGACTTCAGACCTTCTGTTGATTTTGTACCTGGTTTGTTGGCATCCTTGGAGGTTAGACCTACTCTTTTGAGACGGATTGGCGAGGCTCAGCGAGACGACCCACAGTTGGTTGTGTTGGTAGAGAAGCTTATAAGAGGGGAGTCGTCCAGCCATTTGGGTAGATACACCATAGATGATAAGGGATGGTTGCATAGAGACGGTAGACTTTGTGTACCGCAAGATGAGGGTTTGAAGAAGGCTATTTTGGATGATGCACATCGTTCAAGAATGACTATTCATCCCGGTGGAGACAAAATGTACCAAGACATGAAGAGAGTTTTCCTCTGGGCCGGTATGAAGAAAGATGTGGCCGAGTATGTGGCTAGATGCTTAGTGTGCCAACAAGTTAAAGTGGAGCAAAGGAAACCCGGTGGGTTGCTACACCCATTGGAAGTTCCACAGTGGAAGTGGGATAGTGTCTCGATGGATTTCATCGACGGGTTACCGAGATCGAGGAAGGGCAATACGGGAATTTGGGTTGTGGTAGACAGACTTACCAAGAGTGCCCATTTTATACCCGTAAAGAGTAAGAGGACCGCTCCATGGCTTGCTTCAGTCTATGTTAGAGAGATTGTTAGATTGCATGGCGTACCATCCAGCATTGTGAGTGATCGAGATCCTATTTTCACTAGTGAGTTTTGGAGAAGTTTGCAAGAGGCGGTAGGGACTCAGTTGTGTTTGAGCACCGCATATCATCCTCAGACGGACGGTCAGACCGAGAGGGTGAACCGTATCTTAGAAGATCTTTTGAAGCTTTGTATCTTGGATTTTGGAGGTACATGGGAAGAACATCTTCCTTTGGTGGAGTTCGCATATAATAACAGCTTTCAGTCCAGTATTGGTATGGCTCCTTTCGAAGCTCTTTATGGAAGGCCTTGTCGATCTCCTACATGTTGGTGGGAATCTACGGATAAGATCTTGCTTGGGCCGGATATGGTTAGAGAGACTTCAGAGAAGATTGATTTAATTCGAAAAAGGATGAAAGCAGCGCAAGATAGACAGAAATCTTATGCGGATCGGAGAAGGACGGATCTTGAGTTTGAGGTTGGGGACATGGTTTTTGTCAAAGTATCTCCATTGAGAAATGTTGTTCGCTTTGGGTCCGTAGGGAAGTTAGCACCGAGATTTGTTGGGCCGTTTCCTATTAAGGAAAGGATTGGACGGACGGCATATAGGGTGGAGTTGCCCGACAGACTTAGTGGTGTTCATGATGTATTCCATGTATCACATTTGAGGAAGTGCTTACATGAGACCGCGGAGGTGGTAGAGCCGAGCTTGCTTAGAGATGTAGAGGTAGAGCGTGATGCGACGATTCGACGAGCTCCTACTCGCATCCTTGGGTCAGAAACTAGGAAGTTGAGGAACAGAGAAGTTCAGCTAGTTAAAGTGCAATGGGGAGATGACGAAAGCAATGCTACTTGGGAGACGGAAGCAAAGATGCGTTCTTTGTATCCATTTCTTTTTGAGAGTATGTCTTTTAACTTCTCCTTTATTGCTTGTCTAGTACTTATCTTATCTTTAGTATATCCTCTCGCTAATACCTATGACCTTTAGATAGGGTAAAACTTATGGTTGAAACATGTGTTTGAAACATGTTATGGTTGATGGATGCATATGGATGCAATTGTTTGCTAGTGGTTGCTCGTGGATGCATATACACACACATTAGGCACTAGATCGGCTCAGTCACTTCATGTTGCATATTGCATAAATGGATGTGGTAGTTAGATTGATGGATGTATCATGGCTGTGTTATCATATGGATGATGCATTTTTGTGTATGGTTGTGCACGCATGTAGAAATTTGTATGTGTCAATAGGGTTTCGCATACATATTGGATGCATGGCACTATCATGGTTTGCATTAAGGAGGTTTACTGTATCAGTAACCGCCTGATTTTCGCATTAGGTAAGTACATATACACACACTTTTGCATATATCCATCCAGCATTTAGAATCTTGTAAGGACAATGATTGCTCGTGGATGATGCTTTGAGTAGATGGATGATTGGATGGTAGGATACGTTCTTCCTAACTTGAAGATTTCGGGGACGAAATCCTTTAAGGAGGGGAGAATGTAACAACCCGTATTTTCAATAACCTGTAATAACATAAATCGAGGCAGAATTTAATTCTAAAATGGGAATCAAGGGAAACGGGCTATGCCATTGTGTTCGTCTCGGAAAAATACGCGAAATAGAGTCCGAGTTTTCGAAAATCGGAGTCCGTATGACCAAGATATGGCCTCGCGAAGTTTCACGAAAATTCCCAAATTAAAGTATACTTAATTAAGTGAAATGGGTTGTGTAGATATATATATATATATATATATATTGATATATATATATATATATATAATTGAAAATTTAATAAATAAATATGCAAAAATGCTCAAAACAGCGAATTGGGAGAGGGGAATAACCGAACTGGCCGATTTTTGAAGTCGACCCGAGCCCGCTGGGTCGACTAGGGGTTAATCCAGGGTGTTTGGCTGTCAACCCGTGGGCCGATTCGCTCAAGTGCAGATTTTGCATTTGAATGGTTCTCATGGTCCATCTTTAATCTAAAGGCCCTAGATGGTTCCTACACTTGACTTCTTCCCCAAGACATGCTTTGATGGCTTGGATTGAATCTAGGGTTAATCCTATGGCCTAAAACACTTGCCTAATATATAAATAAGACCCTAACCTACCCTAATTCATTCATAATTAAACCTAGTGACTAAACTATGGCAAAATGCTAGCTCTCATGGCCTCCACTAATTTTATGAAGAGGGTTGCATACTAATCACTCTCTAATCAACTTCTAATCCCTTCTTAGCATCTTAATCTTCTTTATTTGGTGTTCAAAGTTGCTAGTTGTGAGTTTCTATCACTTTGATGATCTTTTGGTAAACTAATTAGATGAGATGTGATGAGATTTATGGTTTTGTATGTGGGTTAATGAGCTTTGAATCATATGATATGATGTTAGCATTAATCTTATGTTTATGCATGTTGAGTATGTAAGCTTATGCAAGTTTAATATGATGTATGTTATGTTTGCATGATGCTAAATATGCAAGTTGTGGGCTATGTAATCATATGCATGTTATGCAAGTTCATGGTAATATGCTATGCAAGTTACATGTTTGTTAATATGCAAGTTACATGTTTGTTAATATGCAAGTTACATGTATGTAAATATGCAAGTTACATGTTTGTTAATATGCAAGTTACATGTTTGTTAATATGCAAGTTACATGTATGTAAATATGCAAGTTACATGTTTCTTTATATGCAAGTTACATGTTTGTTAATATGCGAGTTACATGTATGTAAATATGCAAGTTACATGTTTATTAATATGCAAGTTCATGATGACACATTATGCAAGTCTATAAGCTAATATGCAAGTTTGTTATGCAAAATGAATATGTAAGTTATGTGACATATTATATGCAAGTTATGTGACATGTTATGCAAGTTCATATGCAAGTTATGTGTTTGTTAATATGCAAGATGGCACCTTTGAAACATGTTCATTCATATGCAAGTTGACACCTTTTATATGTGTTATATCATGAACGAAATTACGTGGGAACGATGGGGTAATTAAATGCATAAGTTAATAAGATTGTGTGAAATTAATATAATTATGCATAACACAAAATAAATAAACATAGTATGGGAATTTGCCTATTTGGTTAGGTGTACCCATACTATGTGTTGGGAATTTACCTATTGAGTTAGGTCTACCCCATGGGAATTTACCTATTAAGTTAGGTCTACCCATGTTAAGAAAACTTGATTAATTAGGGATAATTAATATAAAATTATGAGGGTGATTAATTAGGTGTAATTAATTGACTAAGACACGAGGTTGGACTCAGTTGTAGCGTAAAACTGCCCGGACCCAACCGGCTTAACCAGTTGCTACAAATGTTAGCCCAATGTGAGAGGTCTTAGGCACAAACTAAATACGTAATTAATGTAAAGACACGAGGTTAGACTCTGTTATGACATAAGGCTGCCCGGACCCAACCGGCTTAACCAGCGGTCATAAAAGACAGTCTAATGTGAGAGGTCTTTACAAAGGTTACGTTCTTAATTAATTAATTAAGAAACACTTAACCACATTAGCATGTAGAGGGACATGAGGGGTTAAGTGGGTGCCTCGGGTGGCATGAGAAAATCTAGTGGTTGCCTTGGGTGGCAATAGAAAATACGATTAGAATACTTAACCAAAATAGAACATGTAATTAAAACATGATTAAAGGGTTAAGTGGGATATACTAGAAAAAGGGACAAGCTTAGGTGGGTAGCTTGTGGAGGCCCATTTCAACCAGTAACCCATACGTATCTTTGTGGGCTCGACCCATGTCGAGGACGGGACACGCATACTGGGCTTGACTGTAAGAGGCAAACGGGTTAGCGGTGGCAACGCAAGTCCAACGGGCTTCATATGCGTGAGTGGGCCCGGGCTGGTAGGTAAGCCGTTGTTGCATCGAGTAGATATAAGCCGTGCACCTTTAGTTTCATCAGGTTGCCACATTGGGGAATGATACATCCCACGGTGGGGCCAGCACGGGTATCTACGTTAGGGAGCCGATCGAATGGGAAGTAGTGTGTACACCTAGTGGATTGTAGGGCCCCGTGGCGCCTACTTGGTCACCTAGGGGTACGCAGGTACTAATTAGTAAATTTTATAAGTCCTTGGGTGGGATCAACCTTTAAGTTAGGAACGACTGGTGTGGTGCAGTTTAGTAATTTACCTTAGGGAGGGTAGATGCGTCTTTATCCTTTATCTTCGTTTAGTTGACTGCTTAGGGTAGCCATTCATCCCTATATGTTACCGTATATCAGTTTATGTCTTCTCTGGTTACTTTAACGATTGTATTGTTAAAGTTATAGGACTCGCTCAGACTTATGTCTGACCCTGTTGTTTTTATCTTTTTCCCAACCCTCAGGTCCTACGGTGGATCCTAGCAGTAGTGGAGCTTGATCGGATTGCTGTTCCAGTCTTTAGGAGCTTGGATAGATGTAAAGCTCCAGTTATCCAGTTATCTTTTCTTTTGTTTGGCTATTGTATGAGAGTGGGATTATGTACTTCTTTATTTTGATGGATATTGTACTTGACCTTTATTGTGGTTTTATGATGTAACCAGACATGTTTTACTTCCGCTGTTATGAGATGATGTTTTAAAATTTCAAGTACTATTTATATCTGTCTTGTTGTAATTTTTCTGTTCTATATTCACTAAAATACTCCACCGATGCTATGGCATTCCCTTAGTGAGTGATCATAGCGGGAGTGGGGTGTTACAATTGCCAAAATAAAAATTTTAAACTGGCCCAGATTTTCGGGTTGTTACAATCTCCCCCACTTAAAACTTTTCGTCTCCGAAAAGGAACAAAGTCGAAAGTGGTTTGATTATTCAGCTCTACGTTCGATCTGGCTTCCATTCTCCAACTTTTAAGTTTCTGAGAATTTTCAAATTTTCAAAAATTTGACTAACACCCTAAATTTTTGAAAAATTTCGCCATAACCTCCCCTGCACCGGGAGCATCGGGGAATTTCAAATAGCTTCCCTGGTCCTTCAGATCTCAAAAAGAAAAAGAAAAAGCCAAGAGGCTAGCCAATGGGCTCATAAAATCATCATCACCCAAACAAAACAGTAAATTATGTAGTAAACATGTACCTATTTGTCGGGCAAACAAATTTTATTCTTCGGCTCTAGCCTCCTTGCTATGACCTGTTCAATGTAAGTATATGTATATGCAAGCAAATGCGACCAATTTTCAATACAATTCAATATTGGGTACAATTTGACCAAATGGTTTAAATTTATCAAACAAATAAACAAACAACACAAACATCAATCAATTAGTGAATTAGAGTTTCAAATTCATAATTTGATACATAGTCAAAAAATCATGTTTTTGATGCCAATTCACAACAATGTATTCTAGCTCTATTAGTTTTGGTTCTCACACCAGTCTAATGGAAATATATAGAAAATCACACCTTCGAAACACGAACATAAATACTCATGATATGGCCACATCACCAGAATTATCCTCGGGTGTCTAGAATGTGATTCTATATCTATCCAGTATATTAAAACTTCGACTATACGTTCATGACGCGTATACGCGAAATCTATATATACTCGATTGTCCATATTCAAAATAAATAAATATTCAAATACGTATAAAGCAATTTAAATTTTCAAAACAAAATTGTTTTCATTTGAAAAATATACTCTTCACACTCGTTCTAGGATACTACTGATCCTATCTCTAACGAGTAATTCTAATTGGATATTACTAATCCAATATCAGATGAATTCTTTCGTATGGTTCTAATGTGTCTTGTTCTCGAGCTCTGTAAACCAAAGCTCCGATACCACTGTAAGGACCCGTAACTTCCCCGTGAAGGGAAGCACGAATACTTTGAGAACAACACACAAATGAGCGCATACGGAAGAACATTTCATTGCTATTACAACAATTCCATCAGATACAAGAATATACAGAGTATAAATGAATAAATTACATTCGACAAATATCAGAGATTATAATAAATTACATAGCAGCGGAAAAATATACAAAACACAACTAGAAGTGATACACGGATACAGAGCTTTCCGAGCATCGTTCCAGCTGTATATCAGGACCCTGTGAATATAAATCTGCAAAACCAAAACTACTAGCTGCCTGTGCGGAAAATAGGGGCACCCAGAGTTTAGGTTAAAACAATAAACTCCAGGTCAGTCATGTGACTGGTGTGAGAACTAAAACAGTTATTAATATTGGTTTTAAAGTTAGGTAAATCAAGGGACCACGCCGTATAACACGGAACGGGTTTCCTCCCAAGAATACCAGTGCATAGAACAAACAGCGCAATGCTAAATAAAGAAAAATGAAGCTGTTATAAGACGCAGGTCCCATCACACAATGCAACGCAAGCCGGAGGATAGGGTTTTCCCTTATAACAGCCAAAGCATGCTTGATACGTTTAAAACAAATCATTTGATACTATTTTAGGTGCATAGTGTCAAAACAATTTCAATCATAAATATCAATCATAGACGGCATGGGTACCATATATCATGTCGCCATACTAGTTCTACAATTAAAACCGCAATATCACGTATTGGAAATTGGATTCCATCATGAGTCGAGGCAAGGGGCAAGCTCCTCTCCGCGTTCGAGACACTCTAGCAAATGCCTCGGGACCGCACACAGCAATCCCCTGGATCCTCCAAGGCCGGTCCTCTCTTACTTTTGAGGATTGGCAATTCCTGAACACACGTTTCCCGGTCCTTACAGACCTATATCCGAGGCGCCTCATATCCAACAACCACACAGGTGAAAAGTATATAAATGTCAGGGCTGGTAGGTCACTAACACCACCATAGCTAGAAAGAAACGTCGTGCACTCCTTGGGTCCGTATCCCGTTTTTGACTCATACCGAGGTGTGAGGCTCACGAATTCACGTTATACACAAAGCTATGCCACACAGGCCGTGCTTTGATCATCAACCACAAGACTTTGCTTTTCAACAGAAGCCTTGATCAATTGCCACTTACGCGTGCCACATTGGCAATTCACTCCATGCGACTGATGTCCATCGATATACAACCTCTGAGCTCGTACGTCTCAGAGAAGGGCGTTAAGCAAGAGAATAAATCCTCTGCCGCCAAACAGATGTATATTTAATAGAGATCAATCAACACAGAATAAAATCCAATGCCAGACACACAATCCATTTACAAGTTCGTTCTGGGTCTGAACGAAACCGGAGGCACTTTCCTCGCATATCCATCCATCTCCAAGTACGTCTGGACGATCACCAACTGATTCCCTCATCCTGGGTGTACAGCCCAATCAAGATCATCAGTAATCACCCAAACGATGTGAAGACTTCCGGTCTTCAACCACCGTCTTCATCTTCGACACCTCGTCGAATCGATTATTCAGAATGGGTATATACCCGGCCTTTCTGAATAACCCACGTATATAATAAACGAATGTTACACAAACACAACAAACGCCTCATTCCAATTCAGAATATTCTTTTATTCACAAAATCACATTCTAAGGGAAATGTTCCCATTAATTTTATCCAAGATAAATTCTTCTAAATTTATCCTATAATCTTCCTTTGGATATCATTTCAAACTAGTCGGGATTAACGAACCACACCGAAGTAATTATTTATTTTATTTCCCAATCCCAACCTATATATCCCACGGAGAAAACTGGTAATACTCCACATCTAACACCACGGTGTTATCGGTAAAATTAATTACCATTTCACGTTCAAATCTAATTACAGATTTAACTACCGCTTTGGAGCAAAACTGGTGATACTCCATTCTCGATCACCTTTCAAATTTGATAATTTAAATTATCAATTCACATTTTTAATCTAATTAAAGATTCATTAAAACTCCACTTAGTTTTAATCTTCTCAAAAATCAATATTCTGTCTTTAACTGGGTTAAAGAACCAATGTCTTCTAAAACACGATTCACGACAAACCCAAATCACATTTGATATTAAATACAAGGCTTTGAATAGAAAATATATCGGCTAATATTCAATATCAAATTCTGAAACCAACATATATCGTATTGGAAATAACGATATAAAATATATCTTTCAAATTCCCATAACAATATCTGTATAGTCACGAAATCCAACATCGAAATATCCCGAAGATAATTTCGATTCAACTCCAGTCCAATCCACGTATTGGGAATATTGATTATTTTTAAAATCACTTTCAAATTCAATTTATTCATTTCACAAATAAATTGATTTTAATTCTAGTTCAAAACTAGTTCATTTCGATAAAAACCTATTTTTATCATTTCAAATTTGGAGTTTTTCACCCCAGTTCTTTCCAATTCACATATTATGATTTTACACAAATTACTAATATTTTTAATAATTTTATCAAGGTCCGTACAGTCGATTTCCATCAATGGCCATCGAACTGCACTTACAGCGACCTTTTCTGAAATTGATTTGGACATAATTCCAAATCCAACCGTTAGATTTCAAATTTCTAATATTCATTGGAAATCTCTTTTCGATACGAACCCAACGGTTCCGGTTTTAGGAGAATCCGACGGTCGGATCTCCCGCAACGTCCGTTCGAAGTTAATGGTCGAAATTCACGAACTGCCGCGGCGCGGCGCGTTCTATTCAAGCCATTATATTATATATATAATATATATAATATATATTTCGTCGATTTCTATTTAAAACGAATTTTATAAATCGTTTTAAATTCGTTTCTAAAACAATTCAACTTCTATACTCAGTTTCAAATCGATTTGATTTCAATTCAATTCGAATTCATTTCAATTCAATTCCAATTCTAATTCGTTTCAATTCAATTCAATTTGAATTTACCTTCCATTTGATTCAATTCGAATTCGTTTTAAATTGATTTCAATTCAATTTCAGTTCGTTTTAAATTTCAATTTCAATTTAATTCAATTTGAATTTCAATTTAATTCAATTTGAATTCATTTCTATTTTATTCGAATTCAAATTCACTTTCTATTCAATTCGACTTCGAATTCATTTTCTATTCGATTTGAATTCATTTCAAATTGATTCAATAAAATTTCCATTCAAAATATTAAATTTTGAAATCACTTTTCAATATTCATTATAAAACGGATAAAATCGATATAAACATCGTTCGCGTCAAAATAACGCATCTCTAATCAACACGGCTTTATATTTCAATAATTCGTTATTCTATTCAACAAATGAATATTTGTTCTATTCAACACATGAATCTATATTTCTTTCAACACACGACTAATCTCAACACATGAGTACTGTCAACACCTCACTATTTTTGTTATGTAAAATATTTTATAAAACTATGGTATCTATCGTTTGATTTTTAATTAGACTTCTACTGGGAAGTAGTTCTAATTTTAAATATGATAAAGATGTAAATTTCATTGTATAAAATATTTCACTCAACACATGAACATCGTCAACACATGACTATTTTTATATTCAACACATGAATTTTCTTTTATAATATTCTTATTTTCCCGATTGGAATGAGGCCCAATCAATCGCCATATAACGTTAATTATATGGATTTCATACAACACATGTATATAATAGCATTGAAAAATAGTCAACCATCAACCAAAGTGCACTACACTGTATAAGCATCAAATATAGATATCTAACGCTTATAACAGCCTGTCAATCAATCGATCGACAAACTTAATCAATCAGGATGAGTGAACATCAAATTTCATCCCAACACCCGTGTGGGGTTTCAAACAATCAAACACAGATTTCATTTGTGCAGTTGGGCGATGTGTAAAATTTATCGTCCCAATCAATGTCCTTCAAATAGGTGTACATAAACAAACCGTTCGGTTTGTAAATGAATATTTTATTTTATTCACTTCCACGTTAAAAATTATATTTTTAACAATAAAATATTCTATTTCAACACATGAATTTCTATTCATTTCATTTACACAATAAAAATGATATTTTTATTTTTCTAACATATTTTGGGAAATTTCGGCGGCATAACGGCACGATACTAGAAACGGGACGAGGCCTAGCCTTATCCCCGGTCTAGTGAAGGCCCATGCCATTCACACATCAATCAAATCCATTCAACTCACCAAACAATTCAATTTCAAATCAAATCATCTAACTAATCTATGCAACCAAACAAACAAGTCCATGGTCTGTGGACGATTGTGTCGGGTGCTACTAAGCACCGTCTGCATCCTAGTATATATATATAACTAGAAAAAGAAGTTTAGAGTGAGAAGTTCTCACCGAAAGCTATCCAATCATCTTGACTCTTCTTTTATAGAAATCTTCTTCATTCTCGCCTTTTTATCATCTTCGTTGCCCGTAGTCACTACATATATAAAAATCACATTTTTATATTGTTCCTATGTATATAAAAATTCTATTTTTATACTGCTATTATATAGATAAAAATTCTATTTTTATCTTGCCACTAATATAAGAAAAAAAAAATTTTTATTACCCTACATGAATAAAAATCATATTTTTATACCGCCACTCATATAAAAATCGAATTTTTATTTCGCTTCAACATATATAAAAGTCCGATCTTTTCTATTTAATCCACTATATAAAAATATGATCTTTTCTATTTAATCCACTATATAAAAATATGATCTTTTCTATTTAATACCACGACCTTTTTAAAGGTAAAAACACTGATTTTCCTAAATCTAAAACTAATTTCTTTAAATAAAATAAATCAGTCCTTTACCGTTATAAATATCAATAAGTAAATACTGAAAAGAAAATTGTATAAGAAATTAAAATAACTTACTGTATTAAGGTGGAACGGGGAGGAGAGGGTTCGCTGGTGGTTGCTGGTGAGGTGGAGCCAGCGCATAGGGCCAACGGTGGTGCGGGGGTTAGTCGACAGAGGTGGTGCGTGGTGGTGGGGCCCGCGGTTTCAAGTATCAATCGATGGGGGCTTTTGGGTTCGCGATTTCTGAAGCGGGGAGGAGCAGGGGAAGAAGGCGGAGGGGGAGGGGAGATCGCCAGTGGCAGAGCGACGGTCAGGCGGGTCGATTTGGGGTTGCTCGTCGTTGGTGGTCTCTGGGGTTGCGGGGCTCTCGCGTTCTTCAATCGAGAGGGGAAAGGAGGTCGAGAAGGTGGGGGGGGGGGGGAAAGGCGGCGCCATGATCGGCGGTGGGAGGCGCAGGCCAGAGGTGGGGCGATGGCCAAAGTCGATGGCCATCTCTTTTTGAAAAAAAGGGGAAAACGTTTTCTGAAAAATGTAATGAAAAAGGGGGAAAGGTTTTATATATATATATATATATATATATATATATTATTTTAATATTATTTTATTCTTGAAATTAGGGTTTAGCTTCCGAACTCCAAATCAACCCCAACGACCGAAGCCTCTAGCTAAATACCCCCATTCCGAACACAATGGGATATGTATCGTGAGCCAATTCGACTGTTTTGATAGGTTTTCGTTTAATTTAAAATATAAATCTTTATATATTCAATTTAAATGCACATTTCAAATTACCGGGGTCACATATTAACTTTAAAAATTCTAGAAAAATATTTTCTAGCTTCGTATTGACGATACGGTCCTAACAAAACTAGTTTCGTCGAATTCTGAGACCGTTGGAAAAATGGCCAATTTCCAGTCGATTAAAATCAACTGAAACTGGTCAAACGCGTTTTCCTTTGCCACACTCACATATTGATTCGAAAAATTACGAAATTTGAAACCTAGCAATAATTTGACACTGCGGATCCAACAAAAGTGGTTTCGTCGAAATCCGAGGTCATTTGCAAAATGTCCATTTTTAAGGGCCTGAATTCCATAGCGACTATTCAGAATTTTCAACTGGACATATCTTTTGATTCCCGCTATGAAATTTCGATTTGCCGGATTCGTTGGAAAGATATTCTCAAATTGATCCTATTATTTTTGGTTCCACTAAAATCCGGATGGTTTTGCACCCGGTACATTCAATTGAAGTTTGAAATCAAATTATCGAACTACCGCGCCGTTTTCAATTCTATTTATAATTATATATAAATATTTATATTCTAACGGCGACGTATATAATATATACGTTCGAATTATATTCAAAATAAATTTCTCGTCGATATTATTTAAAATAATCTATTTTAAATATTCAAAATTCGCATAAATTGCCAAAATAAAAATTTTAAACTAGCCCAGATTTTCGGGTTGTTACAGGTATTTTCAGAAATGAAGGTGGCGAAGGCATCAAGTTATGGCGCCAGCTGTGCACTGTTTGCATGAGAATATGGTGAGAAGTTGTGTACGGGATTGAGTTGAGGTGGAACGGTGGAGTAGTGGTAAACGAAAGGGAGGAAGCTGTTTTGATCCAGCATGTATGCATATGAAGGAGTAGCAAGAGTTTCGATCAGGAGGAGCAAGAGAAGTATGGAGGCACTGTGTTTAAGTAGTAGGCACTTGTGTTTGAATGGGGAATGAGGTGGCTTTCAGTGACGAGTTCTGTGTTACATGAAGGAGGGGAAACGCATACGGTCAGGGTCGATTCATGCTGGAATCGTCCAGAACAAAGCAGATAGAAGAGAGGCTATTATACATGGGGGAGGACCGGATATCGTTTCCACTCAAGAATGCAAATCCAGTGTGCTACAGTTAAAATCTCCATTACACAGAAGATCCTTCAAGTGACAGTAATGAAGCGGAGAATGGATTACGAAAATACTGAAATGAAGCGATGCAAAGACATGAATGAAGATGCATGCAAAAATGATATTTTAGTACAGTGAAGTGTTGATGACCACAAGTTTGAGAATATAAGGTTTCCACTGATGGGCTTTTGGGCCTCATGATTTAGAGGAAAAAAATAAAGAAAAAGAAAATGGCGCAGGGAAATGGGAAAAAATGCTGTAAGAGGGTGGAAGACGTTCGTGATGATTGTTTAGGGTATATGCTGTAGTGGCGTGATAACCAAAAGACGCTGAACATAAGGACTTGAGTGGATCACGATGAAGTTAGTGCTATTTGGGTGCGTGATCTATTGACACAGGTCTCGGATAGCAGATAGTTACTATCGCGTGCTTGATAAGCGTGTAGTTGAAATGGAGTAAAGTAGCGGAAGTGGGTTTCAACGGCAAGGTGGAAGAATCGTGCTTTTGTGATGTCTGGGCAGAAAGCCATCACAAACAAAAGGAATAACGACCTTTTATTAGCAAAGATAACACGGTAATTAGCTTAGGCTAATTAATTTAACTAATTTAAGGTTTACCATCGTTTAAATTAGTCAATCTTATAACATAGATAATTTATTCGCTCGTGAACAGAATTGTGTAAAATAAGGGGCAATGGAATCGCAATAGGAAAAAAACTACACTGTTAAGCTGGTTAGAATGGGTTGAAGCTATTCAGAATTCATTTAATTTTAAACACTGTTTAAAATTAAATAAAGCAACGTGTGAACTGATCGTCGTAAACAACGGTGAGTTAATTCTCACACTTTTCTGGAATTCTATGATGTGTTAAATTCATATAAAATATAAGTCATCGTTAATCATAGAATTGGTTGATTGAATGTTTTGATTGCTTATTGTGTGTTAAATGGTCGTTGACATCTATAATATGTCGTATTGGATGATTTATTCAAATAATTGTCTAATATTATTATGGTCCGTGTGAAGCAGGGAAGAACAGGTTGGAGGGATCCGACCGCATTTCTCAAATATTTTATATGTTGTTTATTTTTCCATATCACCCAAATATGAACTGTTTATCCCCAAACAACATTATATTCTATTTGAATATTGATTATTAATTGGATATTGAACGTCGAATTGAAATTCAACGTTGTGTTTTGTTTTAATCAATAGACAGTGTTGAGTAGGTTAATGGCAACAAATTATCTGAACCGCTATTTTTAAAACGCTGATTCATCATTAGATAATTTCAATTATAAAGTTTATTTTATAATTGAAGTAAAGTTTAAAATTTGATTTCTTTTTAAAGTAAAAGAAGATGTTCATTGTAACGACCCAACTTTCGAACACATCGGAAGTTGTGTAGTTAATAAGAAAAAGAATAGATAGAAGATAGAATCACAGAACATCAGAATCTCACAGCGGAATTTTCATAAAAGATAATACTTTATAATATTACATAATAGTACATGATACATCAGAACATCATATGTCTAGTAATAGAGCCATTCATAGTACATCATCAATTATACATATCATAGATGATCAACTGAAAGACTTAATTATACAGTAGATAGATGGACCAGCACATAGCAAAATCTTCATTCAGCTACACAAGTTTCTACATCCTGATTCACTTGTCTATTCATAACAAGCGTTATGAATACCCAAGAGTTTAAGGGAAAACACATAAAAATAAACTCTGGGTCAGTCAGGGGACTGGTATGAGTAAACAGTTTAAAACAGTTTAAAGAAATCAAAATATCTCATAAGACCACGCTGTGAATACGGAACGGGTTTTTACCTTATGAGATCAAAACACTTTGTATTCTTGAAATCAGATATTATCATATAAGTTTTCCACAAATAATTTAGAATCTAGAAGAATGCTTGCGTCTCACATTCTCCTATATAGTATACAAATAAAAACCGCTTGGCACTTAGGGAAAATTGATTTCCAACTCTGATAAGGTATGGGACCACCTTCCGATGATGTATCTCTAGAGGCGAATACACCTGGGTTCAACAAGAACTTCTTGCAACCCGGCCCTCACATGACCGACCACTCATTTCTCTTGAGTGTATCGAATGTATATCACCGATGGTTGTGTACGGCAACCATCCCCGAATGGGCAGAATCGACAGATTAAGAAACAAAAGGAATTTCTCTAGATAGGTGATACTACACCCTAATGGGAGCGACCCACATAGCCATGCTGCATGCCCGATTTTTTTCATTTCCTGGGTGTGAGGCTTGAGGCTAGACTTTACGTTTCATCATCACTGGTTCATTTCCTTTGAATGCCACAACGTCCTACCCGTCAGATATACTCATTCGATTTCCCAACTATATCACGGGCAATAAAGCTAAGAGAAACGAATTTCTCCGCCACCAATGTAATATACTTACGTAAATTCGATGTGTAGAATCTGACTGATATACGTTGTCAGACACTCGTCCATTCAGGTTTGTTCTGGGACTGAACAGATCGAAGATATTGTCGTCTCCAGTTTGACCATCTCTGATGCGCGGCGTCTAATCAAATCAAAGTGGGAAATAAATCCGGACTCTTTGAAATGATTACGAACATTTCCTTTTAAAATTTATTAATCTAACATTATTAACATATATAGTCAAATCAAACAGTATACAATCACCTTGCTTATATCTGGCATTTTGATCATAACTTAAAATTGGACAATTTTAGTGTGCACGCTGCACGGGTTTTATTTCTATCTTGTCCGTCACTTCTGAAAATGAATCCATACATTTATCTTTCAGAAATTTATCTTTCCTAAACTACCTCTAATTCTGATTCTTCACAAATGAAATAAATTTATAATTTCATTTTTCATTTACAGTTTTTATACTGTATAATTCTGTGTCAAATTTTCTTTGATTTCTTAACTAAACCTGTTCTTCTTTCTATAAATTTAAATAAAATTTCCTCTTTTTAAATTATTAATCTACCCAGAAAATACTGTCTTTGTTTGTACAGGTTCAGACAGTACAATATTATCAGGGATTTTTGACCTACAGATTAGAACTTGTAAATTTTAGCGTATACAAATTTGCTTAACTTAAAATAGAATTATACTATAATTATTTATATTTGAGATAAAGTTAAATTTAAATTATATACTAAATTTTATAATTAAACTTACTTCTGTATTTCCCGACAACATTCATCGAATCCTGATTCAATTTTCTTCTCTCTTATTGAAATAAAAATGTTTACTTTAAATTTCACTTTGTTTATTTCAATCATATTATAATTTTATTAACTATTTAAAACTTAAATAAAACTAAGTATAAAATCTTATTTTAATCTTTACTTCCCTTTATAATTCATTAACATAATCAACTTGATTTTAAAATAAACTATAGTTTTAAACCTTAGGTACCAGCTAAAGTACCAGTACCAAAACTAAGTGCAAACCACCAAAAACATGAGCCAACACCGCGGAAATCAAATGCCAACAACCTGGAGAAAAACTAAAGTGTCAACCTGGAAACACTAAAGTGCCAAGTTTGAAAACACCAAGTGCCAAGACCAGAAAACATGGCATTTCTCACCAAACAACAGGGTGCCCATCTTCTTCGTTCACACGGAGCTGTGCACGTGCACAGTCGATTCCGGCGCCTCCACCCCCCGGCGACTGGCCACGCAAACCTCTCTCCCTTCCTTGATCACGACACCGACCCCAATGGCCTTCCCTCGACGTCGATCAGAAAAAAACAGTAGGCCACCCATTTTTCTCAAAACTGTGTCATCGAGGAAACCACTCACTTTGCACCACGTCAGCACCACGAACCACCACAACCTCGCTGCCGCACCATCACCAGACCACGACGCACCGATCCCCCCCCTGACTGCACCTCCCAATCACCTCCGACGAGGCGCAGTTCTGACGATTTAAAACCGAACCCAATTTCCTACTTAAACCCTATTTCCATTGATTTCACAAAAACTATGTAATTAAAAATTAAATCAGTATTTTTCCCATGATCTACACTTCCCCATGCTCCTCCAGGCCGATTGCCATCTCCTCCAATCCAGTGCTCCACCGTTAGTTCACCAAAATCGAATTTTTGGTCATTTCCCTATTTCTCTTGATCCACAAATCTAAAAATCATGATTTTTGTTTTAAAAATCTTCATTTGTTTCTTTTGTTAGGATCATACAATCAAAACATGTTTTTATTTGATTTGAAAATCCATTTTGAAAATGAGAAACAGAGAAGATATGTAACAACCCGTAAAATGCGAGCCAGTTTGAAATTTTTATTTCGGCAATTTCAGCGAATTTTGATTATTTAAAATGAATTATTTTAAATAATATCGACGTGAAATTCATTTTGAATAGAATTAGAACGTATATATTATACGCGTCGTCGTTAGAATATAAATATTTATATATAATTATAAATAGAATTGAAAATGGCGCGGTAGTTCGATAATTCGATTTCAAACTTCAATTGAATGTACCGGGAGCAAAACAATCCAGATTTTAGTGAAACCAAAAATAATGGAATCTAATTGATAATATCTTTCTAACGAATCCGACCAATCGAAATTTGATAGCGGGAATCAAAAGATATGTCCAGTTGTAAATTCTGAATAGTCGCTATGGAATTCAGGCCCTTAAAAATGGACATTTTGCAAATGACCTCGGATTTCGACGAAACCACTTTTGTTGGGTCCGCAGTGTAAAGTTATTGCTAGATTTCAAATTTCATAATTTTTCGAATCAATATGTGAGCGTGGTAAAGGTAAACGTGTTTTGACCATTTCAGTTGATTTTAATCGACTGGAAATTGGCCATTTTTCAAACGGTCTCAGAATTCGACGAAACTAGTTTTGTTAGGACCGTATCGTCGATACGAAGCTAGAAAATATTTTTCTGGAATTTTTCTAGTCAGTATGTGGCCCCGGTAATTTGAAAAGTACGTTTAAAATTCAATATAGTGATTTAAATGAAAATTCAAAAGGAAACCGATTGTAACGATCAAACCAGCTTGCGATACATATCCCATTGTGTTCGGAATGGGGGTTAAACGCTATGGACGACAGGCGGTGGACCTCGTTTCGAGGTCATATGTAAAAGTCAACCCTAATGCAAATTTAAATAATTAAATAATAATAAAAAAAAAAGAATCCCCCTTTTCTTCTGCCTTGGCCCCCCCCCCCCCCCGATCATTTATCAGAAACAAATAAAAAAAAAAAAAAAGGAGAAAACCCTAACCTAAATCGCCGCCGCCCCCTGACCTGGAAGCCCACCACCAGACCGCCGACGCTCGAGCCGCCGACCAACCTCCTCCTCCCACCAGACATCGCGACCTCCTCCCTCCAGGCGACGCAACTCGCGACGCGAATCAAAGCAACACCCCGAAGCCTCGCCGACACCACCGACCACCAACCCTGCCGCCGACTCCTCCCATTCGAAATCTCGGTGAGCTATTTCATTTTTATTTTGATTTTTATTTTCGAATTTATAAGCTAATTTCTGATTTTTTTTGTTTGTTTTAAGTTTTAAAAAAACTGTTTTTAAAAGAAAGTAAAACTAAATTTTAAAATTGAAAACTGTTTGTTTTAAAAGGGAAATAAAAACAGAATTTTTAAAGTAAATAAAAACAGAATTTTTAAAAAAGATTTTAAAACAGAAATTCTTAAAAAGGTTTTAAAAACTGCATGTTTTTAAAAGAAGTTAAAACAGAAATTTTTAAAAAGAAGTTAAAACAGAAATTTATAAAAGAGTTTTAAAAACTGTTTTGAAGAATTATTTAAAAACTGCATTTTTTTTTTTAAGAAAATAAAAACTGCATTTTTAAATAAGGTAAAAACTGCATTTTTAAATAAGGTAAAAACTGCATTTTTAAAAGAAGAAAAACTGCATTTTGAAAAAGGCAAAACTGCATTTTTATGAAAGAATAAATGTGATTTATAAAAATATAAAAACTGGTTTTCTTGAAAGGTTGAAAACTGATTTCTTTCAAAAGGTAAAAATCATATTTTTATATGTGAAAGCAAAAATAATAAAAATCATATTTTTATATGTTGAAAGCAAAAGGAAAAATCATATTTTTATATATTGAATAACGAAGTAAAAATTCGATTTTTACATATGTAGAGAATACGGGTGAAAGCGACAAAAGGCGAAGATTTCTATTAAGGAAGAATCGTGTGAGTGGATAGCTATTGGTGAGGATTTCTCACTCTTCAATTTCTTTTTATAATTTTATATATATGTGTTGAAAGTGGAAGTGAATTGCTATATATAAATATCTATATATATATATATACGCCCCTCGTCCACAAACCATGGACGATATTTATTGGTTGAAATTGTTGTGAAAATTGATATATAGCGAAGTGAAATAACATATATATGAAGAGTGAAATTTATATATATATAGCGAAGTGAATATCGAATATATTGAAAGTGAATATCGAATATATTGAAAGTGAAAATATCGAATATATTGAAAGTGAAAATATCGAATATATTGAAAGTGAAAATATTCGAATTGAAAACAATGTATATGAAATATTCGAATTGAAAACGATATACATATATGTATGAAATGAAAACAATGTATATGAAATATTCGAATTGAAAACGATATATATATTGAAAGTGAAAATATTGAATATATTGAAAGTGAAAATATTGAATATATTGAAAGTGAAAATATCGAATATATTGAAAGTGAAAATATCGAATATATCGAAAGTGAAAGTATCGAATATATTGAAAATGAATATATCGTATATATTGAAAATGAATATATCGTATGTATTGAAAATGAAAATATCGTATATAGTGAAAGGTGAATATATATATATATATATATATGAATTGAAAACGATGTATATGAAATATATATATGAATTGAAAACGATGTATATGAAATATTCGAATTGAAAACGATGTATATGAAATATTCGAATTGAACTGAATAGAAAACGAATTCGAATTGAATTGAATAGAAAATGAATTCGAAATGAATTGAATTGAGAACGAATTCGAATTGAATCGAATAGAAAACGAATTCGAATTGAATTGAATAGAAAACGAATTCGAATTGAATTGAATAGAAAACGAATTCGAATTGAATTGAATAGAAAACGAATTCGAATTGAATTGAATAGAAAACGAATTCGAATTGAATTGAATAGAAAACGAATTCGAATTGAATTGAATAGAAAACGAATTCGAATTGAATTGAATAGAAAACGAATTCGAATTGAATTGAATAGAAAACGAATTCGAATTGAATTGAATAGAAAACGAATTCGAATTGAATTGAATAGAAAACGAATTCGAATTGAATTGAATAGAAAACGAATTCGAATTGAATTGAATAGAAAACGAATTCGAATTGAATTGAATAGAAAACGAATTCGAATTGAATTGAATAGAAAACGAATTCGAAATGAATTGAATAGAAAACGAATTCGAATTGAATTGAATAGAAAACGAATTCGAAATGAATTGAATAGAAAACGAATTCGAATTGAATTGAATAGAAAACGAATTCGAATTGAATTGAATAGAAAACGAATTCGAATTGAATTGAATAGAAAACGAATTCGAATTGAATTGAATAGAAAACGAATTCGAAATGAATTGAATAGAAAACGAATTCGAAATGAATCGAATAGAAAACGAATTCGAATTGAATTGAATAGAAAACGAATTCGAATTGAATTGAATAGAAAACGAATTCGAATTGAATTGAATAGAAAACGAATTCGAATTGAATTGAATAGAAAACGAATTCGAATTGAATTGAATAGAAAACGAATTCGAATTGAATTGAATAGAAAACGAATTCGAATTGAATTGAATAGAAAACGAATTCGAAATGAATTGAATAGAAAACGAATTCGAAATGAATTGAATAGAAAACGAATTCGAATTGAATTTGAATAGAAAACGAATTCGAAATGAATTGAATAGAAAACGAATTCGAAATGAATTGAATAGAAAACGAATTCGAATTGAATAACATAGAAAATGAATTCGAATTGAACTGAATAGAAAACGAATTCGAATTGAAATAAAATTGAAATCGATTTGAATTGAAATCAAATCGAAGTGAATGTTAAAAGAATTTATAAAGGAAGATTCAATTTTGATTTGAAATTGAAATAAAGGTTGAAATTGTTTTTGAAACAAATTTGAAATGATTAATAAAATTCGTTTTAAAAGGAAATCGACGAAATATATATTATATATATTATATATATAATAAATGGCCTGAATAGAACGCGCCGCGCTGCGGCAGTTCGCGAATTTCGACCATTGACTTCGAACGGACATTACGGGAGATCCGACCGTCGGATTCTCCTGAAATCAGAACCGTTGGGTTCGTATCGAAAAGAGCTTTCTAAGGAATATTAGAAATTTGAAATCTAACGGTTGGATTTGGAGATACGTCCAAATCAAATTCGAAAAAGGTCGCTGTAAGTGCAGTTCGATGGCCATTGATGGAAATCGACCGTACAGGCCTTGATAAAATTATTAAAAATAGTAATAATTTGTGTAAAATCATAAGAAATGATTTGGGAAGAATTGGGATGAAAAACTCCATATTTGAAAAGATAAAAATAGATTTTTATCGAAATGAACTAGTTATTAACTAGAAAAATAATCCAATGGTTATAAATAAATAAATTGGATTAGATTTGAATTGAAATTATCAATGGATATTTTCGATATTGGATTCCGTGATTACAGATATTGTGATGGGAATTTGGAAGATATCGATATCGTTATTCCCGATATGATATCTGTTGGTTTCAGGATTTGATGTTAAATATAAGTCAATACTCTCTCTATTTAAAACCTTATATTTAATGTCAAATTTGATTGATGGATGGTTTGGATTGTGCTCGACCAGTTTATGAGCAGAATATGCTTTTACATTTAGCATTGGGTTGGGTTGAAAATATCTGTGTGCTAACGCCTTGTGAAACACTTCACGATTTGACGATAAGGTGTTTAGCGATGTTGTGTTCATTTCAAATTTAACGAATGATTGTGAAATGATATTTTCCTTAAGTGAAAAGAAATGTATTCCCGATTTTGGACAGGGAATGTTTTATAAAAATGTTTTATAAAACAGAAAGGATTTCGAGGCCCAAAACCCGATGATTTCTAAAGTGATTTAGAAATGTATTATATGTTACATTGTGATTATTATGTTGTGAAATGATTTTCCCTACTTCGGGATATGAAATGATTTAGTATGTGACTAAAGATTCGGGTAACCCTGAGACTAAAAGTATGGGTGAGAGGGCGGTGTATGCTCTCCTGAGTGGGAGGTGCATCGTCGGTGTAGCCTACTCCTATGTGGGGTAGGTGCACATATATATATCGAGTTGCGAGGTGCGTACCCTTTGCCTTGTCGATGGGGAGCACGATATTTGGTTGCATACTTGTTTGTATGCATTGTTATGTTTTGGAATTCACATTTCTAAATGATTTGATTTGAGATCCCGAAGTGAAATCTACTTTGATATAGAAAGTTAGATATGTATTTCAAATGATTTGAAATAAGAAATCGGGAATAAAATCCAAAGGAATAATTTCTGTAAATTGAATTGGATTCGGAAAATCTAAGTGTTGTGATTAATCTAAGTGGGTAGATTGGGATATTGCATGTTGTGTGATGCATAGTAGATCCATATATCTATATTGATTGTTGCTTATACACTGGCTTTCATGGGGGTAAACCCGTTCCGCGAAAGTGGCGTGGTCCCGTGATTTGCCTTATTTTTAAACAAGTTTAACAACTGTTTTTGAGTTCTCACACCAGTCCCATGACTGACCTGTAGTTTGCTTTTCCCTTGCGAACTCGGGTGCCCCTATTTTCCACACGGGCAGTCGAGTAGTTTTATTTTGCAGATGTATTGAGCAGGATTCTGGATTGAAGCTTTAAGCTGTGTCCAGGCATTTACAGTCTTCCGCTGTGTAGTTTATATTTCCGCTGTGCACTGTTTTACATTTATGTAAATTTATCTTCCGCTGTGTATTATATTTCGATATACTCTGATATTCTGTACTCTGATGTAACATTATTATGATGTTTATTGAAGTCTTCTGTTATTTGTTCTGATGTGTTGTATACCCAAAGTTAGCGTATGCGGGATTCGAACGGTCTTGGTCGGTTTAACGATCGATTAGGTCCGGGCGAAATCCGTGTCGTTACAACGTGGTATCAGAGCTTTGGTTAAACTCAAATCTTTGGGGTACAACTCGTTAGAACTGAACAAAAGACTCATCAGAGGTAGGATTAGTAATGTCCTATAAAAGAATCCTCATTAGAGATAGAATCAGTAGCATTCTAGAATGAGTGACTCGTTAGAGATGGGGTTAGAAATGCCCTAGAATGAGTCGAGAGTTATTTGTTTATAAATAACGTATTTGTGATTATATATATAATTTGATTTTAGAAAATATGATTTTAAATATATAAAATTATATATTTGAAAATATAATCAATTAATTGATTGATGTTTGTGTTGTTGGTTTATTTGTTTGATAATTTTTAACCATTTAGCCAATTGAACCAAATAGTAAACTGTATTGAAAATTGGTCGCATTTGCTTGCATATACATATACTTACTTTGAACAGGTCATAGCAAGGAGGCTAGAGCAGAGAATAAAATTTGTTTGCCCGACAAATAGGTACATGTTTACTACATAATTTCCTGTTTTGTTTGGGTGATGATGATTTTGTGAGCCTATTGGCTAGCCGCTTGGCTTTTTCTTTTTTCTTTTTGAGATCTGAAGGACCGGGGAAGCTATTTGAAATTCCCCGATGCTCCCGGTGCAGGGGAGGTTATGGCGAAATTTTTCAAAAATTTAGGGTGTTAGCCAAATTTTTGAAATTTTGAAAATTCTCAGAAACTAAAGAGTTGGAGAATGGAAGCCAGATCGAACGTAGAGTTGAATAATCAAACCACTTTCGACTTTGTTCCTTTTCGGGGACGAAAAGTTTTAAGTGGGGGAGATTGTAACAACCCGTAAAATGCGAGCCAGTTTGAAATTTTTATTTCGGCAATTTCAGCGAATTTTGATTATTTAAAATGAATTATTTTAAATAATATCGACGTGAAATTCATTTTGAATAGAATTAGAACGTATATATTATACGCGTCGTCGTTAGAATATAAATATTTATATATAATTATAAATAGAATTGAAAATGGCGCGGTAGTTCGATAATTCGATTTCAAACTTCAATTGAATGTACCGGGAGCAAAACAATCCAGATTTTAGTGAAACCAAAAATAATGGAATCTAATTGATAATATCTTTCTAACGAATCCGACCAATCGAAATTTGATAGCGGGAATCAAAAGATATGTCCAGTTGTAAATTCTGAATAGTCGCTATGGAATTCAGGCCCTTAAAAATGGACATTTTGCAAATGACCTCGGATTTCGACGAAACCACTTTTGTTGGGTCCGCAGTGTAAAGTTATTGCTAGATTTCAAATTTCATAATTTTTCGAATCAATATGTGAGCGTGGTAAAGGTAAACGTGTTTTGACCATTTCAGTTGATTTTAATCGACTGGAAATTGGCCATTTTTCAAACGGTCTCAGAATTCGACGAAACTAGTTTTGTTAGGACCGTATCGTCGATACGAAGCTAGAAAATATTTTTCTGGAATTTTTCTAGTCAGTATGTGGCCCCGGTAATTTGAAAAGTACGTTTAAAATTCAATATAGTGATTTAAATGAAAATTCAAAAGGAAACCGATTGTAACGATCAAACCAGCTTGCGATACATATCCCATTGTGTTCGGAATGGGGGTTAAACGCTATGGACGACAGGCGGTGGACCTCGTTTCGAGGTCATATGTAAAAGTCAACCCTAATGCAAATTTAAATAATTAAATAATAATAAAAAAAAAGAATCCCCCTTTTCTTCTGCCTTGGCCCCCCCCCCCCCCCCGATCATTTATCAGAAACAAATAAAAAAAAAAAAAAAAGGAGAAAACCCTAACCTAAATCGCCGCCGCCCCCTGACCTGGAAGCCCACCACCAGACCGCCGACGCTCGAGCCGCCGACCAACCTCCTCCTCCCACCAGACATCGCGACCTCCTCCCTCCAGGCGACGCAACTCGCGACGCGAATCAAAGCAACACCCCGAAGCCTCGCCGACACCACCGACCACCAACCCTGCCGCCGACTCCTCCCATTCGAAATCTCGGTGAGCTATTTCATTTTTATTTTGATTTTTATTTTCGAATTTATAAGCTAATTTCTGATTTTTTTTGTTTGTTTTAAGTTTTAAAAAAACTGTTTTTAAAAGAAAGTAAAACTAAATTTTAAAATTGAAAACTGTTTGTTTTAAAAGGGAAATAAAAACAGAATTTTTAAAGTAAATAAAAACAGAATTTTTAAAAAAGATTTTAAAACAGAAATTCTTAAAAAGGTTTTAAAAACTGCATGTTTTTAAAAGAAGTTAAAACAGAAATTTTTAAAAAGAAGTTAAAACAGAAATTTATAAAAGAGTTTTAAAAACTGTTTTGAAGAATTATTTAAAAACTGCATTTTTTTTTTTAAGAAAATAAAAACTGCATTTTTAAATAAGGTAAAAACTGCATTTTTAAATAAGGTAAAAACTGCATTTTTAAAAGAAGAAAAACTGCATTTTGAAAAAGGCAAAACTGCATTTTTATGAAAGAATAAATGTGATTTATAAAAATATAAAAACTGGTTTTCTTGAAAGGTTGAAAACTGATTTCTTTCAAAAGGTAAAAATCATATTTTTATATGTGAAAGCAAAAATAATAAAAATCATATTTTTATATGTTGAAAGCAAAAGGAAAAATCATATTTTTATATATTGAATAACGAAGTAAAAATTCGATTTTTACATATGTAGAGAATACGGGTGAAAGCGACAAAAGGCGAAGATTTCTATTAAGGAAGAATCGTGTGAGTGGATAGCTATTGGTGAGGATTTCTCACTCTTCAATTTCTTTTTATAATTTTATATATATGTGTTGAAAGTGGAAGTGAATTGCTATATATAAATATCTATATATATATATATACGCCCCTCGTCCACAAACCATGGACGATATTTATTGGTTGAAATTGTTGTGAAAATTGATATATAGCGAAGTGAAATAACATATATATGAAGAGTGAAATTTATATATATATAGCGAAGTGAATATCGAATATATTGAAAGTGAATATCGAATATATTGAAAGTGAAAATATCGAATATATTGAAAGTGAAAATATCGAATATATTGAAAGTGAAAATATTCGAATTGAAAACAATGTATATGAAATATTCGAATTGAAAACGATATACATATATGTATGAAATGAAAACAATGTATATGAAATATTCGAATTGAAAACGATATATATATTGAAAGTGAAAATATTGAATATATTGAAAGTGAAAATATTGAATATATTGAAAGTGAAAATATCGAATATATTGAAAGTGAAAATATCGAATATATCGAAAGTGAAAGTATCGAATATATTGAAAATGAATATATCGTATATATTGAAAATGAATATATCGTATGTATTGAAAATGAAAATATCGTATATAGTGAAAGGTGAATATATATATATATATATATATGAATTGAAAACGATGTATATGAAATATATATATGAATTGAAAACGATGTATATGAAATATTCGAATTGAAAACGATGTATATGAAATATTCGAATTGAACTGAATAGAAAACGAATTCGAATTGAATTGAATAGAAAATGAATTCGAAATGAATTGAATTGAGAACGAATTCGAATTGAATCGAATAGAAAACGAATTCGAATTGAATTGAATAGAAAACGAATTCGAATTGAATTGAATAGAAAACGAATTCGAATTGAATTGAATAGAAAACGAATTCGAATTGAATTGAATAGAAAACGAATTCGAATTGAATTGAATAGAAAACGAATTCGAATTGAATTGAATAGAAAACGAATTCGAATTGAATTGAATAGAAAACGAATTCGAATTGAATTGAATAGAAAACGAATTCGAATTGAATTGAATAGAAAACGAATTCGAATTGAATTGAATAGAAAACGAATTCGAATTGAATTGAATAGAAAACGAATTCGAATTGAATTGAATAGAAAACGAATTCGAATTGAATTGAATAGAAAACGAATTCGAATTGAATTGAATAGAAAACGAATTCGAAATGAATTGAATAGAAAACGAATTCGAATTGAATTGAATAGAAAACGAATTCGAAATGAATTGAATAGAAAACGAATTCGAATTGAATTGAATAGAAAACGAATTCGAATTGAATTGAATAGAAAACGAATTCGAATTGAATTGAATAGAAAACGAATTCGAATTGAATTGAATAGAAAACGAATTCGAAATGAATTGAATAGAAAACGAATTCGAAATGAATCGAATAGAAAACGAATTCGAATTGAATTGAATAGAAAACGAATTCGAATTGAATTGAATAGAAAACGAATTCGAATTGAATTGAATAGAAAACGAATTCGAATTGAATTGAATAGAAAACGAATTCGAATTGAATTGAATAGAAAACGAATTCGAATTGAATTGAATAGAAAACGAATTCGAATTGAATTGAATAGAAAACGAATTCGAAATGAATTGAATAGAAAACGAATTCGAAATGAATTGAATAGAAAACGAATTCGAATTGAATTTGAATAGAAAACGAATTCGAAATGAATTGAATAGAAAACGAATTCGAAATGAATTGAATAGAAAACGAATTCGAATTGAATAACATAGAAAATGAATTCGAATTGAACTGAATAGAAAACGAATTCGAATTGAAATAAAATTGAAATCGATTTGAATTGAAATCAAATCGAAGTGAATGTTAAAAGAATTTATAAAGGAAGATTCAATTTTGATTTGAAATTGAAATAAAGGTTGAAATTGTTTTTGAAACAAATTTGAAATGATTAATAAAATTCGTTTTAAAAGGAAATCGACGAAATATATATTATATATATTATATATATAATAAATGGCCTGAATAGAACGCGCCGCGCTGCGGCAGTTCGCGAATTTCGACCATTGACTTCGAACGGACATTACGGGAGATCCGACCGTCGGATTCTCCTGAAATCAGAACCGTTGGGTTCGTATCGAAAAGAGCTTTCTAAGGAATATTAGAAATTTGAAATCTAACGGTTGGATTTGGAGATACGTCCAAATCAAATTCGAAAAAGGTCGCTGTAAGTGCAGTTCGATGGCCATTGATGGAAATCGACCGTACAGGCCTTGATAAAATTATTAAAAATAGTAATAATTTGTGTAAAATCATAAGAAATGATTTGGGAAGAATTGGGATGAAAAACTCCATATTTGAAAAGATAAAAATAGATTTTTATCGAAATGAACTAGTTATTAACTAGAAAAATAATCCAATGGTTATAAATAAATAAATTGGATTAGATTTGAATTGAAATTATCAATGGATATTTTCGATATTGGATTCCGTGATTACAGATATTGTGATGGGAATTTGGAAGATATCGATATCGTTATTCCCGATATGATATCTGTTGGTTTCAGGATTTGATGTTAAATATAAGTCAATACTCTCTCTATTTAAAACCTTATATTTAATGTCAAATTTGATTGATGGATGGTTTGGATTGTGCTCGACCAGTTTATGAGCAGAATATGCTTTTACATTTAGCATTGGGTTGGGTTGAAAATATCTGTGTGCTAACGCCTTGTGAAACACTTCACGATTTGACGATAAGGTGTTTAGCGATGTTGTGTTCATTTCAAATTTAACGAATGATTGTGAAATGATATTTTCCTTAAGTGAAAAGAAATGTATTCCCGATTTTGGACAGGGAATGTTTTATAAAAATGTTTTATAAAACAGAAAGGATTTCGAGGCCCAAAACCCGATGATTTCTAAAGTGATTTAGAAATGTATTATATGTTACATTGTGATTATTATGTTGTGAAATGATTTTCCCTACTTCGGGATATGAAATGATTTAGTATGTGACTAAAGATTCGGGTAACCCTGAGACTAAAAGTATGGGTGAGAGGGCGGTGTATGCTCTCCTGAGTGGGAGGTGCATCGTCGGTGTAGCCTACTCCTATGTGGGGTAGGTGCACATATATATATCGAGTTGCGAGGTGCGTACCCTTTGCCTTGTCGATGGGGAGCACGATATTTGGTTGCATACTTGTTTGTATGCATTGTTATGTTTTGGAATTCACATTTCTAAATGATTTGATTTGAGATCCCGAAGTGAAATCTACTTTGATATAGAAAGTTAGATATGTATTTCAAATGATTTGAAATAAGAAATCGGGAATAAAATCCAAAGGAATAATTTCTGTAAATTGAATTGGATTCGGAAAATCTAAGTGTTGTGATTAATCTAAGTGGGTAGATTGGGATATTGCATGTTGTGTGATGCATAGTAGATCCATATATCTATATTGATTGTTGCTTATACACTGGCTTTCATGGGGGTAAACCCGTTCCGCGAAAGTGGCGTGGTCCCGTGATTTGCCTTATTTTTAAACAAGTTTAACAACTGTTTTTGAGTTCTCACACCAGTCCCATGACTGACCTGTAGTTTGCTTTTCCCTTGCGAACTCGGGTGCCCCTATTTTCCACACGGGCAGTCGAGTAGTTTTATTTTGCAGATGTATTGAGCAGGATTCTGGATTGAAGCTTTAAGCTGTGTCCAGGCATTTACAGTCTTCCGCTGTGTAGTTTATATTTCCGCTGTGCACTGTTTTACATTTATGTAAATTTATCTTCCGCTGTGTATTATATTTCGATATACTCTGATATTCTGTACTCTGATGTAACATTATTATGATGTTTATTGAAGTCTTCTGTTATTTGTTCTGATGTGTTGTATACCCAAAGTTAGCGTATGCGGGATTCGAACGGTCTTGGTCGGTTTAACGATCGATTAGGTCCGGGCGAAATCCGTGTCGTTACAAGATACTGTTGTTTCATTTTTAAAGAAAGTAAATGTTTTTGCCTAGTTTACTTCATTGTGAACTCTTATATAACTTACGTAAAAGGATTTTAAACATAGTATCACTCATTCAATCCTAAGTCTACTGATCTAACCAACCCTATGGGTGTTGAAACCATGAAATCAATTTCTAGTGACAGTAGTTAGCAAACATGACCTTAAGTCTAATATCCTTAAGGTTCTATACCCAAGCCAGTGATCAATTCATCATTAACGAGCAAGCAACATAACATGACATGGTATTAAAACAAGATCATAACAGAAAAATGCAAGATCACTTCTTGTTTATAATAGAAAACTGCAGTATGAAAACAGAAAATAACAGTGTAGTTTTTACTCACTTTCAAGCTTCCAAAACTCTTACTTTTCCTTTGCTACGACTCTTAAACTTGCTACGTTGTTTGTGAGTGAGAGTGGTGCATGGGTAGTCCTTATATAGGGTTGAGAAAATAGTAAAATATAGGTGCATTAAATGTTGATTTGAACACAGCAAAACAGCCTTTTTGTTTTGATAATTGAAAGATCACATTAAAAATTCATTTCTCTCACACCATCAATACATGAACCTAGGACTCACATGGCTTTAGCAGCCATTTCATATGATATATTTCCTTGCGCAAGAACCCTTATTGGAGGACTATGAACAATCAAATTAAATGCTTCTTGTACTACCATGGTTTCCCCGAAATCCTTCCTTGGACTTGCCAAAATAGTAGCTCCTATTGTACCATTTTTAGCTCAGTTCTCACATGCTATTTGCTTACAACATTCACATGGAAAAATACTGATTTAACAAAAATTATATAATATATTACCTTGGCCTCCAAGGTATGCAAACTCTGAAATTTTCTGCATCATCATGCTCACGGCCATGTGGGTTTTATGCATAGAAAAATCTTGGAAAAATTATTTCTAATGGGCTTAACTAGTGAAGGAGAGATCCATGTATAATTGTACAAGAATGGAAAATCTTTTAGCACATGGGTTTGTGACAAAATGCATATGTTTTTGGAAAAATAAAAGAAAGGAATTTTCAAAAAAATCTGAAAATGTAGTAACCAAAAATGGTTTGCCATGTGCAAGTACAAATGCTTTCAAATCCTTTTCTTAGTGTAGTTCTAGTGTAGGCTTATCTTGTGTAGTTGCAACTAGGTGTTCATATATTCATGAGGTTGTTTGCAAAGAAATATGTGTTCATGAAATCATGCTTGCAAGGAAAATGGTGGTATTCATGTTTTGATGTGTGAGTGAAACAAACATGTTCACTTGTTATTGCCAACAAAACATGGTTTTAACCAAATTGGGTTAAAAAAAACTTTGTTGTAAAAACTAGAAATTAACTTAAAAATATAAGGCTTTTAAAATCCCTTTAAAAGAAACAAAACACAAGTGAAAGGAAAAATGGCATTTTAAAATGCTATACACAAGTGTTATAATCCATACATAAGAAAAATAAAATTTTAAACAAACGCTATATATTCCATGCTATTACACCTGAATATATCAAAAATGGGTTTTGATAAATGCTGCACATATAAATGCTATTATACATATGTGTACAAATTCTGAAATTTCAAAGTCTAAATTTTAAATCGTATTCGAAAATATGTACTCACGATCAATCAAATCTGTGTCAGTGATCCGTGTAAATGCTGGGTCATTACATTCATAAATGGTTTTTATAAAAAAATAGTTATATACTATTTTGCAGCGATTTTGATAAGTGTTAAAAACCAAATTTAACCTATGGGTTATGGTTTTAAAGATAACTATTTAAGTAAAACAGTTAAGCGATATAATTAGATTAACTTTATTAATCTAATAAGAAAAATAATCGTAATCAGTTAGCTAATAACTGAAGTTAAGTTGACTAAGTCAACTAATTAACTAGAATTGATAATTAGATTAACCGGTTTTTGACTAATCTAATTAAAATGGTTTAATGAGTAATTGTTTTGTTTAATAATATTTTTTTAAATATTAATTATCTTTTTTTTGATGATATTTAAAGTTGATTATCGATTTATAAATCATTAATGAAGTATCTATTGTTTAATAATGTCGATAAGCAATCAGTCGATCTATTTTTAATGAAGTAAAATATCCCACTTCAGTAAACAATGGAATTAGTTAATTATTGTGGTATTAAAGTAATTAACTCCTTAAAGGGATGTAAATTAAGAAGTGATCGAGTTTTAAAATAAATCGTGTTAAGAACAATGTCATACCAAAAAGTATAAACAAGTCGTGAAGCTGATATGCCATTTAAAACAGTTGATTACTTGATAATTGAATTAAGGATAAACAAGGGAATCGAAAGAGATTTTCATAATGGATTGGATAATAATATCCAAGTTAGAATCAGAATGAAGAGACGAGTAATGCAAATATTTCAATAAGAGCTATTTTACTAAATTTTGTATTTGAGTAAATAAAGTGAATCATGATTTCAGAAGGAAAATGATAAATGGTTTTGAATTCAAGTTAATAAATCAAAGAGGGGGTTGGTAAGTGAATACAAAATTCTAAATAAGTTTTTGAGCTAAATAAAAGTAAATAGGAATGTGATTTCAAAAAGGAAACGCTTTATGGATTCTATAAGAAGGTTTAAAATAAAATCCAAGTTTCATAAACAGGGTTGGTAAAAAGAAATTAACTTAGGCGATGAACTTAAATAAGCTTTTATTTAAGGAATTGGGTTAAACAAAATCAGTATAAATTGAAGAAAAGTTTGTAAAACCAAAAAGACTTTGTGTTAGTAAATATATTCGAATAAAAGTGAAAGAGATTTATTTTAAGATTAAATATGCCAAATGAAAGGAATGGTTATTAAAACCATGTTTTAAATAAAATGGTAACTGAAGTGACAAAAAGTGGAATGATAGGTTTGTGTTTCAAACTGGTATTTATTCTGAGATAAGAACGTTGGTGGTCAAGGTCTGAGAGGTAATTAAGTACCCCAACTTGAATGACATCACTATTAGAGAGGAATGATATTTGTTTATAACAGTTAGAATTGGTATATTATTATAAGAGAATATTGAAATGTTAATTGCAAGATTTTAAACTAATACGTTTAAAAGTAAACGATGTATAAATTTAACATCGTCCATTGAAGTATAAATATATTTATATCCTTGAGATAAGATTATAATGAATTCCGCAAGGCAAGGATAATATAAGAGATTTGGCGAGTGTATAATGATGATTTTGAAATAAAGGAATGAAATGGAGTTTGGTTAATAAAGATTTTGTATCGTTCAATATAACGAATAATGGGATTTATGATAAGTGAATATGAAATAGAATTTAAGGATCGATAGAATAGTTTTAATAAATGAACCAGAGCTGCTAATATACTTAACCATACTGTGTGAATTGATAGTTAAAAACCCAACTATCAACTAATATACCATTGGACTGTTTGACGTGTTGTTTCGAAGAGACCGGGATGGGGACGACCCAAAACCACTTCGATCCAACGTTACGTACAAGGCTAACTAGCAGCAAATGAAGATGGAGCATTGACGACCGTAGATCTTCATAAGGCGGAAGAACTACTTAAAATCTCTGGTTAGCTCCTAGAGATACACTGTGGTTCTGTCGTGGTTGGAATCTATGGATTGCAAGGACTTCTCGCTACTGATCCTTGGGGTGATTCCTATATAAGGATGCAGTAGGAGAGTGCCTTCGGTTCATCCTGTTCCTGGATGACATGACGATGTGGGATTCAAAGCAAATGGTGACCAGATGTCTAAAAAGTTGATTATAACCTCAAGCCTCATCAACTGGGAAATGACAAAAATCGGGCAAGCAGCATGGCTATGTGGGTCGCCCCCATTAGGGTGTATTGTCATCATCTAGAGAATATTAAGATTTGTTACTTCTTTTCATTTCTGTATCTCCCGGGAAAATAGTAGCTGTGCAGCCGTAGGTGACAGTATATTCAATACACTCAAGAGAAATGAGTGGTCGGTCATGTGTGGCCGGGTTGCAAGACATTCTTGTTGAACCCAGTGTATTCCTCTCTAGAGATACACTATCGGCAGGTGCTTCCATACCTTGTCATAGTCGGAATCCAATCTCCAATAAGCGCCCGCGGTTTTGATTGTATACTATATATGTAGAGCGTGAGATGCAAGCGTTCTGCTAGATTGATATTTATTTGTGATTTGATAGACACTATTATAATAGCAAAAAAGATATTGATTTCAAAAATGTATTGGGTCATAGTAAGGTAAAAACCGTCCGTGTTTATGTGTGGGCTGGTCTTACTATTACCCTTTCTTTCAAAAAGGATTTCTAATGTTAAAAAAATTGTTTGCCATATGAATTTACCGCTGAAAGTATTCCAGGCTGATCCGGGTGTTTTTGCTTTGCTTCAAAATGTGCTCGGGTCAGACCGAGTATATTTCCAGGTAATATTTCTCTTGGAGTTCTAGAGAAGAAGTTGAAGTCGAGACATATTCCATATTCTTACTGGTACTAGTTATTTCCACTGTGTATTGTATTGATTTGAATGTATACTCTGATGTTGTAATCACATATATACAGTTTTTGTATAAAGCATTTGATATATTTCATTCGTTCCACTATGAGTTTCTGATGTTCTTCTTATTCTTCTATTCTAATATTTCTTAATTTCTTTTCTAACCCTCTAATTTCTTTCTATTAATGTTCCGGTGTTTTCGATGCTTGAATGTTCGACATGGTGTTTTTGTGTTGATTTTCGGGGTCGAAAATTCTAGTTCGTTACGGTGGTATCAGAGCATATGGTTTAGGAACAACCTTGGCTCTATGGCGTAACTCAATAGGAATGGGATTAGTAATATCCTAGATTGAGTGTGAGTATATATATGAGTGTGCGTATTTATAATTTGTTACAAAATTATTTTTAAATTTATTTTTGGCCCAATATATTTTACAAAGTAGTAAAAGTGTAATTTTCTTAAATTATTATATCAATCGACTAATGTTGGTTTGAATTAGAATTCAGTGTGGATTATAAAATTGAAATAATCATACCAGATGGGGATTTCAAATATGAAATTTGAAAATAAAAACTTCAATATAAAGTTTAATCTAGAATCAAAAAGAATATTAAAGTTAAACATTAATCAGAATGATTTGGTTTGTTGATTGTGCCTTGTGTGATTGAATATTGATTGATTGATTTGAATTGGTTTGGTTATAAGGTTGAAAGGATTAACCAAGCAAGAATTTCAAATGTCAATCAAGAATTTAACCTGGATATTGAGATAAATGACATAAGTCAATAGAATATATACGAAAATCACTGAATTTAAATAGGATATTTCGGCGGTATAGTGGACTGCATAAATAAAACTTTAAATTTGGTCAAAACCAATTTGGAATAAATGAGTCGAACTTATTTGAAACTAATTCAAGTTAATGGCCCTGAATGAATTGGATTGATTGGAAGATGATCAATTAGTGAATTGAATTGGATATGAAACTTAACCTGGTTAAGTGGGATTGAATAATGTGAATAAACAGAGATTTGGAAATCGAATGGATAATAATGAAAATCAATCGAATATTAATCGCATGCGGAACCAGTGAGTATAATGTTGAATATAAACTCAAAGGACCTGGTTGTTTGTTATTTGGATATTGGGTTGATAAAATCCATTAAACAAGTCAATAGGGATGATGGAATGGATTGAAAATGAATTCCAGTATAGTGAATTAGGAATAACATCGTTATGAAATGAAACAGGATTATTTTAACCTGTATTTGTTACTGGCATTGTAAGTGGAGATAAGTGCAGATACTAGACAGCTATGGGAATTGGCTTGATTACCAGGATTGAAGTACAGATTGGAAGTACTGATGAAGAGAAGTTTGTTGATTGCATTGAAAATGGAATTGAGTAGCTCGACAAACAGGTGAACCTTAACATATTGATTGGAATGGTTGATTTTATACCCCTGACTGGGATGGCCATTTGGCTTTGGTTTTATTTTGGAGAAGTTAAGGCCTAGAGTGGCAGTTGTTCTGATCGAGCTGTGCAGTGGAGGTCCTGACGAAATTTTCGGAAATTTTAAAGAGACGGAATTTATTTTGATGACAATTCAAAGATAATCATTTTAAAATAATTGGGTTTGGAGAATTCTTCTTACCTTGTAATTTCGAGGACGAAATTCTTTTAAGGGAGGAAGAATGTAACGTCCCAGATTTTCGGTCTTTTAAATTAGAATATTTAAATCTATTTATATATTATATTGGTAATATGATGGAATTTATATCAAATTTATTTTATAAATTTAAGTTCGAATTCATATAATTTATTATATAATTAAAACGAGCTCGAAACGACGCTGCGATTCGAAATATTGATTTTTGAACTTTAATTGAATATACAGGATCCGATATAAATCGGATTTCAGTGAAACAAGAACCACTTGAATCCATATGATTATATCTTTCTAATGGAAGAGAAAAATGGAGATTGCATATTATAGATTGTTAGATATGTCCTGTTCAAATTTTCAAAAAATCGCTATGAAATCATTTATAAAACCATAATGATAATTAAATATAATTAAATATCAATTTCGAATTTGAACGAGATATTTGAGGCGTAATTATAATTTAATTTTTATAATTTTACTGTAATTTTTAATTGGGAAAATATGCCATTTTTATTTGGAGTATTTTGCACCCTATATAAGTATTTTGGGATTTTATAATATAAGTTAACCTACCGATATTATTATATTTTTGGGATCGTGGGGCATTGCTCGTCACAGCGGTATTTTTATTTTTGTCCATCGTCTTTCATATGTGAACGGAAATCTACGTAACGGATACCCGCAAATCTAACTATACAAAACAAATATGCACCATTTTCTGAAATAACATTACGTCTGCACCATACACAATGAATACTCTGCCTCACGCAAACGTCAATTCAAACATGCCCTACCATGCTATGTCTTGCGTACAATGGAGATGATGCAAGGTCCCTGTCTTTTAATACTTAGCAGAACTATATGTGAAATCACAACATAGCTATTCCTATCATTCACATGCTACGACCCACTTTCTGTCCTTATATATTTCTACTGACTTCGAAAAGTCTCTTTCAATCTTTATTGAAGCACATGCTAACGTTGAGACAGAAGAGCAAAATATCAAAAACGTACAGATCAAAGATGAAACCAACTGTTGACTTATCCTATACACTACCCATCTGAGCACATGGAAAACTACCCTGAAAATGGATAGAACTGCACTATCCACGGTCTAACTTCATCAGCGAATTCAAATTACGTTGCAACACTATTTGATCTAAAACGCAGGGCTAGCCAACATAGGAAGCGACAGTGTGCTTATCTCCTTGATCGCATGTGTATATATACCGCATCTTTTCCCTTTCCTGCTCCAGAAAATCACCCCATTAAAATAACCGACAGCTTTGAAATAAAAACAGATCAAAAACCAAGGAAGCTTCATTTCGCTCAAACTAAATACAGTATGTAAATTTACTTCTATGGTTCATCTGTGTACAGCACTGCTGAGTTGGTGCTAGGGCGAGCTAGAGCAGCTATTAGGGACGGAAATATCTCGCATGTGTACTGCGGCTACAGGGGAATCTCGAGATCGGGGTATGTGAATTACAGAAGTAACAAGAAGTATTACGTAGGCAGTGTAGTGTTGTTCTGTGTAGTCTAATGTAATGAAGGAGGACGCTCGAAATCAAATGATGTTAAGGTGAAGATGTGGCATTTTCAGAAATGAAGGTGGCGAAGGCGTCAAGTAATGGCGCCAGCTGTGCACTGTTTGCATGAGAATATGGTGAGAAGCTGTGTACGGGATTGAGTTGAGGTGGAATGGTGGAGTAGTGGTAAACTAATGGGAGGAGGATGTTTTAATCTAGCATGTATGCATATGAAGGAGTAGC